>OY744530.1:99327942-99477942 GCA_963556195.1 Sepiola atlantica
TTCTGTGAGGATGATCTTTAGGGACCTCCAATTGGTTGTGAACTATTTACCCCCCCCTATATATAACACGATGTAACTTTAATTTAGATTAAGATTATCAACAAAACTTTTTTACCATTCAAAAGAGGATACATTAAATAAACTGCTGATGATTTTTTAGAATTTTTTCCAGCATACGAAACTCATGAAAATGTGAAGTTAAAATGTTGTGTACTTTTTTTTACGTGATAAACTAACGTTCTTATGTATAAGCATTTATGTGCGCTGTGATAGGCACATTTTTAATAAATCTCGCATAAATCAAGTTATGGCCAGATCTTCACGAAATTTTCAATACTTATTCATTATAGGACTAATTTATCTTTAAAATGCTGTTTTCCTAAAATATATTAGGGAAAATATTTTTTTTACGTGATTCCCCCCCCCCTGTTTCATTTTATGAAATATTGAACGAAATATATTGTCATCCGGCGATTTTTTTTTCTTATATAAAACTAAACTCTTTTAAAAAACACATTGGATTAATTTTATTAAATTTTACGTAAACTGTTTTAGTAAACTGGTCCGTGAATGCACAAATAAAAAGTGGAAATAAAAGCAATATTATTATATTTTGAATTTTTTTTTACCTTTTCTCAATAAAATATACTGTGATTTATTGAAATGCAAAAAAAAAAAAAGTTTTACGAAATAATTTTTATTTTCAGAGACATTTATTCATTTGATCGTATTGATCGAGTTTATCGGTTTTAAACATCATTTTTGAACATATTCGTGTTCGAAATTTTTCAAAATATTTTAATATAATATAGCCCGAAGTATTATGAATCGTAAAAGACAAAAGTTGTGGCGGATGTCATATTATGTACTTGGAAAAAACTACTTCATTTGCTAGAAGTAAGAAAATTTTTTTGCACTAACTGATTTTGCCGCAACTATGGTCCGCAATACTAGCCATAATTAACACGTCAATTTTTAAAGTGAAATTGTCCCACGCGCATGCGCATACATTTTTAGAGTAAAATTGGTGCACGCCGCACGCTAATTTGTAAACAGTAACACTAATAAGAAAAAACGTTGACAAAAGTAATTATTATTATTATTATTATTATTATTATATATTTATAATACTTTTTATCATTTTTCTTTTTTCAAATTAAAATGTTTATCCATTTCGAAATATAAACTTATTTTTACTTTGAATTTTTATTATTCAATTGACGAATATTTTTAATCATTAACAAAACCACAATACTTTCTCCATTTTCATTTTTAGTTTAATTTTTATTATATAAAATTTAACCCAAATTTAAGTCAAATGCTAACAAAACAAAATAGATAAATCGTTACTTGCAGTAATATTTTGTCTCAAGGAAGAAAAAAATGGTTAAAACAAACCGTTAATTTTGTTTACACCATAGTAGTAAAGTAATTTGTTTCACTTCTGTTCATCCGTACATAGATAATATCTTGCCATGTCTCACGCGATGTTTAGTAAACACTACCCCGTGTGTCGTAAAACAAGAAAATTTCGTAGTTTCATCGGACAATGAAGAAGGGTTTCTTTCAGAATTTGATAATGTAACCTTTAACTAAACTATTTTACTTTAAAACAAGTATAACTTTATTTGAGAGAGTTTTTTTTGCAATCGGTAAAGCAAAACGAATGTATGACTTCTTAACGTACACATGAAATAGTGACGTCACCGTTCTTCACATGCAATTGGAGGTCCCTAATGATCTTGCTTATTAAGGGTGATAGGTTAAAGAAACCATTTCGCTGCTTGATGGTAGTGGAGGATGTGATGAGGGCAGTTTCCAATAATCTTCGCCGAGATTTGTTGTGGATGTGTTTAGTGATTTTGGCTTGTTCAAATTTGAATGCATGACCATATTCTAGAGCATGGGAGAAAAGTGCACTAAGAGGGTTGTTGTTTTTTATGTCCCTTTTATGTTCATTTAATCGTTTCTTTAATTCACGTTGTGTTTCTCCCACGTAGAATTGATGGCAATCATTGCAAGGGACAGTGTATAAGCCGGCATGGGATGTGGGTGTTTTTTGGAAATGTCTGGATGTGTTTAAAGTTTGTTTTATGGATTGAGAAGTGGTTTGTACTATTGGAATGCCTAGTTTGTTGAGCGTGTTGCATATGGATGTGTTATTGGAATGCGTGGGTAGGAGAAGGGGTCTGTCTATGAGAGAGGTGTTAGGGGTTTGATTTTTTTGTGTGGTGTTTCTGGAGAATATTTGGAAGGCTTTTTTCTTGGCATTTAATATGAAATGTGTGGGGTATTGCAATGATTTTAGGGAATTAAAAATGTATTTTATTTCTTCATCTATGTGTGGGGGGCTACATATTCTAAGGGCGCGTAGGAAGAAGCCTATAATTATACCTGTTTTGATAATTATAGGCTTCTTCCTACGCGCCCTTAGAATATGTAGCCCCCCCACACATAGATGAAGAAATAAAATACATTTTTAATTCCCTAAAAACATTGCAATACCCCACACATTTCATATTAAATGCCAAGAAAAAAGCCTTCCAAATATTCTCCAGAAACACCACACAAAAAAATCAAACCCCTAACACCTCTCTCATAGACAGACCCCTTCTCCTACCCACGCATTCCAATAACACATCCATATGCAACACGCTCAACAAACTAGGCATTCCAATAGTACAAACCACTTCTCAATCCATAAAACAAACTTTAAACACATCCAGACATTTCCAAAAAACACCCACATCCCATGCCGGCTTATACACTGTCCCTTGCAATGATTGCCATCAATTCTACGTGGGAGAAACACAACGTGAATTAAAGAAACGATTAAATGAACATAAAAGGGACATAAAAAACAACAACCCTCTTAGTGCACTTTTCTCCCATGCTCTAGAATATGGTCATGCATTCAAATTTGAACAAGCCAAAATAACTAAACACATCCACAACAAATCTCGGCGAAGATTATTGGAAACTGCCCTCATCACATCCTCCACTACCATCAAGCAGCGAAATGGTTTCTTTAACCTATCACCCTTAATAAGCAAGATCATCCTCACAGAACAAAGTCTTTTGCCTGATCATGGCTAACTTTTATTTTCATCTCTAACCTTATGACACTCTTCCATTCACCCACACCCTTCCTTCTTCTCCCTGAATCTTCTCTTATTTTTCCTCACTTTTTTCCCTCACATTTTTAATACTACAGTCCAAATAAACTTTCTCATGTTCCAAATATTTCAAATATTCCTCACCCACCCTTTCAATCACCCCCCTCCCCCACCCACTTCAATCCCTCACTCATTGCTATCATTTTCCAAATATTTCAAATATTTCACACCCTATCACGACAAATCCTCCCTCTTCCCCCTCTCATCTATTTTCTCCCATACCTCTTCTTAAATTCCCTCATTTTCTCCAAACGCTCTCTAAGACCATAACTTTCGCCCATCCACCAAAATCACAGCCCCCCCTCCCTCTCTACCCATCCCCATTTTCCCTGCATACACCCCCCACACACAAACATTCCAACTCACTCTTCCCCTTCAATCTCGAGCACAGCCATCTGGTCAAACACCCCCTCCCCCTCTTCCTCCAATCTCTCTCTGCCATCCATTTTACCCCTGCTCATCCTCCACCTCTTTCTCTCATCGCCAGCCACAGTAGTCCTTGCTCCCTCCACCCTTCCCCCTTTTTTCTCCCACTCATTTTCATTCTCTAACAAGTACGGACGTCCAGCAAGACGCTGCCATTATTTTTCATTTTATTTTATTTTTCTTCCCAACATGTCTACCCTACATGTATCTGTGCTTGCATGATATCTTTTCCCTATATCATCATCCTGATGAAGTCTTATAAATAAAGACGAAACGTTGATGTACACATAAAAAACATCCAGTTTTTGGTTTTCCTTTTTCATTTTACCATATATATATATGTATATATATACATTTTTATATATATATATGTATATATATAAATTTTTATATATATATATATATATATATAAATTTATATATATATATAAATTTATATATATATATATATATATATATATATATATATATATATATATATATATATATATATATATATATATATATATACTAGCTGTACCTACCCAGTGAAGTAATTTTAGTTTTAAATTTTTATTGATTTGCACATTTTTATAAATTTATATTGAAAAGAATTAGTTGTGAGGAAACAACTCTTTTATTTCCTTCAATTAAAAAAATATGAATTATTCTCCTTGCCTATTTTGATTTTTCGGGGGTAATTAAAATGTTTTCATTTTACCAGTTGTCAAGGCGGGATTACATAATATTTTAAATAAACTGTAGCGAAGGGTCATTATTTTATTTATGTTTAACTTTTAAATCCTACAGATAAAGACCAACTATAAATATCATGATTCCTTACTTGGATAATGAAGCGAGGGTTATTATTCTTCCACGATATTGCTTGATTTAAGCAGGAAGAAGAAATCTAGAACGACTGGAAACAATGCCTGGAAAAGCAGAGGAAGCTTGGTGTTATTTCGGACTTTTCCTTCCATAGACAAGTAGCAGAACTTGAAAGTCCTGTATGTCCTACTATTTAATCCATTGTTGGAGGGAGGCTACCAAGTGTATTAGTGAAATAAATGCAATAACCCCCACAGAAATCGAAGCCAACACACCGAGAACACAGTCCACCCCAATAACCATTATACCACACCACTTCCACATATGTAATGATCAATCAAATTATTGTATTTATGTCCATTTTACCATATATTAAGGGAAACCAGATCTACGTCAGTGTTTTCTGTATTATAATACAAAGTGGGTTAACGGACAGCATGTTTCTTTGGTACTTTTGAGGTGTAAAAAAAAACGCACTATTTTAAGACAAGGGACAGAATTATAACTTACACCGTTAAACGGTAACTTTCACTTTCAAACGAATTATTTCCATTGTTTTTTTACGATTTTAAAAATACGATTGACTAAGAAAACCTCAAGAATACTTCTTTTATTTTCCTTTTTAATTTTCTTACTTTAAAAAAGGTAAAGTGGAAAAAAACACGAATTTATTGGTTCTTTCGTATGACAAGGGCGCGTGAGGAAATGAATGTTTTCTTTCGTTTAGGAACAGAACACAAATGAATCATGTCTATATTACAAAAATTATGTGGTTCTTTTGTATTACAGGGCCGAAAAAAAAATTTAATCTTTAATTTTGAAGAGTCGAATGACGGGGAGTTAATTCAAGGTGTTCACCCAGGATTTATCTTGAAATGATTTTACCGTTATGCATTTTAATTAACTTTAAGAGGTGCTTATCCAGTTTAGCGGGTACTTTCGAAAAAAATAAAACAAACTGGAGAATATCTGTTTGATGTACGTACCTGCCACGAGCTGAATATATCCTATACCAAAAAGAACGTAAATTAATCAAGTAGTTTTGTTTTGTTTTTATAAAAGAAAATTAAATTTTAGCGATTTACAAAGAGGAAGTGCAAATATGAAAGACATTTTGATTTATTCAAAGGGGAATAAGCGTAATTCATTTACGGTTACCCCCTTTTGAATAAATTAAAATGTCTGTCATATTTGCACTTCCTCTTACAAAATTACGAAATTAAATCAAGCACAATATATTTCGGTTTATTTGTAAAGAAATCTGCCATTTTAATCCTTTGTTAATAGTTGAAAAAAGGGTAAATTTGTTCGTAAGGACCGTATGATAATTTACATCTCCCTCCAAAAAGAAAATTAGTGTACTGTTCCAGATGACGCGCCTAATTTCCGTGACTTTGCATCGACAACGATCGGGCAGGTTGCGGAAGCGCCCGAGAGTTGCCGAGACGAAAACGCCAAGCATTAATGGAAGGCTTTCAGGCGATAATATAAGAGGAATAAATTCAAAGAAAAAATACATAGATAAAAACCGAACAAACTGTAGGGTGATGGTTGGCGGGGGCGTCAAATGAACCATTTTCAATCAAATGTGTAGAAAAAAAAATGGGGGGGGGGGGGGGGTCAATGTTTTCTTTTTCATTTGTTTCGCTGTTTTTCTTCTTTTTTTTTTCTCTTGCTAACATAAAACAAAGGAAGAAAAATGGGTTAGGGCTCCCGTTCTTAGCGATAGCCAAGCCCTGCATTCAAACTGCCAAGTAGAAGACTGGCAGACACTAATATAAGACGAATAAATTCAAAGAAAAAATACATAGAATAAAATCATTTTTTTCTTTTCTTTTCGAAAATAATGTTTTTTTTGGGGGGGAGGGGGTAAAATTTTGTCAATCTTTTTATAAGATAAAAGAAATAAAAAATAATATTATTTGTCAGCACTTGGGCGCTTCCGCAACATGCCCGATCGTTGTCGACGCGAAGTCACGGAAATTAGATGCGTCATCTGGAACAGTGCCAAAATTAGATTCTACTTTTTTAAGCTATTACATGTAAACACCATGAAAGACTTATAAAAACTAAAAATATTTTAGAATCTAAGTGGAGCATCAGTTTTGCATAATAAATTTAATGTTAACTGATTACCTGTTTCTCGGACAGAAGTTTCTAACTCGATAGCATTTTGAGAGCATATAACCAAGGAGGTTCAGATGAATATTGAATGCATGCAGAATAAAATTAAAATTTCATGACTAATTATTAAAAGGTCCACCATTTCTAAGTAATAGCCAGAAAAACTTGGCAGTAAAGAAAAAAAATACATGATTCCCTTAACCCTAACATTAGTTCGGGTGGCAATATAAGATTTAACTAAAACCAGAAAATTGTTACATGTCATTCAAACTCTATCTTCTTGGAAACTGTAATCATTTTACATTAAATTTATATGCTAAACTGATCCCCCACTTTTTTCAAATTTTACCACCAAATTTTTTATGATGTTTACAATTAATCGTAAAAAATAAAAGGAATGATTATGCCCCACTTCTTTGTTTATAATCCAAGGGTAACTGCCTGTTTTCTTTTCATTTGAATTAATAGTTGAATACCTCATTGCCTTTCATGGATTGAAGAATCTCATAGTCAACCTTTTCTGCTTGATCTATGTGCAGTGAAAGGAATTCTTGCTTTCAAAAAGCTGATAAGCTTTTTGCGTATCTGTGCAATCTCTATTTTGTCATGTATCAGTTACTTCTTTTAGCTGTTCACTAATGTTATAATTGACACCAATAAACGGCTGCATAATTTGATTTAGGTCAAAACAGGCTGGTAACGATTTAATTCACATTATTCATTCATTTTCTATCCTTTGTGAGTCGGCCAGTAGATTTGATGCATCACATAAACAATATGATCAGTGGAAAGTCATGCCCAGTATTACTACAGCAAACAACATGTAAACTATTGTTAAAAACAATAGAAATCAAGATAGTCATTTGTTGAAGATATAAAAATATTGTCTTGGCATACAAATTGTGATCTGCAGCAGCAAAGAATGGTAACATGTCATACAATGAAGTAAGATGGAGACTCGAATTTCCTCTACTTTCAACCCAGAGAAAACCTTCGAAATGTCTATCATTATATATTTCAACCGCAAGCAGCAAGTGCGGTTAGTCAAATATTCATCTTTTTCTGTTTGAACTCTTCATGGATCGCCATAACTGCTATCATATATTCCTCATCTACCATTATATCTGGATTAGCAATGAGTTGTGCAAATATTTTTAGCTGACATTATCCAACTTTCTGCTAAGTTAGTACCTCTCACTTGAATTGTATCAGATGTCTATGTTTACTCGTGAGTCTTCTTCTTCATTGAGTTTCATTGTCAAGTACAGAAATATGTGGCACAGGGAGTTCCAATGTATTTGCAAGAAGTAATACATTAAGTGCATCATATGTTAAGAAATGAGCTCTTCGTACTATAGCAAGGGCATTTTCACTAAGCATATTTGACACTGAGTTGTAGCCATATATCTCTTCCAGAACTTCTGACAATCCTGATTTTTCCATTGGATAGCCTATACACCCCAAAAAGTCATCTCTATGTGTAATCCTCCAATTCTCAGCACTACAAATTTCAGACAGCTACTAGATGGCTCATTAATTATAATAATTTGAGCCTTCCGATGGTCAAATGTGGTAACAGGAGGTTTGCTGTTATAATTTACTTGTTCAATCAGGAATATCAATGTAGAATAGATACATGACACTTGATGTATCTTAGTCAATAAAAGGCAAAATTACTACAGTTGCTCTACCGGATGATTTCCTTTGTGTACCATTTGCATGAATTCTGATAACCCTAGGTATAGTCATTGTACAAACGGAAAAAACTGTCACAGGATATCAAGTAAATATGGGGATTTAGGGAAATGATCACAAGGCTGGAGATGAGTAAGTTCACCAAAATTATATAGATTATCTTTGTGATAACGGTAATAATGAATTGTTACTCATCTTGACCTAAGTATCTCATTAGTAGTTACTTTATGCTGGGAAGTCACATGAGTGACAAATTTACCTGTTGTTGATATTGCAGTAATACCTATCCTATGAAAGGTACCATATCCATCAAGGGCTTATATATTGTGGTCAACATTTTTGCTGCATATAGCATAAATTAACTTTCTGTAACAGATATTTTGGTGGCTTATAGAAGCATTTCGTTCAAATGTTTGGACTTCGTCATATGAGCTACAAAACCCATGTTGCTGTAATTAATATATCAAAACCTGAAATTAAAATGGTGATGCATTTGTATGGCTAACTATAATTGTAAAGAAGAAATCACCATATTTGGCCAGATAGGTTAAATGATAGCATGTCTCAGGGATGCCTGCTTCTTTGTATTTTTTCCTGTTACAATAATCTGCATAAAGTAAGCAACACTATCAGAGAGAAATGCCATGGTTTTCTCTAAAGTAAGTTAATCTGATGGATAATTTGAATTTGTAGTAATATCTTTTATTTCATTGTTTGCCCGTATTAAAGGGTGTATTGCACCGTTGGCGATAGACTGCATCCTTGGCATGTAAATCATTTGTAGGGGATAATCTTTCTAACACTATGTTACTCCACATCATTTCGGGATTTAAATATTTTGTCTATAGTGTTATCAAATGTTAATGTATTCACAAGATGATAACCCTGACTTCTTTGTCTTTTTTGCTATGTGATTGATGTACTACAAAAAAGCAGTCATTTTGGAAATCAAAAGTTTATGTTCAGGATTGTTACCTACAATTCAATGTTGATATACCGATCCATTCTATGTTTTTATTTGCTTTTATGATGTTAGGGTTACACAGTCGATTTCTACAGCTCTTATAAGCATGATGCTCTGCACATGTACGAATACTACTTCCACGTTCCTCATATTTGTTTATGCTATCACTTCCTTTTTATGTAATTGTCACTGTATATCCAACATTGTTACCCATGGGACCTTCCTTACCGTAACATACACATGTCTCCTGTACTTGCATCAGACATTATTCTATGTGTAACAAAAAAGAAATTGACAGAAAAACCAGCAGTATATAATAAATTAGAAATTTTTTTTCGATAAGTTATTCTAAACTTTCAACCTTAGATATATATTACAAGGAATTCTTTAAATATCGACCGCTATATTTTCATTTGAACCTCTTCATTTTGTTTTAAGCAAGTTTTTTTGTGTGTAAAAAATGCTCAAAATTTATTTTGTAACAAAAAACTTTGCTTTTTGCATGCAATAAAACTTTTACGTTGTAAAAATGTTTTTGGTGCATAGAAAAACAATATGGCCACCAGCGATTAAAAACTTGAATTAAAGTTCGATTCTCAAAACATTAAAAAAACTTTAAAAAGTAAATTAGAATTTTATTTCAGAACCAGAAATATAATTAAGACCAACAATCGATTTTATCCAAAACTGGAGCAAAATAAGCAAAATGAAAACGATGTTGTTTAGATTTCTTTGTCATAAACACATGCTGTTTTCGCAGATTGATAATTGTCAAATTTTCATATTTTGCACCGGTCGATTTTTCTAGACTTTTAATATGTTCATATAGACATTTACAGAATAATCACGTTCTCGCTAGATCACTGAAATTAAGCGACGTTGAACCTGGTCAGTACTAAAAATGGGTGACTATTTGAGAATACAAGGTGCTGTATGTGCTCTCTGCTTATCTTGGCATTGTTTCCAGTAATCCTAGACTTCTTGCCACTGGTGTGTAGATGTGGTTGAGGATTGTGCAACCCTTGCAGCCATCCTTACAGGGGGTATCCATTGTTTCTCAAGACTGAACGAAGTCCATGATAGACACGTCATAGAAATGCATGGTGCAAATAAATCTTTTTGCACCTCATAGAAATGCATGGTGCAAATAAACCTTTGTCCATCTCATAGAAATGCATGGTGCAAATAAACCTTATGTTGCAATTTGTTTGACCTTTTTCACTGAGTTGACTGGATTAATTCCTTTCTTCAAAAGATGGAGATGAACACACATGAAAAGACACTCTGAAAATAAACAAAATTCCTGTGACTATTCTTATTTAAAAATATATCTGGAAAAAAAAAAATGCAAACACAGACTGGAAAGAAGTAATTTTCTTGTGAAGTGTGTGGTTTTACTTTTACTCAGAGAACTAATATCCATGTTGGGGTCAAATTGATGACCACCGATATGACATAGTGTAACCATAGAGCCGAAAACTTACCAGCTTCAAAGCATGTCAGATGTTTTGCATGCTGGGTGGCCATTTTCTGGAGAGAGAAAACTTGTACTCATAATTGTGAACTTTTATAGTTGTAACTAAATTGCATGCATAGGTGACTTAAAAAGAACAATGCAACACAAATGGGGTATTATATTTGACAGCTGAGAGAAAGCGTTGGTTTTGGTTATTTTGTCTGGGTTGTTACAGTGTTGTATGAGCAGGAATTCCTCCCAAAGTTTGGACCATAATTGTAACCTTATGACTACAGAAAATTGGCATACATTTTTGTTTCTTACACATAGCTAAAATACATCCAATCAAAACGTAATTCTTTTAGATCTATATTGTCTTTCTCTCTTTAAAATTTGACTTCAGAAAATTCCAATCCAAAGCTTTCCGGAAATGTTTAGTTGTTTTAGGCAATGTTTGCTATTTTTCCAAATCCGTGAATAATTTTATGTGTGGAGATTTTATGTCTGACTGTCAGTCTCGGATAAGTCAAACGATTTTCTTTAATCCACAGAAAAAGTTTTGTAGCATCGTTCACAGTTTAAAAAAACATTCATAGTCCAATTCCTATAGGAAAGAAAAAACAAATAACACAAGATATAGTCGGATTGAAAAAAAGGCTTCTAAGCACATGTAACAAAAAGCCGGAAGGACCAAAATCAATGACTGACTAAAAAGACCCCTACAGAAGAATGGAGGGACTAAAGAGAAGTCAGGAGGATAAGAGTGAGAGATGGGCATCTTTACACAAAATAAATGTTTCTGTATGGGAGAGTATACAGATTGTAGGGAAGCCAATGTTTGTTTCAATTTTAAACGATAAACACTGCATTAACCATTTTATATTCTTTCACATTTTTTCTACTAGTTCATCCTTTCATTATTTTACTTATTCCCTGGATGATTGGGTGTTTTCAGAGGTGGATCCACCTCAAGCAAGTTTTCTACATTTTGCTTCATTAAATATTTTCCACTAGTGAATATTTTTGATCACAATGAGGGTTTCAGTAAACATTTGAATATGGCAGTCAGGAATTCCAACTGCTATACAGGATGAACTGAATTTCAGGATAAGCTTAATGCCTAATAATAGAAAAAAATGTCAGATCTTTAGATTTCACCAGACAGCCTTTTCTAAGTAAAACTTTCATCTTGTATTTAATGTCTGATCAGACATGAATTGACAAATATACATTCAAAATTTCATGAATAAAAAAGAAAAGCTGAAAATAAACTTCCAACTTAAATAAAGTGTGTCATTTTAATATAAAATTATAAATTACTGTTATTGCACATAGGAAAACAAACCTAAAAGTAGTTCTTAATTTTTATTAGTAAGATAATTTTAATATAATAAATATTTTGTACTTCAATAATTTATGAAGTTTTATTAGCAAAATTCTGGTACAATAACAATGAACAGAGAGGTCTCTTTTGACAGAAGAGCGAACTAACAACTCGAACTTTCTCAATCCACTTTCCCAGACTGCCAAATGCTTACCTAGCAACTTCTGCGGAACCTAACGTTTATAGTTTACAAAACACACCTGGTACTTAGTGCAACATTCACCCTATGTAGGTAGAGTCGGCTCCCACTAAAAGATGTTTCTAGGGAATATTGAATTCACAAGCAGTCCCCAGTCGCATGTATATACCGGATGCCAATAACACTCACTGTTATTCATAGACTTTGTTCCAAATTTCAGAAAAATCAATTCGATGGTTTTGGCGTTCACTTCAAATTTATAGATATCTGGCATAAAAAGAGACACCACAGCATTATTGTATATAACTCTATGTATACGTCCTTCACATATAGGTGCACACACAGTGTAAGGCAAATAAGTCTCTCTCTAGCATTTAGATTAATGCGTCACCATAAGATAGCTGAACTGTCATTATTGACAAAAAACAATAATAAAAGCAGACATTTAAGTGCGGTAAAAAATCCTGTATTTTCAGGCGAGACTTCCGTGGTAAAGGCTCCCGACTACTCTCTCTGTGGTTGAGGTTTCGAATCTTGCTAGAAGTCAGCCACACTGATTTGAATATAACGGCGAAAGACGTGTCCATGGATAATTATATTTTATATATGTACATATATGTATATAGAGCCTATGGCACCTGATTTTATCCATAGAATCTTTGTTTAACATTTCTGAATTAATTCAGTCTGTTAAGAGTTCACTTCTAGTTGAGGAAATTATGGTTTCCACTTAGCATATAAGCAATAGTCTTCCATAAAAAGGATTCAATTCTTTCTGCTACCGTATCATACTAAAAAGAAAATTAATAATTTAATTTGATATGATTCTTCCACTTTCAGTAGCAAATTCGCTATCTGAGTCAATAGTACACTGTACGACAATCACTGAGGTCCAGGTTTTGAATCTCGCTGCATCTAACCACAGTGATTTGTCTTGAAAAGATGAAATAGCAGTCTGTGAATTACTATAACACAAAATGGTATTTACCTCGTATACATATATATATATATATATATATATATATATATATATATATATATATATATATATATATGAAATATTGAAATGATAAAAAATGGATAATTTACAAATTTATTAAATCGATTTTTCATGAACTTCTGGCTCTGAATTGTATTGGATTTAATAATTTCACTACACAATCCAACATTCAAATTGGATTTTCAATATCTACATTGTTACTTTGACTTTCTACCCATTTTTTAAACTTACCTTAAACTATTTCTGCTTCATGCATATTTAATAAAAATGTTGTTGTAAATTTTCAATTTAATGCTTACCAATAATTTGTAATTCTATTGGTTTTCCCCTCTGAAGAGCAATTCTTTGAAAATCCATAGATTAAAGGTTCGTTTATTATATTCCTTTCTTGAACACTTGATGATTTATCACAAGATCTAATATAAAATATTTATCTTTATATCATCCTAATATATTGCTCTTAAAATACAGACTATTTGTGATGTCTATTAATTTTGTAATCCGCATAAATATATTACAATGTCAATTAAAAGTTCTTTAACTAAATTATGTCTTTATTTTATTTCTTTTCAATTAAACATCACGTTAAATACACCTGTCTGCTATTTTATGGTAAATTGACCAATATCTACAAAATTAGAATCAACTTTCTCTCTATTTTCTTGATTATCTTCAATTTCTGACAGCAAAAACATAAAAAAGTCATCATAAGGGGAATATTATATTGTTAATAATATGACTTCTAAGAAGAAAGTATTTATTATAAACAAAGTTTTATGCAATACTTAGTCATCTATAATTAAGGAGCTCTAGTATTAAAATTTTGTGTTTTTAGTTATGCGGATCCTGTTTTATAGAAAAACTGACTGTACCCATTCAGCCATTTGTCCGGGGGTCTTTTTGCTTTGATTTATTTATTGTTTATTATTATAAAATATTTTTTAATAGAATTTTTAAAGTTAAATTTAAATATTACGGAATTGTTTGGTCATTAAATTATTAATTGCACCAAATTGTTAACTAATTTAGTTACGGTAATGTTGTTTAAATCTTTATAAAATTATTGGATGTAAACTTTCGATTTTTTAATACTTAAGGATTTGCTAAAGATTTTAAAGTCAGAAATGACTTTCATTTCATAGTTTAAAAACTTCCAAATTATGTTAAAATTTCGGAAGATCACAAAGTAACTCACCTTTTCTTTTCAAGTATTAACAAAAGATTAAAATAACTGACATGTTTAGGAATAAACCGAAATGCATACTGGTGGATTTAGTTTCATAATTAAATTATTTTTAAAAATAGGTTTTGTAAAATATCGTTTTATTTACACTTGTATTTTTGATTTCACTAAATATTTAATCAATAGTTAATTTTATTAACTATTGATCAATAAACGAACTCAACTAAAAATAAAACATAACATTAGAAAAAACTGATGGTCTTAAAAAACACAAACAAAAATATAGAACATTTTTTGCATATACAACTACCTTTGTGTGAGAGATTACAAAATATCGAATTCTGTCTAAATTTCATTTGCAAACTGTTTCAATTCAAATAACTACTTTAATATATCATGTGGACAAACAGAAAACGTCTTAAAACGATTAGTTTCTAAGAAAGCCAAAAATGACTTAAAAACTGTAGGAACACAAGACAAAGCTCATTTCACCCCAAGAAGAAAAATAGAACACGAAAAGGAAATGAGAATGTATTACAAGATTTGTGAAAATATTACACAAACTTGCAGATGGATGTAATTTCGAGGAAATTCTGGATAGGTGCCATATCGAACTTCCAAGAAAAAGGATTGAGAATGCCTTCATTGTACACCGAATTCGAAACTCAAGAAGACCTTAGAAATTGCAGGAGGTTATGAACAAGTTCAAACAAAAGATAGAAAGAAAGAAAAATAATTTTGACAATGTCCAAACAAAATAGGGAATTTTTAAAAGTTTCTTAGACTAAAACCAGAAGAATAATATAGAAAATAATCTGTGAGATGCAACTAATTACATGATTGGTTTGGTGTCAAGCAAAACAAAAGAAATGAATCTACACAAACCACTCCTCCATATGTTGCAGGACACAAATAAGCAACATCTGGAAAATACAACACAACGACGTGAAAGAACATTTTAGGTTCACTTAGAGGAGAATAACTGAACAGGAGCAAACATTACGTTAATAAGCCACACAAAATAAAAAGAAAAATATTTGAAATAGTGTTAGATAATGGCTTGGACGCATCTATTCGAGACGGGTTTGACTTGCACGGTTGTAGCGAAGTCATCCCGTACAGTTCGGTTCGATGTGTTCCCACGGATGCACGGTGACAACTGACGTAACCTTAAGGTTACGAGAGGTCAGAAGTTGACATCACACCTGCGTGTTGATCGCGAGATTTGGTAGCGAGAGTTTGGCGTGGGAGAATTAAATCGAGATTAATTCAGTCATTGGCTTGGGAGTGAAGAGTCGACAACGCCAAATATGTAGCAGTACGAGAAAGATTCCGAATGACGGAAATCTAAGAGCCTAAAACAGAATCTTCCATACTCCTCCTTCTCAAGTAATTAAGAATATTAACTAGTGAATTTAGTTAGCGTAACCTCTCTCTCGATCGCAGCAAACTCGTTCAGGTCGGCCAATTAAAGTAGTTAAATAAAAGCGGTTCTTTAAAACAGAAAAAGACTTGTTATACTTTAAGAAACTGATTTCAGAGAGCTAAGACAATAGCCCGAAAATGTTAACACACAGCGAGCGACGGCAGCGACACAAGCAGAAAGAGTAAGGGCATCGGCATCGGCGAGGATGGAGACAACATAGCAGGCGACACAATGGTTGCAGGCGAGAAAAGGGCAGTACGAATATTAGCGACGACATCGACTGAAAAGCGCGCACGAGTAGTCAGTATAGCGGGACGGCGATCGAGAATCAAATCTAAGTAAATACGACATATCGCCCCTTTTGAATCAACAGCGAAGTTCTACGAGAACGAAAAGAGTTATTGGGAAGCCAATAACCAGTAATACAACAATAGACCTTCTTTAACAATGATCGTTTGTAAAAGCCAACATGTGATTCCGGATTAACATGATACGTGAAATAAAACGAGATAGGTATATGAAATGATCAGGATGAAAATGTATTGTATATCAAGGTTACTAATTTGATAGGAATTGTTATTTAAGTTGACTAAGTCCAAAACCTATTCGATGGCTGCATAATTAAAACCGACTGATAGACTGGTATACACCAATTGTTCTATTAAAGAAGGAAATAGTCACATTAGATTAATTAAATGTAGGGAACTAAGAGATAAGACATCAGTGTGGTGGGTATGAATATCTCAAAACTGATTACTACATCAAAAGATGTACATTTTTCAGCACTGTCCATCAAGTACTCATAAAACATTAAAACCAACAAACAGAGATACCTTGGTAGAAGATAAGAACATATAAGTTCATACTAAGTGAAAAGAATTGCTTAATAGCAACCGGCTAATTCTCATGCAATATAGTCCACGTCAATCCCCTGTTAGAACCAATATGATTGATAAATATTCATCAAACTAGTTTACAAACATAAGGTGAGTGATTTTCTCAATTTGAAATAAAAAGGACGGCATAATTATCTCATTCTTTTTTCTGTTTTCATAATTGTTTTTTTAAATAACCTTTTTCATCACTTTTAATTTAAGTCAAAATCATTTGGTGCAATTAGATATTTTATATAAAAAGTTAAAAAGATGAGTGGTTTCTAATTTGCATAATGTTGGTTATTTGGACTACATTTCTCATCTTGAGTATTATTTTCACAACGTTTCGGCCGTTGTAACCTCCGGCCTTCTTCAGGTGTATCTCTTCGAACTCGGGAATATTTCTGGCGAACTCGGGAATCTGGACGGAATTTCAAACGGAACCCTTTATTTAATCCACGGGGTAGCATACTCTTGTTCTGTCAGCCATGACTGGGAGAAGTCTTCAGTAATTCGCAATTCTTCATATCGCACACACTGAGGATTGAACTTTTCAACTTCAGATGACAATCACTTTGAACTGAATTTAACTTAATACTGATACACCTGAAGAAGGCCAGAGGTTACAGCGGCCGAAACGTTTTGATGATAACACTCAAGATGAGAAATGTAGTCCGAATAACCAACATTATACAAATTATCAATCCTCATCTCAAAAATTCAGAAATATGGTTTCTAATTGTTATGTTTTATTGCATATCAACCCTTTGTTAGTAAGAGTGTTTATTCTATAAATATCTTCAAACATTTATAAATTCATTTGTTGAACTTAATCTCGCAAGTCAAGTCAGCTTGGTGTAAATCTGTTCAGTCCATGAGTAAAAATAATAAAAAAGAAATAAGAAAGAATTGCCCGGTTTATTACATACTTTGTATTGAAAACAAAATTTGCTTATAACTATTTTTGGAAGATCAATAAAGTATTTGTATGCATTTTTAATATCTGAAAGAATTTATTTTTGTAGACGTATATATCAAAAAAGAAATTGCATTTTCGATCTCTTTCATTTAGGATTAGTGAATTTATAAGTAATAAAACGAAATGCATTCAGCTCATTAACCGATCAGTATTGACATAAATGTATTCCTTTTTAATTTTATCGAAGAACGAATTTGGACTTTTTAATAATGATCAACATGAATTCCATTTTACCACGTGGCACACAAAGACTGAACATAACTCTGATTTTGCTTTAAAATAATTTTGTTTGCACAAAAATATGTATAAAAATTAATATAATTTCTTAAAATGTATCTTTTCGAATTTATTTTATATTTGCAGAATCTCCAGCAATCAAAACAAATACAAATCTTTATTGGATTTGAATGGATCTTAATTTGAAAAAGGGAAATCTCTTAAGAAAACATATTTGGAAATTTCTTGATATAAATTGCCTGAAGGTAAACCATCTAAAAGTGGTAAATTATATTATTATGAATCTTCTTTTCCATCAAGTTCAATTTGGTAAAAATATATTGGAAAAACATTTTCTAGTCAAGTGTATGGGTGTTTAGTTACTTCCTAGTCTTATTTAGCTAAACTTCTGGCTGGGATACTGCACCCCCAAGTGGGGTACATAATACTGAGGCATCCATGGATCTTTTAAGAAATGCAAAAATTCAGGTATCAAAAATACTTGAAAAAAATCCTACTAATGCTGTAAACTGTTACGGAGCTGAGGGAATAATCAGTTTGTAGTAACCCTATTAAAAAATTTGAAAATTCATTTTTATTGGAGCAAACAATATCATATTTTAGGATACTTTTTCACTAAAACACAGATAGCAGATCATTCCTAGTTAATTTCAAATTCATAGATCTAATAGCTTAAACGTAGTAAGCTGCCACACTAACAAGTACAGATTTTTCATATTAATATATATTCTCAATTAAGTTTTTAAAAAGTAAAAATATTTCTTCATAAAAAATTTTTTTAAATATATTTTACTGAGAAAAATTGAAAAAAACGTGAATGTTTCATAATTTCTTTTTGTTCTTGCAAAAAAGTAGAATATGGAAAAATACTGTGAAAGAAATTGTGCTACAAAAATATCTAATGTTTCGACTTCAAAAACGAACTTGAAATCTGATGCTAGAGTGAAGCTATATTCTTGCAAAGTATCTGGTTCTTTTTTTTCGATGAATAACAGCAAAAATAATAAAAAAACAAAGAGAAAAGAAAAACACTATTTTTGTAAAATTTGTGATTCTTCTTTTTCTTACAAGTCTAGTTTACTGCGGCATATGCGAACACATACTGGAGAGAAACAACATTCTTGTGAAATATGTGGCTCTTCTTTTATACAGAAATACACTATGTTGGAGCACATGCGAACACATACTGGAGAGAAACCATATTCTTGTGAAATATGTGCATCTTCTTTTAAAGACAAGTCAAGTTTGTTGCGGCATCAACGAACACATACTGGAGAGAAACCATATTTTTGTGAAGTATGTGGATCTTCCTTTTCAGACAAATCAAATATGTTGCAGCACATGCGAAGACATACTGGAGAAAAACCATATTCTTGTAAAGAATGTGACTCTTCTTTTAGACAGAAATCACAATTGTTGCGTCATATACAAACACATACTGGAGAAAAACCATATACTTGTGAAGTATGTGGCTCTTCTCTTTCAGACAAATTAAGTTTATTGCAACATATACGAACACATACTGGAGAGAAACCATATTCCTGTAAAGTATGTAGCTCTTCTTTTTCTTGTAATTCAAATTTGTTGCGGCATATGCGAACACATACAGGAGAGAAACCACATTCTTGTGAAGTATGTGGCTCGTCTTTTTCTAACAAATCACATTTGTTGCGGCATATGCGAACACATACTGGTGAGAAACCATATTCTTGTGAAGTATGTGGCTCTTCTTTTATAGAGAAGTCAGAATTGTTAAAGCATATACAAACACATACTGGAGAGAAACCATTTATTTGTGAAGTATGTGGTTCGTCTTTTTCTCAGAAATCACAGATGTTTGTTCATATGCGAACACATACAGGAGAGAAACCGTATTCCTGTGAGGTATGTGGCTTATCTTTTACATGGAAATCACAATTATTGGTGCATATGCAAACACACACTGGAGAACAAACACATTCGTGTAAAGTATGTGGCACTTCTTTTTCCAGGAACTCAACATTATTGATGCACATGCGAACACATACTGGAGAGAAACCATATTCTTGTAAAGTATGTAGCTCTTCTTTTGCAAGTAATTCGAATTATTCGCGGCATATGCGAACACATACTGGAGAGAAACTATACTGCTGTGAATTATGTGGTGTTTCTTTTTCAGACAAGTCATGTTTGTTGCAGCATATGCGAACACATACTGGAGAGAAACCATATTCTTGTGAGGTATGTGGCTCTTCTTTTACACAGAAATCAAGTATGCTGCAGCATATACGAAAACATACAGGAGAGAAACCATATGTTTGTGATGTATGCGGTTATTCTTCTTCTTACAAGACAAGCTTAGTGCAACATATCCGGACACATACGGGAGAGAAACCATATTCTTGTGAAGTTTGTGACTCCTCTTTTTCAAGAAAATCAAATTTGTTGCTTCACATGCGAAAACACATCAGAGAGAAATAAGATTTGAGCTACCATCGAAGACAAAGTGTAGTTTGACAATAATAATTTAATAAAAACATGTAAGACTTATAAATGAAATGAGAATCATTACATTACACTCAGAAAATAAATTTATCTACCCAAAAATACATAAAATGGATGGTGCAGTTTTTCTTTTCATGTAGTTTGTAAATTAATTCATCTATTTATTTCATTCCATACATTTCGACGGTTATGTCAAAGTTGGTTTGAAAAGACAGTATGTGAATGACGTCAGATATGGTGTGTTAAACTCATTGTTTCCATAATAATTGAGATTCCAAATAAAGTATGTTGACCTTTCCTTTTACATGATGTTTATCATCATCATCATCATCATCAGGTTATTTTTATTTCGCTCATGGTGGAGGAACCCCTCCCTGGTTTCTTTCCACCTTGTTTTATCCCTGGCTAGGCATGGCCAAGTAGGACCTAGTTG
Organism: Sepiola atlantica; assembly: GCA_963556195.1. Taxonomy (NCBI): domain Eukaryota; kingdom Metazoa; phylum Mollusca; class Cephalopoda; order Sepiida; family Sepiolidae; genus Sepiola; species Sepiola atlantica. Next base: position 99,348,731 of record OY744530.1, read on the forward strand.
GCTATCGAAGTCTCTCCACCCGGTTTTTTGCTTTTAGGTCTTTTCTATTGCCTTGGGATCCATTCTGTCGCTCTATATGTCAACCTGTTGTCTGTACATCTCGAAAGGTGACCTGCCCATCTACGTTTTGCCATTCGTATGGTAATAATGATGTCATTTACTCTCGTTTGCTGTCTGATCCAGGTGTTTCTTTTTCTATCACGTAAACTGATACCGAGCATAATGTGTTCCATTTTGCATTGTGCCACTCTTAACTTTTCTATCGCTGCATTATTAAGTGCCCATGTTTCGCTACCATATGTCATAACAGGCATGATGTATTCATTAAACACTTTCTGCTTAATGTTCATCATGGACTTTCTACTCTTCATGATGTTGTCTACTTTGGGAAATGATGTCCATCCACGTGCAATTTGCTGTTTGATTTCAGGCATGATATCAGTGTCAATTCTCACCATCTTCCCTACGTATATGTAGTTTTCAACTTCATATCTTTGGAAGGAAGTTGAGATGATGTTAGTTTTGTAAAATATAGGGAAAATGATAATACATCTGATTTTATTCAAAGTTCTTTTCCATAAGAAATTATTTCCCATTGAAGTAAAAAAACATATTTTAAAATATTTGCTTTTGTATAAAAAATGTTGTGATTTTTTTGTGAAATACTATTTTCTGAGTTAATTGAAATATTTAAACAACATGAAACCAGGTATAAATTATTTCCGTATTGTTTGTAAATTAATTTTTCTAATTATTTCCTTTCATATATTTCGACTGTTATCATCATGAAATACGCATTTCTGACTAAAATTAAGTATTCGTGCAATATACATTCAATTTCACCAAAGTATATAATTGGTTGAAAATTAATTCGCATAGTATTGATATTAGATTTAAACGAGTAGGTTTTGCTTTTTTAATATTTAAAGTTGAAATGGTTATATATATAAATATATTTTGTCAGAAATAAATGTAAGTACTTTTGGATTTTATAATTGAAGATTAAATTATCTTTTGCTTATGTTTGAAAAGAAAGGGGTTTTAATGATGTCAGATACGGTGTCATGTGACAGCTATTCCCACTCATTACCGAATCTCAGTAAGTCTTAAATTTCTGTAAAGTATTGTTGGATAATGGCCCTATGGGAATGGACGTATCTGTTGGAAATCGTTGGTTTGACTTGCACAAATTAACGCGGGTGGACCCGGCAGTCGAGTGCAGAATAGGGCCTGTTCTCACAGTCGGAAATCACAGCCGTGACAAGGTCACTGCGTGACGAGATCCCAGATCAAACAGAGGGATCCGTGACGTCACTCGTTTTTTGTGAGAAGCGTGTTTTAGTCAATCTAGGGTTTGGAGGCGAGCCGATGAGACGTGATTTTTAGCATGTAGTCTACAACCGATTAAGGGAAATATTTCCCTAAGAAAATACAGGCGAAAGATCTCTTCCCCCCTCCACGAATGGTTAAGACTTATTTGATAAGTAACTACGATAAAGTAGTAATTTGCTTTCTCTCTCTCTCGACGTAGTGAATATCTCCCAGCTGATTAAATAACTAACGCTTGAAATAAAAACTGTAGTTAAATTAAAAAGATTGTTTGTCTTCCGACCCGAGCATGGAGCTTTTGTTGCAGCGGCGTGGTTCCCGGCAGAAGAAGGAGTTCAACTACTAGACGACATTGAGACAGCGACCCTCTACACAGCGAGAAGAAATCTAAAGGTATGCAAACAATATATGAACTATGTGATTTATGATGTTTTAAAAATGAGGATTAAATGTGAACTGCCACGGCCCTTTCAGGGACGAGTATATGAAACGAGTAAAGCCACGGCCCAAGAGTGGGGCTATGTAACAGTATGTCTTTTTATTATTTTTCACAAATGGGACATTAAAAATATTTTTCATAGTTAAAAAGATTTGTGAAATGAAATTATTTTACAAACCTAATCTCATTCATTTGTTGCATTTTGACCTTTCTATTTGTATGAGGTCAGTTTTGTATAATTTTGAGGAAAATAAAAATTAATTTTGTTTCATTTTATTCTTTTAAATAAGAAATGATATCTCTTTTCAGTAAAAAAACGTTTATTTTCAAATATTTCTTTTGCCGTTTTTGGTGAAATAGTATTAGTTAATTGATTAAAACAAAATGAGATTATGTGTAAATTTGGTGTAGATAAGAAGAAATTGTATTGATAATTCCCTCATGCTAGAATGGAAGAAGAAAATCGTTATGCAATAGAAAAGATTACCATCTAAAAAAAATCAGTTGCATTACAGTGATAAGGAAGGTTGTAAAAATGAGTATATATATATATATATATATATATATATATATATGTATATAATAAAAGGAACCGTGACAAAATATTGAAGATAAAAATAATTGATTTCAGCTTTTAACATAGTGAAGAAAAAGTTGCAAGATACAAAATAGTTATTAGTATTGCAGAGCGAAGGACTGTTATAAAAGAAGGAACAACAAGAAAGAAATAATGAGCGAAGGAAGATAAGAGAGGCCAAGATACAGAAAAATGCAAATGATTACACTTGCTACCTTTGTGACACGATGAGCAGTTTGCTGATGCAGTATTAATTGATTAAGTTAAATTAATCATGGCATAATTAATTTTTTTAAAATTGTGACTATTTTTGTGATTCTCTAACCAGTTACAAACCGTGTCGCATTTTCTGCTTTATTGTGATTGAACATGCAATAAGAGCCTTTGTTTCACCTTCAAACGAAGAAACTAAACCACAATATATAGGTTCGATATTATTTCAATAATTTTATTGACAGCTACTTATATTTATCAGATATGACAGGTGTGCCCTTGTGACTATTTTAATTTGCCAACATAATTTTTTCCTGTAAATTATTTTTTGATAATTTGGTTAAGTCAAAACAAATAATTTTAGTTAAGTTCAAGTAAATAATTTTCTTCCATTGTCGATTCAAACCAAAACATAACATTACAAATTGTAAGCACAATTCAATTTCAGTTCTTGTTCTCAGTTGTCATCTGAGGCCCGAGAAAAATAACCTCATAATTACGATTTGATCATGCTATCTCTATTTATAATAAAAACCAGATAAATCTAATTAGAAGATGCTTAAGTTGAAAATAAAAAGTACTTCTCAGTATCTCTAAGAAGTAAATAAATCATGGGTGGCTGAAGAAAATCCAGAAACCTGATCGGTTTCTGATCACATTATTTCTGAGAAAAATGCTTGAGTATACGTTGTCCATATATTGAATTGAATAGAGGTTTAATAAAAAAAAAACAATGAACAACTTACATCTGATTTTCATGTATCTTCTAATGAAGCTCAACAAATACGAGTAACCTATCAGTTCACGCATGCCTTTAATTCCAGTATTGACCATTATATCTCTAAATATTGATGAACTAACTTTAATTAAAGAAGAACTTGTTGCAAAATTTTGCAGAGAGCACCAAAGAAACCCATCGTGCACATAAACATCCACACCTTTCTGTTAAAGGAATAGTTTACCTTACAGACCACATTAAAAACATAGAATCATCATGCGAGCAAAATATGGGACATCATAGAATCATCATACACAGAAATATATTAATTAAATAAGTTAAAATGTATTAATAAGAGAGATGATAATTAAAATAAATTCATACAATGGATATAAAAGAATAAAAAAAAATTCAAACCATCAGACTTATATCAGCAACTACACCAGACATAGCTGTAGTCAGACTTATATCAGACATAGCTGTAGTCAGACTTATATCAGATATAGCTGTAGTCAGACTTATATCAGCCATAGCTATAGTCAGACTTAGATCAGACAGAGCTGTAGTCAGACTTATATCAGACATAGTTGTAGTCAGACTTATATCAGACATAGCTGTAGTCAGACTTATATAAGACATAGCTGTAGTCAGACTTATATCAGACATAGCTGTAGTCAGACTTATATCAGCCATAGCTGTAGTCAGACTTATATCAGACATAGCTGTAGTCAGACTTACATCAGACATAGCTGTAGTCAGACTTATATCAGACATAGCTGTAGTCAGACTTACACTAGACATAACTGTAGTCAGACTTATATCAGCCATAGCTGTAGTCAGACTTATATCAGACATAGCTGTAGTCAGACTAATATCAGCCATAGCTGTAGTCAGACTTATATCAACCATAGCTGTAGTCAGACTTGTATCAGACATAGCTGTAGTCAGACTTATATCAGACATAGATGTAGTCAGACTTATATCAGCCATAGCTGTAGTCAGACTTACATCAGACATAGCTGTAGTCAGACTTATATAAGACATAGCTGTAGTCAGACTTATATAAGACATAGCTGTAGTCAGACTTATATAAGACTGTTGTAAAGGTCATGATTGGCATAAATACGAAACTAACATAAAGGGAAGTAATCAGGTATTAACTATATACGAAAGTACGTATATAAGACGGGCAGTGATATCTGGACGTGAGCGAAGAGTAAACGTCTCTACTTCCTACCGGATTCCTTCTTAAACGCAAACCACTCGGCGTATTCTTAATTTAGTATGTCCTATGTAATTTAGGATATAACAGTGGCGAACGAGGATATTTGTTTTCTCTTTACAGAGATAAATTACCGTACTATTCAAGGATTTGTTTTTTTAAGAAAATTTGCAAGGACGGCAAGAAAAAAAAAAGTCGACACGTGCGAATTTTGCTACCTAAAGTAGTAAAAAGTACGGATATCTTTGGTAAGAACTAACGGGAAAATAAAAAAAAATTGTAATCGAACCAATTTTAAGGTAAAGTGAACTTTATCTGTATGTTGACGAAAAAATATTTGGGAAGCACAAGCTGAATTCGAAACCTGCACCGTGAGATTACGAATTTCGAAAGAAAAAAGTACGCTTACGATTTTTTTTTCTTCTTTAAACAATTCAGAAATTATTGTCATATTTTTTTTCTCTCCCCCAAGTGCAGCCGTATTTTTGTGAAAAATAATTGTTCATTGCTTTGTCTAAAGTAATTGAAACTATTTGTTGTGCGAATTTTGGAAACGTTTTATTGTCTGAAATTATTTTGTGAAAAAGTTTACCTGGTAAAAGACTGTTGCTAAATTGTATAAACTTTGTGAAACATTTATTTTTGCAAAAATTATGTTGCTAATTTACGAAAACGCATATTGACGAACTTTTTGTGAAATTATTGTTGTAAACTTTGGAAAGATATTTTGTACTGTAATTAAGCTAAAATGGAGCAATTGGCTGAGTTGACGAAGGCGTTAACTCTAAGTATACAGCAGCAACAACAACAACAGCAACAACAACAGCTACAACAACAGCTACTACAGCAGCAAGAATGGACACAAAAAACTTTAGAGGCACAACAAGAGCAAACAGCATTACGAAGGAAAATATTAATGGAATTCCATACAGGTCATCCTGGCATTTCAAGAATGAAATCCTTAATTAGAGGATACGTATATTGGCCTGGTATGGACACAGAAGTAGAAAACTGTGTCAAAGCATGCAAAGGATGTCAGTTAGCAGCCCGAGATCCGTCAGTAAAAACGACCCCATGGCCGAAAACGGACCTACCCTGGTCACGTCTACATATTGATTATGCCGGACCTCTAAATGTTTTTTTCTACTTAATTGTAGTAGATTCTTTCTCTAAATGGCCAGAGATATTTAAAACCAGACATCCAACTGCAAGGAACACTGTAAATGCACTTAACGAAATCTTTAGCCGTTTTGGTGTACCAAAAACCATAGTAAGTGACAATGGTACAGCATTTACAGGTCACGAATTTAAAGAATTCTGCAAATCGCTGAATATTCAACATATCACGACACCTGTTTACGATCCTAGGTCGAATGGGTTGGCAGAAAAATTTGTGGACACATTTAAACGGGCAATAAAAAAAAACCTGAATATGGACACAGATGAGCAAACTACACAAACATTTCTAGCAATCTACAGGGTAACCCCGAACCCAAATAATGATGTTAATTCATCCCCTGCAGAATTGATGTTTGCTAGAAAAATTAGATCTATCTTCGATAGACTTATACCTGAGAAGAAGAAAAGTTCTAAAGGAGAAAACTTGAAAGTAAAGTGCTATTCCTCAGGGGACAAAGTGTATTTTAAAAATTTTCAGAATGGAAAAAATCATTGGGTGGACGGTGTCATTATGAAAAGAATTGGGAACATGGTTTATACCATTCAAGGCCCAAGTTTTGTCTGTAAAAGACACATAAATCAAATCCGTCCCAGAATTTCGCAAAATACAGAAGAAATTCCGATGGAAACATTATGTGATACATTTGATATACCAAAGCCAGTGTGTATACCTGAAACCATGAATTTATCCCCTGAACATACCATACGGGCTGGACAGAATTCCTTACCGCAGGTAACGCAGACCAGAAGAAAGAGTACCAGAAAAAGGAAAAGCATCAGGCGTTTAAGCCCTGATCCTAAAAGGAAACGGTACTAAAGCTAAAATCGGAAGATTTCAGCTTCAAGGTCATGATTGGCATAAATACGAAACTAACATAAAGGGAAGTAATCAGGTATTAACTATATACGAAAGTACGTATATAAGACGGGCAGTGATATCTGGACAGGAGCGAAGAGTAAACGTCTCTACTTCCTACCGGATCCCTGTTAAACGCAAACCACTCGGCGTATTTTTAATTTAATATGTCCTATGTAATTTAGGATATAACACAGACATAGCTGTAGTCAGACTTATATCTGTGTCCATATTCAGGTTTTTTTAATTGCCCGTTTAAATGTGTCCACAAATTTTTCTGCCAACCCATTCGACCTATATGGCTGATATAAGTCTGACTACTGTAGTCAGACTTATATCAGCCATAGCTGTAGTCTGACTTATATCAGACATATCAATAGTCAGACTTATATCAGACATAGATGTAGTCAGACTTACACCAAACATAGCTGTAGTCAGACTTACATCAGACACAGTTTTAGTCAGACTTATATAATACATAGCTGTAGTTAGACTTATATCAGACATAGATGTAGTCAGACTTATATCAGACATAGCTGTAGTCAGACTTATAGCAGCCATAGCTGTAGTCAGACTTATATCAGCTATAGTTGTAGTCAGACTTTTATCAGCCATAGCTGTAGTCAGACTTATATCAGATATAGCTGTAGTCAGACTTATATCAGACATAGCTGTAGTCAGACTTATATGACACGTTTCAAGACTCCAAGCATAGTTTTGGGACACAATTGCCATTTTAGGTCAATTTTCAAAACAGATAATGTATAAGTGTTATACCATTTTTCTAAACCAAAATTTCACGAGGAATCCAATAAAACAAAAACGAATACAAAATTTTGATGAGAAACCATGTTTTCAAGCAATTCTTTCATGACGGCCGGAATCGCACTTCCCGTTTTTTTGTCCCAAGGACCGTATCCTGCAGATTGCGAAACTATTTAAGAAAATTACTCAAAACCTATCAATCATAAGTGTTAGGCCATCTTTCTTAACCAGAATTTTGTGAGGAATCCAAAAATCCCTTCTTTCGCCCTCTCTTTTTTTCAAAAACCATAGTTGTTACTAGAGAGGGTCGCTGTGTGAATTATTCTGAAAAAAGAAAAAGTATTAATCAGAATGACATAGCCATCATGACTATTTACATATTTACATACAGTTAAAAGGACTACGTTTTTAGGTCAGAACTGTTTCTCCTCACTACTGATACAACACACATACAAGTGAAGATCTCACACAACTTCCTTCATGTTAAGGGGAGGATTTTTCACACCTGCTCCACGTGAAAACCTTCTTTTCAGTTCACCCATAACACTTGAATAATTCATGAGGGTATTCCTTGACTTCAAACAATACGATGGAGCTGTGAAGTGTTACTTCTATACATCCAACCTATACTGCCTACCATGACATATAAATCCTTCACAAGGGAAACCCTCAAAGCAAAAATGAAGGGTGAGTCACTTAGTTTTCAACCCTGTTGGAGGGAATAGTTGTGGAAACCTATCAGAAGTGATATGACCACTTTGTTAGCACATAATTTGGTATCAACTGTGAAAAATACTGCTGGGGGACAAATTTGGAGAAAAAAAATATTACTGTAAAAAAAAATGTACGTCTTCAATTTGGCCAAAATCAAAAATTCCTGATATACAAGTTGTTCAGATTGATATTTGTGACAAGTTGTATAGAAGGGATTTTTGATTTTTCGAAAATTGAAGGCAGGTTTTTTTTTTTACAGAAAAAATTATTTTCGGCTTCACTTTTCACCCGGTCAAACAAAACGTGCAATATTTTGGGAACCGCTAGCCGGTTGCTGCTGTTCTAAAGCTTAAATGAAAGCTAACTGATCAAGGTTACTGAGAAATGACCATAGGGACAGTGTTTGCTTCGTTTGTCATCATTTTAGAGGGATCTTTGCCAAAAAGACGCATTTTTTGACCAAAATCGGGAAAAAATTGTCACAACCTGTAATTGAGGAGAATGGGTAAAATTCGAAGAGAGTTCTATGAGCAGCGTTTTTTTTTTGCACAAATGTCATTTTATACTATTGTTGAACGAAAATGATTATTTACTTCCCTTAGTTTCATGTCTAAAAGTGATTTTTGGCTCTTCTTTGTGGTGAGGTAACAAAAATTGTCACTAAAATATCTCCATTTTAGGCCTTTTTTTTCAGTTATATCGTTTTTTTCCGGTTGAAAACAGGTATATTAACCATATAAACCTATGATTTTCTGAAAGACAATTTAGTTTTGCCTCACATATCACAAGAATAGCTTTGTAGATCATTGTGTGACTGATCAGTGATTTTTGACTTCAATTGTCCCAAAACTATGCTTGGAGACTTAAAACGGGTCATATCAGCTATAGCTGTAGTCAGACTTATATCAGCCATAGCTGTAGTCAGACTAATATAAGACATTGCTGTAGTCAGACTTATATAAGACATAGCTGTAGTCAGACTTATATCAGACATAGCTGTAGTCAGACATATATCAGACATAGCTGTAGTCAGACTTAGATAAGCCATAGCTGTAGTAAGACTTATATCAGACATAGTTGTAGTCAGACTTATATCAGACATAGCTGTAGTCAGACTTATATCAGACATAGCTGTAGTCAGACTTATATCAGAGATAGCTGTAGTCAGACCTATATCAGACATAGCTGTAGTCAGACTTATATCGGACATAGCTGTAGTCAGACTTATATCGAACATAGCTGTAGTCAGACTTATATCAGCCATAGCTGTAGTCAGACTTATATCAGCCATAGCTGTTGTCAGACTTATATCAGCCATAGCTGTAGTCAGACTTATATTAGCTATAGCTGTAGTCAGACTTATATCAGACATAGCTGTAGTCAGACTTATATCAGCCATAGCTGTTGTCAGAATTATATCAGACATAGCTGTAGTCAGACTTATATCAGCAATATGCGGAGTCAGACGTATATCAGCCATAGCTGTTGTCAGACTTATATCAGCCATAGCTGTTGTCAGACTTATATCAGCTATAGCTGTAGTCAGACTTATATCAGACATAGCTGTAGTCAGACTTATATCAGACATAGCTGTAGTCAAACTTTTATCAGCCATAGCTGTAGTCAGACTTATATCAACCATAGCTGTAGTCAGACTTATATCAGCCATAGCAGTCAGACTTATATCAGACATAGCTGTAGTCAGACTTATATCGGCTATAGTTGTAGTCAGACTTATATAAGACATAGCTGTAGTCAGACTTATATCAGCCATAGCTGTAGTAAGACTTATATCAGCTATAGCCGTAGTCAGACTTATATCAGCCATAGCTGTAGTCAGACTTATATCAGACATAGCTGTAGTCAGACTTATATCAGCCATAGCTGTAGTCAGACTTATATAAGACATCGCTGTAGTCAGACTTAGATCAGACATAAGCTGTAGTCAGACTTATATCAGCTATAGCTGTAGTCAGACTTATATCAGCCATAGCTGTAGTCAGACTTATATCAGACATAGCTGTAGTCAGACTTATATCAGCTATAGTTGTAGCCAGACTTATATCAGCCATAGTTGTAGTCAGACTTAGATTAGACATAAGCTGTAGTCAGACTTATATCAGCTATAGCTGTAGTCAGACTTATATCAGCCATAGCTGTAGTCAGACAAATATCAGACATAGCTGTAGTCAGACTTATATCAGACATAGCTGTAGTCAGACTTATATCAGCCATAGCTTTAGTCAGACTTATATCAGCCATAGCTGTAGTCAGACTTATATCAGACATAGCTGTTGTCAGACTTATATCAGCCATAGCTGTTGTCAGACTTATATCAGCTATAGCTGTAGTCAGACTTATATCAGACATAGCTGTAGTCAGACTTATATCAGACATAGCTGTAGTCAGACTAATATCAGCCATAGCTGTAGTCAGACTTATATCAGCCATAGCTGTAGTCAGACTTATATCAGACATAGCAGTCAGACTTATATCAGACATAGCTGTAGTCAGACTTATATCGGCTATAGTTGTAGTCAGACTTATATAAGACATAGCTGTAGTCAGACTTATATCAGCCATAGCTGTAGTCAGACTTATATCAGCTATAGCCGTAGTCAGACTTATATCAGCCATAGCTGTAGTCAGACTTATATCAGACATAGCTGTAGTCAGACTTATATCAGCCATAGCTGTAGTCAGACTTATATCAGCTATAGCTGTAGTCAGACTTATATCAGCCATAGCTGTTGTCAGACTTATATCAGACATTGCTGTAGTCAGACTTATATCAGACATAGCTGTAGTCAGACTTATATCAGACATAGGTATAGTCAGACTTATATCAGACATAGCTGTTGTCAGACTTATATCAGACATATCTGTAGTCAGACATATATCAGACATAGCTGTAGTCAGACTTATATCAGACATAGGTATAGTCAGACTTATATCAGACATTGCTGTAGTCAGACTTATATCAGACATATCTGTAGTCAGACTTATATCCGACATAGCTGTAGTCAGACTTATATCAGACATAGCTGTAGTCAGACTTATATCAGCCATAGCTGTAGTCAGACTTATATCAGCCATAGCTGTAGTAAGACTTATATCAGACATAGTTGTAGTCAGACTTATATCAGACATAGCTGTAGTCAGACTTATATCAGACATAGCTGTAGTCAGACTTATATCAGACATAGCTGTAGTCAGACTTAGATAAGCCATAGCTGTAGTAAGACTTATATCAGACATAGTTGTATTCAGACTTATATCAGACATAGCTGTAGTCAGACTTATATCAGACACAGCTGTAGTCAGACTTATATCAGAGATAGCTGTAGTCAGACCTATATCAGACATAGCTGTAGTCAGACTTATATCGGACATAGCTGTAGTCAGACTTATATCGAACATAGCTGTAGTCAGACTTATATCAGCCATAGCTGTAGTCAGACTTATATCAGCCATAGCTGTTGTCAGACTTATATCAGCCATAGCTGTAGTCAGACTTATATTAGCTATAGCTGTAGTCAGACTTATATCAGACATAGCTGTAGTCAGACTTATATCAGCCATAGCTGTAGTCAGACTTATATAAGCCATAGCTGTTGTCAGACTTATATCAGACATAGCTGTAGTCAGACTTATATCAGCCATAGCTGTAGTCAGACTTATATCAGCCATAGCTGTTGTCAGACTTATATCAGCCATAGCTGTTGTCAGACTTATATCAGACATAGCTGTAGTCAGACTTATATCAGACATAGCTGTAGTCAGACTTATATCAGACATAGCTGTAGTCAGACTTTTATCAGCCATAGCTGTAGTCAGACTTATATACGCCATAGCTGTAGTCAGACTTATATCAGCCATAGTAGTCAGACTTATATCAGACATAGCTGTAGTCAGACTTTTATCAGCTATAGTTGTAGTCAGACTTATATAAGCCATAGTTGTAGTCAGACTTAGATAAGACATAAGCTGTAGTCAGACTTATATCAGCTATAGCTGTAGTCAGACTTATATCAGCCATAGCTGTAGTCAGACTAATATCAGACATAGCTGTAGTCAGACTTATATCAGACATAGCTGTAGTCAGACTTATATCAGCCATAGCTTTAGTCAGACTTATATCAGCCATAGCTGTAGTCAGACTTATATCAGACATAGCTGTAGTCAGACTTATATCAGCTATAGCTGTAGTCAGACTTATATCAGCCATAGCTGTTGTCAGACTTATATCAGACATTGCTGTAGTCAGACTTATATCAGACATAGCTGTAGTCAGACTTATATCAGACATAGGTATAGTCAGACTTATATCAGACATAGCTGTTGTCAGACTTATATCAGACATATCTGTAGTCAGACTTATATCAGACATAGCTGTAGTCAGACTTATATCAGACATAGGTATAGTCAGACTTATATCAGACATTGCTGTAGTCAGACTTATATCAGACATATCTGTAGTCAGACTTATATCAGACATAGCTGTAGTCAGACTTATATCAGCCATAGCTGTAGTCAGACTTATATCAGCCATAGCTGTTGTCAGACTTATATCAGCCATAGCTGTAGTCAGACTTATATCAGACATAGCTGTAGTCAGACTTATATCAGACATAGCTGTAGTCAGACTTATATCAGCCATAGCTTTAGTCAGACTTATATCAGCTATAGCTGTAGTCAGACTTATATCAGCCATAGCTGTAGTCAGACTTATATCAGACATATCTGTAGTCAGACTTATATCAGACATAGCTGTAGTCAGACTTATATCAGACATAGGTATAGTCAGACTAATATCAGACATTGCTGTAGTCAGACTTATATCAGACATATCTGTAGTCAGACTTATATCAGCCATAGCTGTAGTCAGACTTATATTAGCTATAGCTGTAGTCAGACTTATATCAGACATAGCTGTAGTCAGACTTATATCAGCCATAGCTGTAGTCAGACTTATATCAGCCATAGCTGTTGTCAGACTTATATCAGACATAGCTGTAGTCAGACTTATATCAGCCATAGCTGTAGTCAGACTTATATTAGCCATAGCTGTTGTCAGACTTATATCAGCCATAGCTGTTGTCAGACTTATATCAGACATAGCTGTAGTCAGACTTATATCAGACATAGCTGTAGTCAGACTTATATCAGACATAGCTATAGTCAGACTTTTATCAGCCATAGCTGTAGTCAGACTTATATCAGCCATAGCTGTAGTCAGACGTATATCAGCCATAGCAGTCAGACTTATATCAGACATAGCTGTAGTCAGACTTATATCAGCTATAGTTGTAGTCAGACATATATAAGACATAGCTGTAGTCAGACTTAGATCAGACATAAGCTGTAGTCAGACTTATATCAGAGATAGCTGTAGTCAGACCTATATCAGACATGGCTGTAGTCAGACTTATATCGGACATAGCTGTAGTCAGACTTATATCGAACATAGCTGTAGTCAGACTTATATCAGCCATAGCTGTAGTCAGACTTATATCAGCCATAGCTGTTGTCAGACTTATATCAGCCATAGCTGTAGTCAGACTTATATTAGCTATAGCTGTAGTCAGACTTATATCAGACATAGCTGTAGTCAGACTTATATCAGCCATAGCTGTAGTCAGACTTATATCAGCCATAGCTGTTGTAAGACTTATATCAGACATAGCTGTAGTCAGACTTATATCAGCCATAGCTGTAGTCAGACTTATATCAGCCATAGCTATTGTCAGACTTATATCAGCCATAGCTGTTGTCAGACTTATATCAGACATAGCTGTAGTCAGACTTATATCAGACATAGCTGTAGTCAGACTTATATCAGACATAGCTGTAGTCAGACTTTTATCAGCCATAGCTGTAGTCAGACTTATATCAGCCATTGCTGTAGTCAGACTTATATCAGCCATAGCAGTCAGACTTATATCAGACATAGCTGTAGTCAGACTTATATCAGCTATAGTTGTAGTAAGACTTATATAAGACATAGCTGTAGTCAGACTTATATCAGCCATTACTGTAGTCAGACTTATATCAGCTATAGCCGTAGTCAGACTTATATCAGCCATAGCTGTAGTCAGACTTATATCAGACATAGCTGTGGTCAGACTTATATCAGCCATAGCTGTAGTCAGACTTATATAAGACATAGCTGTAGTCAGACTTACATCAGACATAAGCTGTAGTCAGACTTATATCAGCTATAGCTGTAGTCAGACTTATATCAGCCATAGCTGTAGTCAGACTTATATCAGACATAGCTGTAGTCAGACTTATATCAGCTATAGTTGTAGTCAGACTTATATCAGCCATAGTTGTAGTCAGACTTAGATAAGACATAAGCTGTAGTCAGACTTATATCAGCTATAGCTGTAGTCAGACTTATATCAGCCATAGCTGTAGTCAGACTAATATCAGACATAGCTGTAGTCAGACTTATATCAGACATAGCTGTAGTCAGACTTATATCAGCCATAGCTTTAGTCAGACTTATATCAGCCATAGCTGTAGTCAGACTTATATCAGACATAGCTGTAGTCAGACTTATATCAGCTATAGCTGTAGTCAGACTTATATCAGCCATAGCTGTTGTCAGACTTATATCAGACATTGCTGTAGTCAGACTTATATCAGACATAGCTGTAGTCAGACTTATATCAGACATAGGTATAGTCAGACTTATATCAGACATAGCTGTTGTCAGACTTATATCAGACATATCTGTAGTCAGACTTATATCAGACATAGCTGTAGTCAGACTTATATCAGACATAGGTATAGTCAGACTTATATCAGACATTGCTGTAGTCAGACTTATATCAGACATATCTGTAGTCAGACTTATATCAGACATAGCTGTAGTCAGACTTATATCAGCCATAGCTGTAGTCAGACTTATATCAGACATAGCTGTAGTCAGCAAAAAATATTAGACAGAATAATACCGGATATTAGGGTTAAAACTGACTATAATTTGTGGATATCATTTAGGAATATCGAGGATGGAATGACTTTAGATTTCTGCTGTTCCCATATTGTCCTATATTACCCATCAATATCTTCTAACCTATTGAACAAGCGTTATTTATTACAACTAAATTTACAAACATCACAAAGTTAGAAGTTGGCATAATTAAGTTTGATAGAACAATTTTATAGAATTCAAAGGAAAATTATGGACAAGAAAGGATACAGAACTGAACTTCCATATTACGATGGGTTCGACTGACCCAGTACAGGTAACGGAACTTTTGGGCTTTTATATTTTGCAAAAAATAAAAAGGGGGTACCTATGTTGAAAGGTGGAATTTATAGAACGACATCTTATTCGTCATTAAATGTTACGATTGAATTATGGACAAAAATTCAAAAACATGACATGAATTAAAAAACAATTAAAATAACATTAAAAGTAAAGTAGTAAATCTTCTTGACTTAACGCTAAATCTTGTTGGGATTAAAATAATCCTGAAATAAAGTTCAATTCTCCCTACGTGAGAATGGGGTAACCACGTGCAGATAAAATCATCATATGTATAGGACGGAAGTCTGAAGAAGGGACGCAAAACACAAGGGTGTAATTTCATATCAATTTAGTAATAAAGAGAAAGTTGGATCGAATATTTACAGTTTCCTAAAGTTCATTTAGGCATTGGTAAATCATATAGAGGATGGAAAAGAGGATGGTAGAGAGGTGGGTTTGAGGTTTGTTGCGAAAACGTGGTTCGCTAGAACTTATCTGTTTTAGAGTTCTGGTAACGGCGGGAGATCATTTTCGGTGATGCCGTCGTGGGCTGTATCACTAAGAAGACCGCCCGATGTGTTGTTGACTGGAGTGGAGTCGTTGAAAAGGAGCCTGCATAGAGTTCGGGTATCGGTGGGAGGTCATTCTCTGTGATGCCGTCGTGGGCTGTACCACTGAGAAGACCGCCCGATGTATTGCTGACTTGAGTGGAGATGTAAAAAAGAGCCCAGGAAGCCGTATACAAGGGTTTTTAAGGGCTGGCTCACGTGACACCTTTACTAAAAAGGGGTTGCAATGCCTGACAGCCAATCCGTGAGGCCCTTAAGGGACATGGCAACAGCCAATCAGTGAGGAGGGCTTTAACAAATTCCAACAATCTAAATGCTGAAACTTTTAGACCTTATCATGAGCCAAACTGTACACTAATATCAGAATGTTATCCTTGTCCGGATGAAACTGACAAAAAAGAAGAAAAGATAGGAATAATTAAAATGGTCTCGTTTTAAACTAGAAAAAAGTAATTTATTTAAATAAAACTTCCCCAAAAATGAGCCACAAAAAAATTTGCATAATTTTTCTTTATGCAGGCTATAAATGTTACAAAATTGTGCCGGTTAAAAGCTACCACAAAAGTTGGAAGAAAGAAAAAAATAGGTACGTGCAAAAATGGCGCCTTCTTGTACGGACTATGCTTATTAAAAGCGCTTATCATTAATTATTTAATTTATTTCCGTGTAAACTTTGATTGTGTTTGAAAGATAAAAGCCTAAACTTAATCTCTAAACAAAAAAAAACTGCATATTTACGTGTGAAAAATAAATTATAATGAAATATGTAATTACGACGGTCAAAAACCCAAAAAATTCAATGAATTTTGAACTTTGAAAAAATTAATTGTAAAAATCCCTTAAAAGATAAATATAAGTTTTTGGGAACTATTTCAAAGATAATTATTAAATTAAAGTCATAAGACACTGAATTAAAAATAAATAAATCCCACGTTTGACTAAAAATTAGCAAAATTAGCCCTTCAAATGTGATAAATGAGTAAAATCCGCCATAAGTTCATCGGAAAAGGACGTTGTTTACAAATTGACATTGCCATGCAAAATATATGGAAGACAAAAAATGTCATAATTTATCAATTTTAACTTTATATATAAAAATGTAATAATAGTTTATAGAAGTTGAACAATTATTATCCATTAATTTCTTTATTCTTTTTAAGGTTATAAACAAATTTAAGTACCCTTATTTTGTTATAATAAAAAAGGAAATGCTTATTTAATTATTTGTGAGTACGCAATTATTTTTAACTGAAAAGGTTCAGTTTTTAATTTCGTAATACTCTGAAATTATTGATGACGTCTGTTTACCAATGTTTTTCTTTAGAATTTGAAATAAAACTATTTTTTAAATGTTAAAAATATTTTTACGTTACGAACTGCGTCAATTTTATCAATTTTTTTTACATGATTTAAAACTTTAGTTACTCGATTTATTCTTAACGTGTCGTAACGATAAATTACTTTGATTCTTTTAAAAATAAAGTGTTTTTATTTTTTTATTTTAAGTGTGAAAAAGTAAATTAAAGTCAATGACTACACTGACAATTTATTCATTGAAAAAAAAGTTAAAACAGTTATTTATTGATAAACAGAATTAAATTTTGAAAGAAAATGTCATGTTTGAATTCTCTTTATTTATTAATAAATAATTGTTTTTAACTTAAATATTTATTAATGAAAAAAAAAGACAAAACAAATACAAATCTTTCCAAATAATTGACGATGAATTGTGAAATGAGCGAAATTGTTGAATCTCTAAAAAAAAAAAAAAATTTTGCGCTGTAAAAGTGAGTGATTGCTAATCCCATCTGGTTATTACAGAACGGGGCTACCATACTAATGAAAGTTCATCGTTAGTAAAAATTATTCAATTTTTTAAATTCTTTTTTTCGTTAAGTTCCTGGATCTCAAATTTGTCAATTTTTGGTTTATTTTCAAGATTATAAAAAAAATTTCTTGCGCTGATGATGCCACGTTCCTTTATGAAAGAGAAATATAATTATGTTGCATTTTTTATTTTTCCAAAAACTCTAATCATTAAAATCACATGAAATATTTTTTGCAATTATATTATTTTTTTGGTGAAAATATTGATTATTTAATAATAATATCGCTAATTCAAAAAATTAATTTTTCTTCGAGTTAAAGTGATTTTATTAATACGGTATTTACTGGCCTTTTTCGTAATATATACGAAATATTTTGAAAAAAAAATTTAATTGTTAACATCTACGATCCTTTATTTACATAAGTAACAGTTAAAAAATCATGCATTTTTTTTTATTAATATATAAAAATATAACTTTAGTAAAGGTGTATTTTCTTTTTAAAAAATAATACATTTTCACGAAGATTTAAAAAAAAATAATGGTTTCATTATATTCCGTGATTTTTTATTAATAAATATTGAAAATTTCAGTAAAATTGGTTGATTTCCTGAATTTTAGTGTATTTTTAAGTAAAGGGGGGGGGGGTCAAAAATTTTTTTCATTTTGGGAATCGGCGATTGATTTTGCACGTACCTAGAAAAAAACAAAGGAACTGCTTTTCGAAACAGTTCCTAATAAAATACACCAACGAATAATAAAATATGAAATACAATAAGAAAATTATAAGCACACCCTAAATTTTCAAATAAATGTTACAAGAATGGGGTACTTACGTATTTTTCAAAGTACACAGTGCTAGCTTTCAACAGTTTAAAAGTTTAAAACCTACTGTTAAAAAAGTTCCATTACTTCAAATGCCAACACTGCACCAATAACTACTTTTTTTCAGACGAAGAAATTCATCTCTTTCCAGGGCGTCATTCAGGAATTAATTCCATGGACGAATTGAATTTCGGTTCAATAAACTCAACGGAAAAAGAATGCGCTCAAAAAAGTCTACTCGTGTCTTATGAGTTGAATGAAATACTCACTCACTCTCATAGACGGTCGAAATGCTCTGTGAATCTCATCAACTAGAAATAAAACATCTTCACTGTCAAAATGCTGCATTCAAGAAAGGAAGAATTTTGCGCTGAAATCTGGTACTTCAGTCCCACAGAGCTGGTATCAAGGCTTATTCTAATTACACATTAGTTTCATACAAAAATCAAAGTACAAAACAATTTAAAAAATCAATGCAAAATATATAAAAATACAGAATATGAACAAGTAAGGGGATTACATAATTTTTGGTAAAAAATTCCAACACGTTTTTATTATATTTGCAAAAGTCGAACCACCCGCACAAAACAATAATATCAAGCATTTCAGAAAGAATTTCTAGACTATCATCTAATGACAAGTACTCCTAGAAAACGAGCAATATCTATGAGAAAATAAGCTTTACCAAAAACGTAAGTGCTGTAATGACCTTAATAACCTCCCATAGTATAACTCTCCAAATACTAAAAGTGTTCTCTATCTCTTCTCTTCAGTTGAGTAAAATATGCCAGTCATGGCATAAGAAAATCATACAATATGTCTCCGTTTTATCTCTTAGATGTACAGATACAATAATAGCGAATACGGGAATAATAAGAAAGTTTACAGAAGACGGTACGTGTGTATAAATATTTGTAAAACCGATCACTATTAATCGTCCCCTGCAACAGACTATTTTCATGTAAAAGTTTCGCTTTACCCTGACACCATAAAATGTGATGTGTCTGAAATACTAACAGATGCAAATAATAAGAAGGTTTCGTACTTAAAAAGAAGTAGAAACATTTACTTATTGAAATGGTTATAACACGGGATACTGGGCTTTAACCCGCAATCAACTGGCTTCGCAAATATTGCATCACTGGTAAAATAATAGCAACCCCCTGAGTAGCAATCATATGTGTTTATATACTATTTTCCGTTGTTGTAAATAAACAGGGTTACTGCAGAGTGATTGGCCCACCAGCCAATCAGAGATCTTGGCGTAGGGACACATTAATTTGTTGTACTACAAACAGCACTCACGCATTCTGTTTTTCCCTCATAACCAGTTAAAGTTAAGACATCACATGAACAACACGTATGTTGTTGATTTTCCTAATTCTCCAGTGACATGATAAATCTACCGCCCTGTGTAAAGATTGATTCTTAGCTGTTTTTAATTCCTTTTCAACACAGTCTAACATAAAAGGTATTTCTACATAACCTATGCCGTCTGTTGTTGTCTGTTTATTCATCTAAGGAGTCAGATGGACTTTCTATCACAGCCAATCTTAATTGGATATTTCGGAGGCACGGTAATGTTTTTGACACTTGGCAGCATCTCCCCCATGGGTTCATATGTTCAAATTACAAGCATATACCAATGAAAACAAAGTAACAACTCGGAGACAATATTGAATTTAAAAAAAGATTTATTGTTCGCAAACGCGACTGGGTTTGCATGGAGTTGTGTCCACGAGAATGTGTTCAACAAAGTATGAGTAGAATGGTATAGACGTATGTGTCTGCAGATAGAGAGGAGAAATTTTACATACCAAGTAAAGTGTGTTTCTCAGCGCGTTTGAGTTTGGAGGGCTTTTAGCATGGACTTGAGTTTGTTCATTTCAGCTTTCAATTCCTGCAGCTTTCAATTGACTGCTACGAGTGGCGAGTGTGTTGATTATCCGTGAACCGCTGCTGAACTCGAGAATCCGATCAGTATGTCAATAGGAATGGTGTCTACCATCGGTGCCAGTATCTGTGTTGCACTCCAAGGATGTTTGTCCAACCACAACCCCACAATATTTTCTCGGACTCAGTATTTCATCCGAGTTGTGTCTTCATATGTCGCAGCAGTTGTGAAGGTGTCTTATCGTCGAGACTGATATTATTAAACAGGTGTAGCAGTTGCATTGACGAACTATTTCGTATCGATGTACATTAGCTTTAACTGAGATGGTGATTCGGCCTTGCATATGCATAATCATTGACTCTTTACTGCGTAGGTGTATGACACGTAAATGTGTAGTGAAATTCATATGCGTCAACATATTTGGCACCAAAGACGATATACGATGTCAAATCTTGATCTTGATCTCGTTCTGCTTTAGCCAAAGGACGACGAGATGCCGAACTCCATTATCTAACCCACATGAGCCAGCCAACTGCACCATCTCTATTTTGTTCCTGTGTTCCCGTGAATAAAGATTAGCATCTATTTATTTATGGAGACATTATTTATTTCAAGGAAGAATGGTGATCCTTTTCTTGTGTAACATTTCTATTTCAGTCGGATTTGGCCAGACGTACTTACTTTTCCAAGTCAGTTCGTCATTCTAACTTTCTTCCTGATTTAAACCTTCTTAATTAACTGCGTCTCTTACCAATCTAAATCTGGTAACCCCAACTGTCTCCACCCAGCTAAAACTTGTAACCTCTGAACGTGAGATAAACGCATATCTTTATTTTTTAAAAAATGAGACATTTTTCTTGATCATAGAGCAACATAAATTCGTTGACGAACGTTATTTTCATCATATATCGCAGTTTAAAGACTCACAAACCACAATGAAAAACACAATGTTCCATCCAATTCTGAGAAATTTGATATGAAAAATATCGTGGATTTACCACTGCATCGATTCCTACGATTCATCAATTGTCGGTATGTATATTTTATCATGGGTTTCTTATTTTCTGACATGTTATTTCATTGCATTTCGTTCAGAGTTTTGTTGGAGATTTTTAGCCTATTAACTATAAAATGAAAATAAATTTAAAAAATAATAATATAGGATCGCAATTAAGTCGTGCTGATACAGTAACAAAATACAATTTTCAGTGCTATTAATTTAGGATTGAGTTAAGATTTATTGCGATTCTTGAAATTGTAGTAATAACGTATTTTTTGCTTTCCTGTTAATTCTTAATTGTTCACCACGTAGCATTCGTATTGCTGACCATGGTTGATTCAAATATGGCTGCTTGTTTCTTCTTCACGCGCAAGTACGATGCATTTAAATAAATATATTTCTACTTCATCCTTTATTGTAGACCTGTATTTTAAGGATTGTAAATGCGCATTAACAACGTTTTTTCTCATATTTTTTCTAATATGCATTGCGTCTTGAGATTTACTAGGAAGACATGATAGGTTCTGATTTTAACTTCCTACGTGTTATTTATGTGCACCATTTTTCATCATTTGAATATTTCAGTATTTTTCAATACTGCTTCGGCCCATTTTGTCTTTTCTGGTCTCACCATATAATATTTGACATTCACGTTAGCTTTGCTACCTATTGGAAGTTAAGGCATTGTATTTCTATATATTTTTCCAGATTTCTTTCGTTACATCATAAATGGAATGGCATAGTTAAAGAATTCAAGATTTTCTTCGGCTGAACTCTACTACTGTTCCCGATCGTTACCCTAACCCCATATTCAGGAGTTCGCTTCATTCTTGCACGGTTTTAAAATATTTTCAAAGTTGAATCTTGTTAAAGCTTACCACCAGATACCGGTTAATCCTGCCGATATTCCTAAGACTGCTGTTACTATTCCTTTAAGTGCTTTTGAATTTTTAACTATACCATTCCACTTACGTAATGCAGCTAGAACTTTTCAACGTTTTATGGACGAGGCGGTCCGTAACTTCGACTTCGTGTATAACTATATAGACGACATCCTGAGAGCTAGCTCCTCACCGGAGGAACATTTTAAACTTCTGTATTCTATTTGCGCGTTTGCAGCGTAACAATGTTAGGATAAACACTGTTAAATGTACTTTTGGTGCCACACGTTTTGTATTCTTGGGTCATGTAATAAACTCGGAAGGTATTTCACCCCTTCCTGAAAAAGTCAAAGCTTTGCTCAATCTACATCCTCCAACTTTACTACGTCAATTACGACATTTTCCTGAACTATTGAATTGCTACAGACGTTTCATTCCACATTGCGAGAACATACTCACTCCTCTGACTGATCTATTGAAAAATAGAAAGAAGAAAGATGAACTCATTTCACTTGATTACTGCCAGCTTAAAGCCTTTCAAAAGGCGAAGAATAAGCTTGCAAATACATCTTTACTATCACATCCCATACCTGATGATGTAGGTCCAAAAAAAAATGTTTATCTTTAATTTGAGGAGAGTCAAGTAAGGGGGAGAGAACTCTAGTTTCAAGTTTCAACCACGATGTATCTTAAAATGGATTTTACTCTTGTAATTATTCTAAAATAAAGTTTTTAAAAATGTATACGTAAAAAGAAACTGTTTTAAAACAAATTGCCGAATTTTACCCAGTGTAAAACTCATTTATTTCAAAAACTTTATTTCCCGTGTTTTATGTTTTTCCCTTCCATTTGCGTAGTTTTGTCTATTTTTTCATTTTTTTGTGATAATTTATTTTAATAAATCATTTTATTTATCAAAATCATTTTATTTTTCATTGGTGCCGAATGCGTTGTGATTGTTTTATTCTTAAATTATCCTTTTACGTATACATTTTTAAAAACTTTATTTTAGAATAATTACAATAGTAAAATCCATTTTAAGATATATCATGGTCGAAACTTGAAACTAGAGTTCTCTCCCCCTTATTTGACTATCCTCAAATTAAAGATAAAAAAAATAATTTAGGACCTACGATCCACATGCACCAGTTTCTATTGTCATTGATCCTTCCAGTTCAGATGTTGTCGCAGTCTTACAGCAACGTCATCAGCAACAGATTCAACCTTTGTCATACTTTTCTCGGAGATTAACTCCTACTGGAAGTTGTTACAGTATTTTCAGACGTGAACTCTTGGCTATTAAACATTTTCGCTACACGTTAGAAGGTCGGCAATTTGCCATTTACACAGATCATCTCCCACTTACGTTCGCACTACGTGTCAAGCCGGACAAATATTCCCGTCGAGAATCTAGACATTTAGAATACATTTCTCAGTTCTCCAGCGACATACGGCATATATCCGGTTCACAGAACTGCTGCAGACGCATTATCTCGTTTACCCATCAGCGCTATCTCTTCACCAGAAGATATTAACGAAATCTGGTAATCCCAACTGTCTCCAACCAGTTAAACAGATCTCGTAGCATGACTTATTTGGAGCAACCCATGTTTTTATGATGACATCTTTCAGTGCGTCATATTGATTAGCTGGTCGGACGTCGTCCAATAGGTCGGTCACTTCTTCTACTACTTCTGAGAGCAAGTCTTCCACTAACCTGGCAAATTTGCTTCTCTGCAAGGTTATTTTTCTCAAAGAGAATAATGCCTGCAATTGGGTGAACCAGTTTTTGACGTTGGCAAAATTAAAAGGCGGCAGACCATAATTTGCTGAGACTTCAAAGACATCGTCGGTAGCTTTAGTATCCATACTGAACGTTGGGAAAGAGAGTGCTACATTATGCTCCCCACCCATGTACATTAGACTATAACCCCCCATTTTCCCTGTTACTTCCGGCATGCATATACATCCGTTTCCGGTCTCTCTCGGAATAAAGCCTGGCTTCGGCCAGTATGTCTTATCTCTCTCTCCTACACTTGTGTTCTCTTTACTTATTAAATACATCGTAATGTAACATGATAGCAGCGGTGTAAAACACGTCTCAAAACCCGAAACACAAAGTCATCGTCAGAACAAGCAACCGGTGAAGCTTTATCTCCTTCCCAAGCGACGGACAGTGCTACAACTGTAGCAGTTACCTCCTCCTTTCACACATAACTGCACCGGTTGGCCGTTAGGTGTCGCTTATTCGTCGACAGGTGGCGCTGAAAAGCGACACCAGAGTTATCTGCCCTTCTGAGTATAAAAACCGGTGTAAACGAAAAATCACCCTCTTATCCACTTCCTTCTCATCATCCCCTTACACAACTACTACTACAAACTATCAACAACGTCCCTCGTGCGAAAAAGATGGCGGAAAGTTTTCGAGAAAACATAACGCCCCCAAGCAGTTTGGATACTAAAACCAACCCCGCGGAAGCGTAGAAATTATGGAAACAGATGTGGAAGAACTTATCTACTATCGCCAAACTAGCAGACCAGGATAAACAGTACCAAACAGCGTTGTTTCTACACGCAGTCGGACCAGACGCCCTCACTATCCACAACGGGTTTCAATTTCCCCCCACCAAAGACAAAGATGATGTCGATATAGTGATAGCCAAATTCAACCAACACTTCATAGGACACACGAATGAGACCTATGAGCGATACCTCTTCAACAAAAGAGACCAAGAACCAGGTGAGACTATCGACTCCTACGTTACGACACTACGCAACCTAGCTAAATCGTGTAATTTTTTTGAATGTTTACATGACTCTCTGCTACACAACCGTATCGTACTATGAGTAAGAGATAACCATGCCCGTAAAAGACTGCTGCAAAATACGGCACTAACATTTCAACAAAGTGTTGACATATGCCGTAGCTGTGAAGCAACGGAGACACGGCTAAGAATAATTAACCCTGACCAACAAGAACGGATTAACAAAATCCAAGGCTCAGGTTATAAAAAAGAGAACCAAAGGTACAGGAAAATAGACTGTCATTTCTGTGGCAGAAGGCATGGCAAAAGAAAAGAAGCATGTGCTGCATGGGGACAGAAGTGCAACCTTTGCAGTCACAAAACCCACTTTGCACTGAAATGCCCGGAAAAGCGGCGTTGTGAGAGACCAAGACCGTCTAAACCAGTGGTTCCCAACCGGGGGGAAATTTCCCCCAGGAGGGAAATTAGGGTGTTTTAGGGGGGAAATTCTAGCCTGAATTTATAATTCTGGAAATATTCAAAAAATAATTTCCAGTAATAGCCTTCTGTTCTTCTTTTCTCAGGAGTATCCGTTTCCTAAACTTTACCCGCTTTCATTCTTATGTTTTATTTTCTTTCTTCTTTTTTATTTGTTATTTTCCATTACATCTCTTAAGAAAAAGAAGGTTTATACAATTTTAGATACATAATTCCATCAGTAAACGAGTATACATATAAAAAAATTAAGAGAAACAAAAATTTAAACATATATATTCATAACTTCAATATCAGAGAATGTTATAAAGTATGAATGCATATGAATTTTTTAGTGCAAATTTTTTTTTTTATTCAAATCAATTTATTATGGCCGTTATTAGATTTTTCAGAAAAAGAATGATATTGTTATGACCCACGTTGGAACGCTTGGATCGATTGGACAAATTGACGTTAATAAAAAAAATTATAATCGAATTTTGTAATTATAATATATTTGTAATAGATATTATTATTAATCTTATATATTACTATTATTTTTAATTATTAATTTTAGTATTATTAATCTTATATATTACTATTATTTTAATTATTAATTTTAGTAATATTATTATAATCTATATATTAATACGATAGCGTGTGTGTTCGTGTGTCAAGCTTCCGGCAAAAGCTCTGCGCATGCGTGCCGCACCTAGATTTTGAAAAACATTCAACTCGCCTAATTTTCGAAACATTTCAAGTATTTCCCTTTGGCGCAACGGTTAGCGACGTAGTATTTTTGACTTCGGCCCGATTGGTTTATAGTTCGATCCCAACCAACCTCTAAGATTTTTTTTTCTATATTTCGAGGGGAAGGGGGAGAGAGGTAGGGAGGGGACGACCGGGAAGACACATATTAATACAATAGCGTGTGTGATTTTGTGTGTCATGCTTACATCAAAAGCAACGACCTTCCGAATCTTTGTATGCTACTCATGAATTGGCTTGGCTTTTTGGCGAAGATCAAAGTGTAGTATTTGTTCCGATGGGTACTGCACTCCATAGACTGGTATTGTCTTGGCCTTCGAGGCTTGATTTACGCCGGTCTATGGGTCTGTCTTGTGCAGTTCTAGGAGTCCACCCTCCCAGGCTTCGCCTCCCCTCTTTGGGGAGGAGTAAGTTTATTGTTTACTGCCTGGGGCGCCCCTACCGGGGAATGCCAACGGGGCTGCCCATGCAATTTTTAATGGCCAGAGTGCTCACCTTCTCGAGCGCTGTCTTTTCAAACCTAACTTTCCCGACCCGACCTTGGGTCACATCTTACTTGTGGGAGTAAGATAAAACTCCTGGAGAGGAGTAAATAAATATTCATGAATTGGAGCCAAATTTGATTTAATCGAAAACATTTACAAAGTAAGGTTTAGTCGTCGAAATATTACCTTCACTAGAAATATTGTATATAAAGAAGTTTTGAAATTGTTTCATGTATTGTTCATTTTTTTTAAATAAATATACAAGTCCAAATCTTATCATATTTTATTCAAACATGTATAGGTTAGGAACAAGATAATTAGTATTAAAAACATCATTTCGTGTAATTTCCACGGGTCCCGCTAGTTACTATTATTATTATTATTATTATTATTATTATTATTATTATTATTATTATTATTATTATTATTATTATTATTATTATTATTATTATTATTATTATTATTATTATTATTATTATTATTATTATTATTATTATTATTATTATTATTATTATTATTATTATTATTATTATTATTATTATTATTATTATTATTATTATTATTATTATTATTATTATTATTATTATTATTATTATTATTATTATTATTATTATTATTATTATTATTATTATTATTATTATTATTATTATTATTATTATTATTATTATTATTATTATTATTATTATTATTATTATTATTATTATTATTATTATTATTATTATTATTATTATTATTATTATTATTATTATTATTATTATTATTATTATTATTATTATTATTATTATTATTATTATTATTATTATTATTATTATTATTATTATTATTATTATTATTATTATTATTATTATTATTATTATTATTATTATTATTATTATTATTATTATTATTATTATTATTATTATTATTATTATTATTATTATTATTATTATTATTATTATTATTATTATTATTATTATTATTATTATTATTATTATTATTATTATTATTATTATTATTATTATTATTATTATTATTATTATTATTATTATTATTATTATTATTATTATTATTATTATTATTATTATTATTATTATTATTATTATTATTATTATTATTATTATTATTATTATTATTATTATTATTATTATTATTATTATTATTATTATTATTATTATTATTATTATTATTATTATTATTATTATTATTATTATTATTATTATTATTATTATTATTATTATTATTATTATTATTATTATTATTATTATTATTATTATTATTATTATTATTATTATTATTATTATTATTATTATTATTATTATTATTATTATTATTATTATTATTATTATTATTATTATTATTATTATTATTATTATTATTATTATTATTATTATTATTATTATTATTATTATTATTATTATTATTATTATTATTATTATTATTATTATTATTATTATTATTATTATTATTATTATTATTATTATTATTATTATTATTATTATTATTATTATTATTATTATTATTATTATTATTATTATTATTATTATTATTATTATTATTATTATTATTATTATTATTATTATTATTATTATTATTATTATTATTATTATTATTATTATTATTATTATTATTATTATTATTATTATTATTATTATTATTATTATTATTATTATTATTATTATTATTATTATTATTATTATTATTATTATTATTATTATTATTATTATTATTATTATTATTATTATTATTATTATTATTATTATTATTATTATTATTATTATTATTATTATTATTATTATTATTATTATTATTATTATTATTATTATTATTATTATTATTATTATTATTATTATTATTATTATTATTATTATTATTATTATTATTATTATTATTATTATTATTATTATTATTATTATTATTATTATTATTATTATTATTATTATTATTATTATTATTATTATTATTATTATTATTATTATTATTATTATTATTATTATTATATTTCTTAGTGTTTTATTTTTAATTATTAATTTTAATATTATTAGTATTCATTTTTATTATTACTCTTAGTATTATTAATATTTTCATTATTATATTTATTAGCATTTTATAATATTTACTATAATATTTATTATTAGTAGTAGTATTTTATTTATTAATATTAGTAATATTATTAATATAATTACTATTATTATCATTATTAATATTATCATTATTATATTTATAAAGTATAAGTTTTAGTATAAATTTGAATATAATTTTTTTATTATTATTATTATTATTATTATTATTATAATATTAATTATAATAATAATAATTATAATAATATTACTAAAATTAATAATTTTAATAATTATAATAATAATTATTATTAACGTCAATTTGTCCAAGCCTTCCAACTTGGGTCACCACAATATCTTTGACACAAATATAAAATTTAATAATAACTTTTATTTAAGGATAAGAGGTAATGCTTTACTCTTTTTTGAGAGATAATTGAGAAACATGAAAATTGTCAAATAAAAAAAATAATATTTTTGGAGAATTCATTAGTTTTTTAATAATAGAAATATTAGAGCCCTTAAGTCTGTAGTCAACCCTTATTGTTTGATTAAAATTTCTAGTTTCGTAAAGTACTACTAGATTTTATTTAATAAAGTTGCCAAAGACATTATGTAAATGAGTGGTTAAGTTTTTAAACAAAAAGATAGCTACTCAAGATATAATAAGTCTTTCTGCCTTAAAAGATTGTTTTCACAAAAAATAGCACCAGTATGGTCTCTATATTTGAGATAAAAAAACAATTTTCAATGCTTTTTTTTTGTAAAATTTCAATGCGCTTTTTCCCATATGGGTACCTTTTAAAAATGCTATAGTTCAAATATGACGAAAAAAGATGCTTGTATATTGTTAGGCTAATCTTTAGTGGAACGATATTTTTGGTTCGGCACAGAATACCAATTATTTTATTAATGCAATTTTATAAACATAACAATTAAACTTAAGTTTTTTTATATATGATTAAACCTTGTATATCAAATTTTTCAACTACTTCTATACGGGTGTAATTTAAAAAATCTCCACCTATTTTTAATTAATTCGAAACCATCATACATTTTGTTTTACTTTTGTTTATTGATAGAATGTTATTTTCGCACGAATGATAGAGTAGGTTGATTTCATTATTACATATCTTAATATACTCTCTCTTGTTTTTTTTTTTAGTTTCGCAAGTGATCATGTCAAAAAAACGAACATATTCAGAAGCGTATCTATACTTGGATTTTACGTTCATTGTGAATAACGGGGAACATCTGCCACAATGTGTCATCTGCACAAAGACCTTGGGGAATGGTAGCATGAAGCCATTCCAGCTGAAACAACACCTTCAAGGATGCCAACCCGAACTACAGATCAAGAATCGTGAATACTTCAAGCTGAAAGAAAATAATCTGAAGAAGACTAGACTTGACTCAACTGGAACGTTTCGTCAGCAAACGGATGCTATTTTGAAAGCGTCATTCGAAGTCTCCTACAAGATTGCGAGGGAGAAGAAACCACACACAATTGGTGAAATATTGGTGAAACCCTGTATGCTGCAGTGCGTGAAGTTGGTCCTTGGTGAGGCTGCCCACAACAAGATGGCCCAGATTTCCCTTTCAAACAACACCATTCGGTCACGGATCAATGATATGGCGGAGAGCATCAAGGATCAAGTTGTTCAGAAGGTTCGAGGCTCACAGTTTTTTTGAATTCAACTCGACGAATCGACCGATGTTGCGAATCTGTCCCAGATGTTGGTATTGAACCACCGAAAAAGGAATTGCAGAAGAATTCCTCTTCTGCAAACCTCTCCAGACCACGACCAAAGCTCAGGATGTGATGGACCTTATTAATGACTTTTTCGAAGATAGCAACATCAGCTGGGAGTCTCTGGTTGGGGTGTGCACCGATGGTGCCTCAGCCATGATTGGCTCTCGATCGGGGTTCGTCACGCTCGTCAAGAAAAAGAATCCAGCAGTAGAAGCGACACACTGCCTGATCCACACAGAAGCGCTTGCTTCGAGAACTCTCCCCAAGAACTTCAAGCAGCATCTCGACACTGTCATCAAAGTCGTAAACTTTATCAAGGGTTCCGCTCTGAACACTCGGCTATTCCGTCGGCTCTGTGAAGGCATGGAAGCCGATCACGAATCGTTGCTGTTTCATACTCAGGTGAGGTGGCTCTCGAAAGGAAACATGCTGCAGCGAGTCCTAGAATTGTTTGATGAGGTGGTAGCCTTTCTTCGGGCTCAAGATAATGTTGTGCTTCTGAAGGCATTGGAGGGTGACTTTTTCGTGTGCGGCTGTCCTACTTGTCCGATATTTTCAGTGCATTGAACGAGCTCAACAGAAAACTGCAGGGCAAAGGGACGAACATTCTTTTTCAGTCGGACAAGATCACAGCTTTCGTGGCTAAACTGGAACTGTGGAAGAAAAGAGCGGGGAGTGGAAGTTTTTCTTCATTTCTGGCTCTGAACGAATGTGTGGAGGATATGGAGGATGGTCTGCCTGATGCAATAGCCGAGGATATCAAGCAACACCTTGAAAGCTTGGAGGAAGAATTCAAGTATTACTTCCTGGGGATCACAAACGAAAGCATCGAGAACAAGCTTATCAGAGACCCATTTCAGAGGAACGTTGATGATGTACCAGAATCGTGGCAGGAAGAGTTCCTGGACTTGAAAAACGACTCTGCAGCGAAGGATGCATTTCATAATATGGAACTGGAGGAGTTTTGGACCCAAGTCCGAGGAACCTATCCGCTTCTTGCGACGAATGCTCTGCGTATATTGGTCCAGTTTTCTTCCACTTACCTGTGTGATACAGGATTTTCGGCACTGGTACACCTCAAAAGAAAGGCATGGAACAAGTTGGATGTGGAGGCGGATTTTCGATGTGCGCTCTCTATAACTCCCCCAGATATTGAAGGACTTGTAAATGGCAAACAACGCCAAAAGTCACACTAAAATGCTGTGTTAATGTTCGTATTCACTAAAATTTAATGTTAGTTGTATTAGTGCATTTGAAAAATAAATTAGTAAATAGTCTCAGTGGGTTTCAACTGTTCTTTCTCTCATATACATGAAGGGGGAAATCTGGATCGTTGAATTGGGTGCAGGGGGAAATGACAGTGAAAAGGTTGGGAACCACTGGTCTAAACCAAGACACGAGGTGAATCGAATAGTGTCCGACTCTGACTCTTCTAGCGATACGTACTAAGCGTCAACTCCGAGAAAGGAGAAAAAAACGACAGAACCATTTATGCTAGAATGACACTAGACCATAAACAGGTAAAATTCCAAGTCGACTGTGGTGCTACTGTTAATGTAATTCCACTGAAATATGTGCGCGATGTTAATCTGCAACCAGCGTCTAAGAAGTTACAGATGTGGAATACGACCGAACTCGTACCGCTCGGCAGATGCAGGATTACTTTGCGCAACCCCAAGAACACGAAAAAGTACTCTGTTGAGTTCACGGTGGTTAAAGAAAACCTAACCCCATTGCTGGAGAAAAGGAGCGAGTGAACAGATGAACTTAATAAGGGTACATTATGACAACATCGCTAATGTTCACTCAGACCTAGTCTGTGAGCAACTGATGACAGAGTACTCGGACGTTTTTAACGGCGAACTGAGGTCACTGCTCGGCCAAGTGCACCTACAGGTAGACCCCACCATAACACCCCATACTTCCCCAGCCGGACGTATACCAGTATCTATAATTCCTCGAGTCAACGACGAATTGAAAAGGTTAGAAAACCTCGGAGTTATCACCCCTGTCGGCGAACCAACCGACTGGAATAGTCGAATGATTATCGCCACAAAGAAGTCAGGGGATATCCGAATCTGCATCGATCCAAGTCCGCTAAACAAAGCGTGAGCGATACCAACTACCTACCATAGAGGAAGTACTACCCAAGTTAACAAATGCAAAATACTTCACTAAGGTAGACGTTGCGTCAGCATACTGGCATGTAGTGCTAGACGACGAGTCAAACCTCCTCACAACTTTCCAAACGGGGTTCGGTCAATACCGGTGGTTGAGGCTCCCCTTCGGAACTTATGTTAGCTCTGAAATATTCCAAAAACGTCTTTATCAAGCCATAGACGGTCTAGATGGAGTTGCATGCGTCGCCGACGATATAATTGCACTCGATTCAGGAGATGACCTACAACAAGCCTCCGTAAACCATGATGCAAACCTGAAGGCACTCCTACAACGGTGTCGAGAAAGAGGTATGAAGCTGAACCAAGGAAAGGCAGAAGTAAAAAAGACTGCCATAAGTTTCATGGATCACCTCATTACCAGTGATGGGCTACTCCCAGACCCTTCTAAAATTGACGCGATCACCAAACTAAAGCGGCCCACATCGATCGAAGAGATACAGAGACTCTGTGGGATGGTCAACTACCTAGCAAGGTGCCTACCAAGATTGTCGACCGGCAACTGATGCGCAAGGATGTCCCATGGATATGGCCGCGAGCACGAGATATCGCATTCGCAGAAATAAAGCGAACAGTCACTGAAACACCCGTACTCGCTTACTACGATCCGAAAATGGCTCTCACAATACAGTATTATTTACTCCTCTCCAGGAGTTAGGCACAAGGCCAGTTTTATCCTACTCCCACAAGTAAGATGTGACCCAAGGTCGGGTCGGAAAGTGGGGGTTGAAAAGCCAGCGCTCGAGAGGTGAGCACTCTGACCATCAAAAATTGCCTGGGCAGCCCCGTCAGCATTCCCCGGTAGGGGCGCCTCAAGCAGTAAACAATTAACTTACTCCTCCCCAAAGAGGGGAGGCGAAGCCTGGGAGGGTGGACCTCCTAGAACTGCACAGGACAATCCCATAGACCGGCGTAAATCAAGGCCCGAAGGCGAAGACAATACCGGTCTATAGGGTGCAGTATCCATCGGAACAGATACTACACTTTGATCTTAGCCAAAAGGCCAAGACCGATAGCTCAGAAGCCAGTAGCATATGCAAGCAAAACGCTGACTGATACCGAGCAGAGATACGCCCAAATCGAAAAGGAAATGTTGGCGATTGTGTTCTCACTGGAGAAATTTCACCAATACACTTATGGCAGACGAACAGAGATACACACAGATCATAAACCACTGGAAGCTATAGTGAAAAAAAACCCTTGCAAAAGCCCCTAAACGATTACAGGGAATGTTATTGCGGACTCAGAAGTATGACATCTCAAAGAAAAACATGTATATCGCTGACATGCTATCGCGGTCATACATGACAACCGAAAAGAACCATCAAGCCGAATTCGAGCTTGTCAACATGGTTAGCTTTCTACCCATCCGGGATGAAAGACTGACTCAGATCCGGAAAACAACGAATCAAGATGAGGTAAGTGACCAACTCAGGAAGACAATAGTACAGGGTTGATCAACCGAGAAA
Source organism: Sepiola atlantica (assembly GCA_963556195.1). NCBI lineage: Eukaryota > Metazoa > Mollusca > Cephalopoda > Sepiida > Sepiolidae > Sepiola > Sepiola atlantica. The sequence continues at coordinate 99,382,905 of OY744530.1, forward strand.
ATAGACCTTCCTGCTGTGCTGCACCCATATTCTCACACCCGTGATGAGATGTCAGTTCAAGATGGACTTATCTTCAAGGGCGAACGAGTACTCATTCCACTCAGTCTCCGGAGTGACATCAAACGCTCAATTCACACCTCACACATTGGCACAGATGGATGCCTACGCCGTGCCAGAGAATGTGTTTTCTGGCCGGGAATGTCATCGGAGATACGAGAATACATCTCCACTTGCGAAACCTGCTGCAAGTTCGCCACAGAGCAACCGAAAAAAACTTTGATGTCACATGATATACCTGCCATGGCAGAAAGTTGGCATTGATTTGTTTGAAAGTGAGACGGTGGAGTACCTCATAACTGTCGATTATTTCTCAAACTTCTGGGAGATGGATCGATTAGAAGACACACCAACCTCCACCATCATCCGCAAGTTGAAGGCGAGATATAGGATCCCCTGCCAGGTGATCTCTGACGCTGAACCTCAGTTCACCTCATCAGCTTTTAAACACTTCTCAGAGAAATTGGACTTCGAACATCTCATGGCAAGCCCCGGAAACCAGCAAGCTAATGGAAAGGCGGAATCCGCTGTGTTCTCTTTACTTCTTAAATACATCGTAATGTAACAAAAGTAATTCACTTCCAGAGCATAGATGGGGATAGAAGAGTTCTCTTTTCATCACACACACACACATACACACACATACACACACTTATATATATATATATATATATATATATATATATATATATATATATATATATATATATATATATATATATATATAATTAATTATAAATATTTTTTTTTGTTTTTATAAGTTATATATTTTTTGTAAGTTATATATTTTTTAAATATTAATTATTTAAACCTACATACACTAGTGTGTCATGCTATATGCAATCATCAGTGTAGAATATATATATATATAAATTTCTTTAAGTTTGCAGAATAATTAACATAGTAGCTTAATAGTGTATAATACGACTAGATCTCTTAATTAAACATGATATAATCTAAGTTCATTAAAAAACATTTTATTTACAAACAATTTTTTCTGCCCATTTTGGTAAATATACACATTTATGGTATACAACATTTACTAAACATTTGCCCAATCTTCCATAATATTTATTCCCTCGACATATTCTCTCTAGAAAACAGCGATAAAAACTACCCTTCCTAGAGATAGTAGTGAAAATCAAAGACAACTATATCGTCACAACCATTTTCCACAAACTTACAGAAACTCAATAATACCTCAATTTTAGGAGCAATCAATACAAAAGCTTCCTGGAATATATACCTTACTCCAAAGCACGTAGAATGTGCACTATAGCTACAGACAAACACCTCCGAATTGTCCAACTGGAATAACTACGAAATCTCTAGACAAAATGAAGATACCCTCACAACTAATACATAAAGGGTTTAAACTATCAGAAAAATACAATTAGACCATTGACTGAATCCTGAAAAACTAAACAACAAACAGATATTAGCATACGCCTCGGCATACAACAAAGACATTCCGGAAATATTTACAGAAATAACAAGAAAGCTGGATCTGCTCAACCAAATTAATATAAAACGATATAGTCAAAATAAGCAGAATAATAATAAAATACAAATACCAATCAGAAAAATCTCAAACACATTTTGAATTTAATCCAATTTCATCAAACAGACAACACAGTGGGTCTAAAAATGCAACAAAATTGTTTGTCATAATTATAGAGAGAGATGCATGTACATTTGAAAACTAAAACATTAAAAACTAGCTGACCCGTGTCCCGGCATTGCCCATGAAAGTAGATTAACTCAAGAAATTCCAGGCTCCTACCTTGAATTATTTGCTGCCTACGGTTGATCAGTGCAAACGGTTCTTCAGTGCAAACGGTTGTTCAGTGCAAACGGTTCTTCAGTGCAAACGGTTGATCAGCGCAAACGGTTGTTCAGCGCAAACGGTTGTTCAGTGCAAACGGTTGATCAGCGCAAACGGTTGTTCAGCGCAAACGGTTGTTCAGTGCAAACGGTTCTTCAGTGCAAACGGTTGATCAGCGCAAACGGTTGTTCAGCGCAAACGGTTGTTCAGTGCAAACGGTTGATCAGCGCAAACGGTTGTTCAGCGCAAACGGTTGTTCAGTGCAAACGGTTGTTCAGCGCAAACGGTTGTTCAGTGCAAACGGTTGTTAAGTGCAAACGGTTGTTCAGTGCAAACGGTTGTTCAGCGCAAACGCAGACTCTACAGTTGGGGAGGGGGGGGCTGGCCACCCGTATTTATTAGGATGTTCAATTGTCTATTCGAATTTAAGGTTAGTGTTTGGGTGAAGTATTGCCGTTACAATTTAATTTCACCCCCTCCCTCCAAAAGGAAAGCAATTGAAGTAATTCATTTTGTTTTGTATCCTTACTATTTTGACTATTGTCATATTGGTCGTTATATTCAAAACGTTTCGGCTTTGTATCCTTGCTATTTTGACTATTGTCATATTGGTCGTTATATTCAAAACGTTTCGGCTTTGTATCCTTACTATTTTGACTATTGTCATATTGGTCGTTATATTCAAAACGTTTCGGCTTTGTATCCTTACTATTTTGACTATTGTCATATTGGTCGTTATATTCAAAACGTTTCGGCTTTGTATCCTTACTATTTTGACTATTGTCATATTGGTCGTTATATTCAAAACGTTTCGGGTTTTGTATCCTTACTATTTTGACTATTGTCATATTGGTCGTTATATTCAAAACGTTTCGGGTTTTGTATCCTTACTATTTTGACTATTGTCATATTGGTCGTTATATTCAAAACGTTTCGGCTTTGTATCCTTGCTATTTTGACTATTGTCATACTGGTCGTTATATTCAAAACGTTTCGGCTTTGTATCCTTACTATTTTGACTATTGTCATATTGGTCGTTATATTCAAAACGTTTCGGCTTTGTATCCTTACTATTTTGACTATTGTCATATTGGTCGTTATATTCAAAACGTTTCGGCTTTGTATCCTTACTATTTTGACTATTGTCATATTGGTCGTTATATTCAAAACGTTTCGGCTTTGTATCCTTACTATTTTGACTATTGTCATATTGGTCGTTATATTCAAAACTTTTCGGCCGATATCGGAAAGGATAAAGTTAGCCTGACGATTCCCTCCGGGGATGAAACACGGGAGCCTCTGTGTAGCTTGATTGCCATATATATTTTCATTGCTTACTACCTAGCTCTACCTACGTATCGAGCACTGTTGAAGTAAATACTGAAAACTGACACATAAAAAATTATATCTCCTTATAATATTTTATGTGGATACATGAAGTACTAATATTATATATATATATATATATATATATATATATATATATATATATATATATATATATATATATATATTCGTGTATGCGTGCGTGCGTGTGCACATAGATGCATATAGGTATGGATGTGGGGCATATTTGCATATACATACCATGTAAATTTCAACATAATGACACACTGTGCAATGTACATGTGTGAGTGGCGGTGCACGTAAATTGCACCTACACACACTGGCCTGAATAGAAACACTGGCCAAAACGTTCATGCATACAATGCAACACACGTGCACTGCCCTATACCGAATCAACATAGAGACATAGAGAACGTAAAAACAAAAATACAAACAGCCACACGCGAACTGCATAAACAGAAATACACATCCCCCACAAGGGCCACACAGAGACTATTCCAAATTCGGTAACTATGAAATGGTAGAATTGCAATTGAATCACGCAAATTATTTACAGTAAAACTGTAAATACAATTCTAATTTTATGTTTTAAATTAATAACGCAGTGAGTGTAAAATTACATAAATTCACTTGCTGCGAAGCTGTATTAATAATTTATTTGCAATTCTGGATAAAGTGGTTAAAGTGTCTGCAACAGAAAGGTGTTCGAGCATCATCCTCTCTAGAAAGACGGTGGTTTCATAAGATAAAATACAACATACATGTTCGAACAATTAACATTTTATGTTGCAGACACTAAACCACTTTACCGAAATCAACATTTAAAATGTTGAAAATTCTATTAAAATTTACCAAATATGTGTAGGACAGGTTAACCACAAATTAAGCGAGATTTTCTGATTTTCACTTAAGATCCCTTAAGTAAATCCTTATGTTAAATGAAAAGATTCTAACACGTTTTTCTAATGGATTTATAATTTATTCTTTGCAGGACGAAATTGGTACGTATTGCCTAACTATGTGTTGTGAATATTAATATTATTGCATGGAAAAGTATAAAATAAAATGCAAGTGGTCAAGAACGAACGATTGTAAGAAATGTAAATGGAGGTATTATTCAATGCTAGAAAATACGACGATAACGCAAGTACCAACATTAATTATTATGTTGGTGGGTTTGTTTGTTTGTTTGCTTTTTAGTAATAAAATTTATTTTTCTGTAACGCACGTACATATGGATAGACATCGTTGAATATTAATTTTCGTAGGTGGATTATAATATTAAAAATTATAATTAATATATTAATAAAGAGGGTATTCGCCATTTGGAAAACGGGAAAAGTTGTCAAGCCGATGTGAATGTTAGTTTTCAACCACAATCCTCTATTAAACAAATGTTTCCTTTTCTCCTTCTCAAATAGGATTGAATGCGATATTTACATTTATCTTTTTTATTATTATTATGAACACGCACTGGCATGGGTATTGCAACTATTTAAACCTTAAAATAAAGTCACAATGAAAAAATATGATCTTTTTGTATTTTCTCGCTTTATCAATCTCTCTATATATAAACACACACACACACACATATATATATATATATATATATATATATATATATATATATATATATATAGAGAGAGAGAGAGAGAGAGAGAGAGAGAGAGAGATCATAAAATTTAGTTTACTTATTGTCATGTAGAAATTGTAATTTACAATATGTAGGCGAAACAGTGCTTCCTTTAAATAAACGTATGAATTTACATAGAACTAGTACGAAAAGCTGTATTCATGTTATTAAACATTTTAAAGAAACCTGTAATAAATCGCCTTTTTCAATACAAATTATTGAAAAATTTAAAGATAACGGATATAATAGTTTGGGTAAGGTTGATAATAATATAGTTAAAATGCGTCAAAATAAGGACCATGAAATAATTAAGACAATGCGAGTAATTTATCCATATGGTTTTAATATTAAAGCAAAGAAAATAATATACAAGACGAATTAAAAATTGTAGGGCGATTATATCCAGCCTTGCCTCGCTACGGTACTAGAGATAGAACACATGTAAATAGAAACAATTGACAATCTGCCGTTTCATGCGAGGAATTCTTTTAAAAATCTAAAGATATTATCATGACTAATATTTCCGAGTCTTTCAATTACATTAGAAAACTGCTTAATCAAACGAAAAAGAAGGTATTGAAGGGCATGGCATCTAAAATATTATTTCACCCAGATGTGATATATAGGACAGAAGAACTTACTCAATGGTATGAGTATATCATGGATATAATCGATACAAAATTATACAAGCCACCTGTTGAGGGTATAAAAATAAACCTCGAAATGTTTGTGTAGTCTTTTATGAAAATAAAGAATTTGATGATATAAATCTGCCTAAATATTTAATAATTCAGTAATCACCCAATCACTATACAGTGAACTTAAAATAGAGGAACAGAATCCAATAGTAACATATAAACTAGGGCAAACCATACGGAATAAGGTTTTTAACTATAAAGAAACAGTAGAGAATATAAATATAAATGATTATGATAAAATGAATATTCCAGAATGTGAATGTAAATCCTCCCCTTTATGTAATACTGACATAGGGCATACAATTACCGGTAATCTAGCGATAGTTGAAAATTCTACATTAAGAAAACTCCTTAGTAAAGGCCCTAACTATAAAGAACGAAATGCGTTTAGAAAATAAGTAAAGCGTTAGATAATTTCATTGCATCCATGGCAAAAAACATAAATTATTACATTCTGCATTTGACGCGTGGAAAAATAATGTACTTAGATTCGTAAATAAAAAGGTTGAACGTTTAAAAAAATGTAAACACCCTAAAAAAACGAATCCTCTCCTTTAAAATCCACAAATAATTATGGACCTTAAAATGATTCAAAATAGGTTTGTAATAGTTCCTATTGATAAGGCAACAAATAATATAGCTTTTATATGTACAAGTTACTATGTACGGCGCTTATTGTTAGAAGTAGGAATTATAGGTGGTGTTTCAGATACTTATAAATTAAGTAATAGTGAAATCGATAATATTATTCTAAACAATACTGTTATTTGCGAAAAATTAGGACTAAAATTGGAGGAAAAGTACAAAAAACTTCCATGTATGTATTAGATACCTAAAATGCACAAAAAAAAACAGTTGGCGCCCGTTTTATTGTTGCCTCTAAGATGTGCATCACAAAACCCTTAAGTAAAGCTATATCTAAAGTTTTTTTTTAATAAATTATGAATTAAATAAATAATTTCTATAAAAAAAGTAAATTCTATAGTAATATAAACCTATTTTGGGTGGTAAATAATTCAGATCTAGTAAAAGAAAAATTAGATTGTATAAATTCTCGTAAAAAGGCTAAATCAATCTCAACATATGATTTTAGTATTTTATATACAAAAATAAAACGGGTACATATTTGTGCGACAAATGTTGCGCGAATATACAGATTAACATTTTTAGTGATGCAAGTAAACTAAGATATGTTGAACCCAGGTTTTTTGTAAATTGTACTTGTTTTAACCGGCAGTCACTTTCCTTTCAAATGATATACAATAACTACATTTCCGTATAAACATGTAATAATTTATGCGTAAATTTTGGCGCGAATATACAGATTTCATTTTTTCAGTGCTGCAACTAAACTAAGGAATGTTCACTTTTCTTGAGTATTCTTAATTTAAACTCATTTTAATCGCGATACACTTTCCTTTCAAGTAGTCACAACAATTATATTTCCGTATAATGCGCAAAATGATCGGCAAATATACAAATTTCCATTTTTCAGTGTTGCAAGTAAATAAACATACTATTGCATACCTCGCCTCTTAGGGGAGGCCCAACGCCTTACAGTTCACAATCAATTTAATATACGAGTTTATAACGTACCTTTTTGTACCACATGTCTCACACAATTCTCCAGATCGTCGTTTCTCCTCCCAATGACTGGGGACACCTGCAATTAATTATTTCACAACCGCGAAGAATAAAGAACCATCGATTTGAAGAAAGACCTTTTATTGACGGTGTGGGTGGGCCCTTTCTTCTGCAAGTGGTGAGAATGAGACACATTCCCGGCTACGAATTTGGTCTTAATCATCGTCGGTGTCCAGATATTCTCGCACGTTTGTCGCCTTCAAAACCTTCCACCCGACTGTCATTTCTCCTTCTCACAGTCACTCACAAACGTCACATCCACTCTTAGTACAACCAGGATCGAGATGACATTTGAAGGCATCCGATAGGTGTTGTGTCAACATCAACCCTTGAATTAAAATCACGAAATGAATACTAGCAAACATACCCACTTACTATGTAACAATATATGGGATTTTCTTGCATTATTCCCCATTTTAAATCCAGGTGTCGTAATCTTATTTTCATTGACAAACAGCTTTCCATTTTTCAGTTCTGTAAGTAAACTAACATATGTAGAAGTTTCTTTGGTTATTATCCATGTTTAACTCATGGTTCTTGGTAATCATTTTTATCGGCAGATACTTCTCTTTCAAATGATGTATAACAACTATAGTTCTGTATAATCTGCTACTTTGCTATGTGCATAATTTTGCGCGAATATACAGATTTTCAATTTCCAGTGTTGCATAAAAACTAACATACAGGGAATTTTCTTACGTTATTACCTATTTAAAACCTAGAATTCTAGTACTCATTTTAATCGCCATACACTTTCCTTTCAAATAATATAAAACAACAATATTTTCGTATAAACGGGTAATTGTTTATGTGACAAAAATTTCGGAAATATACAAATTTCAATTTTTCAGTGCTGCAACTAAACTCACAACTGTTAATTTTTTGTTCTTCCCCATTTTAAACCAAGATCACTGGTACTAATTTTAATCGCCTTACACTTTCCTTACAAATGATATAAAACAACTATATTTTCGTAGATACGGGTAGTTATTTATGCGCAAAATATGCGCGAATATACATATTTCCTTTTTTCAGTAAACTAACATTTGTGGAATTTTCCTATAGTATTCCCCATTTTAAACAAAAGTTCCTGGTATTATTTAAATCGGCAGACACATTCGTTTCAAATGATATACAACAAGTATATTTCCGTATAAACGAATACTTATTGGGAAAATGATGGGCGAATTTACAGATTTCAGTTGTCCAATGCTACAATTAAACAAATTTATCTTGCATTTTCTTCCCTTTATCCTCATTTAACACTCATTTTAAACCAATGTTCCTAGTACTCATTTAATCGGCAGACATTTTAATTTCAGATGATATAGAACAATTATATTTTCGTATATACGGGTACTTATTCATGCGCAAAATCTGCGCAAATATACAGATTTTATTTTTTGTCAGTGTTGCAAATAAACTAACATATGAGGAATTTCTTGCATCATTCCCAATTTAAAACTCATATTCCTGGCACTTGTTATGGTATCTTGATACATATTAAAGTCGAACACGTGGCATAGAATTTCACTGTGCCTTATTGAACTGCTGTCAGGGGGACACTTTCTAAGTCCTTCCTAATTGAAGAGTTCTGGTAGGGGGTGTAACTGGGGTCATAACATTGTAGCGACCATTGTTTAAAAGGAAGAGAAAAACATGCATGGAAGTTTAAATTAAGGAAGAAAGAATAAAACATTGTTTACAAACACAGGATATATATATATATATATATATATATATATATATATATATATATATATATATATATATATATATATATATATACACAAAATACAAGACATTAATTGTTCATATGAAATGTTCAGTTAGAAGTGTATGAGTGTTGTGTATGCGTGCGACGGTGTAGACATTTGTGAGATGCTTTGCGTTAGAAAACCTGTGTGAATGTGTGTGTCGCCTTTTGTCAGGGGACATAGTTGTACGAATGTGTGCGTGCGTGCGTGGGAATTGATAGGGCGTGTAGGCACTTGTGTGTGTGTGTGTGCCGCCTTTTGTTAGCAGGGTGTGTAAAAGGGTATGGATAAGTTGAATAGTAGTCGCCCGAGCCCCGAAAGGCAAGGGAGTGTGGAAACGTTGTCCTCCTGTTAAGCGTGTGCTAATTTTTCCAACTCTCTGCTTCTCGACGAAGATCTCAGCTTATTTAAAGCTCCAGCAAGCACTTTGAGTTTGAGCGCGAAAATGAGATTTTAATCACATGATGTGGCGGTCGTAGTAGGAAACACATCATGTGACAGCCATTTTGTTTTTGTTTTTGTTTTTTTCTAAGTTGGCATTGCGAGTTACTTTTTGAAACAAAAATCTAATTTCGTTTATTAGATGGAATTTGGGGGCATAGCTTGTGTTTTCTCTGACGCCGTCGGTCAGTCAACATTATAGGATTGGGATGCATGTTGATCCCATAACATCACATTCCCCTTTCCCCAAATAATTAACGGAATAAAACTGATTGAATGTTTCACGCGCTAATTTTTTTTTTTTTTTTTGGGTGGCTTGATTATACGACCAGATCTGGATGTGTGGTTATGAGGGGTGTTACTTTCTTGATTTGTATCATGTGTTATGGTTGTGTCTAACCACCTGGAGAGGAGATAAATAAAATACATATCTACCAGTCTTACAACCTTACAACCTATACTTCCCCCCTCTCTCTCTCTCTCTCTCTCTCTCTCTCTCTCTCTCTCTCTCTCTCTCTCTGTATATATATATATATATATATATATATATATATATATATATATATATATATATATATATATATATATATTGTTACAAAATGTAGGGAGAGCTATCGAGATTCGAACTCACGACTCTGGAGATGGGATTCATTTCTGCATATGAGAAATTATAATAATGCGACTCGAATGACGTCAGGAAAAGAGATAAAAAGAGAGAGTGAAGACAAAAAAAAACTTCAGCCGCACGCGAAGCCGCACGCGAAAAAGACACAGGAAGTTAACGCGACACAGAGGACGAAGGATGCCGGCAAGGAAGTACGTTAGCTGCCGGGTTAAGACGGACATATTTTGAGGACAACTATAGTCAGTCTTCCCGAGTACCTCTGCGCTGAACGGGGAAGAAATGAACAACCGTCGACAAGAAAGTCGCGAGGAAAGGCAGGGGCCTTTTGTAAATGGAATTTGAAGATGGAATTATATCCGCCCTTGGCTTGGGCGAGACGACCGATGTGCGACTACAGTATCGCAGTGGAGCCTTTTGAAGATGGAATTATAGCCGCCCTCGGCTCGGGCGAGACGACCCGCTGAACTAAGCGGAGAAATGAAAATGGAATTATAGCCGCCCTCGGCTCGGGCGAGACGAGCCTGTTGAAAATGGAATTATAGCCGCCCTCGGCTCGGGCGAGACGAGCCTGTTGAAAATGGAATTATAGCCGCCCTCGGCTCGGGCGAGACGAGCCCGTTGAAAATGGAATTATATCGTATCTTTTGTTTGTTTCCTGACGGTATTTTATATTGGAAAAATCCCCATCCCATATCACGTTTTATTTGAACCTGGGATAATACGAGCCACTCCGGACTTTTTTTTTACTTTTTTTTAAAACTTTTTTTTTATCATTGTCACGTAATGTCTTTCGGTGGTCCCGACCGGCGGCATTCGTGACAATATATATATAATGCACACACAACAAGGGGGTTAAAAAAAAAACTTTTACTAAGATCAATCACAACTTTTCGAGAAATGCAATGTGGCATTAATTTTAAAGTGAGTTTGTTTTGTTTTGTCTTTATTGTTTTGTAAAAATAATATAATAGTGTATACGTCTATAAACAACAAAGACAGCATTTTATTTTTATTTTTTCTATATTAAGATTTTACGATGAATCCGATGATGGTAATTATCCGAGCTTCTGATTTGAAGAAATTTGATATCGAATAATTATAGTGGAACATTTGAGTGTTAAGATTAATGGAGTAAAAAACCTTTTTAAATATTTATCATATAACTTTTTTTTTCAATATAATTGACAATGTCAGGAAGGTTAGTTAGTAAATCAATTTGATGTTGTTTTTTGTTTGGTTGTTGTTTTTTGTTTTGTTTTGTTTTTTTTGTTTTTTACTTTCATTCACATACAAGGCAATTGCTACTGGGACGTAAGGGGCTACTGTGAATTAGGTTGCATCCCTACATGAGCATCCTAAGTGGGGAGTTGTGCAGCAAGATGTTTGTTCACATTACATTTAAACTTCTACATGTTGGTACAGTCAGGGAAAAAGAGGGCAGGGAGGGAATTCCAAAGTTTAGCAGTTCGAGAAAACAAGCTATTAGAGTAGAAATCTCTCTGGTATCTCTACATTGAAGGGGGTGATTTTGCTAACTGAGGGGTCAGTTTGGAGTATTTACGTCGATGGGGCATCAATGCAGCAAATTCTTTGAAGCACATTTCCTGAAAGTTCTTGTAAAACAAGCACAAGGATACAACATTGTGGCGATAGTACAGGGGTTGGAGCTTGATAGATTAGATTAAAGGCTCGGTTTTTGATCCTGTCTAAGAGCGAGAGGCTAGTGGTTGGTGCACCAGCCCAGATGTGACAACAATATTCTATGTATGGATGAATGGTACCCTTGTAGAGATATAGGATACAGGTAGGTGTGAGAAGTTTTCTAGCTCGGTAGAGGGAGCCCATCTTCCCTGCAGCAGCCTTGGCAATGTCTTCTATGTATTTTCCCCAATTCATGTTACATGTGAATGTTAGGGCGAGTAGTTTGAATGATAGACTCTCGGGTAGGGTGCTATTAGCAATGGCAATCGGTGGTTGAAAAGGTTTCTTATAGTTGTTAAAGGAAAAGAGCTTTGTCTTTGCAGCATTAAATGTTACCATCTATTTATGTCCCTATTCCACTACAGACTGGAGGTCACTTTCTAATAATTCAGCCATTTCCTTGGATATATGTGTATTTGTTTTTCCCACATTTCGAGAATAAAGCGTTGTGTCGTCAGCAAATATACCCATCTCGGAAACAATTACATCGAGGAGGTCGTTTATAAAAATCAGGAATAATAACTGTTCAAGTATCGACCCGCATTAATATCATGTTGTTTAAATATACGACCATGGAAGACAACCTCAATCTTTCTTTTGGCTATATTAAATCTTCGTTCAGTAATATTGTACTAATTAATTTTCATGGGTAGACTTTCCTGCCAGACCTTGTCAAAGGCTTTAGATATATCAAGTGCTACCACTCTAGCTTCAGCAGTTTTAATTTAAATTGCATTAAATTATCAAGGGAAAGAACTCTTGCAAAAATTATCAGAGTTATTTCCCTTATGAAAAATTTTGGTTCAATTCTGTTTTTTTAATTTTTTAACTTTTTAATAATTTATTCAACATCAACAAATAATAGTTCATTAATAACATGTCCTTTTTCAAAACTAATATGAAAATACCAGGAAGTTTTCTCCGATGCCCTGCTGGCTGGCGTTTCCTCGAATAGCGGCGATTGTGAGGTGCCCGGAAAGTCAAGTCAATTCACGATGATTCCCGGTGTAGCGCGTTATAGACCAAGGCTGTTGGGGAAGTCCCGCACAGTGCATGGGGCTTATCGCTCTACTCGTCTCCACGGCAATCGGTTTGAATACAAATCTGTCGAGAAGTCCAAAGTAACGTTACTATATGTCGAGAGTAATATTAATTATAATCATTTTCAAACTATGTCTCCGGAAATGTTATCAGCAATAGACAGGAGGCTATAAATAGTAATTGGAAAACACAAATTAGTATGAAATAATTACCAAATTTACAATTGGGAATGTATATTGTTAAAGAAATGCTGAATTTAAATTTGAATAAATGACGGTTATAGAAAGCCAAAAACAATGCAATATATATTTTTTCTAATATTATTTTTAAAAAATAAAAAATTTAAAAAATTAGAAAAAATGTTAGAAATTTCTTCAAATTTCCGAAGAGGACGTTATATTCGTCGAAAAAAATTTCAGAATAATTTCTTTTTAATTTTTTTAATTATTTTTGGCTTCCTGTAGCCGTCATTTATTCAAATTTAAAATAATTTACGTTTTAACTCCAGGAGGCTGAGTAAGGAGTGGGGAAAACAAATTCACCTTTTTGGGAAAAGAGAAAGATTCCATATTTTTATTTATTTTTAAGTTGTTTGCTTTATTTTTAAGTTGTTTGAGAGAGAGGGAGATTTTGATGTTTCACTGAGAATAGTGTATATTCAGTAAAGTCTGGAACAAGGCCAATAAAAACAAGATCGATGAGCCCCGATTATAGCGTACAGAGCATTTATATTTATATTTGGAGAGTTTACAAAGATATTTCTTTCAAGAGTGGATTCATCACAACGAAAAAGATCTTTTATTTTATTATTTATTTATTTTTGTAAAGTTATTGTTTTGTTTTACAAAATAAATAAATAGATAATAAAATAAAAGATCTTTTTTGTTGTGATGAATCCGCTCTTGAAAGAAATATATTGGTAAACTCTCCAAATATATATATATATATATATATATATATATATATATATATATATATATATATAAATTCTTTGTAGAATGGTAGGAAAAATCCCAGCAGAGTGCTCGATTAATTAAGAATCAAAGTTAAAAATTAAGAGCATAATATTAGGTTTGTGGAAAGTCTGTGGGGCAATACTAACTCAGTCCTAAATTGGTTCCATAACATACAAGATAAACACAGATGCAAATTCACACAATTAGATATAGTAGACTTCTACCCATCCATTACAAAAGACACCCTAGATAAGGCCTTAACATTTGCACTTTCACACACAAACATCAGTCAACTAGAAAGGGACACAATACTGCAAGCAAGACAAACCCTTCTCTTCTTCGAGGGAAGGGCTTGGGTTAAAAAATCAAACCCAGAGGACCCATTTGATGTTGCAATGGGGGCCTACGACAGTGCAGACATCTGTGACTTAGTCGGCTTGCTTATATTAGATACACTCCAAAATAAATTTCCAGACCATTTCTTTGGTCTCTATAGAGATGACGGACTTTGTCTGTCACGCAACCACAACGGAAACACATTAGATAGATTTAGAAAAGAATTAACAAACACCTTCCATAATCTCGGCTTCAAAATTACCATTAAAACAAATTTAGACCAAGTAAACTTCCTAGATACCACACTGAACCTTAAAAACAATACACACAAACCTTTCCACAAACCCAATGAAACACTCCAATACATACACAAGGGATCCTGCCACCCCCCCACCATCTTTAAAAATTTAATCAATAATATTAGCCAAAGAATTTCAAACCTCTCATCCAGTCCCGAAATTTTCAACCAAGCAGCACCATATTACAACAAAGCGCTCCGCGACAGCGGGTTCAGAGAAGAAATCTCATACACCCCCAACCGAGACCAACCACGGGGGACCCGCAATAGAAGGAGATCGGTGATCTGGTTTTCCCCACCCTATTCGACCAATACCAAAACAAAGGTAGGCCAACTTTTCCTCAAGTTGCTCGACAAACACTTCCCACCCACAAATGAATTACACAAACTTTTTAACAGAAATTCTGTTAAGGTCAGCTATTCCACTGCCCCTTCAATAAGAAAAATTATCTCTGCAGAACCCAAAACAATTACAAACGCAGGCTGCTCATGCCAAGACAAAAACAACTGCCCCCTGGAGGGAAATTGCAAAATCAATTCAATCATTTATGAAGCAACCGTCACAGACCAGAATACCAGTAATGCAGAAAAATATATTGGGATGACGAAGGGAAACTTCAAACAAAGGCTATACGCACACAGAAACTCCTTCAGATACAAAAACAAGGCTAATACGGCACTCGCGACCCGAATATGGCAGCTTAAAGAAGAAAACACACCCTTCACCATCAAATGGAAAATAATTGAGAGAAAACCATCCTTCTCTCCAGCCATAAACAGATGTCCTCTATGTGACACTGAAAAATACCACATTTCAAAGGCCATCATCGACCCGAATACAGCCTGTTTAAATATCCGCGATGAAATATTCAGGGGGTGTGTCCACAAGAGACAAGCATTGCTTATAAACTGGTCTGACCGATTCACATAATGTCTAACTACCCCCCCCCCCTCTACTAATATAAACACAATAAAAACGAACAAATACCTCACCAACCTATATCCACTTAAACTTCAAGAGCAAAAACTCCGACCTTCACAAAAATACAAAAATATTTAATTTAATTATCAGTCACTAGATTACTCTACAAATCCATTTAAACAAACTATATCCACATAAATTCCAAGAGCAAAAACTTCGACTTTCACCAAAATGCAAAAATATTTAATTTTTTATCAACCACTAGATTAATCTACAAACCCATTTTAACAAACTCAAATATTTCATATTTCCAACTTAGTTACCTCCCTTAGATCCGAATTTCTTCATTAAAATCACTCCAATCTGGGGAAAAGATTCTTACACATCAACGGTTTTTTAGAACGCATACCTTCAAAAATATAACGGCTAATGATACAAATTCATAATTTGGCTCACGGGAATTTCAGAGAAACCCTTTCTTTATTTTTGTTTTTAATCTTAAATTTTTAATTTTTAATTTTATTTTTTATTATTATTATTATTTTTAATCTTTAAATTTATTTTTAATTTATTTTTATTTTTATTTTTATTTATATTTTTATTTATTATATTTTTATTCTTTCTATTTTTATTTTTATTTTTTATTCTTTCTTTCTCTCTCACTCTTTTTTATTCTCTACATTTTTATTCTCTATATATATTTTTTTATTATTTTTTTAATCCCCTTTTTTTCTTCTTTTTTATACCTTTTTATACTCTTTCTCTTTTTTTATTCTTTTATTCTTAGTATTGAAATGTTTTTATATATATATGTTTTTTTATATTTATTTATATATATATATATTTTTTCATATATATTTTTTTATTTTTTACCCCCCTTTTTTATTCCCTTTAATCTTGAATTCTCTTTCTTCTCCCGTGTTTTAAATCTCAACGGTCTTATTACACTAAATTCAAATTTAAACAAACACACACAACACACTGAGCAAATAACGCGTCCCAACAAGAGTGTCATGTGACCTCACATTTCCAAAACAGATGACAACAGAAGCTGAAGAGAGCCGGATGGGTAAGACCTTCCGTGCTTGAAACCGACGGTACGAATGTTGTACTAATTTTTCTGTACCAGAATAAATAAATATATATATATATATATATATAAAAACAGAAGAGCCGAATGACTCAACTAGAGCAGAATCTGATCGCTGCCTCTTCTGTCTCCTCAATAGCAGTTCACAAATGTTACAGCTACGAAAACATCAATTGACACGTTCTCTTTCTTTCTCTTTTTCTTTTTTAACTTTACAGATTGAGACGTGTTCTTTTTCCTTTTCCTTCTCTTTACGGATTGAGACGTTTTATTCCTTTCTTTCTTATTTCTTTTATTTTGTTTTATAGAATGAGACCTTTCTTTTTTTGTATTCAATTATTTTAGTTTTTCCAATTGAGACGTTTTCTTTTTTCTTTTTTAAAAACTTTTTGATTGTGACGTTTTCTTTCTTTTTTCTTTTACTTTACATATTGAGATGTTTCCTTGTTTTCTTTTTCTTCTTCTTTTACTCTGCAAACTGAGACGTTCTTTCTTTTTTGTTCTTTCTTTTTTGTAATGACAGATCAAGACGTTTTCCTTTTTTTTTTGTTATCGTATCTTTTCCATTCTTATTTCCTATTCAGATGCAAACATTTTTAAGCATAACCGGCATTTTAATTACTTCTTTCTTTAACTAAATTGCTTCACTTCGAATTAGCGACAATATTCAAAGGTACCCCTGACTCCCAACCATTACCATCTCCTTTCGGAAGAGGGGACAGGTTAATTGCTTATCACTTAAGTTGTTCTAAGCTGTGAGGGATTGTCAACAGCTCCGAGCAGGACATATTTTAGTGAAATTTACTTTTATCAATTTCATCAACTATAAATTGTCTATTCCAGATTCTAGTACAACTACTGCGCGCACACCATTTCCGTCTTCTTTCTTTTTTCATCATCATCATCATCATCATCATCATCATTGTTTAACATCTGTTTTACATGCTGGCATGAGTTGGCCGGCTTTAAGAAATTGGCTTCCAAAGTAACCTATCTCTGTCCAGGTCTTTATTTACCCCTCTTTTCCTCAGGTCAAATTTTTATCATTTTCACTTATGTTTTCCTTGGCCTTCTCCTGTGAACTGAACCTGCTACCTCAACTGTTCTACATCTATTAACCCAAGAACTCTCATCCATTCTTTCAACGTGGCCATACAATCGAAGTCTACTCTTCTGCATACATCTCCCTATACTGTCAAGATTTAATCTTCATCTGACATCATAACTAAGCCTGTCTTTAAGACTTGTGTTGCACATCCATCATATCATTCTCATATCATTTCTCTCCATGCAACTCATGTCCTCAACCCTCACTGGCCAGGTTTCACTTCCATACATCATTACACTGCATACACATGTTTGATAGACTCTTCCATTGGTTGACAGTGATAACGCTCAAAATCGTATTAGAATTAACAGCACATTTAGTGACAACTTTAATGTTAAAGTATTGAGTACATCAGGGTTCTTTACTGAGTCCATTGCTTTTAATTTGTGTCTTAGAAGCATTGTCCAGAGAGTTCCGTACGGATTGTCTGGAAGAGATTTTGCATGCTGATGATTTAGTACTTGCCTGTGAAATAATGGATGACTTACTTGCTAAGTTAAACACTTGGAGGAATGATATGGAAAGTAAAGGTCTGAAAGTTAATGCTACCAAGACCAAAGTTGTAGTGTTGGAAAGCTCCCCTGCTCAGTTTGTGGAAAGGAGGTCGGAGGGCAATTCAATTTTTTGTGGTATCTGTAAGCATTGGATACAAAAGAAGTGCAGTGGAATCACTGGTACGTTGAGAGAGGATAACCAATTTGTGTGCAAGAAGTGTAAGACAATGGAGATGGATGAGAATTCAGATGTGAAGAAAGTATATCATGATGGCGAAACTACTGAAGTTGTCGATAAATTTTGTTATCTTGGTGAAAGCTAAGGAGCACAGGGTGGAGCTGGTACTAGTGTGATTGCCAGAATTAAGAGTGGATGGAGTAAGTTCAGGGAACTTCTTCCATTGCTAATCAGCAGAGCGTTTTATTTTATTTTTTCTTATATTAACACTCGGACTTACTATTACGATACAAAGCACTTTTGTGTTACTTCGAATTCACCATAAATTACACAGGAAAAAGGAAGCCATTCTCCAAGGCATTACCACCTCCTTTTGGTGATGGGATGGGTTTCTTGCCCCGTCGTCTGGACATTGTTTTCGTCTTTTTTTATACTGCCACCTGGACTTAGGGTTACTTAAAATTCATCACAACGTTTGAAGATAAGAATAGGCCATCTTCTCAGACATCACTCATAAAAATTAATTCATATGGTATTACTGAACAAATATTTATTATAATTAGATCTTTCCTAACCAAAAGAAAGATCCAGGTTGTCCTCGATAGCCGTTCATCCAAACAACATGACATAAATGCCGGTGTACACCATGGATCGATCCTTAGACCTTTATTGTTCCTGATTTTCATAAACGACCTCCCTGATGACATTGTGTCTGAGATGGGTATATTTGCTGACGACACCACGCTCTACTCTCATCATCAGGGTAAAACGGACGCACACATATCCGAGGCAATGGCTGAATCCTTAGGACGTGACGTCTAGTCTGTAGTGGAATAGGGTCATAAATGGATGGTAACATTTAATGCTGTTAAGACAAAGCTCCTTTCCTTGAACAACTACAAGAAACCTCTTCAACCACCGATTGTCATGGCTAATAACACCCTACCTGAGAGTACAACGTTCTAACTCCTCGTCCTAACATTCACAGGAAACATGAATTGGAACAAATACATAGAAGACATTGCTAAGGCTGCTGCAAAGAAAGTGGGCTCCCTCTACCGTGCTAGAAAACTTCTCACACCTGACAATATCCTATATCTCTACAAAGCCACCATCCGCCCATGCATGGAGTATTGTTGTCACATCTGGGTTGGTGCACTATCCATTAGTCTCTCCCTCTTAGACAAGGTTTAAAAAAGAGTCGCTGATCTAATAGGTCTCTCACTATCCACCAAGCTACAGCCCCTGTCCTATTGCCGCATGTTGTATCCTTGTGCTTGTTTGACAGGTACTTCAATGGATTGTCCTCCGATGAACTTGTTGCTCTGGTGCCCCCTCAACATAAATGCACTCGATTTACCTGACAATCAACTAGATCCCATCCATCTACTGTGGAGGTACCCAGATGCCAGAGAGCGATCTACTCCAATAGCTTTTTTCTTTGAGCTGCCTCTCTTTGGAACTCCTTCCCTGTTCCCTGTTTTTCCCGACTGTACCGACACGCAGAAATGTAAAACTAATGTGAACAAGCACTTCGCTGCACAACTCCCAATTTAGGATGACTCCCCTAAACTTTCACCCTAATTCTCAGTAGTCCCTTACGCTTACAGTGACAACTTACCTTGTTTGGGGTGAACTAAGTTTTAAAAAATTACCTATTCCTTTTGGAGGAGGGATGAGTTTATTGTCTGATGCCTGATGTGCTCTCATCTGTGACACGTACAACCAGGATATTTATGTGTGAAATTGACTTTTAACGGCCCCTTAGACTATAAATTGACTTTTTAAGATTTTAAGCCAACTGTGTGTGCACTGTTTCCATCTTCCTTTTTTATTTGTATTTCCTCCTGGATTTAGGGTTTATGACAGGGTTACTGAGGACTGTGCATTTTTTTTTTTTTATTCATATCAAATATTACCTTCCTTCCCGCAGTCGCCACAAAAAAATAACAATTTCTTTCTAGCCTCCATGTACGTTGCTGCAAGGACGCTCTTTGCAGTTATAAAATAATACTAACTTTTAAATGTTACTTATAAATTTCATAACCAAAATACCCCCGACCCACCTGACTAGCAGCAAAATCCTACCCCTTCACTGTAGAGGTTCCTACATGCCGGAAGATTTTCTAATCTGTTAACTTCTTTCCTTTAACCACTTGTCTTTGGAATTCTCTTCCTGCTTACTGTTTCCCCTACCATACCAACATGCAGAAATTTAAATGCAATGTGAACAACCATCTTGTTTCACTAGTCCAACCCAGGTTGCACCCTATAAATCTGACTCCTATCATAGTAGCCTCTTGCACATCAGTGGCCATATGTCTTGTTTGGGGTGAATAAGTTTGTTTTTTAAATTAATACTGAACACTGTAAGTAAAACATCGATTAAAAATATTTATATGTAGTTCAGAGGTGGGAGCGTGAGTTTACTGGGTCTTTCAATTTCCCGGGCAACGCCTGTGCACGGGTCCTTCTAGTTAAATTATAAAATCCATGAAAGTCGGATTTATTTTAGACAAAAAATGGGAATGTAAAAGCAACAAAAACAGCGAAATAATATTCTTTGAAAAGTTATTCCCCTTGCATCACTCGATTCTTTGTCAGATTTTTATTCGATATTTAAATATCTGTCTATATATATATCCATATATTACTATTTCATGTATCCACATAAAATGTTATAAGGCGATAATTTTTTATGTATCAATTTTCAGTATTTACTTCAACAGTGCTCGATATGTAAGTAGAGCTAGGTAGTAAGTTATGAAAATATATTTATGGCAATTAAGCTACACAGACACTCCTGCGTTTCATCCCCAAGGGGGAATCGTCAGGCTAAAATGCCCATATATATATATATATATATATATATATATATATAAAGTCAGGTTCATATTATATTCCAATAACCATGTTTTTATTTTATTATTTTTATTTTTTCACATTTCCAAAAAACATAACATTTCTGTGAGATATATTTTTTACGGTCCGTTTCATTTGTCTTGTGCTAAACAACATTTTTATGTCAATATCGTCTCTGCAACATTACAAAATCATCAGAAAAATTCACAAAGAGTAAAAAGTTATTGGATTAAAGTGTCTTGAAAAATATATATATATATATATATATATACACTAATGAGTCACCACTTATCGAGGCTAAAAGCCGCTGGAGCATAAGGGTTAATGAGATGGATAGATTGTCAGTTGAATGATAAAGAATATTATGAGAGGATTGAAAATAATGAATGGAATTAATAAAATTTTATTACTAATGGAGACGGTTTGTGACAAGTATTTGCTGACATTGGATTTGAAGACTACCATGCTGTAGCTAGTCTGCAGAAAAGCAGTCTCATGATAATGTATTCCAAAGATGGGAAGTTTTTGGAAAGAAACTCTGTTCATGGAAATTCCGTTTGACGTTAGGCACATGGAGAAAGAACGTTCTTTGCATTTGTGGTAATAAGACGAGTTCTTGCTATGAATGTCGTCATGCAGAAAGGTTTTGAACGGTAGAGTTTTGTCAGTAAATATGTTAGTTTTACCTGTTGCTGTCATGGATATTTCTTTTTAAAAACACGCAAGTTGTCTATAGGCCACTAAAATTCTCCGAGGGCTGCAAATATCGGTCCAGGGAGAGCGATGAAAAGTGGAGTTGTCTTACATGAGCAAGACGTTATTTTAGAAGTGAAAAATATTTGAAAAATTACTATCTTACAAGTAAATAAAGTTCTTTTAAAAAGGATAACACATTTTTACTCGAAAAATGATAACTATTTTATAGTGAATATCTAATTTCATGATTACTTTTTAAATTAACTAAAACTCGATGCGAAATATTGTTTTCAATTAGAATTACACTATCAAACTTTGCTTCTGACTACTTAATTTTCATTTGTTATTGTTGTGTCATGTTATTGGTAATATAATAACGTACTTAGCTACAATTTATTTTTTTATTTACTTAATCCGGCACATACGATTGCTAATATGAAACATTTTAAATAATCATCTAAACATAAAGATTAGGAAGGGGGATAATTCATTTTAAATTGAATAATATAACAAGAGTTGTCTATCTTATGTTTAAAAAATGTGCAGACAAATAAAATTAAAAGTTAAAATGACTTCATTGCAATGCCTGGTAAATATAGATACTAATATAATGAACCCATCTTTAATATTTTGTTCAAAAATTGTAATAAGGTTTTGTTTTTTTAAGTCCATTAAAAAATGTGGAAAGTTCTTTACTTTTGATGTCGTAAATTATTTTCAAAAAAAATAATGTCAAATGTGTATTTAAAAAGAAATGGCTATAATATATAAATCAGAAATATACCTAACAAGTTCACCAAATTTATCGATATATAGTGACAAAATTAAACCGTAACATGCCAACTTTAATCATTATGTCATCATCATCATCATTGGTTTAGCGTTTGTTTTACATGCTTGCATGGCGTTTTATTATTTTTTTCATTTGCTTCAAAACTAACCTATCTCTGGACAGGTTTTTATTTGTCCTTCTGTCTCTCAAATCCATCCTTATCACTCCCTCCCATGTTTTCCTTTGCCTTCATCTGCCAACTGCCTCTGCTACGGCAACAATTCTACATCTACTAACTCAAGCACTCTCATCGGTTATTTCAATGTGACCAAACCAACGAAGTCTCCTCTTCTGCACACATCTCTTTATACTGTCCAGATTTAATGTTTCTCTGAGGTCATTGGGTCTAAGCCATAACGCCAAAAATTTGTGTTAACAATTCATTTTAAAACACATTTATAACCACAGCACCAATGAATAAATTAATATGTGAACATTTTTAACACAATAGCAATAAAGTATTATAACTATTATTTTTTAATTAGTGCTTTCCAACACTCATTCACTTTTCTTTAACTGAGTTGTGAAAATATGGTGCCTTCCAATATATGCTAAAAGTGAGTTCAAAAAATATGTACAAAAAGAGATTACGAAAATATGCAACTAACTACAAAGTTACTTTTAACTAAAATAGAATAATCTCACCTGAAAACAAAATATTATGACAACGTTTGAAGTCACCGAGAAACAAATAAAAGGAATGTAAGAATGAAAAGAAAGTTAGTCAGAGTGAGTCAGAAGCTCTTCTTTTTCTGCCCCTTGAGTTTGGATGGTGTAGTGGTTCTGCTTAGTGCTCAATAAGTCATTCTCCCAAGCAGTATCTCCTTCTTTGGGAGGTATGTTAACCCCCTTCTCCCCTTCCTTAAGGGGCAGAATTGATTTATCGCTGATTGCTTGAAGCGCCCCTACCAAATAATTGTAATGAGTTTGATTTAGAAATTTCAATGAGCATTTGATATTGGCATTGGACGCTCTGGTGGTGTCATGGTGTTGCGTCACATCCAGTGATTGGAAATACGAGTTAGTCAGCATTCCTTAACACCGGACGAATGTTTCGCTGTTAATCGAATCTATCTTTCTTTATAGACGCATCAACTTGACACAATTATTACTAACTTCCTCTTCCGACAAAGTTAATGTAGCAGAGACTTACTTCGCCAAAGCAGCAGGAGGTGTAGCAGCATAGCATGCGATAACAACAACACGGCTACAACCTGCCACCATTACGATTTTGAATCTATGCTTAATTTCTAAGCTCGACGCTGATTGGTGCAAACATTTAACTTTCTTTCTGGCTTGGCCAATCCGAGGTCATCTCTCAGGCGATCTGAGTACACAACTCTTTTCTTTGCAAGGACACGGCATTGTCAACAACTCGACATGCTCGGATTAACCCCAAATTTCTCTCTTGAGATGCAACAGACTCCCTTCTCGGGCCGTCTGGCCCTGGGGTTTGACAAGAAGCTCCAAAGATCCAACATGGCTATCGCCACACACACGTAGACTTAATGCAACACACACACACACACATACACTCGCGCACACATACCTACATGGACATGGCGTGACTTCAACACCTGTGTACATTACAAACATTCTCATATGTGAACTATTTTTCTTTCCTTACAAACAGGACATTCATCCTGTTCTTTCATATATGAACTCTTCTCGCTTCCCTACTAACGGGACATTTATTTAACACCACATGGATTATCTAACCTTTTGTCTTCGTCCATACTCATGGAAGTATTCACTTACTAACACCCTTTTCTTTCATTTCCTTTTATTTACATGTTAACAAAGATGACACAATAAAGTTGTTTTAAATGTTAGAATGAAACTTTGTCTTTCTATTCTACATAAGCGAATTGTTTGTATATCTGCTTGTGTACATGGTAAACTTGTGTGACGAACGTCAGCAAAGCAATACTGAAATAACACAGTGCATGTGTTATCGACCAAAACAAGGCTGACTCAAGCATGAGATTGCCGTTTCTCAGCCGATAGTTAGGTGGTATAAAAAGAGATGTTTTTGATGGAGAGGCACTTTTCTTTCTGGGAATGATGAAGGCAAAACGTATCATTCAGATATAGATAAAGAGAAAATAAAAGAAAAGTATTCAAAGGTAAAGAGAGATTCCAGTTACAAAAGTTTTTATTTTGGGGGAGGGGGTTAGAGTCAAGTTTTTTTTTGTTTACAAGTTACAGCTAAGTTTGTTTTTTGACAAGTTACAGTCAAGTTTCTTTTTGACAAGTTACAGCTAAGTTTGTTTTTTTTGTCAAGTTATAGTCAAGTTTTTTTTTACATGTTACAGTCAAGTTTGTTTTTTGACAAGTTACAGCTAAGTATGTTTTTTTGACAAATTACAGTCAAGTTTTTTTTTTGACAAGTTATAGTCAAGTTTTTTTGACAAGTTAAGCTAAGTTTGTTTTTTGACAAGTTACAGCTAAGTTGGTTTTTTTGTCAAGTTAGAGTCAAGTTTTTTTTTGACAAGTTATAATCAAGTTTTTTTTTGACAAGTTACAGCTAAGTTTGTTTTTTTGACAAGTTACAGTCAAGTTTCTTTTTGACAAGTTACAGCTAAGTTTGTTTTTTTTTTTGACAAATTACAGTAAAGTTTTTTTTTGACAAGTTATAGAAAATTTTGTTTTTTGACAAGTTACAGCTAAGTTTGTTTTTTTGACAAGTTATAGTCAAGTTTTTTTTGGCAAGTTATAGTCAGGTTTTTTTTGACAAGTTATAGTCAAGTTTTTGTTGACAAGTTAAGCTAAGTTTGTTTTTTTGTCAAGTTATAGTCAAGTTTTTTTTTTGACAAGTTAAGCTAAGTTTGTTTTTTTGTCAAGTTATAGTCAAGTTTTTTTTGGGACAAGTTAAGCTAAGTTTGTTTTTTGTCAAGTTATAGTCAAGTTTTTTTAGTTTACATGTTACAGTCTGTAGTAACAAAGATAATTGATGCCCGTCTCACCCCTTTAAGTAATAATGGAATGTTCTACATTCGTGTATATTAAGAGTGAATGTTAAAACACTATTTGTCTAAGTAAGCAACAAAGCACGACTGATTATTACGTTATTTATTCTCTGCCTGTAAGTCCGTTATTATCGTTATTTATTGTTATTATTGTTATTTGTTAAATTTGTTGCTTATTTTTTGTTACTCCTTATTTTTGTTATTTGGAGTTTTGTTAATTTTTTTTTCACCGTTCTCCGGCCATGGCGACTGCCAGCTGTGTGCCTTTGGAGACCACTGCAATGGTTGAGAAGCCATCTCAGCCTTCCGAAAAGACTGAATGGAGTAGGCCACCTGCTCTACATATCGACGTTGGCGAATTTGTGGCTAAAGCCAAAGACTGTACTGAATTTGTTACGGAGACTGAAATTATTATCCAATTACCAAGATTGGAAGAGTTTGCAAAAAAAACCATTCTAATGTTTGTGGTAGATCGAAAATCAAAAAAACTGATAAGATCGACCAAGGATACAGTCGCAAAACTTATTGAAATGACTGGATTACGTGCCGAGAGAATTGTAGAGTGCAAGGGCTATAATACATGGAATAGTCTTTTTAAGACCGAGGAGGAATGTATTGAACTCTCCAAAAAATAAATTATCACAAAAGACTATATACTCCGTATGGAGTATATGGGACGTAGAAGAACAACCATTTCCGTCTTTGAAGTACCGGCAGTGGTACCTGGTGAATACTTAGGCGCCTTTTTGCTGAAGTTTGGTGACATAACTGCTATTTCGGTTGATAAGTTTAATGGAACGTGGTCGTTTGACGTTTGGCTGAACGAATCGGCTTTTAAAAAAGTACCTTACTATATCGAGGCGAATGGGGAAAAATTGCCCGTGGTGGTGGCTGGAAGGCGTCCAGCTAGTTGGATATGTAACGAGGTTGGGCACTTAACTTTTACTTGCCCCACGAGGATGAAACCGGCCCAGCCTAACCCCAAAAACAGAGTGCTGGAACACTTGACCCCTAAAGTTTCAGCGGATAAGACGTCTCCCTCCACAAATCCAACAGTTACAACTATTACTCCGGATGAATTTGAAGCACTTTGCAATACTTCACACAAATCCCCTGAAAAAAAAGAAATATGAAATGTTGTCACTGGCAAAAAATCACCTAAATCGTACGCACAAGTTATGACTGAGGAAGAACGGCTGGAAATTGAGACTAGCAATGATCCAGGAGGTGAGCAATATAAGAAAATTCTAAACCTAAAAAGGACTCTTGACAATGAACGTAATATAGAAGAAAAAGAAGAAGAAAAAAAACGAAGAAAAAAAAATGGTCAATTCGGTTAAAACTACTTCCCCGGCCAAAGAACGTCGCTCCACAGTCAAAGGTCCACCCCCACCCCCCCATTAAAGTCGTCCCCACCAGTAAGGGAATCTAACATGACCCCTTTATCCAGGGAGAAGTCCGTTTCGCCCAAACCATCTCCTTTTTGTTCCCCCTGCCACACCCCTAAAAGTACACCACCACCCTCTCCAATGAAGACCGATATGCCCCCTCCTGCCTCACCCACCGCCCCTTCCACATCTCAGAAACGTCATCGAAGCCCCTCTCTAGAGGCCCGAAAAAAGAAGACCCCTTTCTACACCGACAAGGATGTTAGGTAACTCCAGAGACGGAAAAACTCATGATAAACCATCATAAGAAGAATTACCGCAACCTAGCTACGCTGAGGATGGTCAATAAAAAAGACATTTCCAACCCGGAAAATTTTTTAGATGCCAAAAGACTTTTATCTGTAGTTAGATCGAGAGACAAGGCGAAAGGGTTATGGAATATGATGGAGGAGGCGAATAACTCATTTAAGATATCGCCTCCTCTCGCTTTCTTTAATGACGAAGAATTAAAATTACTTCAAAAATCTTGTGTTGGGAGGGTCCCTATACGTATTCATCCTACACTCTACAGGGCAATAAAATTAACTTTCCCCTTAGATATTGGCGGTTTGTCCCCAGACGGTCTCATCACAAATGAAATGGGACAAGGTTCTCTGGGGTCATCTGTCGGTGTCTTAAATGCGTCAATGTTCGTTTCGGGTTCCCAACTCTAAGAGCACTAGAATGGCACTCAGATTAGCAAGCCTAAATGGCCGAGGGTTGAGGGACACCGCTCGTAAACTTCGAGTAGTACGTGACCTTCAGCGACTCGGCGTGGATGTATGTTGTTTGCAGGAGACCCACTTTATTCCCAGTGATTATCAGGGTGCGCTGACTAGAGACTTTCAGCTCTATTCAGCGTACTTTGAAACTCACTCAAGAGGGGTTTCCTGGCTAGTTAAGCGCACACTGAATGCGACGTGTGACCCAATCTATGCGGATCCTGAAATCCTAGGGGAACTAACAGCAACGGGGATGTTAAGGCATTTCGTGACTTTATCGATAAGTTCGATCTTGTCGATAAATTCCGAAATGAGAAACCCCGTGAAGTAGTATGGACTTGGACTGCTAGTCGCGGCTCCGATTTAGAGTTACCTTGATCGGTTCTTAATTAGGAGAGTCGATTTAGGGCTTTTAGATTGTCCAAGTTTTCATAATATAGTTTACTCGGATCATAGGCTTGTCCGGGTTCGGGTAAACTTAGATAGTCCTAAGCCTAGATTGGCTGGGTACTGGAAGTTCAACACATCGTTGTTCGATTTGAAGGACTTCCGGGAACAGCTTTTACTAACATTACAGAGGGAATTGACGGGTGCTATCATTGGGAATAAGTGGTGGGGCCATCTTAAGAACGTTATTAGGTCCTTCGTTGCTGATTATAGTCGTCGACTCAACCTTAGATCTAGGGCAACGAAAGTGGCACTAGAAGCTAGTTTAAGCGGGGGATAGCGTTACCTTTACTGTAGCTAAAACGGAACTGAACTTCTTGGACAACAAGGCAGATCAGGGATTGTTAGTTAGGGCTAGGTTAAAAAGAGTGCCGCACGAGGCGACAAACATGGCCGCGTCACTGCGTGTGGAGGAACGTCGACGGTCTACTGATCGACACATCGCCAGTGTCACATTATCGGATGGGCGTCTCGTGACTACAAACGACGGGATTTTGGAGGGTTTTCGCTCTTATTTTCAGGATCTTTTTACCAAGGAGCCCGGTCTGACAATGGCTCAGTTCGACGCCTATTTAGCTGACTTTTCTCGTCTCGAGGCGACCGAAGCAGCTAGGTGCGAAGGGTGTATAAATGAGGATGAAGTCCTGGGGCCCTAAGGCAGGTTGGCCTTGATAAGTCTCCGGGTATCGATGGTCTGCCTTACGAACTGTATTTGAGGTTGTCGCCCATTTTTGTCCCCCTGCTGGCTGTGTTGTTTAACTCCTGGTTTAGGAACGGGTCTATCCCCCAGTACTTTACCAGGGGTATCATCAAATTGCTTTGCAAGGACAAAAGTGGTGGGGATGGTATAGGTAATTTCCGGCCCTTAACAATGTTAAATACAGAGTTAAAGATTTTGGCCAAGATCTTAGCTAATCGTCTGCAGGTTGTCTTGTTTCGTCTAATAAGTCCCGAACAGACTTGTTCTGTTAAGGGCCGGAGTATTCAAGATAATTTGCACATGATACGCTTGATCATAGAGAAAGTCGACACGGAAGCCGCGCTGATCAATTTAGATCAGTCAAAAGCATTCGATAGGGTCGATCATCGTTACTTGGAGGCTGTCTTGTCTTCGGCTGGATTTGGTCCCCATTTCCGCTCCTGGATTCGCCTCTTTTATGCAAACCCCGGTGCGTTGGTTGAAGTGAATGGAATGAGGTCGAAGCCTTTCAATTTGTCCAGATCTATTCGTCAGAGATGTCCGCTTTCACCGATGCTTTATGTGCTTGCGTTGGAGCCTTTCCTTCGCAGGCTTAGGGTGAATCCGGTCCTTCGTGGGATTACTTTGTCTGGTACTTGCCCCATGATTAAGTACTCCGCCTATGCCGACGACGTCACTGTGCTTGTAACGAGCAGTGCTGAGATTAGGGTCGTCAACATGGAAATAAGACGGTATGAACAAGTGACAGGGGCCAAAATCAACTGCGATAAGTCTGTTGACTTACGCATTGGTGCCTGGAGGGGTGTCCCCCTTCAGGGGCCCTTTGGCTGGACGGATGGGCCTTGCAAGATACTCGTCATCTGGTTTGGTCCTGATCTCCAGTTGGAGAAAAATTGGTCGGAAGTGTTGAAAGCGGTTAAGGCTGCAGCCCGTCTGTGGTCTTTGAGAAATCTTACTTTAAAAGGAAGAGCGGAGGTGTGTAATTCTCACATTTATCCTCTCATCCTCTACCGTCTTTCTGTGCTCCCTCTGCCGGCAGACACACTAATTGATTTGGTGAAGGCTCTTTTCGTGTTTTTGTGGCGCGGAAAGCAGCCCATGGTTCGCCGGGAGATCTGCTACTTGCATCTGTCTGAAGGCAGTCTGGGTATGCCAAGCGTTGAGATTCGTCAATATACGCTTCGCTTACACTACCTAGACCGAATGTGTACACCTTGTGAGGGAAACGGTGAATTCTGGAAGGAAGACACCAAGAAAGCCTTTCCGGCTTTGAAAAGTGTGCACTTGCATGGGGGTGAGGCATTTCGTTTACCTCGACGCGAGTGCTCCTTTTATCGCGAGTGTCGACAGTCCTTGAAGTACCTTCTAAGGGTGTCAGAAAGCCTCTCTGACATCCGAGTGTTGTCTCGTAAAGCACTATATCGGGTTATGGTGAGGGGATCTGTTCGTGACAGTATTACTGAGGAGCTCGGTCTTACGAAGGGAGAACTTCACTTGATCTGGCCTTGGGCGCCTGGGTTGAAATGCTTCGATAATTACGAGGCATCACTCACCTGGCTGATAATACGAAATGCACTCTGGGTCGGCAAAAAGCTTTACGCAGCAGGATTAAGAGAGACACCGAGTTGTGTTCGATGCGGCGACTGGGAGGAAACGACCAGTCATGTTTTCTTTCATTGCCCCATCGTTCGCCCGCTGTGTGAGTTAGTTGAAGGCTACACGGTTCGCATGTTGAACGGACAGTTCTTCGTTTTGGAGTCTTTTTCGACATGCTGCAATTGGGCACCAATCATGAAGTGGGAGGAGCATTATGTGTTTCTTTGCTTACTAGCTGTCATGAGAGGAGTGATTTGGTCGACACGACAGAAGGAAGTCTACGGGGAAGAGACCTTCACTGCTCCCCAGCTTGTCCTCATTTTCCAGTCTCGCCTGAAAATGTGTGTCAGGCTGGAGAAAGTGAAACTCCCTCCGGCAGATTTCAACGAAAGGTGGGTGAAAGTTGCGCGTTTGTGTCGTGTGAATGGAGCTAATTTTGAGTGGTACTTGGACGTGCCTTAGACAGAATATTGGGTAGCCGAACCGAACACTGACCCTTTTATTTGATCCGGTTAGGCAAGATTAGGTTATGTTTTGTTTTTCTTCCCCATTTTTAGCTTAGCTAGAGGTATGTAAGTTGTCATAGGTCCTACTTTTTTTTTCGTCCTCTCCCCCCCCCCCCATCTTTTTTTTTTTTTTTTTTTTACCCCGACTTTTATTTTATAATTCCCATTCCCGACCCCAACTAGGTGACTGATCTGTTGTTTTGTCAGAGATGCAGGTCTGCTTTCGTAATTTTCGAAGGAGGTGTGAGAATAAAACTTTCGTGACTTGCATCGCCTTTTTTCGACTGGCAAAACTACTTATCGGCCACATTTCTTTAGTGGGAGGTTCTTATACTAACACTTAATTTTATTTATTTTTTCATTGTATATATATATATCATTCTTGTTCCCCCACTCCCCATTTCATGTATATATTGTCATTTTTGGGTTTTAAGTAGGTAAATCATGGAGTAAAATTGTTTTGGTGATTGTGACTAGTTAAGTTAAGAATGTTAGTTAGGTCAACATTTTCCCCATCCCCCTTGTAGGCCTCGTGCCAAATTTTGAAATTTTTTCAAATAAATATCCTCAGTAAGCAACAAATGGTTAAATAAAGCTTATCCTTAAGTTATATTCGGCGTCCAGTTTTTATTACAATTTATTTAACCATTCGTTATGGAACGTTACTTGAAACCCGATCTTCTAGACCTTGATACGGCCGACTCGGAATCTACTGACAAATGGCGGCATTGGAGAAAAATGTTCAAAGGATTTCTTACAGCTCTACAGTTATCTTCAAACGCGGTTTTAACAGGTACTGAGAAATATATCCTTCTTTTACATCATGTCTCCACTGCTATTTATAGAAATTTATCTGAATGTGAAAATTATGAAACTGCGGTGGACATTTTAGAAGCCATGTTTGTCAAGAAAAAAAATACTATTTTTGCTAGACATTTACTTGCTACCCGGCATCAACAACCAGAAGAAAGCCTTGAACAATACCTTCAGATTCTAAAGACGTTAAGTCGCGAGTGTGAATTTACAGCCTTAACTGCGAACCAAGCGAGAGATGTTTTTATCAGGGACGCATTTATTAATGAAATACAGTCCAACCAAATAAGACAAAGACTACTAGAGAATAAAAACCTAGACTTGCCAACAGCTTATGAACAAGCTCTAACGTTGGACATGGCACAGAAGCAGTCTGTCTTCTATTTACAACCCGATATTTTGGGAGCTGCTATCGTAGCCCCTCCTCTGCATGTTCAAAATTCTTCCATTGTTCAAGATGCTGCCACCCCCCTTTCTAACGATCACGAACAACTTATCACTGCCGCCTCAGCTGGATCCACATGCTACTTTTGTGGCCTTCGTATACATGCTCGTTCGTCCTGCCTGGCTCGAGATGTTAGATGCCACAAGTGTGATAAGCAGGGACATTTTTCGAAAGTTTGCCGGTCAGCTTCTCAAAAAAAACGTTCGGCTACTCTTGCTACTGTAGCACCAATTACAATATCAGCTGCATTCCCCGGCTGCCTCTCAAAAACAATCGTGAGGGTAAAAATCAATGGATTGACTATTCATGCGCTTATTGATACAGGCAGTTCCGAAAGTTTTATTAATGCCAGTATTGTAAAAGCGAATAAATGGGAAATATTTCCTTGTTCCAACCAAATATCAATGGCAAATTCATCTTTATCGTCCCATGTAATTGGATATTGCATGGTTAACCTGAAACTAAAAGGAAACTCCTATCAAGGGATCAAATTATCAGTAATGAAAAACCTCTGCTGCGAAGTGATTTTGAGTCACAATTTTCTAAAACAACATTCATGCGTTGAAATTCCTTTTGGTGGCCCCAAGCCGGTCCTAAGTGTATGTGGACTAGCAGCTGTCAAAGTGCGGCACCCGTCACTTTTTACAAACTTAACTCCTGACTGCAAACCAGTAGCAATAAAATCAAGACGCTATTCAGAAACGGACAAACAGTTCATAGCAGCAGAAGTAACAAAACTACTTAAGGAAGGAATTATAGAGCCAAGTGAATCTCCATGGCGAGCCCAGGTCCTCGTAACAGCCACTGAAAATCACAAGAAAAGGATGGTCATTGACTATTCCCAGACCATCAACAGATACACATTACTCGATGCCTATCCACTGCCTCGTATTGACGCAATGATTTCTAATATTACAAAATATCACATTTTCAGTACTTTGGATCTCAGAAGTGCCTACCATCAGGTACCTATCAAGCCCTACACGGCATTCGAGGCCTGCGGTCGCCTATATCAGTTCTGCCGAATTCCTTTTGGGATAACAAGCTTTCAGAGGGTAATAGATGAAATAATCTCCAATGAAAAATTGAAGGGTACTGTTGCATATATAGACAATGTCACAGTATGCGGACATAACCAAGCTGAACATGACCACAACCTTAAACGATTCATGGCTGCCGTCAAGAAATATAATCTGACTTTGAACAGTGAAAAATGTTCCTACAACTTGAAAAGCATCAAATTATTGGGATACATTGTCAAAAATGGCACCATGACGCCGGATCCCGAGCGACTGAAACCCCTAATGGAATTACCAATCCCTGGAAACATGCCCTCTTTACGACGAGCCCTCGGTATGTTCGCTCACTACTCCCAATGGGTTGCGTCTTTTTCAGAAAAAATACACCCATTGACGCAAGTATCTACTTTTCCGTTGTCCTGTTCCGCCATCAGAGCATTTCAAAACATGAAAAGGAACATTGCTCAGTCTGCCATTTCTACTGTGGATCCTTTTATCCCTCTATTAGTTGAGACGGATGCCTCCGACTGTGCGATAGCTGCCTCACTGAGACAATCCGGTCGTCCTGTAGCTTTTTTTTCAAGAACACTTTCGCGATCCGAGCGACGACACTCGGCAATAGAAAAAAAAGCATAGTTGAGGCATTACGAAAATGGAGGCATTACTTAATCGGTCGACATTTTGAATTAATCACTGACCAAAAGTCGGTCTCATTTATGTTTAACCCAAAAACAATGAGTAAAATAAAAAACGAGAAAATAGTGAGAATGGAGCTTTCTTGCTACTCATTTGTTTTAATTTAAATGTTTCAAAATAAATATAGAAAACCAATGTTCTTTCTTCTTCAATTAATAACAAGGAATTCCTCAGTGCAGTGTTGAATAAGAGGGAGGGGGTATGAAAGAAATTCAGTTCCTGGCGTGGGTATAAGTTTGTTTTGATATTCTTTCAGGTTGGACGTCATTCATCAGGACAATTAGCAGTTTTATACAGACAAACATACAAGATGTTTGGAACATTAAGAAGTCCTTGAATAAAGACAGAAAATAATTCAACATTTAAATATTAAATCGATAAATACTGTAACCGCCCGTTTGAAGTGATAATTTTACAAGGTCACAAACAAATTCTTTTTAATTCGTTTGGCTTCCTGTTTAAACTTAGTTTTGCACAAGAACAATTTACATAGGTACGTCTCACATGAGCCTGTAAGGAGATGATGAGAGGATGAAAGGAGTTATCCTTTTATCTTATCGTAAAGAAACGGAACAACGAAAAGTATTTCTGTAACTATAACAAAAAGGGGTTTTATTAACTCAAGGTTACCTATACCGTTTGGTATAGATAGATGAGAGTGGGACGGTGTCCGTCTGAGGAAGAGGAAGAATACAAGAGTTCCCAGGGCCGCCCGTGGACTTCTTCAGTTGAAGATGGCAGCAGTCGTCGAGTGGGCGACGGCGGCAGAGAGAGAGAGAGCGTTTCCTCGTTCCTTGCTGGTGCTCTCTGCGATGTGTCCAAGCTGGTGCCACGAGGTCGTCTGATCTTTTTCTTCGAACCCTAAGGGAACATAAGTAGTCCCTTAGGGAACTAACGATATTACTGCGCCCTGTGATTTGATTGGGCAAGCCAGCTCACAGGGACAGTGATTACGCATTCAAAAGTAGTCCCTATTGGTGACTGCTACAAGCCTCTGGACAAAACTCTTATGGATCGCTCTGCTCTTGAGGAGAAATCAACTTTGAAACTTCTTGGTCTTTTTTTCTCATCAAATCTTTCTTGGAGTTCATATATTAGATCCATTACTCTTTCTGCTTCTTGTAAAAACGGTTCTCTCTATCACTCCAAACACACAGAGATAAATAAAAACTGGCCACAGATAGGTTAGTTTGGAAGTCAATTTCTAAAGAACATGTATGGAGTACTATTCTCATATTTGGGCTGGTTAATCTCTGTCCCATTTGAAGGTTCCTTATAAGGTTTTTTTTTTTAACATAGTTCACCCCAAACAAGGCAGGCCGCCACTGTAGACGTAAGGGGTTACTGAAAAAAAAAGGGTGACGATTTGGGGGGGGGGGGTCAACCTAATTTGGGAGCTGTGCAGCGAGATGTCTGTTTACATTAGTTTTAAATTTCTGCATGTCAGTAACGTCAGGAAAGCAGGGAGCAGGTAAGGAGTTCCAGAGTCCAGCAGCACGAGGAAAGAAGCTTTTGGAGTAGAAAGCTCTTCGGCATCTGGGGACCTCCACAGTGTATGGATGGGATTTGGCAGATTGTCGGTTGGTCTAGTGAATCTACGCCGTGGGGGCACCAGAGCAGCAAGCTCATCAGAGCACAATCCATTGAAGTACTTGTAAAACAGGTACAAGAAAGCAACATTGTGGCGATGGGACAGGAGCTGGAGCTTGGTGGATAGTGAAGGACCTATCAAGTTGGCAACTCTTTTTGGACCTTGTCTAAGAGGGAGAGACTAGATGTGGCAGCAATACTCCATGCATGGTTGGATGGTGGCTTTGTAGAGATATAGGATAATGTCAGGTGTGAGAAGTTTACTGGCACGGTAGAGGGGGCGAACCTTCTTTGCAGCAATGTTTTCAATGTATTTATTCAATGTATTTATTCCAATTCATGTTATCTGTGAAAGTTAGGCCGAGGAGTTTGAATGATGAACTCTCAGGCAGGTTGCTATTTGCCATGACAATCGGTGCAGAAACGTGTCTGTAATTTGATTGACCCTACCCTTTCTTCTTCTCTGCACTCTCTCTCTCTCAGTCGTGATGTTGCTAGTCTCAGTATTTTCTATAAATACTATTATGACATGTTTTCTTCAGAATTGTGTGATATATTCCCTGCTTCTTTTGTTCAAGCTCGTTTGACTCGTCGGTCTAGTGGTCTCCATCAATTCGCTATTTTGATACCTCATTGTAATAGTAATACAGTAGCTTCTTTTCCAAAACTGAAGGCTTGTGGAACTCTCTTCCTGCTGACTGTTTTCCTTATACCTTTAACTTTAGTATTTTCAAGACTAAAGCCAATAGGTATCTTTTGTCTTTGCGATAATCATTTTTCGTTTTTGTTAGCTCCTTACATCAAGTGGCTTCATGCCTTGTCTGGAGCGATTTCCATTAAAAAAACAACAAAAAAACTATGTCTTCTTAGCATAGTTGAAGCAAAAAGAGGGTGAACAACATGTGTTACATATACCTCCCCTCTTAAGGGAAGTCGAATGTTTCACAAATCACAATCAATTAAAATATGTGAACGTTCATAACATACCTTGCTGGTCGTATGTTACTGTGATCCTGACCAACTGAGGAAACGCTGCCTGCAAACAAGTTTGTTTATGCCCCGAAAAAGGACCAAGAAGAGACAACGGTTGAAGACAAGAAAAGGTTTATTCGTCTGGGATCGTCTGTTCTCAATCATTGACCAGTGTTAGACAGACAGAGAAAGAGATAATTACTGGGTAATCCCATTTTAACAGGACATTTCTTAATGCTCATGTTCACGCCATAAAGCTTTCGATTTTACTCCTACTTGTCTCCGTCCCTCTCTCTTCAAGCCATGTGACATCATGTCCACTTCTATCAATTCCCACGGTAGGTCGAGCTAACCTTGAGCACACTAAGCTGACCCCAACCGAACCCCATTTATTGTCATTCTAAGCTATCAAAATTATACTCATCCAATATTCAACATGGCTACCAGCCAGAGTTATCACCTCTTCATATTAAGATGAGAAACAACGGCTCATAACAAGGAATTACTCAAAAAGAAAAATAGTATAAATAAATTTTCAAGAAAGCCACCTTCATCATAACAGATCTATGCAGCCATTATCACAACAACCAGCCATATACATAATACCTACCCTACCCGCCCATCAAAAAGAAAATATTACACTTTTGTGACTGTTAAAAATGGGTTATACCATTGGAGCAAAGAGAGGAGCTAGTGCTGGTGTGATTGCAAGAGTTAGGAGTGGATGAAGTACGTTCAGGGAATTTCTGCCATTACTAACCAGCAGAGCGTTACAACTGTCGACCAGGGAAATAGTCTATCAGGCATGTGTGCGCAGTGTGATGATGTATGTTAGTGAAACCTAACCAGTGAGGGTTGAGGATATGTGTGGCATGATGATATGAGAATTATATGATGGATGGATGTATAATGTGAGTCTTAAAGACAGGCTTAGATCTGATGACCTCAAAGGAAGATTAAATCTGGACAGTATATGGGGATTGTGCAGAACAGGAGACTTTGTTGGTTTTGTCACATTGAAAGAAGGGATGAGAGTGCCTGGGTTAGTAGATGTAAAACAGTTAAGGTAGTAGAGTCATTTGGCAGAAGAAGGCCAAGAAAAACATGGGAGGAAACGATAAGGATGGATTTGAGAGAAAGAGAGATACAGACTTGGACAGAGATAGGTTAATTTCGAAGGTAATTTCTAAAAGCCGTCTAACACATGCCAGCATGTAAAACAAACGTTAAACTGATGATGATGATGATGATGATGATGATGATGAGGAGGAGGAGGAGGAGGAGGAGGAGGAGGAGGAGGAGGAGGAGGAGGAATAGGCAGAGTACACCTTACTAAGGCAGTAGTTTTACGATGTGAATACATGAGTTCGAATTTCACATAAGTCTAAAGGATTTTTTTAACTGGATCCGTGTTTTATAAATTTACAGAAATTAACATAACATAATAACATTAAAAAATATTACATAAATATTTTTTTTTTAATTAAGTGACCTTTTTTTTGATAATCCACAAAAAAGTAGATATAAAGGGTATTCAGCATTAATTTAAAACGAATAATAAATTTGGGTTAAAAACATCATTTCTAATGTTTTTTGCAAATAAAACAAAACAGAAATACATTCATCATAGTTACTTACTCTCTCATGCAAATACCAAGTAGCTAATTTTTTCCCACAAAATTTCACAAATATTTTTCTTCAGACTAGCTATAAAGTAGTAGAAGCTAGGTAAAGATGGAAATTGACATACCCAGGTATTGTATGAACACTGACAAGGAGCGGTATAAGCTAGTATGAGTTTAAATTATATATTTATTATTTTCTATTTTTTTAACATAGTTCACCCCAAACAAGGCAGGCCGCCACTATAGACGTAAGGGGCTACTGAGAAAAAGAAATGGGGAGAAGGTTGGGGGGGGGGGGGTTCTACCTAAATTGGGATCTGCGCAGCGAGATGTCTGTTTACATTAGTTTTAAATTTCTGTATGTCAGTACTGTTGGGGAAAAAGGGGGCAGGGAGGGAGTTCCAGAGGTCAGCAGCACGAGGAAAGAAGCTATTTGAGTAGAAGGCTCTCCAGCATCTGGGGACCTCCACAGTGAATGAATGGGATTTAGTTGATTGTCGAGTTGGTCTAGTGAATTTACATCGAGGGGGCACCAGAGTAGCCAATTCA
This sequence comes from Sepiola atlantica, assembly GCA_963556195.1. Taxonomy (NCBI): domain Eukaryota; kingdom Metazoa; phylum Mollusca; class Cephalopoda; order Sepiida; family Sepiolidae; genus Sepiola; species Sepiola atlantica. Next base: position 99,421,522 of record OY744530.1, read on the forward strand.
TCGGAGCATAATCCATTGAAGTATTTGTAAAACAAGCACAAGGATGCTACATTGCGGCGATGGGACAGGGACTGGAGTTTGGTTGACAGTGAGGGACCTATTATGTTGGCAACTCTTTTTTGGACCTTGTCAAGGAGGGAGATACTAGTAGATGATGCACCAGCCCAGATGTGGCAACAATATTCCATGCATGGGCGGATGGTGGCTTTGTAGAGATACAGGATAATGTCAGGTGTGAGGAGTTTGCTAGCACGGTAGAGGGAGCCAACCTTCTTTGCAGCAGCCTTGGCAATGTCTTCAATGTATTTGTTCCAATTCATGTGACCTGTGAAGGTTAAGCCGAGGAGTTTGAATGATGAACTCTCAGGTAGAATGTTATTTGCCATGACAATCGGTGGTTGAGAGGTTTCTTGTAGTTATTGAAGGAAAGGAGCTTTGTCTTTGCAGCATTAAAAGTTACCAACCATTTATGACCCCAATCCACTACAACCTGGAGGTCATTTTCTAAAGATTCAGCCATTGCCCCGGATATGATCGCGTCTGTTTTGCCAACATGGCGAGAGTAAAGCGTGGTGTCGTCAGCAAATAAACCAATCTCAGACTCTAGTTCATCAGGGAGATCGTTTATATAGATCAGGAACAATAAAGGTCCAAGGATAGATCCCTGGGGTACACCAGCATTTATGTCATGTTGCTTAGATGAACGGTCATCGAGGACAACCTGGATTTTTCTTTTGGTTAGGAAGGATCGAATTATATTAAGTAATTGCCCAGTAATACCGTATTTGCGTCCAGAAGGCACACATGGTTTTTCAAATGCTAATGAATGGTATTTTTCGAAATTCTAATAAATGTCATTCCAAGCAAAATAAATTTATTTTGATAATGTCTAAATAATTGTCATTATTTCATTATGTTACAAGACTCGGAACTTTAACTGGATATATTGAATGAAAGAAGTAAAAACATGGTTAAATACAATATATTTATATATATACAAATCTACAGATGTATGAAAGATATATTGTGTGAGAGAATTGTTTGTGTCTGTGTTTGAAAAGTTAAATGTTCTCTTTTGTAGAATGTTCCAAGTGAGAAAAAGGCACAAATTTTAGAAGTGTGTATGTCTATATGTTTGTATGCCTATGTTTGTTTTTCATCTGAGAGTGTATCGATACTCAAGGGCTGATTTGAACGGCTTAAATCTTTCATCTCTGAAATTCCTCTGCATTCCATTTTCAGAAATAATTTGTCCTGTGTCACGCCGATATATCTGATTAGTTAATCATTGGTATTGAAAGTTTTATATTTTCTAAAACTTCCAACAGACACCAAACAGCCAGCCATAGTACATTCCCAAGTATGCTGCTGCCATTGCTCACAGAAACCATTATTTCAATTGTTATCAATGGAATAGATGCTCTGAAACCAAAGCCGCCTTTAAAACTGCCCACAACCACTGCAAATGGCTTACAGGAAATGCGAAAGAGTCCTATGCTCAATTTGTTAAATCCAGGTTCTAGAGGGTTTGGAAGAATAAGAAACAGGGTAGTAAACATATGTAAGATTTCTATTCCAACCATCATTAATGGACCAAAGAAGATTTCCTCAGCATATGACAAAGCTAGGCTTCAAAGTCCACCCTTTACGATCAGGGCCACCTACTTCCGGAATTTCTTCCTATGACTATTGCTAAACTTATCAAGTTCCTTGATATCAATATGGCAAAATTCAAGTCATTGTGCTGAAGAATCTGCTACAGGAACTTGCTCCTATCTGTACAAATCTATTCAATCATTACTTAAAGAGAAATGCTTTCCATATGCTTAGAAAATTTCATCGGTCTATAATAGCTAAGGCTAGTAGTCGTAGCCTCACTATAAGTATAAGCACGGTAGACGGTAGTCATACGAGGAAAAACTCAACGCTTCTTTTAACATTAAACAAATCTTTATTGGGTATCCTATACCGTTGGGGTATAGCATAAAAAAAGGTAGGACTGGTGTCCGGTGGAAGGAAACAAAGTTCTTTACTGCCCGGGGAGCGGTGCTCAGAAATCCAGTGGATGAGGGGGCAGGAGAGGGGTGAAGAAGAGTGCCTTCTAGGTTGACGGCCAGGGTCTCTCTGACGATCCGTTCCACCGTTCAACAGGGGTGCAAATAGTCCACAAGGGACTAGCTGAAATCAATACGCCCTGTGAGCCGATTGGTTAGTTTAAGTCCAACTTGCCCACAGTGGACGCATAAGAAATAGGTCCTATTTCCGACTGCTACAAGTCTGTCCAGTATTTAAAAATACTGCTCATCAGTCTTCTGCATCTCAGTACAGACCGGGTGTCTTTTTATTTACTTTTTTTTTTTTAAATTAATATGTTTATCCAATGAATAATATAATAATTTATTTTTAAACAAAATAAGAAACAAATATATTACACTGATCCATTCGGTGAAAAAGTAAACTATAAGATTAATAATTCAATAAATAATTAATAAATCCCTTATTCGTCACTTGGACATTGTTTAGTTCAATATCGAGAAATCTTGATTCCTTCTATATAATTGTATCACAGTCCATAGTTTTCTTCGAATGTCTGGCTGGCTTGGCAGGTCGAGAGCAGACTCAAGGCGTTTTCACGAATAATGGCGATAGAGAGGTGCTCATAAAGCCAAGACAATTCGTGATTGTCTCCGGTGTTGCGCGTCATTAATTGTTTTGCCTTTTTTTTTTTTAAACTATGCCATTTCTTTTTATTAGCAAACTATTTGATATTTTTTAAATTTAAATAGGACTTTAAAAGTTAAATTTAATTATTACAGTTTGGTCATTAAATTATTTTAACTGAACCCACAATGTTGTAAAACTATAATTAATTTTGTTGTTTTCATTTCTATAAAATTATTGAATGTAAATGGCTTTAAGACCTTTCACTTTTTTAATACATGAGGATTTGGTAAGAATTTTAAAGCCAGATATGACTTTCTATTCGACAGTTCAAATGCTTCAAAATTCCTTTCTAATTCCGAAGTGTCATAAAGTAATTCATTTTTTTAACTATTAATAAAAGATTAAAATAACTAACCTGTTTATGAAGAAACAAAAAATGCATTCTGATGGATTTAATTCTGTAATTAAATCATATTTTAAATATGATTTTTTTAAACTTGTTTTAGTAATTTACACTATTGCATTATTGATTTCAGTGAATAATCGATCAATGTAAATAAAAAGTAATAATGTGAAAGTCATGTAGACACGGGAAACGCACATACACAGACACACGAGAAGGGATCATACAATTTTATTAATATATAGATATGAAATGTTTGTCTGCCGGGGATGTGTACGCAGTGTGGTGATGTATGGAAATGAAGCCTGGCAAATAAGTCTTGAAGATATGTGGTGCATGGAGAGAAATGATTACGATGGATGGGATGTGTAATGTGAGTCTTAAAGGCAGGCGTAGATCTGATGACCTCAGAGGAAGATTAAGTCTAGACAGTATAGGGAGATACGTGCAGAACAGAAGACTTTAATGGTATGGCCACGTTGAAAGAATAGATGAGAGTTCTTAGTAGATGTGGAACAGTTGAGGTAGCAGGTTCAGTTAACAAGAGAAGGCCAAGGAAAACATCAGAGGAAGTAATAAAGATGGATTTGAGAGAAAGAAGGATAAGTAGACCTGGCCAGTCATAGGTTAGTTTGGAAGTTAGTTTCTAAAAGGCGTCCAACACATGCCATTGTGTAAAACAGACATTAAACGGATGGTGGTGGTGGTGGTGGTGGTGGTGGTGGTGGTGGTGTTTGTTTAAATCCACTAAAAATATTTTTTTTTTCTTCATAACCGTCCAAAATGGAGTGTCCTTAAATAATATTGTTTTGTTTGTTGATGTTCCAGAGTCCAGACCAACGAATGCAAAAACGGCCAACGTGACCTTTTATCAACGATAAAAGCATGATGTTGTTAAGTTAAGGGGGGGGATAACCCGCTGATCCACTCATTGTAGAATAATGTGAGAGGAAATGAAATGCAAGCTTTAAATCACATGAAGGGAAAATATAAAACATGTGTGAAGCTTTTAGATTTATTTTTGGAACTGAGGAAAACATATATTCCTGCGTTAAAGTGATAACAGCTGATGCTGTTGTTGCTACTTTCTTTCTAATAGTAGTCGGACAGTAGAAAGTAGACCCTGTGTTTACGATTGACAACTATGGCTGAGGCCAAACGTCGGGGTCATCAATATGGAGTAGGAGGTGGTCCCTTACTTTGGTATTATTATTTTGGAACAACGGTAGCATCATTTTGAGGTTTAGCTACTCCGTCCATTTAATATTTAAAAGGAGGAAGGAAATACGTTCTATTATAGCGAAGGAAGGAACATTGGTATAAACAACATGCATGCATATTAAAGGAGGTAATACATGGGAGAGGTACATTTAATAACAGACAACAAGGTTTTCTGAATGAAAATGTGAAGAAGACATTATTATAATAACAAACATTTATATAACTAGTTTTACATGAATTCAAAGATCAGTTCGTGTGAAGAAAGTGTTCATTGAATTGTTCATTTTTGGTTTAGGTAACATGTGGTTTTGGTAGAGAAAGTTCGTTTGGTGTACATGAGTTTTGAGAAATGTCTGCATATATTTCCTAGTGTAAATATGTGTGAGAGAGTAGAGACAATTGTGGCACTGTGTAAGTATGTGTAAGAGAGTGTATATAACTAAGAGTCATTATGGCTTTGTATATGCGTGGCCTACCTTGTCCTGTTAGTGTGTGTATATTGAAGGCTTGTACGTGCGTTTGTTTTTAAGGAGTCCTGCCTGCCGGGTCTCGCTCCAATGCGTGTGTCTTGGATCTTTGCTGGTCTCTGTCATCTGATCGTTGAGATTTGCACTTATATTGGGGGTCAAGCAATTGACGCAGGCTCGCTATATATTTTGAGGTTTAAATCGACCAGGGCTCAATCTTTTTGGGCCGACATTCTTATTTAGCCAAAATGTGTTAAAAGTTTCTTTGTTTCTGGAAAGTGAGGAGGAGAGTGTATATCCAACAAACCCGGGGAAAGAAAGAGGATCGCTTCTTAAAGCCAGTCACTTTTTGGAGTTTGTTTGGAACGTTTGTAAGTCTCTCTACACAACTTCCCCCTTATTCTGTCCTTTAGTCCCCGCATTCCATGAGCAATGTTTCTGACAAAGGGGGAAGAATTGTTGTTTAGAGATTTTAAATCTTGTCATAGTATTCATCATTCAACTGTCAATCTATCATCTCCTTAATCTTCATTTTTGAGAGGATTTTGGCCTTGATAAGTGGTGATTCATTGGTAAAAAAAAAAAAACGACATCTTACACACACACATTTATATATGTACATACACACACTAATGCATGTGTACATCAATGTATATTAACACTCCCCAATAAGATTAAAGTTTATAAACAATCTTTTATTTTCTTCTTCAATTTCTTCCTCAATTTTAATTTATTAAATGTAAACTTTTATTATATTTAACATATTACACCCCAAACAATGCAGGCTGCCACTGTAGATGTAAGAGGCTACTGAGAATTAGGGTGTAGGTTTTGGGTGTAATCCTAAGTTTGGAGCTATGCAGCGAGATGTCTGTTTGCATTAGTTTTAAACCTCTGCATGTCAATACAGTCGGGGAAACAGAGAGCAGGAAGGGAGTTCCAGAGGCCGACAGCACGAGGAAAGAACCTATTGAAGTAGAAGGCTCTCCGGCATCTGGGGATCTCCACAGTGAATGGATGAGATTTAGCTGATTGTCGAGTTGGTATAGTGTATTTACGTCGAGGGGGCACAAGAGAAGCCAGTTCATCGGAGCACAATCCATTAAAGTATTTGTAAAACAAGCACAAGGATGCTACATTGCGGCGATGGGATAGCGGCTGGAGCTGGGTGGATAGTGAAGCACCTATTAAGTTGGCGACTCTTTTTTGGACCTTGTCTAGGAGGAAGAGACTAGTGGATGATGCACCAGTCCTGATGTGACAACAATACTCCATGCATGGTTGGATGGTGGCTTTGTAGAGATACAGGATAATGTCAGGTGTGAGAAGTTTACTAGCACGGTAGAGAGAGCCAACCTTCTTTGCTGCAGCCTTGGCAATGACTTCAATCTATTTGTTCCAATTCATGTGACCTGTGAATGTTAGGCCGAGGAGTTTGAATTTTGAACTCTCAGGTAGAGTGTTATTTGCCATGACAATCGGTGGTTGAGAGGTTTCTTGTAGTTATTGAAGGAAAGGAACTTTGTCTTTGCGGCATTAAAAGTTACCAACCATTTATGACACCAATCCACTACAGCCTGGAGGTCATTTTCTAAGGATTCAGCCATTGCTTCGAATATGTTTGTGTCCGTTTTGCAAACATCATGAGAGTAGAGCGTGGTGTCGTCAGCAAATATACCTATCTCAGACTCGATGTCATCAGGGAGGTCATTTATGAAAATCAGGAACAATAATGGTCCAAGGATGAATCCCTGGGGTACAGCAGCATTTATGTCATGTTGCTTAGATGAACAGACATCGAGGATAACCTGGATCTTTCTTTTGGTTAGGAAGGATCTAATTATATTAAATATTTGCCCAGTAATATCATATGAGTGAATTTTTAGGAGAAGCCCTTTATTCCATACCTATTCAAAGGCCTTGGATATATCAAGCACTACTGCCCTAGCTTCACCTGCCTTGTCCAGTGTATGATATATGCGTTCAGAGATGACCATTAGGGTATCCACAGTAGATCGTGCTTGTCTAAATACATACTGGCGATCGGAAAAAAGTTTAGCATTAACTAAGTGCTGGACTATTGCTAGATTGATTAGATTAAGGATTCAAAGATTTTAGCAAAGATCGGGAGTAGACTGATAGGGTGGTAGTTCTGAGGTTCAGTTCTATCCCCAGAATTCTTGAAGACTGGTACCACAAAGGCAATTTTCCACAACGGCCAGTTCTGCAGAGTATTTCTTTATTAATATTACAGGTATTAGATCAGGCCCACAAGCTTTGGAGGTGTCATGGTTTTTTATGATGTCCCTGACCTGGCATGGGGTGATAACCAGATTTTCATGTGTGGCTTCGGTCTGCAATGGGAATTTTAGGAGGGGGTGGTTTGCTGAGTCCAAAGTGGAATTTAAGGCAAAATGCTGGGAAAGTAGTTCAACCATGTCAGTTGCCGTGCAAATGACATCATTGTGGTTTGATAGCGCGGAAATCGTTGATTGTCCATTGTTCACCACACTATTATAGATTTTCCAAAAGTTTCTGTGACTGAAAGCGTTTTTTGGTTTATTTGTATATCCTCTCTGCTTCACCTATCACTGCCATACAATTATTTCTTGACTCTATAAATTTCTGTCCATTTGCAGTTGACTTATGGTGGCCGAATTCTCGGAATGCTTGCTGCCTCTCAGCAATGACAACTGCACATTTCGAGGTGAACCATTGAGGAGAGTGGGGTTTGCTGAGGAATTTTCGCATCGGGGACATAGGCCTGCTTTGACCCATTCGGTTAACTCATTTGTACACTGATGATCAGCAGGAAGTGAAAAGCTTTCACTCCATGGGGCGTCGCTGATGTGATAGAAGATGGGTTCGCCTCGCATGAGTTAGATTTGTTGTGGGGCATATTATTCTCACAACATTTTGGTCGATGTAACTTCAAACCTTCTTCAGGTGCATCTTGTCAATCTCAGGAATCTTTCTGTATGGAATTTCGAATGGAACACTTTATTTAATCCACGGGTGTAACTTGCTCTCGTTCCATCAGCCATGACCTGGTAGAAGTCTTAAGTAATTCGTAATTATATTCTTAGTATCGCCTGTACTGAGGATTGAACCTTCAACCTCCAGAAGACTGTCACTTAGAACTGATTATCACTTTGCACTTTTATCCATTGTGTCATGGGTTCTTGCAGAGACTTCTAGTATGAATTTTAGGAACCTTAAACCTATTCTCGTTTTTTAGATGTGAAGTCTTACTACTTATTACTCATATACATACATATGTACGTATGTATCCAAAGAGATAACTTACCCGTTGCAACAATTTCTTAATAGTGACCGATTCACTGCACAAACAATATGCAAAACAAATAATATGCAAAACAAATAATATGCAAAACAAATAATATGTATCTCTTTCTCTTTTTTTGTCCTCAGTTTTAAAAACAAAACAAAAGAAAAAAAGAGAAAGAGACATATTATTTGTTTTGCATATTATTTGTTTTGCATATTATTTGTTTTACATATTATTTGTTTTGCATATAGTTTGTGCAGTGGATCGGAAACTATAAGTGATGATGGTATATCGTCCACTTAAAAGAACTATGTATTTACTTTAAATGCGGTCCAGGGCTCTACCCAAGGGCTAAGAGTGAGGTCCCTAACAGAAACCTCCAGAGGACCTGTCACTGCAACACACATAACTAACCAGTGTGCAGACATGCTCTTGCGTCCAGTAAGACAGGCCACTGCTATAGGTTAACTAGCAAACCCAGAGATGCGTCTGACTAATATCTGGGGGCCATAGCCACTGCGTCTGATTGGCAAGCTACGGCCTCACCTTTTTCTCCGGGAACTCTGGCGACAGATGTAACGACGCATCGGCCAGAGTATAATATCATCATGGATAAGTATCTACGAAACACGTTACATGTCCTTGTTTAAGGTATGTAGGCATTTGGTTATTTTTCTTTATCCATCATATAAAGGTCAGCTTGTGAATATCCAATGCCGGACGAAATCACGGGTTGCCCTTTGGCAAGGCATAGTACCTGGAAGCCACCCTGCCAGGGATACGGCAAAGACTTCCTATTCAAATCCATGATGCGTCTGTCCAGTATGTGGCGGCTAGTGGTGGCGTTACCTATATGGCTGAAAGTATCCTTCGACAAGTCATTACTATTGTGAGAAGGACACTCAAGAAAACCTGCAGCTGATACAATTACCAGTTATCTTGCACCTGCTTGTCATTGAATGCTCAGAAGGTTATATATGTGTAGTACAAGCACTTATCATTGAGATCTTTTCATACAGATATCTCTTCTTCACAAGTCTTGTGGTGCTAGAGGTGGGGGCGACGTGTACAGACCTAACAAGTTGGAAGTATATAGTCACAAATATGCATACAGGTTGCTCAAAGCTTATCATAACATTGCTGTTAGTTTGAGGGACAGGAAACAGCTCCAGGGGAGCGTTTTGCAACTGAGCAGCCCTTTTGGGGATAGCGCTGCTCACCCAGGTCATGGAAGGGGACTAGAAAAGGTGACCTTAAAAATCGTCTGTTCTTCCTTTCAGTTGGTCAGCTACCTGCGGCTGACGGGTGTTTATTTCTGCAGGGGAAACAAAAGAAAAAGAAATGAGATGTAATAAAATAAATTGAATATTGCTACCTGGAACGTAAGGAGACTTCTTGATCAAAAAGAGTCAGTTGCCAGGGAACTGGTTAGATACAATGTGGATATTGCTGCTTTATCTGAGACTCGTTTTAGTGCTGATGCTAAACTTACTGAAAAAGGTGTGGGGTAGACTTTCTTCTGGAAAACCTAAAGGAGTAAAAAGGGAAGGAGGAGTTGATTTTTGCTATCAGGACAAGGATCACATCCCAGTTAGAGCAACCTTGTGGAATTAATGATCAAATCATGTCACTGAGGGTACTTTTACCTTGTGGTCGTTACACGTCAGTTATGCCCCTACTTTGGATAGTAGTCAGGATGTCATAATGGGGGTTTTATCAAGATCTAAGGAATTGTATCAAAGGAATACCAAAAGCGGATAAGATTTTGTTACTTGGACACTTTAATGAACAGGTTGGAAGTGATCACAATACCTGGGATGCCTTAGGTCAAAACGGCCTTGGTAACGCAAATGATAATGGTATTCTTCTTCTTCAATTGTGCAATGAATATAAACTTGTGGTATATAATACCTTTTATCAATAAAAACCCATTCACAAGGTAACATGAATACATCCTAGATCACAACACGGGTATATTCTAGATTATGTCATCATGCATAAGCATGATCTTAAGGACATGTGTACAGTAAGAGTTATGCAGGGTGCAGACTGTGGCACTGATCACAAACTTGTTCGTACAAAACTTAAGATGTGTATAAGGAAAAAGGTCAGAGCCAATGGAGTAAAAGTGCCTAAACGCATTGATGTCTCCAAATTACAAAGTAAGGAAGTACGTGAACCTCTCAGTACCTCATTTATTAATATTACATTTGACGGAACCTGGGAGCAGTTCAAGTCACAGGTATATACCAAAGAAGCTGAAGTTCTTGGCCTTAGGAAGACCAAACATAGGGATTGGTTTGACGAAAATGATTCTACAATCACCAATCTTTTGGAAGAGAAAAACAAAATCCATGAGAAATTTCTGTATTCAAATGGACCAACTAAAGAAACTGCAGAAAAGTCTTTCAAAGAAGCGAAATTAAAACTGCAGCATGAGACATGTCAAATGAAGAACAGGTGATCGGTCAAAATGTCAATGGAAATCCAGACAGCTTATGACCACAAGGATTCGAAAGCTATATATAATCAGATAAGCTTTTGGTCTACAGCTTCCAAGAATGGTACCCGTGAAGTCTTTCACTGCCATATATCATGGCACTCCTGACATAGCTGCTATACAACTTACCCCGGATGTAGAGAGGAACGGCACGTGATGTTATCAGAGGCAACAACTAATGAAATTTCGCCCAAGCTGCCTTCACTCTTGCGGACGTATTCAGCATATCTCCTAGAAAGAAAAAAGAGTCTACTACCCCCAGAGTATTTTCATCTAGTGCCATCTATTTGTGGGGACGACCGTCAATAGGATGCACCTGTCCCATGCATCTCCTAAAATTGAAGTTGGGGTTCAGGGCTAACTTAACCTTTATATTCTTTTATATTTATATACTGTTTCAAAATCAACAAATAAGTAAAATTCATTGGACAAAACCTGTACTTGCAAATAAAATATTGACAGTCATTTTTTTTTATCAATAACATAAGATTTTTTAAAGTAGAATAGCAATACTCTATCACTTTGCATATAAGTTAAACATTTTATATAGAATAGATATAAGCAGTTATATAAAAAATTAAATACAATTAATTTTAAAATACTTGATGTTTTATGATTTGCATATAATATCTAAACACACACACACATAAGCGGGGGGGGGGATGCCTACGAGACACTGTCCTCGAGTGTCTAAGGTTTCTCTGTACAGTGGTTTGTCAGGACAATCTGGCATGAGGATACTTCACCCAACAAATAAACCCTGACCAAATATTCAAAATAACATAGTATTCAAAGTCCAAATAAGATACCCTCGGTATGGCTACCCAACACTGGCTTATACGAGGAATGATGTATCTTCTCCAAGTGATGTCACCTCCAGTAACAGCACTAAGTTGGATACTCCACCAGACTAGATTAATTCTTGTCCTGGAATCCGGTTACACCAAGAGACCACAAGAAAGATATACTATAACACAGTTAACTGGTCAATTATGGAGAAGAAAATTAATTTTCTTTACTAACTCAACGTTTGAGAAGTAAAGGAGAACTTTAAAAGAACACTCGGATGTCTATGTATGTCACAAAGAGATCAATTGTTAGCCCCAGGAAGGTGTCCCTTGATTTCTGAGAACTTACACTGAAAAAAATATACTTATATTATAAGATATTACATACATATATTTTTTCAACAGTGCTCAACAGATGAGAAGAGATTAGTAGTATTTAAAATATACTTATGGCAAGTGAGCAACACAGAAACGTGTTTCATCCCCAAAGGAATTCGTCGGGCTAAAATCACAAATTTTCTGTGGAGCTCACTTATATATTGTTATATTACTACTAGTTTCCTTCGCATTCTTAACGATTCCATAAATATAATATACGCATTTAATTTTGATCGGTGTAGTTTTCAAAGATGGTGGTTTTACTTGATAAACAATCAAATAGTATTTATTTATCTTAAGCGTAGAAAAAAAAACGATGGATCTACTTGGATGAGAGACGTTTGTTTGATTTTTAAGTTATTTCTTCGTTAAACCAACCATTTCTTGCTTTTGAGTAGTCTAAAAAAAGTATTGATTCAAGCACACTACTTTAAATTTAGAAAATATATATCCTACAAAAACTATTTTATAAGGCAAACCTATTTAGATAGAATTAAATTTTTTGAGGCCTCATATTGTTTCAGACTGGCGATTCAAAAAAGTGAATCAAATATAAAAACGAAAAAAGAAAATGGTTTGCTATGAAGTTGTTGTTATTGTTTATATGCAAGTAAATAAATAAATAAATAAAAATAAAGTTTTATACGTGTATTTTAAAATTAGTAATAATCAAATAAATAATTTGTTTTCATCTTGATTTTAGATTAATGAATACGTACTTATTCGTAATTATGAAAAAGAAATATACGACCACATTAGCTTTTTGGTCTCACATCGCACAAGTTAGTTAAAAAATGTGAATCGAGTATAAAAACGAAACGTGGATACAAAAAAATAAACCTTTTTTTTCGTATATGTAAATAATTAAATACAAATAAAGTTTTAAACGGATATTTTAAAATTAGTGACAATCAAATGATTCCTTTTCATCTAGATATATTTTTGTTAAATTACGTGGTTAAGTGCGAAATAAAATAGCCGGTCGTCTATTTTTTTCTCCAGTAAAACAGTTAAAAATGTCTAAGACTGTTGTTCATTTGTGATGATTTGAAGGTAATTGTTTTGCTTTACTAAATAAATTTTTATATATTTTAAGTGTTTCTTATAAGTGTATACTTATACACGTTTTAATGAGAGTGATAAAATTCTGTTTCGTTTCATCTTTCTGGCTTCAGTTGCCATATTTGTAAAATCCGAGACTTTTTGTCTATACAAATAAATTTTAAAATTTTAAATCTCTATTTTAAAATTAGTCGCAATCAAATAAAGAATCTGTTTTTAATATAGATTGTAGATTAATGAATATATATTTTTAGTTAAATTACGTGTTAAAGAAAATGACGACCGGCCTATTTTTTTTCTTCATTGAAACGGTCAAAATGATTTAAATATTTAGACTATTATTCATATGTGAGGATTTTAAGACTAATTTCTATTTTTACTAAATGATTTATATTTTTTAAAACTTTATTTATTCATTTTTTTTTAAATGTATACACGTTTTTAATAGCGATGACACAAATTTGTGTTTCGTTTCAGATGTCAGGTTTCGGTTTCCATATTTGTAATTATCAAGTTTCGACTATTAAATCCGGACATTTTTTCTTTTGTGTAAATAAATCAATACAAATAAAGTTTTAAACGTGTATTTTAAAAAGAGTGACAATCAAATTTGTTTTCATCCAGATTCTAGATTAATAAATGTGTACTTTCTCGTTAAATTATGTGGTTAAGTGCAAAAGAAAATGGCCGGCCTATTTCTTCTTCAGCAAAACAGCCAGAGGGTTTTAAATATTTAGACTCTTATTCATTGCTGACTATTTTAACATTAATTTTTTAAAAGTTACTAAATGATTTTAAATTTTTTAGACTGCTTAACTAAAAAGAAAAGTCTACTAGTTTGCAATAGTAGTGTTGCTAAAATTGTGTTTCGTTTCAGCTTTCATGTATCGGTTGCCATATTTGTAGTTATCAAGTTTGAAAGATTAAATCCGGGACCTTTTTTCAGAGCGGCCATCAAATTGCTCATCCACCGAGGGCGGCCATGTTTATCGGGGGAAAAACGAGTTAGTCACCCGACCCGGTGAAGAAAGGTTTTTTACCCCTGCATTTACACACGTTTTTCTGAACTTAGCTAGCATGGGGATGAAGAAGAAACATGTCGATTTGTCGATGATATGCCATTATTTAAAGTCTGGAAAATACCCCGACGGCATAACCGATTCAGACAAGCGCAGTATAAGAAAGCGGTCCAAGGACTTTAGGTAAGAAATGGTGTTTATTTAAAAAGGAAACGTCTTTCTTTTAAAGATGGGTTCAAACATTGTTATTGCAACGACAACAGTATCACTTTATTTACTGACACTGATTAATAAAATAAAAAAACAATGGAAGGATCTAGGTTTAATTTATTTTGATTTTTGTAATTCTGTTTAACAAATTCGTTAAAACTTTGTTCATAAACGAACTCCAAAGCGGCCATTTTTTCTAAGCAAATTATTATTATCGTTTTTCAGAAAAACAGAAACATCATCGTTTATTTCTTTCTCGTAGACGTTTCTGCTTTTGTTTATTAATTATATTGATAAGAAATTGAATTATATAGACTGTTAATATATATATGTAATAAAAAAGAAAATAGGTGTTCACTGTTTAAGTTAGTTATATTTATTTATTTTTGTGGCACTTCTTCAGATTAGGACCCGAGCTAACTTTGACGCTAACCCTAACGACGGGGTCAAAGTTAGCTCGGGTCCTAATCTGGAGAAGCACCATTTTTGTATTTTATTTAATATATTTTGTTTTATAACTAATTCGATTTAAACATATTTTGAATTCATCACAAATATTCACTTGAAAAAAACAAACAAGCTAGTTTTTACAACTTGCCATTTAGTTGCGACTCCCGATAATGTAAATAAACAATTGGTTCTTTGATACCACAGGGGCGCGTGTGTATATTCTCGGTAATCGTAAAGATCGACGGTGTAAACATAATTTAGTAAAAAATTGTGTATAAGCAATAAAAATGGGTTTATATTGTTCTTTTTGTTGTTGTGTTTTTTAATATTATTAAATGAGGAACCATTTCGAGTTAGTAGTAAATATGCTACAAGAATCATGATTTTCATAAAATAGAGTTTTACGGGATGGCGCCATGTTGGTTTTTTGTATCGCTCAAGACTAAAAAGGTATTAAAACGTCTTTATTTTCCCCTATGATTACGTAATAATACATCATTTTTAACTCCAAAAAGTTCTTAGTGTCATAATATTTAAATATATATTATCGCCTATACACTAATTTTATTCGAATTTTTGAAGAAAGTTTTTATACCGTCGATCTTTACGATTACCATATTATCTCCCTTTCATGTAGGAACACAACTCAATCATAATAATTGACTTCTTTTTAAATTTTAACTCCAGACAGCTTGAAAATTTCATCCGAATTTCGAAGGGTCTCAAAATAAACATGTCGGCCATTAAAATATTTTAATTTAAATCTGTTTTAAAACCACCCGACAAGATCTTGTGTGTCTGTGTTTTTCGCCTATAAGTAACTGATAAATACACATTGAATTATATTTTCCTCACCTGACAATACGTCTTCGACCAGGCAACACCGGATAAATACAGTTAGTTTATTAGTAATAGATTAAAATGGCTTACTTGTTTATTATACCATGACCCATCGGAAGTAATTTTGGAACCTTTAAGTTGTGGATTATAAAGTATTTTTTTTTCTTAAGAAAATCGATTCATAATTTTTATCATAAACAAAATGATTTTCTTTTTCACACGCGCTCCTGTCATATAAAAAACCCTAAACAATTTGCGTTTGATTTTCTTGTTTTTCTTTTCTTTCTTAGAATAAAAAATGACGATCTTTATTTTGTCTATGAGGGCGAAAGTGAAAATGACGAGAAGGATTCAACCGAAATAGTTGGACGCAAAGTATTGCTTCAACCCGATCCAATACGAAAAGCTTTCCTTGAATGTCACGTCGACGATGAAGGTAAACAAATCGCTTCTACTCTCCAAATAAAACCGAAAAGGAGACGGTGTCTGTTTACAGTTGTTT
This sequence comes from Sepiola atlantica, assembly GCA_963556195.1. Classification (NCBI taxonomy): domain Eukaryota; kingdom Metazoa; phylum Mollusca; class Cephalopoda; order Sepiida; family Sepiolidae; genus Sepiola; species Sepiola atlantica. The sequence continues at coordinate 99,437,315 of OY744530.1, forward strand.
CCTGCGATCGAACGATACTTTATGGATTTTGATTTAGTGCTATTGCCACCCTTTGGCAATGGTGCATTATAGTTAACAAGAAAAAAACAAATTCAACGAATAACTCTTACCAAAGGCAATAAAAGTTATTTGAGTATCTTTTACAATAATCCGCAGAGTGAAAACGCTATAAAAACAAATATACAACAAATAAAAGTAACTGTAGCCGATAAAAGTTATTTTCCAACTTATCTGTGACATTTGTTTGTATTTATAAACCGTTCCAACTGCTATTTATTAGAAATCAATATTTTTCTCACACGAACATTGGACAAGCGATGGAGGAGGGGGAGGGGGGTATCGTAACGAGGTAAGGCTGGGCCGCCAGTTTGTTTTAGTAAAAATACGTGCCAAAAAAAAAAATTTGTTTTTTACATCTAATAAAAACCCATTTATAGTACGTAAAAATACAAACAAATTTCATAGGTAAGTAGGAAAATATCTATTCTCGACGTAGGTCACTTGTTGCATATTTATATTTTTTACCCCGTTCTCGTTCGTTTTTTGAACCCTTATGGCGACTCTGCGGATTATTGTAAAAGATACCCAGCTATTTTTCTACCTACCTGCATATTTTTTTTGTCTGTTTTAAAGGCGTTTTTTATTTAAATTTAAAATTTGGTTCAAATAGTTAGTTTTTTTTAATCCCCTTTTTTCGTTAACTGTAATGCGCCATTGTCCACTCTTTTTTTTTTAAATGGTACCCAAGAAGGCATAGCAAATGTAGACATCAAAATAGCATCATTTACAAAATGATTATTTATTTTTTCAGGCTAAAAGCCACTCGAGTTAATGAAATAGATGGATTGGCAGTTGAATGATGAAGAATATTATGCGAGGATTGCAAATGATGAATGGAATAAAGTTTGATTACTTATGGTGACGGTTTTTGACAAGTATTTGCTTACATTGGATTTGAAGACGACCATGTTTTAACCTACAGGGAATCAATCCTGTGGTAATGTGTTCCACAGATGGGAAGTTCTTGGAAAGAAACTCTGTTCATTGAAACTGTTTGAAGTCAAGCCCATGGAGGAAAAAAATAAAGTTCTTTGCAGTGGTCATAGCAAGACGAGTTCTTGCTGTGAATGTCTTACGAGGAGAAACCAAAGATTGGAACTCTGTCGAGCACCTACCATGGAAATAACAATAGAGAAAGACTAGCAACGTCTCTTTTGTGAGAAGGGGGCTGAAGAGAAGAGATCTCCCAATATACTGCGAAGTTGATTATGTACTCTCTCAAGGCCAGACGAGTGCTTTGAGCGGCACCTTTCCAGACAAACAAAACTGCCCGGTCACTGGCTCAAATCCTCGCTTGTTGTTGAGACAAAAAACGTGCCCTGGATAATATCGTATGGTAGTACAAAAATATATATTTTTGTTAATTTTTTATTGAATTATTCTAAAATAATTTTGTTTTCTCTTTTCCTGTAAAATTTTGTATGGTAACCATTTGAGTATCTTAATTACAAAAACATGGCCATCTTCAAATCCAATGTCGACAGATTCTTGCCATAAACCCTAACCTCCACAAATAACCAAACTTAGTCCATCTCATTAATCATCCTCAATCCTCTTATGAGGTTCTTCATCTTTCAACTAGCAATCATTCCATCTCGGTAACACTTATACTCGAGTAGCCTTGGTAAGTTTGACCCATGAGTAAAAAGAATTAACCGTTACGGGTGGAGGGGCCCGTTTAATTCATTGTTAAATAGGTTAATGTTTACTTATAATACACGCGGTGATTTCAAATAGAAATGACAATTTATTTATTTGTTAGTGGTTTGCACTCATTTTAGCTTCTAGCTTGCTTTGCTGTTTAAATTTGAATGATCACCCAGTATTCGTTCTCTCAACATTCAACAATATCCGATATCATAAGTTGATACGATAAATAAGGCTATCCATACATGAATGAAAATGATTTTCATCAACCTCAATCAAGAATGTCATAATCAATATCAAGACCCTAATTTCGATTTTGTATCATAATTACAAGTTGAACCCCTAAACATGCCTAAATCAAGATAAATAGCTTTGTTGGCTTGTAAAATGCACGATATAGCAGAGTTTTAATAGTTTAAAACATCGTCGGCTTGGAATCATCAAAAGTTGTTTCCTTTGTATCATATTCAAGTTATCTCCCCTGAAACATTACTGAACAGCAAGTGAGTGCATTCAGAATTATTGGTTCGCATATTGTAGTTAATTGTATATTAGGTCTTCTTCGGAGGTCATTTTCGGCCAACATATGCACTGCTTCTTTGAGACATACTCTTACTATCCAGCATTATTCTTTGTCTATCATTTTTTCTTCGTCCCACAAATGCAGATGGCTTCCCTTTTCCCTCCATATGTGGTCAGCCATATCGACTTTTCAATATCTCCATGTATTGGGACTGTTCTTCTACTTTTAGCTGGCAGCGTGTCTCGTCTTAGTGATGTGGTTTCGAATGTCATTTTCTTCAAAGTATTCCATTACTCTGTTGGCAGGGCTACACATTCACCAACTGCAACCCCATGCAGCAGGGTTCCTGATACTGATAGATTCTGGTGGAACATCTATAGTTGTAGATAACAAAATTCCAAAAGCCAGATACAACTGGACACGGATAAACAAGCTATTGCTGTATTAGTAACATTGCACAAGACCATGACAATCTGGTCCATCTATTTGCCACCAGGTCAGATCATAGTTCAATCTCAACTAAATAACCAAATAAAACAGCTCTCCAAACCATTCAGACTGTTGGGTGACTTTAATAGTCATAATGATTTATGCGGCAGTAAAAGTACAAATAAAAAAGAACTGATTATTGGAAAAATTATAGACGAAAATAACCTCTTCCTCTACAACAATAAAACAAACGCATATCTGCAACAGGGACGTATTCAGCACTAAATTTAACTATGTGATCCGTCAATATTCGTGGACAGTGCACGATAAGATATGTGGGAGTGATCACTTTCCAATTATTCTGGAAAGCGCAGGTTCTCAACTCTAGAAAAGAGTACCAAGATGGAATTTGTAGAAAGCCAATTGGGAGATTCCAAGCGCAATGTCAATGGAAAAGGTCACGCCACCTACTTTACAAAGACACTGGTAGAAATAGCTGAAGAGTGTACACCAAAGTCATCCACAAACCCTGAAGGCTATTCAGGCACACCGTTCTGCCCTAAGAAGTTCAATGTTAACCCCAGTAGTCCGTTGTTATGGAAAGGAATCAGAATTCTTCAATGTGCATACTGGTGTCCGCCAAGGTTGAGTTCTTTTCTCCCATCTTGTTCAACTACATTATTGAGAGGATCTTTAATCGGGCATGATGGACTTCACTGGTGTGCAAAATGGGCGTGATTGTTCCATTACCGACCTGGTAATCTAGGTCAAAATCAGGGAAATAGTGAAAGTCACATTTTTGCCCATAACTTTGGTTCGGTTCCTAACAGGACAATAAATCGGAAGTTGAAATTCCGTCAAATTGTGACTAACTTCTTCATTGGCTACAATATGGGCCAAGTAGCGAGTCTCTACTTGAGACTCGCTACTTGGCCCATATTGTAGCCAATGAAGAAGTTACAGTCACAATTTGACGGAATTTCAACTTCCGATTTATTGTCCTGTTTCAACAATGATGGGGGGGGGGGACGTTGAAGACAGAATGGCGACGAGTCCCGCTTACACATTCCTTCCTGTGTATTTTAACAATGATGGAATGTTAAAAAACTGTTGGTAGTCTCATGACTGACTTGTGTTCTTGTTCCACATGTTTTTGAATGTTGTAATGATTTTTTTTCAAATACTATTTTCTTTGTTTTAACTAAATTGATTGTTCTTTTCTTGCTAGGAAACCATCGGTCATATGACAAAACGGTTAAGCAATTTAGTGATCTTTACTATTTGTCCCAAACTATTGAAACTGTGCGGTCATATGTCAAAGATTGCCCCGTTTGTCAAGCATATCGATCTGGCTCCAATCAATTGGCATCTGCATGCAAGACTCCATCCGAGAGAGCGGAACATGTTGAAGAGCTTATGGCTGCTCTCCCATTCTCAGAGAATATGGGAGAGGTCATCACACATTTTTGGCAAAAGGTAACTAAATGTTTTGGGTTTTTTTTTTGTAAGAATTTTCTAATTTAAAATATAGATTGATTTCTTTATATATATTTCATGTGGATACACTCAGATTATAAAATAATATATTTGCATATGTATTTTTTCAGCATTTACTTCAACAGTGTTCAGTGTGAGTAGAGCTTAGTAGTATAAAAATATACTTATGGCAAGTAAGCAAAACAGAAATGTTGCGATTTTGCTCCGCCAGCAACCCAAGCATTCCTCAAAAGAAAACTACTTCCTCCTCAAATGCAACGTTGTGCTACACACCGCATAAAACATTGCAAACTAAATGACTTGACAAATATATTTACCCTATGTGCATTTATTTATGAAAATCGCTTTTATAGTTACGAACGGCTCAAATAACGTAGCATTTTTCTCCATGCTGATGGCCTCCAAAATTTAGGATCGAAACACATTACATTTGTGCAGCCTCTCAGCATGCTCCTGTTTTATCATTGATTACTTGTATATCCTGTGTAAACCATATCTTTATACACATCATTCCAGTAATAATAAGAGCTACCAGGCTCATGAAAAAGAATTTAAAAAACTACCTGGCGAATATACCTGGTGAACCAAGTGCAAGCAAGATCCAAACAATTGCGCTTAAAGGCACGGTTATAATCCTGAAATGATTTATCAGCTGGAATCTCTAAAATAGCGGGTCAATGTCTGGCATCCAGTGGGATGCCTCAGCAAAAAAAAAGGATACGAAAATTAAAAGAAAAATGTTAACCAGCCGAAGGAGTCGGTGGGCATAAGAAAGGAGATAGAATGAAAAATTTAAAATTATTGTTAAATAAGAAAACTTGCCAGGGGAAAATATTATTTTTTTTTGTATGTGTTCTTTGCAAACAAAAATTGACTAATCTATTTCTTCGATTGCCTACTATATCCAGCCTGATATTTCCTTTAGTAAGACATACTTTCCAATCCACACCAGTTTTCTTCCTTGGCCATTCGTCTCTATTTATAAAATTGTTGCGTTTGTTACAAATACGAAACATTAAATTTTACTTAAATTACTACTTGCTTTTAAGGTGATTAGTTATTCTACATTTTACTTCAACCTATGATTATACAGTGAACTCGCTTATGTTAAACTAGAAGGGTTACTTAAATAAACCTTTCACTTGATTTTTTAATTTTACTTTCTTTTTTAAAAACAAAAAAAAATCATACTTTAAATAAACACAAATGAAATTAGGTTTTTATCAGAACCATTATACTTAACTATGATGAGAAACAAAAAAAAAATCATACTTTAAATAAACACAAATGAAATTAGGTTTTTATCAGAACCATTATACTTAACTATGATGAGAAACAAAAAAAAAATCATACTTTAAATAAACACAAATGAAATTAGGTTTTTATCAGAACCATTATACTTAACTATGATGAGAAACAAAAAAAATCATACTTTAAATAAACACAAATGAAATTAGGTTTTTATCAGAACCATTATACTTAATTATGATGAGAAACAAAAAAAATCATGCTTTAAATAAACACAAATGAAATTAGGTTTTTATCAGAACCATTATACTTAACTATGATGAGAAACAAAAAAAAAATCATACTTTAAATAAACACAAATGAAATTAGGTTTTTATCAGAACCATTATACTTAACTATGATGAGAAACAAAAAAAAAATCATACTTTAAATAAACACAAATGAAATTAGGTTTTTATCAGAACCATTATACTTAACTATGATGAGAAACAAAAAAAATCATACTTTAAATAAACACAAATGAAATTAGGTTTTTATCAGAACCATTATACTTAATTATGATGAGAAACAAAAAAAATCATGCTTTAAATAAACACAAATGAAATTAGGTTTTTATCAGAACCATTATACTTAACTATGATGAGAAACAAAAAAAAAATCATACTTTAAATAAACACAAATGAAATTAGGTTTTTATCAGAACCATTATACTTAACTATGATGAGAAACAAAAGAACAAGTTCCTTTTTTAAACATTCGTAAAACATGGCTTCTTTAACCGTCTTCTGAAATATTTTTACTCATTCAACAAATTCTTTATTAAAAAAAACATCAACTTTAACTGTTTTCTTTTCACCTAAAGGAGACAAAATTTATGCTTTCGTCTTTTTTCCTACACTCATATTGCAACGGCAATTAATAAACAATTTTTTCCTTAATTTGTAAGGGTTTTGTTTTCCAAACAATACTGTTTTCTTTAATCGCCTTTTGTTGACTAACAGATTCTTTTTTATCTTTTTACTTGAACTCATATTGCTCAGGCTTTTAATAAACAATCTGTTTCTTAGACTCTTTTCAAGATAGTTCTGGTTAAAATGTTTATCGTCTTTTCTCACAAAAAAAAACGTAAAAATTTATTTTTCTTATTGGGTGATCACCACTTATCGAGGTCCCAGGGCCACTTAAGGATAAGGGTTAAAAAGATCGTCAGTTGGACAATGATGCCTCTACAAGAGGACCAGAAATAATGGGTGGGATGGGGAGAAGATTACTTAAGAGGAACTGAATTATTCAAGGGGATGGCTCAACAAGTGTTTGTTCACATTTGACTTAAAGATGACCATAGTGTAGTCAATTAGGAAGCAGGCTCGTGGTATCCACAGGCAGGACTTTCAACGAAAGAAACTTTGTTTATGGAAGTTTGTTTTGATCTTTGGTAAGGAGAGAGAGAGAGAATGAAATAAAAACACTAACTGAATGCAAAATATAATCATACATGTGTAACGCCGTTATTTAAATAACTAGAAGCATAGATTTTTAAAAGATGCCCATTAAGGTTGAGACCGACTGCGTTATTTCTCAAAAACAACTTTACTTTTACTTGAACCAGGTTTTATCATCTTCTGAGATGACTAACTCAAATTAAAACATTAATTTTTTATTTCACCAATTCAACAGTCTTTATTTATAAATACATTAAAACACTAACTTAATGCAAAATATTGTACACGTGATACACGGATATTTAAATAACTACGAACATAGATTTTTAAAAATAGTAACCGTTTGGTAAGTTAAAAAGAAAACATACTCCTGAGCAACGTCGGGTCGGGTCGGCTTGTATATATGCATGTTTGTCTGTGGGTATAAATGGAAATAAAGTAATAAACAAAGAACGAACTAAATAGAACAGAGTCATACTTCTTTTGATTCGATGTTAAGCATGATACTATGTTTTTATTTTCTGTTTTTTTTTTGGGGGGGGGGGGTTTGTTGTTTTTTTTCTAATGAGTCAGCACTTAAAGGCCCAAAGGCCACTCGAGGATAAGGGTTAATGAGTTTGTCAGGTGGACAATAAGACAACACCGTGATGATTGGTAACGATGGTTGAAACTGGGCAGAATTTGATTATTTAAGAGGACGCCTCAACAAGAATTTGTTTACAAAAACAACTATGTTGTTGTCAGCTGGGAAGCAGTCCTTCGGTTTAATTGTAGGTACACAAAGGGAGAAAGGGGAAATTATTGACAGTGGTTGTAGCTAGACGAGTTTTTGTTGTGAATGTTTTACATGGGGGAACCATAGATTGAAGATCAGTTAAGCATCGACCGTGAAAATAACGATAGTTGAGAAAGATAAGCAACATCTCTTCTATGGCTGAAGAGAAGAGGATATCCCCCACTAGATTTCAAAGTCTGTTTTGTACTCGATCAAGGCAGGAAAGGGTGTTCTGAGTGGCATCTCCCCATTGTAAGATGTATTTGACTCTTATACAGGTTGAGGATTGTGTCAGGTGTGAAATACTTTCTGAAGCGGTAAAATGATCCAACCATTTTCCCAGCGACCTTCGCAACGGATTTAATGTAAGTCTTTCAAGAGTGAAGGTCAGTCTCAGAAGCTTATCAAAACAGGGCTTCTTCAAGGAAAAATCTATTCATTTTAATTGGGGCAAAATGAGGATCCGCGTGTTGGTGTTGATAGAAGAGAAGCTTGATTTTAGACGAATTAAAATTAACAAGCCACCCTTTCTCTATTGCACCACATGCTCCATACAGGTTGGAAGAGAGACAATCAGAAAGATCTTTATCATTAATGCTTTTCAAAGTGTTGCCATAGATGGTTGTGTCATCTGCATAAATATCGACAAATTATCTTAATGTGATTAGGGAGATCATTGCTGAAGATAAGAAGGTTGGGCCCAGAATGGATCCCTGAGGCACGCCGGCATTGATACTATGTGCTTCAGACTTCTGCCCATCAATGACACTTCTTTTATAAACCTAGCATAGAGAAAGGATTTGATGGTTGAGAGGACATTCCCAGATATTCCATAGCTAGCAAGCTTGTGAAGTAGACCTTTATGAGATGTCAAGAGCTATTGCTCTAGAATCGAAGCCCCTGTCTATATATTCACTGATCCTGTGTGATATTACAGTCAGCACATCAGCTGTTGATCTTGCAGGATGAAATCCATATTGCTTGTCACTGAGTAGGCTGTTCCTGCTGAGGTAATTGACAACTTCTTGATTTATCACAAATTCAAGCAACTTACTCATGACGCACAGAAGACTGATTGCTCTGTACTGAGATTCAGAAGACCGATCTCCAATATTTTAAAATACTGTGCAGACTGACAAAGTAGTTTTCCGAGGTGATAGGAAGTATTTCTCCTTTAAGCAATGATTGAACAGCTTTGTAAGAATAAGAGCTAGTTCCGGTTGCAGTTTTTTAAGTATTATCATAGGAATGTTGTCAAGATCAGTTGCTTTGCTGGCATCAAGGTTCTTGGCAACATCTCGGACAGATATATGGATGTCACTCAGTGTTTTCAGTCATAACGGAAATTTAGGTGGCCACGATTGCAATGGGTGGAATTTGCTATAAAGTTCATTACAAAAAGTTTGCCTTTATCAGATATTGAGGAAATCACCTCTGGTCCATTGATTATGGTTGGAATAGAGGTCATGCATCTGTTCAGGACTGCTTGTTGGTTATTTGCCAAAACTCATGGAAACCAAGCCTCTATTCAGCTACTCTAGATTTAACAGATTGGGCATATGATTCTCTTGCGTTTTCTATAGCTCTTTTGCAGTGGTTGCAGGCAGTCCTAAAGACAGCTTTGGTTTCATAACATCTATTTTGTTGAAAGCATTGAAATAGTGATTTCTGTGAGCAATGGCGGCGGCACATTTGGGGGTGTACTACAGCTGGTAGTTTGGTTTCTGTTGGAATTTCTTGGAGGGTATGAAGCTCTCAATACCAATGGTTAACCAATCAGTCATGACTTCAGAGGTCTTGTTGCACTTTGTTTTGATCTTAATTGAATCAGCTGAGTGATTGGAAGATCCCAGCGAAGACACAACAGTGGACAAGCACAGTTCAGTGCAAGTTGTTAGGAAAAGATGAAGAAGACTTGCAAAATATCCGTCAGCATCGGGTACGCAAGTAGGTTTGTCAATAATCGGTGTTAGATCATAAGCGATGAAAAAATTGTGACAAAACCTTCCTTCATTATCAATGTTGTTTGACTTTGAGTGGACTAACCATTCAACAATGTGAATATTAAAGTCACCACAGACCTGGATGCGTGCAAAAGGGTGAGCAGACAGTATCTTGCGATTTGCTCAATGACAGTAACCCCATTCGTGAGGGGATGATAGAGAGCAAAGATGAAAGTGATGTTGTGCGCAAGTGCAACACAGAAACACATATAGGGCAAATTAAGGTCTTCATGGGAAGTGTCCTTACCACATGGAAAGCCATTCCTGATGTAGGCACAGATTCTGTGACCATGGCGGTGTTGAGGTCATATTTGAATAACCGATGATCATGAAGTCATTTATAGAAACTGACTGGCCAATGCCAGTTTTGTACAGAAATAACATGTCTGGTTTGGTCTCCTGTAAATAGATTTCACCTCTGGAAGGTTGGAACGTAGACCCCTGATGTTGGAAAAGGAAACCTGATAGTAGGGTTCTTGGTTTATGTTTTGATTTGTGACTTATGTTGAGGTTTGTGGAAGGGGTCAGCAGAGGAGTTTAGATCAGAACGCATAGAGAATGGGTAAAGAAAGATTATTTTTGGAAACTTTTGAAGAAAGAAAAGCTGTAGCAGTTCTCATTAATATGTCATCAGGAGGGTCCACACAAAACTATTGCATGGTCCAGGCTCAGTTCATCAAATGGCAATACAGCAGGCTTGGTATTTTACATCTGCTGATAGGACAGCCTCCTTGGGAGTTAGTTCAGAGACCCGAACCTTGGACTATCACGCATATTTAAAAAAAATTTTTTTTATGGAAATCGCTCCAGACACGGCATGAAGCCACTTGGTGTAAGGAGCTAAAAAAAAATACTACTTCAAGATCAAAACAATAAGTGTTATATGGATAGATTCCAACCCAGAAAACAGCAATTCTCCCCTCTTTGTCAGAAACATTGCACATAGAATGTGAGGACTAAAGGACAAAATAAGGGAAGCGAGAATTACGAGGCTGCCGAAAGTTAACCCAAGGTCCACTTTCTACTCTCCTTTATAACGTCAGCCTAGGTAAAACAGTTACCTCTAGCACCCTTATTAGTGACATGGCGACAAAATTAGAAAGAGAGAATTACACAAGTCATCTGATCATACTAAATTGTGACCCCAGGAGACAGCATTTTCTTCCCCCTTTGTCGGAAACATCACTCATGGAAAATGGGGACTGAGTGACGAAGGAGAGGAAGCAATAGTTATAAGGCTGCCGAAAGTGCATCCCCAATGCATTTTCTACTCTTCATTTGTTTGGGCAAAAGTAAAGCGGATTGTTCTTTTCTTATTAGCTTATTCCCATCTACAGACGCTATTAAATATTTATTTATTTAAACAAACTCTCGCACGTGTGTGTACTTACAATTTATGGATGTTTTTAGATAGAATATTAAAAATAAATTAGGTAAAGATCATTTCATATGAATGCATCGGCAAAATAAACAATTGCTTCTAAAGATTCATTCTTTGCTAATTGTGATATTTTATCATTTTCTTTTTCTAGGTTGAAGTTGATTTATTTGGTCCATATAAGGCAAATGGAGGTAACTCCGTATATGTAGTCATTTGTCTGGATACCTATTCACTGTGGCCAGAGGCAAAGATAATTGAATATGTAGATGACGGCTTACCCATGGTCGAGATCTTACAGTTCATTCTTAGCCTGATTGCCAGGTTAGTATACATTAAATATAATTGTTTTTTTCTTTTGTTATGGAATGATAAACGTCCCTCAATGCCACAATAAACTAAATTCGACAAAGGACTATAAAGGTTATATATTTGTTATTGAGAAATGTATATATGTGCATCCATAGATTTAAATTAACATTGAAATCAAATTTCCAAATTGAAAAGTTCCTGTATTTACGTACGTTTCAAGATAAAATCTTATGAAATGAATCGACAGAAAGTCGAACATTCCATCCTTTAAATATTCAATTGATTAAACAAAAGTTCAAATCTTTCCTCGTTGTCAGAAGAAAACATTTAAAACAACAATCAATGAAGTAAAACAATCAATGTTACAACACCAGCATGAATAAGAAAAATTCAGTAGCATACTCTAAAGGCAAATTTGACTCCTATCACAATAGCCCCTTACACTTCCCGGGTAATATGTCTTTTTTTTTTGGGGGGGGGGGTTAATAAAAGTAAATAATTAAAAAGAAATGGTTAGAAAAGATTGCCTTGTAAAGAAACGTCTGTGTTGAAACATTAATATTTTTTATTGAATTGACAAATTCCATATTTCTAGCAGATAAATTAGGTCAGCATCTTCAAATATAAATAGATTAATGCTATAAAAATATGGTAGTGCAAGGGAAATAACTCTGTAAACTCTAAAATCTAACTAAAAATTAAGGATTAATCTTAAAAAATATATAGTTAACCACCAAATTATATCTTTAAACTAAAATTCAAACACTTGAATTATTAATCTATTGATAGGTTGCCTGTGTAAAAGAAGCAATAAGTAAATATATTAAATATGTTATTATACAGTTGCTGTTAACTCGTCAAATTCAGTTAATTGACCTGTGTGCACTCTGCAACTCTCAGTTGTTTCAAAACATGGCCAAGGTTTTTCACTGACTCACATCCCTACTAGCTTAACTTTTAATTGGATTGGAGACAATATTTGGGGATATTTTCATGCACCAATTTGAAAAAAGATTATAATTTAAATTTAGCAAGTCTGACACAAGGCCACCCAATATGATGTAATTTGAAGCTCATTGTGTCACATCTACAAATAGCATTGGAAGAAAAATGTACAGAATTACTAACAATGAAGACACAAAAGTTTGTACAATTCAATAGACTGTCTTTTGGTATAAAAGTAGCACCGATAATATTTCGGCATATAATGGAGTTGAGTTGGATTTTGCAGTAGCATATCTCGATATTTTGATGAAAATCGTAAATTGAGAACACGCTGAACATGTGAAAATAGTATTTTTTTTTTTTAATAAAAGAATATAGCTTTAAGCAAAGCATTCTAATAAATACAGATTTATTTTAACAGTAATTAAATATTTTGGACATATAATTAAGGCAAAGGATCGGAAACCAGACCCAGCCAGATATACATCAATAAAATATATGCCTACACCAGCAGTGTCAACATTGCAAGGTTTCTTTAGATTTGCAAATTATTACAGCAAATTTATTCCTAGGACACATTAAAAGATCGATTAAATAAATAAAGATACAAAATGGAGTTGAACTTTTTGAACATCAAAGGACATTCAAAGAAATTATAAAGGCTTTAACATCTGACTCATCTCTCGTGTATTATGATCCTCATAAGGAGATATACGTTGCCAGTGATGCTACTAACTTGGGATTAGGGTCCATTTTACTACACAGAGATGATAACAAATAGCTGAAAACAGAAGCCCACGTATCCAGAACGTTATTGTTGACGTAGAAGATTACAGCCAGATAGAAAAAGTATAATATTTGCAGTAAAAAAAAAAAAATGCATAGATTTTTACTTGGAAAATTTCTTTGTAAATGTACAACCGTCCATTACTATCAATATTTGAGTCTAGTAAAGTTCTACTGCGAATCGCCTGCAAAGATGGAGAGCCATTCTTTTAAACTATATATTTAAAATGGAATTCCTTCTATCAAGGAAAATACGACACTCAGACGATTATCAAAACTAATGAATAAAGAAATCTAAGATCTTGTGAAACTTTGTAGATGCTGTGCAATGGCAGCAAAAGCATCACCAGTAAAAAAAAAAATGAATCAGTGGCTGAAAATGGGCAGACCCTCTCTTGTATATTTCAGCTAAAAAAATTATTTTCATACTTTCTGTTTGGCTCATTATCTAAATTAATTTAAAATAAAAAAATCTGTTACAGTGCGTAAACTTGAGTGGATGTACCTAGCTATGACCACATCTGCTCTAAGTTAAACTTTGCTGGAACTTTCTAAATAATGATTCCAAATTTAATCTCAATTAATCAAATTCTTACATTGTTCTATAAGTTTAATATTTTTAAACATGATGAAGTGTCGTTTAATTCTAGAAAATTAGATTTTATTTTTTGGGGGGAATATTAAAATGAAAACTTTAATGCTTTTCTATTTGTTTTTAGTTAAATTTTGGAGAATATTTCGTTTATATTTCTAGGTATGGTGTAATGCACAGCCTGATGTTCCGCAAAGATACTTTCATGCATAATGACATCAAGTCTCAGTTTGATCTTCTCACAGATGAAGAGAACAGCTTAAAAGTAGAATTTGGACGCTGCCAACATACAGGTTTGTCTTACTTATTAGATTTTTCTTTTCTTTTTACTATTCTTAATGAATAATATACAGATATATCATCTATTATTATATAAAGGAAAATAATGTGTGTGTCCGGCTAAAAATTAGAAACTGGAGAAGATATACTTACAAACCCTACATTATCAAATTCAGTGTGACCTCAACCTGGTTATGGTAAAACAAATTACTGTGATATTCATTCCCTTGGGGTCAGCAGGGACTAAATTAGTGCATACAGGTTAAAAACAAATCAAATGATATTTACAAAGAATTTTTATTTTATTCTTGCTGGTAGTTGTTTCGTAAACAACACTGAAACTAGATCAAGCAATCAGCCAGTTTTTTTTTTCTCTATTATATTGAATGATGGAACGAGAACAATCTACCTTTATGGATTAAAAAAGGGTTCAGTTTGAAATTCTGTGTAGATTACAGAGTTCAACGAGAATTCTTCACTTCAACCTGAATAAGGTCAGATGTTACATTGGCTGAAACATAGTCCGAATAATACAAACTAATCTAGAATATTTACCACCTTTTAACTGTTGTTGCAGAAGAATTTTTTAACAATTTATGCCGAATTTATTCACCTGTCTCTGACTGCAACAAGGTTAGACATAGCATCAGTTTATAATGGGAGATCCAGCCCCCTCCCCCGGGGGACATTTTGGATGGCTATAAAAGTAGCCTGGAACAGATTCGTCAGCATTCACCAATAGGAGCGCCATAGGCAATAAACCAATCTCTCCAGAAGGAGTTAATGCTTGGGAGGATAGCTCCCTTAGATGGAACAAAACCATATTCCAATCAAATTCTGTTATGTTGAATCTTTTTTTTTTATATTAGTTATAACTAATCTTGTAATGGTAATGTTGTGTAATGTGGCATCCTCTCATTTCTTTAGGGGTTTCCAAATATGAAAGTCTGTAATGTACTTCAAATGGTTATACATGACGTTGATTCTTATGTATATGTGTCACATCTGTAAAGGGGATTTGCTTGTAATTTGTCACGGTGCCACATATCAAAAAAAAAAAAAAAATTGGAAACCCTGATTTGGTATTTTTAGCAGTTGATTGTCCAGTGATTTCTCCAGCCGATGAAAAGACTCTCAACGAAAGGATTTCACATTAACTTTAATTGCTTACTCTTACACCTATTTCTTTATATAAAGTGGGCTCCTTAATGGAGACTCGACTGGGAAAGCAAAGCACAGGACATGCTAACTTCTCAAAATCAACTTTACTCTCCGTCATTTTCTGACCAACTCACCGTATTTATGAACATTTGTTTTTATATTTACATATTCCTTTCGCAACAACAACCGTACCTATGGATCTTCTGACATCACAAACTGTCAACATAACCCTGCCTTTATTCCAGATGCCACTAAATCTCTCCTGACACATTCCAATCATTATCTTGTGTAACCTTATTATTTTCCAAATACTTTTTAAACTCTGTTTTCAACGCGAGGGAACTTTAAATTGTAAATTTTAATTTAACGATTATTTTTGCATAACCTACTTATCTCATGATAAATCTTGTTAAATTTGTTTGAATGTTTTCAAAATTTTCAGTTTTTTTAATTTCTGGAGACTTTCTATTTGACTATTTCGAAGTGTCATCAAGTAGTTTTTTTTGTTTGTTTTTTTTTCACACTATTAACAAAAGATTAAAATAATTGACTTGTTTATGCATAAATCAAAATGCATTGTGATGGATTTAATTCTGTAATTATTTATTTTTAAACAATTAAAAAAATCTTAGTTTATGCTATTGCATTTTTGATTTCGATAAATATTTGATTAATAGTAAATAAAATATTCAATTCTGATAGTCGCAAGAAAAACATGCACACACATGTGAAGTTGTCTTATAATTT
Source organism: Sepiola atlantica (assembly GCA_963556195.1). Lineage (NCBI taxonomy): Eukaryota > Metazoa > Mollusca > Cephalopoda > Sepiida > Sepiolidae > Sepiola > Sepiola atlantica. The sequence goes on from OY744530.1 coordinate 99,453,139, forward strand.
TATTAATATATATGTATATATATATGGCTGAGTTGGCATTAATGAACACTTTCAGAAAAGCTATGTGTAAATATTTATTTGCACCCAATTTGACTTACAGTAACAGTATTCTTTCTATGAACAAAATGAATTAAACAAAAAACAAATTAGTAACGTTATGTCTAAAAACGATTTTATTATATATATATATATATATATATATATATTCTGTAATAAGCCCACCTTATTTTTGATAATGTAGCTGAAGAAGTTGCTGTGATACAGAAAAACTGGGTTCATTTTTAGATTCGGAGATCACTAATTAGTTTAAAATAAGTTTCACAGGGATGTGAGTTCGCTAATTTTTTATCAAAATAAGAAGAAAATTTTTTTTTCTCTTGACATTTCTCTGAAAATGTTAATTTTGCTGTGACGGCTAAGACTCCAAGCAATGCATGAATGGGGTAGGGGAGTTAGATGATTTTTGTTTCATCAAAGAATGACCCTCCCCCGATGTACACTCTGTCTTTCTCTGATTGGAGTTGTTTAGGAAAAAAGTTGTTTTTTGTGCTGCCCTTTTTCCACACATGGAGGCACGGCCCCTAGGTTGAAAATTCATCTTGATTTCAGCTTTTTTTGCTAAGAAATGTTCTTGGCCTTTTGGCTAAGATCAAAGTGTAGTATCTGTTCCGATGGATACTGCACCCCACAGACTGGTATTGTCTTGGCCTTCGGGGCTTGATTTACTCCTGTCTATGGGTCTGTCCTGTGCAGTTCTAGGAGATCCACCCTTCCAGGCTTCGCCTCCCCTCTTTGGGGAAGAGTAAGTTTATTGCTTACTGCCTGAGGCGCCCCTACCGGGGAATGCCGACGGGGCTGCCCAGGCAATTTTTAAACCCAACCTTTCCGACCCGACCTTGGGTCACATCTTACTTGTGGGAGTAAGATAAAAACTGGCCTTGTGCCTAACTCCTGGAGAGGAGTAAATCAATACTCACATCGCTGGTGTTAGAGCTAAATCAACAAAACTTGTGTTCCCAATGTAATCGTCTTTGTGGATGGAATCTACATGGTATAAATGACTATGAAAAATGGACACTTTAGTATATTATTTGATTTATATCAAATCGATCACCAGTGGTTGGGTTGTTGCATCATATTTGAAGGTAACCACACCGGTTAAGGCCTGTGTGGCTTCTCTGTGCTTCCTGTCTCACTATTTCAAAAGCTTTTTTCTTGTTTTCTTTTCTCACAGCTTAATATTTCTCAGCCCATTTTAATCTCTAACAATAACCTGAAAAAGTTCATGTTTGTAAACAAAACTTAGAATAATTTCACAGACTTTGACTCCAACTCTTTTGTTTCTAGGGAAAACAAATTTATTTTCAAAGACCTTGCTTAAAGGCCAGATACTCTTCTTGACACCAACCCAGTGAGGTGGTAGGGACCGGTATTTTTATACACCATCTCTAAGTGATTGCTCATCAAAGCTAAAGAGCACTTCACCTGGCCTTTTTTTTGTTGTTCTTTTCTTTAAAAAATTAGAATTATTCACTGATTCTGTGCTCCACCACTCAGGGGTGATTCCAGTTGAGACGGGGATACACAAATCAGTATGCTCGCACTGAGTACAGGTTTGAGTTTTTCTTCTTTTTTTTTTATGGAAATCGCTCCAGACAAGGCATGAAGCCATTTGATGTAAGGAGCTAAAAAAAAAAATACTACTTCAAGGTCAAAAACTAGCAAACGATACATGTTATATGGATAGATTTTGACCCAGAAAACAGCAATTCTTCCCCCTTTATCAGAAACATCGCTCATGGAATGTGACTGAAGGACAAAATAAGGGAAGTGTGAGTTATGAGGCTGCCAAAAGTAAACCCGAGGTCCACTTTCTACTCTCCTAAAAATAGTTGCTGCTATTTTCAGATTTAGTACCAAAAAACTAATATTTAATAACATGAAGTAGTGATCAAGCTTTTCAATTTCTTGGCAAGATTTGGAAGTAATAAAAAAAAAATATAATTATTTACAGTAAATATATTAAAATTTCGAAATGTTTTGTTTTTTTTAACTTTTTTTTTTTTACTTTTCCTTCTAGATGATATCTGGAAAGATCTGGAATGTGGTATTGTTAAATTCACTAAAAAATATGTCAAAGATTGGAGCAATTGTATAGAATTATGCCTGATGCCTTATCGAATAAGCCGGACAGAATTGGCAGAGTACACACCGGCATTTCTCGTGCATAACAGGTAAGCTTAGTTTTTAGAAATTTCCTCCAATGTTTTGTTGGAATTGATTTCTCCGCTGGAAAGTATTTGAATGATAACTTTTTTTTATCAAGAAACTTTGTTTATTAAATGTAATTTCAAGAAGTTATAATTAGTAACAAATATATGCACCCTTCAAAGAACTGTTGAGTCTGGTTAGTAAGCGTTTGCAAATAGTAGTATTTTTTTTGTGTTCATTTATACATAAATAACACTAAACAATCAAATATTTTGAAAATTTTGCAAAATTCAGAAGGTGCAGGCCACTAGTTTTTGACTATTTTACATTCATGAAAACCCTTTCACAGCCTGAAAATGGTCCTAAATTAAAATACTATATCAGATTTAACCATCTATATCCATTCATAGCTTTTGAGGATGTTTTAGGACCTGCAATGTCGCATGAAACCACTTTTTCACCAAAAAATGATGGATTTTGAGTCCCGTGGAGCCCTAACGGCTATTTTTGGCCTGCACCTTCTGAATTGGGCAAAATTTTCAAAATGTTTGATTGTTTAGTGTTATTTATATATAAATGAACACAAAAAAATACTACTCGCATGAATCTGAAATTTTCACCCATTACGTCCCACCCCTATTATTATTAAAGCTGGTAGAAAAAGGTATTACGTCTTGAATTTAAAAAGACCACTTTGAAATGGAAGAGTTTCAATTCTAACATTAGTAAAAAAAAAAAAAAATTTAGAGTTATTCAAGCTTACTTTCTTTTTTTTCTGTTTCAGGTAAAAACAAATTGCTAAAACTTCCCAAATAATTTAACATTTATTTCTTAATAATTTTACTCTAAATAAAACCAACTCTTAAAGTTTTTTATAATTTTTCCGTACAAAAACAGAAACGAAAATGAAATAACTTGTAACTAAAAATGTATTTCAATAAGTCCTATTTACTTGCCTCCACACGGGGGCAAAGTTTTTTCGTTTTCTTCATCAATACTTAAATGTTGTGGGATAACAGTATAATGGACATGTTATTAACTCGGATGCTAGCTCGAGAGATGCGTTGGAATGTCCAACCGGTCTTTCAGGGCTCGTTCTTAAAAGTTGTTACCATCCATCCAATGTCTCGTATAAATTGCGAAGTATCAGTACCGAGGACCCCCTAATGTTTCGACTGAGAGGCTTGAAAATTAAATAGCCTGGGCAGCCTTGTCGGCATTCTCCGGTAGGGGCTCCTCAGGCAGTTAGTGATTAACTAATTCCTTCCCAAGGAGGGAAAGCAAATAAAAGGGCGCCGATATTCTTGACTGGTATTTAGGAAGAAGGATCATCAGACGACTTTCCTCATCTAAATTATTTTCTTCCACTAGTATACTTCCCTCAATTTATAATGTTGCACGAGGCTGGAAGGTGAGAGAAGAAAAGGGCCAGCGGAAGTGTCAGGCTGGCCTCTAAAACTAGCCTGGGTAACCCTGTCAGCATTCACTGGTCTCAAGCAGTTTACGATTAACTAACTCCTTCCCAAAGAGTGTAGACCTCCTAGTATTACCCAAGACACCACAGTCCGACAGATAAAAGGCCAATGTCAGTTAGTGAGCTGCATTTGTCCTTTTTTCTGGTTTCAGCGAACTGAGCTGTAGTGCCAGGATTGATAGCAGAGTCCGCAAGTCTTTATGTTGTGAAAGAGTCAGAGCAAGTGGCATCCCATGGGGGGTTTCCAGTTTTAAAAGCAAAGAGTTTCATGTCGTCGTATCTGACTAGCTGGAGACTTGATGCAAAGTCAGCAGAATCAAAACCTTGCTTGACGTCATAGCGTGGAGTGATGAGGCAGACAAGCGCTGAATCTGCAGAAGAACGGGGTGCAGAGTAAACAGCATTAGTGTGGATGATATAAAGTCTGCTCCAGCCGTTGTAAGACAGCAATCCTGATAATGTCGTCGTCTAAAAAGTTTCCCCGTGATGTTGACAGAATGGCGCCGCTGTTTGATGGGGCAGCCACTTTCAGACAAACTACTCTGCTGGTTGCGACTACGGATCAGTTTGATGGAACGAGATTGGCTCCATGTATAGTTCCAGGATGATTGCTACTTGAGATCGGTCGGCTTCTGAAGGTTAGCTGTTGTCGTCCAAGTAGACGTAACATCTGTTGACGAGTCTGAAGCCACGGATTCGAGGTAAGAGGAAGAAATCATCCTGTCGATGAGATTGTGAAAGCGAATGCCGGTAGCGCAGTATCAATTGTAGTGCATAGGTTAAGACTGCTAAACTGAAGGGCCCTATTGGATCAGCTTGTTGGATGTCTGAAGCGGACGTGATTGGATTGTTTCCACACAACAGACAGTAGACTTTCAGGGGCCTTGCTATTTCAAACTTAAATTTGTCAGACCAGAAAAACTTGCATTTTGTAAAAAACTTAAAATCTCTTGCATCCATCCAAACCTAATTTTAGACACATTATGAATTATTGTCACAACTGAAACAAAATTTCATAAAGCTTAACTGTATAGATTTAATAATATTAAGAACATAATCATAATCACACAACACAAAGAAGACTGAGATCAAATGTATAGGTTCAAATCTAACGTGCACAGTTATCTTGTAGGATTTTAAAAGTTGGAACTAAATAGCATTTAAACTTACATTGATCCTGACTAGTTTTGTAAAAATGCAGTAAGCTGCATTTTTTAGTGATGCATATGAATGGTGGATGTTGCAAGTGTTAGATGCTCAACCAAAGAAAAGAAGGGGGAAGGGGCACAACAGAAAGTGAAAATATCTTTGGTTTTATTTTGGGCAACCCAGTGGTCAGTGCCTGGGTGGTCCATGACCAGTGAGAAAGATCCGGCCAGGAGGAAAGAGATGACATGAAGTTGAGTCTTTTGGAAGAGCTGTCAAGGAGTTGTAGCTTGGGTGCCTGCCAGGCAGGATGGGCCTATTGGGGATCTTAGCTAAAGGACTGTGTGGGACTTATGTTTTATTTCGCCAGGATAGCGACATCTCATTTGCAAGTCTGCCATTCAACTTGGGAAGACGAGTATCTTTTATAACATCTCACAAATAAATTTGTTACTTGTTGATAAACTCACGGTTTTTACTTGGCGTGAGATTCTTTGTTGCAGCACTGAGTGAGTTCGAACAACAACTTTGGACAGGCACAACGTATGGAAACGATTACGGCCAATGCAGTAAACGCACACACGCATACATACTTGTTCACAGTTTGACTAAGAGCAAAGTGCAGTATCTGTTCGGATGCTACACTTCATCCTTTCTGTCCTCTGTCAGTGAAGGAAAAACTCTTCTAGACTGAGGCAATTTTTATTTTTGTCTCAAGCCAGAGTGCCCTTTTTGGGATGCTGGATTTTTCCCACATTAAAAAACGACCTTGTGTCTAATTCTGCCCTTCTGTGGAGGCAGGTAAATAGGGATACACGCTAACTATTTTAAATTTTTGTTATTGTTTATTATGTTATTGGCACTATAAAATGTAGTTTGCTACGGTTTATTTAAAAGATGATGTACTCCCACCTGGACGACTGGTAAAATGGAAACATTTTTCAATTATGACCGAAAAATTAAAATTATCAAGAGGATAAAGTCATATCTTTCATTAAAGAATATAAAGAGTTGTCTTCCTTATAACTAAAATTTTATTTCTTTTTCTGTATGTGTAAAAAATGTGCAAACAAATATAAATAAAATGATTTCACTGCATCCCGGGCAGCATCAGGTAAGTGCAGCTAGTTCTCTATAATAAAATCTTTTTGAAAAAAAAATTTTTTCATTGTATTTATTTATTTATTTTTTTTTTTTCAGAGAACCACGTCTTCCTTTTAGCATTTCTTATCGCCAACCAAATAGTGATTTGGACCCTAATTTGAGTGATGTACAGATGCGTGCTATCCAATCTCAATTAATGCGGACCAGCAAGATCTTGTCAGAAGTTTATGTCACACCTAACTCACCTCAGAAAAGTTCTGCTTTAAATGCTGACTCGCCTCCAATACTTTATTATTCCCAAGATGAATGTGAAACGGAAACCCCGGTCTCTACAAGGGCTAAAACAAAAAATGCGACAAGTAAAGTGAATTCTTCCAAAGTTGATATTAACAACTCTACGCCTCTTACATTGGCCACTCCTTCAAGTAAAAAGAGCACGCCGGTAATAGTTACCTCGTCTGCTTCCATGCGGTCCAAAAAATCTATTACTAATTCTGTAGAAAGATCTATCGGATCACAGCAAAGCCGTGGCCAAACTTACACACACTCACCACGCAAACGAGCCCGACAAATAGAAAATACAGAGATGGAAATTGAAGAAATGGCAAATGAAACCAGCAATATTCGCAAAAAGAGAGAAAATAGAGATGTAAGTATCAAATATTTTTCTTTTTGTAAAAGGCTGTAACAACACGTTTAGAACATGCGAGTCCTTGTATACAACACGTTTAGAACATGCGAGTCCTTGTATACAACACGTTTAGAACATGCGAGTCCTTGTATACAACACGTTTAGAACATGCGAGTCCTTGTATACAACACGTTTAGAACATGCGAGTCCTTGTATACAACACGTTTAGAACATGCGAGTCCTTGTATACAACACGTTTAGAACATGCGAGTCCTTGTATACAACACGTTTAGAACATGCGAGTCCTTGTATACAACACGTTTAGAACATGCGAGTCCTTGTATACAACACGTTTAGAACATGCGAGTCCTTGTATACAACACGTTTTGGTCATGTGACACTTGGCATACTATATATGGGTTTTCCAGTGATGACTTTTGATGTCAATGAGGAAAGTCAAGATGATTCCATTTTAGGAAACAGTTCACTCATGAGTAAAGTATATTTCTTTGAAGTTGGAGAAACCGCATCATCTCGTGGTAGTCAAGTTCTTTTCATGTGAAAGTGTTAAAATTTTATTTTCCACAAACTGGTCCTAAAGCAAGGGTCTGGAGGAGGGGCTAATACCTTTAGTGCTGAGAGATATTGGCAGAGAATACTAATTCTCTTTCTTTCAGATACAGAAGAGTTGGTATTTTTTGGTAATTTAATATCCTGTTAAAGACCGGGAAATATTTTTTTTTTAATTTTTTTAATATAGTTCACCCCAAACAAGGCAGGCCGCCACTGTAGACGTAAGGGGCTACTGAGAAAAAGAAAAGGGGAGAAGGTAGGGGGTGGTCAACCTAGATTGGGATCAGCGCAGCGAGGTGTCTGTTTACATTAGTTTTAAACTTCTGCATGTCTGTACTGTTGGGGAAACAGGGGGCAGGGAGGGAGTTCCAGAGGCCAGCAGTACGAGGAAAGAAGCTATTTGAGTAGAAGGCTCTCCGACATCTGGGGACCTCCACAGTGAATGAATGAGATTTAGTTGATTGTCGAGTTAGTCTAGTGAATTTACGTCGAGAGGGCACCAGAGTAGCCAATTCATCGGAGCATAATCCATTGAAGTATTTGTAAAACAAGCACAAGGATGCTACATTGCGGCGATGAGACAGAGGCTGGAGCTTGGCTGACAGTGAGGGACCTATTAGGTTGGCGATTCTTTTTTGGACCTTGTCAAGGAGAGAGAGACTAGTAGATGATGCACCAGCCCAGATGTGACAACAATACTCCATGCATGGGCGGATGGTGGCTTTGTAGAGATACAGGATAATGTCAGGTGTGAGGAGTTTACTAGCACGGTAGAGGGAGCCAACCTTCTTTGCGGTAGCTTTGGAAATGTCTTCAATGTATTTGTTCCAATTCATGTTACCTGTAAAAAGAGTTTAGCATTAACTAAGTGTCGTACTATTGCTAGATTGATTAAGGATTCAAAGATTTTAGCAAAGATCGGCAGCAGACTGATTGGGCGATAGTTCTGGGGATCGGTTCTATTTCCAGAATTCTTGTAGACTGGTACCACAGAGGCAATTTTCCAGCTATCGGGGAAGCAAGATTCAGCTAGACACTTATTGTAGAGTTTGGAGAGGACAGCAGAGCATTTCTTTATTACTATTGTGAGTATAAGATCAGGCCCACAAGCTTTGGAGGTGTCAAGGTTTTTTATGATGTCTCTAACCTGGGATGGGGTGATGACCAGGTTATCAAGTGTGGCTTCGGTCAGCAAAGGGAATTCGGGGAGGGGGTGGTTATCTGAGTCCAAAGTAGAGTTAGAAGCGAAGCGTTGGGCAAGTAGTTCAGCCTTATCAGTGGCCGTGCAAGCGACATCATTGTGGTTTGATAGTGGGGGAATCGTTGATTGACCATTATTCACTACACTATTGTAGATTTTCCAGAAATCACGAGTACCTAATTTCTGTGTCTGGATGCGTTTTTCTGTTAACTCATTAAACCTTCTCTTCGCTTCACCTATCACGGCCTTGCAATTATTTCTTGACTCTATAAATTTATTTCTATTAGTAGCTGACTTATTTCGGCCGAATTTACGGAATGCTTGTTGTCTCTCAGAAATGGCAGCTGCACATTCCGAGGTGAACCATTGAGGAGAGTGAGGCTTGCTAAAGTATTTTCGCATGGGGACATAGGCTTCAATGCCTGCTTTGACCCATTCAGTTAATTCGTTTGCACACTGATTGGCAGGGAGTGAGAAGGTTTCCCTCCATGGGGCGTCACTGATGTGATCTCTGATTGACTCAAAATCAGCCCGCTCGTAGTATCTTGTTGTTTTGAGCAACGGTTCATCAGCTTTTGGACGACTTCTTAGGGTGATATGTATCATTAGCACAATGTGATCAGCATTTCCGAGTGGGCTATGAGCTTTCGTCACACAAGCCTCGGGAAAAGGTCTCAAGAAAAGGTCTAGAAGTGAGGCTTGTTGGTCTATTCGATCGGGGATGCGGGTCGGAAAATATATCTATTTCTTCATTGGAAAGTTTAATTGCAAGATTTAACTAATGAAAGTCTCAGAATGTAACTATATACATCCATGATAAGAGAATCATTTAAAGAAATTTCTGAAATGTAAAGGTGTCTCTTTTCAAAAGTTATTAATGAAAATGTGTTGTTTTTTATTTTTTATTAGAATTTAATTTTTTAATTTTTTCTAATTGCATGTCATTCATTACAAACTGATAAATAATTTTTAATCACCTTATATGCAACCTTTTTTTTTTTTAAATATACTTTTTACCATATAATTCTTCAATAGATTCATTTATCATAACCTGAAGTTGTATATATATATTTCTGTATGTCATTTGTACATATCTACTGAACATTTGTGTATTCAAATAAAATTATAAACATAGGTACACCTATATGATATATAGATAATATATAACAAAATTGAATAATATTACGAATTGCTATTGATATTCAAAAGTAATTTAGCCATGATGATATTACAAATCTGTCTCTAATAACTGAAGGCATCTAAAAACAAAGAAAGGCTTATGACAAAAATGAAACATTAGGTTTGCTTCACAAGCTTGCTAGCTATAGAATATCTGGAAATGTATTCTCAACCATCAAATGCTTTCTCTCTGATAGGTTTATAGAAGTAGTCGTTGATGGGCAGAAGTCTCAAGGATCCATTCTCACCATACCCTCTTCCAAATCACATTCTAAGATCATTCGTTAACATCCATGCCAATGACACAACCATCTATGGCAACACTTCGAAGAGCATTAATAATTAAGATCTTTTTGATTCTCTCTCTTCCGACCTGGAGCATGTGGTGCAATGGAGGAGAAGGAAGTGGCTGGTTACTTTTAATACATCTAAAAAAACAAGTTTTTCTCGTTTCACCACTAACGTTCGGATCCTCACTTTGCTCAGTTGAAATGAATGCCTCTCTCCTTGAGGAAGCCCTTTGATAAGCGTCTAGGACTGACTTTCAATTTAGACCTGAAAGGAAGACTTACATCAAATCTGTTGCTAAGAATGCTGGAAAAATGGTTAGATCATTGCTCCAGAAGGTATCTCACTCCTGACGCAATCCTCTACCTGTATAAGAGTCGAGTATGTCCTAAGATGGGGAGGTACTGTTGCCACATCTATTTCCCAGCTGACTACAACATAGTCTGTTTAAGTCCAATGTTAACAAATTCTTGTTGTACCATCCTCTTAAATAATCAAATTTTGCCCAATTTCAACCATTGTCTCTCGTCATCAAAGTGCTGTCTCACTGTGCACCTGACAACCTCATTAACCCTTATCCTCAAGTGGCTTTTGAGCCTTGATAGTACAAAAAAAAGAGTTCTATTTATTAAACTCATTATTTTGATATGAATCTATGCTATATTTGTGGTGTCTCTGTCCGGGAAGGCAATTGAAAACAGACCTATACTGATACAATAATTACTGGTTTCTTATTTATTTTAACGCAGCATCATCATCGGTTTAATATTCCTTTAAGATGCTGGTATGTGTTGGGTGGCTTTTAGAAATTGACTTCCAACAAACTAACTCTGGACAGGTCTTTTTTTATCCCTCTTTCTCTCAAGTCCCTTCTTATTACTTTCTCCATTGGTTTCTTTAGCCTTCCCCTCGTGAACTGAACCTGCTATTTCAACTGTTCTACATCTACTGATCCATGGTCATTCCATTAAAGTCTCTTGTTCTGCACACATCTCCCTATACTGTCCAGATTTAATCTTCCTCTAAGGTCATCAGAACTAAGTCTGTCTTAAAAACTCACATTTTTTTCCTTTTTTGCAACCAATAAATTTCTTTGCTCAACAATTATAAATTGTATGTACAATTTCTTTTTTTTGGTTTCTTTTTTTACATTTAAATACTTTTTCTCCCACCTCCAGGCAATGTCAAGTAACCATGCTAGTTATATATATAGAGATATATATATAGATATGTATTATTAATTCATACACACATAAAAGTAGTCCGTGAATAGTAAGTTACCTCTGGACCACGAGTCCTTGTCAAATTTTATGTATGATTTTTGGCGCCTTAAATCTAAGTTTTATTGTTGTTGTTTTTTTAGCGCTCATTTAATTACATATCTACTACCTAAGTGGTGAGGTTAGGGTTAGGGTTAACTCCCTATTAAATGCATTTTACTGCATTATGTCGCCCCCCCCCCCCATGATCAGACGTAATTTATTATTTGATTTGATTTTCATTTTTTATTATTTATACACACATAATAAATAAATAAAATAAATATATATATATATGTATATTATATAATGCAATACTGCATCTGTATGTGTGTTTATATGTACACCCAGAACTTTCTCAGTTACAGAGTTGAAATATAGTTTGCAGATACACCTCTATGAGGCGTATAGTGATGACGTTCGCAATGATCAGGCTGCCGTCCAAGAAGAGCATGCAGTGTAATCTGCTGAGTTCTATTTACGTAACTAGGACCAACTTTAGAGAATTTAAACTTCATGCATCAAGCAAGTTGTTAAGTGTTTATGACTTTGACTTCATCTCATATATAAGGCAACTTTAATTTCAGTAATGATAGTAATCTTATAAAACAAAAATGTTTTTATTTCTTTTCTAGTTTTTGGCTATTTTACATTCATGAAAACCCTTTCACAGCCTGAAAATCGTCCTAAATTAAAGTACTATATCTAGCATTACAAGCAGATAGTGTTTTTTCTTTGGACAACGGCAAAATTTCACACCCATACTTCTTAAAAAAAAGTCATATCTCTGTTATTTGTGGTCCAATATTTAAAACAATTATATGGATGGAAAGAGAATAAAATAAACATTCCTATGATATTAATTTCATGTGCCTTACTACGTTAAATATTTTTATACTCCAAGTTAAAAATGAAAAACGTTAAAAAATGACGAACTCGAAAGGGAAATCGTTTTTTTCATTTTTATTTTTCATACCTTACATTCCGATTAAAATGCAGCAGATTGATTTGACTGGATATTCTTGAGATTTCACAGGTTAATTAAACATAGATGAATAGGTTGGGAACCACGTGATTTGGGTTTTTATTACTATTAGAAACGAAGGTACTACCGATCAAAGTTAACTAAGAATATTTCGAAATTGATAAGGGATATCGACTCAAATCACGAGGTTTCATATCAAGGATAGATTCAGAATTATTTTGATGTATAATATGTAAATATTTGAATAATTTGTGTGTCCTGCATTTATTATTTTATGTTTATTCTGTAAAATTCTTTTTTAAAAAAAATGTTTTGAAAGCGTATTTTTATAAACAAACAAACTTTGTAAACGTACCCCTCCCCATCCCTCTTCGCCTGCCTGACAGCTAGTTACAGGCATGAGAAGCGAACATTCACCCTTTTCTTTTTTCCTCTCTCTCTCTTTTCTCACTTTCTTCTTCTCTCTCTCTCCCCTCTTCTATGTAAGATCATAACACTGTTCAACTAGTCGCTTTTGATTTTTCTTCAATTATGTTTTTATGACCCCGTAAAACATCCTGAAACTACCGTAGCCAAGTCGATTTTAGCTTGAATCCTAATCTGGACAAGTACAAACAGTTATATAACATAAAGTTATCTTGTGAGATTTTAAAAGTTGATCATGTTGTAGTTTGCAGGTAAGCAGTCCCGAGGTATTATATTCCACAAATGAGGAAAGTTCATTTTGGTTGTGGTAATAAAACTAGTTCTTGCACTTATAGGTGAACTGCTATTTTATTCATACCTAAAAATAAAAATAAGTCTTCCATACAATTTTGAACATTAATGTAATATTTCTAATGGCGTCATAGCTATCTAAATATATACGAATAGAAAATTAAATTTCCTATCATTATTATACATAATTGTGCTAGGGACAGTTTATTATTTAAAATTAAGATTTTCTTGCTTTGCAGATGTATTAGTTCATTAATTTTATTTATATGATAGTGTTTGAATGATGTGTAACCGTTTTAGTTAGATATTAGATGTAACCATGTTCTTGTTTTTCTTGGGGGGGGGGGGGGAGTGCCACCCGGACTTGAGTCTATGTGGCAGTGCTTGGATTACAAATTTTATCCAATCTTATTTTTCCCCAGTATATTATGGAGTAAATATATACAGGACCTTACTGTGAAACACTGCAACTAACCTGTCGCAACCTTGCTGAAAGAATCATTTTAGTGCATTTTAAGCTTAAAAAAAATGGTGTTGTGCTTAAATTACACAATTTCTTTAAAAAAGATAGTAATAGTGTGGTTACTGTTATACAGACACTATGTAGTGACTTAAAAGTTATATTGAAATACCTCACAATCTGTATGATACAACGTGCTAGTTTGAAAAACTTTGAAATTTACCCATTTAATTTATAATTCATGACTTAATGTAAAGAGATACATAAAATCTGACTCCATAATCAGAAAGACCACATGATTTTACATAAGAGTACCAAGTTTCATAAGAATAGCTTCAAAAATAAATAAATTACTGAATTTCTTGAAATGATGAGGTCCATATTTTGGCCCATTTTTTTAAAGGATTATTAAAGAAAAATGTCCAATGAAAAACACAAATTTCGGCACTTTAAATTATAACTTTTGAACCACTGATGCTATTCGCATAATTCAAACGGTTTTGAGCTTCTTTTACCCAGCTCTACCCATCCTAGTTGATAAAATTACAATTAGTTAAAAAGAAAAAATCAACTTTTATTGCTACTATATCAGATTTAACCATCTATATCCATTCATAGCTTTTGAGGATGTTTTAGGGCCTGCAATGTCGCATGAAACCACTTTTTCACCGAAAAATGATGGATTTTGAGTCCTGTGGAGCCCTAACGGCTATTTTTGGCCTGCACCTTCTGAATTTTGCAAAATTTTCAAAATGTTTGATTGTTTAGTGTTATTTATGTATAAATGAACACAAAAAAATACTACTCGCATGAATCTGAAATTTTCACCCATTACGTCCCACCCCTACTTATAAAACAAAAATGTTTTTATTTTTTTGTAAATATATCGGAATTTAAACTGATTTACTTTCAAAGATATTCTTTCATAATATTTTCAATCTCTCTCTTTTAACCAGGTTCCATTGGAGGAGTACTATTCAGCCTTGAAGCTTTATCTTCAACATAAGCAATATCCTTCGGGCATAAATGATGACTACAAAAGAACCATACGCAAAACGGCTCAAAACTATGTCATTGAAAAAGACGAACTTTATTATAAATCTGGCACAAAGTTGAAAAAGACTGTGACAGATGAATTGGAACGCTTTAAACTTTTGAAGCAAGCTCATGTCTTGGAAAATGGTAAGTTGATATTTCACTTGTATTATTTTTTTACACCTTTTTATTAATCGTGCATCTCTTTTTAAACAATAATTTCAACTTTCAATGAAAACAAAATTCTATCCATTCATATATACTGGGTGTTTGAGACAAATTTAACATTTTTGGGAAAGGAAAGAAGAAAAGACGTCTTGCCGAATAATTTATGTATTTAAAAAAAATAGTAAAATAATTTTAATATAATTTATAAAACTGTTGACGACATATGTTTTGAAGATTTCAACAAAGGGAAATATTTTTTTTTAAATACCTGAAATTATTACTGATTTAATCAAATATTTAAAAAAGGCTTTGATTTGGACTATGTAAAAACAGATGTGAACACAATTTGATGATAGGGAAAATAAGTAGCAAAAGTATACTTTACCGAAATTACTGTAAAAAAATATCTATTGAAAAACTTTGAAACTTTACTAAATTGGGGATAGTGGAATTCTAACAAATATTTGTCTTCTGAAATTATGAAAATAAACATTTTTGTCATAGATATATGACAAGTTTAAAACTTGCCAAAAAAGGACCAACAACAAAATAAAAAATTTGTTATACAAAAGAAGTCAACAGTATTTTTTTTTCAACCAAATACTTATTGTAAAAAAATTTGAGATGAGTAAAAAAAAAAAAATTTATCTGAACTGATAAAACCTTTTCTAGGAAGATATTAATGGTCCTCCTGCAATTCCTCTCCATTTACAGTCAGACTTTTTTATGGGCTTCTTCTACAGTATCTAGAAGTAGTTATCTAGAACATTCCAAAGCCCACTATCACTTGAAATTGGCATGACATCAAATCCCATTATTTTGCAAATCTTAATTACATCCTCCACCTCATTATTCTCTTTAAAGTGATTCAACATCAAGTTTCCAGCTCTTTTTTTTTTATACATAGATGACGTTTCTTTTACTTTACAGAGATGTAAGAACTCCGCTTTTTAACGAAATTCCGCTCTTTTTTCTGATTCAGAAACAGCGGATTCTTCCCCCCCCCCCCCCCCCCTCCATTAAGAAAAGGACTTTGAACGATTTTATTTCTCTTTCTCTTTTCCTTCTTTTCTCTCATTTTATCTTTCGTTTTGTAGGAGAGGGGCTATGAGAGAGAAATTCTGTGCATTTTTTTTAGATTACGCGTGGTTTTATAAGATTTTTTTGTTACTTGGATTTACGGTTAGTAATAAGATTAAGGGAAGTTTTGTTTCGAACTTAGAATTAATGGTAGGTATTTTCTTTTGTACTAACTTTTAAGCATGACCCCCCCCCTCCTAAAAAATAAAGAAACAGAATTTATCTCTCATGGCAAAGAACTTTTTTTGTTAACTGCCTAAAAAAGCTAGAATTGCCCAGAAGTGGGATTGGGAGGGGGGGGGGCATTTTACATAAAATTTCAAGGTGGGAAATTAGTGGGTAACCAGTACTCTCCATACCCTTCCAGTTGAGGTTTGTATGGTCCTATCTCTCTTAAAACGTTCCATCCTCTCTGACCCTCCAGAGCCACTTTCGGTTGTACTAACCGATAATTTTGATATGGAAAAAAAAAAAAAAGTGGCATCAATGATGCCACTTTTTTTTTTTTCCATATCAAAATTGTTAGGAGCAGCATTAGTTTAAAATTTTGAGGATATCTGTGGTACATCTGGCATACTAAATTTGGTATAATTCTAGTTTTTAGAGCTTGTAAATGTTTGTTTTAATGTTAGCAGTATTGGAACTACTAGCAGTAGAAGTATTAACATTTTTAATCTCCATCCACACAGAGGAAAAAGAAAAGTTGTTCTCAGTTGTGGTGACAAGATAAGTTTTTATTGTGAATGTCTTAGAATGAGGAAACAGATTTAAAGCATATGAACATTTACCAAAATAACATCATTTGGCATAAAATGACCCAAAGAAAGTTGATGGAAAATAACAACAGTCGATCCTACATGTTGCATATGTTTCATGCAACATTGTTTTTAGCAGTTATTTTCTTTAAGAATATTTATAATATTAGCTAGAATTCCCTACCCCTCCAAACAAAAAATTGTGTTTGCTCACAGGTGACTGAGCGGCCTGTATTAATTTCCAGTAATTTCTTTTTCATTTATTTTAGCAGTTTGATTCTTAAAATACAGTTTATTTTTATTTTTCCATTGGAGTTTTCTAGTAATAAAGTGGTGTCTGCATTTGTGTTGGGCATCCATAAACAGCAATGGAAACATTTTACTGTTATTTATAACGGGAAAATTGATATTTATAGAAAGTATAAAAATAGTAATATGGAGTTCAGGGGAGGAAGCAGGAGTTTCTTGGTTTTCTCATTTTTCTCTGGCAACACTGGGACACAGGTCCTGCTAGTATATTCATAAAATCTTTAGTTCTTTAATGTTTCCTTTTTCTTTTTTAATACTCTCTTGCAGGCACTCATCTTGAACGTTTCAGAACCGTTGCCAGATTGAAAGATTATTACTGGAAAGGGATGACGGTAGATGCGCTTGCTCTCGTAAAGACCTGTCCTGTGTGTGAGCTTTCCAATGAACGAAGGAAATCTGAACCAAATCGTTGTCCAGCCCAAGAAAGCTTCTTAAATCTCATTAAAGAGGTCAGCCAAGTGCTTTATTTCCTTTCTATCTCTTTCTTTTTAGCGTTTCCTGTCTCTCTCACCTCCCCCTCTCTCTCACCTCCCCTCTCTCTCACCTCCCCCTCTCTCTCACCTCCCTCTATATCTCTCTATCTATATCTCTATATCTCTATATCTCTCTATCTCTCTATCTATATCTATCTCTCTCTCTATCTCTCACTCTATATCTCTCTCTCTCTCTATATCTATATCTCTCTCCCTCTCTATCTTTCATATATATGACTCAAAATACCTTAAACAATATCTGTATATCTTTCTGGGTTGTGGCTGAACTTATCAGTGGATGCGAGTTCTTCGCTTCAATTGCGTTTGAATCTGCATCTTTTTTTTTTTTTTTTAATAAGACTGATTTCTGCCGAATCGCTAGAGTTTTATGACTGTCATTTGGCTGGATTTTATTTCTCTTTTTCTTTCTTCCTCTCTCTCTCTCTCTCTTACTTCATCTTTCTCTGTTCTTGTTTTTTTTTTTTATCTTTCTCTCCCTCTCTTTGCCTTTAGCAATCGATTCACGATGCGGGTAGAGGGAGATATGACTTTTGTTTAATCAAAACTTCCTGTCTCCTTCCCCGACATACGGTCTTGCTAACGGCATGTTTTTTTTTGTTGTTGTTGTTTATTTCTTGGATCAAACATTTTTTAATGTTTTCAAATTTTATTACACACAAAAACAATCTTGTAACAGTGTTTTTTACACAAAAAGCTAATTTTAACGAAATTAAAAATAAAAATGAAGTTAAAATATATCAGTCGATACTTTCGGTATGAAAATAAAAGGTATTGCATATTAACACCCTTCCTTAAAATCGCCTCCCCCCGCCCCCAAAAATAAAAAATGAGATTCTACTTTTTATAGGCGATTATGTGGGAACACACTGAAAAACTTGGACGAAAAAAAGAAAAAAAAACATGTTAGAATTTAAAGTGTGAAATCAGTTTCACACATAAATTTAACGTAAAATAATCCCCCATTTCCGAGCCATTCTAGCATTTTAAGACATTAACCTTTACTTTTTTTAAACTTTTTTCTATGGACATTATGTTTTTTTGGCGGGAGGAGAGATCTATTTTTAGGCAATTACGTGTGGTTTTTGTTTGTGGGGGGGGGGGGGTAGTAATAATTAGGGAGGTTTTGGGGGGGTTGTCACTCGAACTTGGGGTAAGTTGTAAGGTTAAAGAAGTTTTTTAGGGTTGCCATTCATACTTACGGATAATGGTAGAGTTAAGAAAAAAATGGGGAGGGGGGGTACCTCTTGGCTTAGTGGTAGGGTAAATTTTTTTTTTACTAACTTTTCAGCATGATCAGTTAGTAAAAAAGATTATTTACCCTACCACTAACCTTAGGTTCGAGAGGTACCCCCCCCCCCCCAAAAAAAAAATATTTCCTCAACTCTACCATTATCTGTAAATCCAAAACAAAAAACTAGAATTTATCTCCCATAGCAAAAAAAACAACAGTTTGGTTAACTGTTCTAAAAAAAAAGTTAAAACGGCCTAGAAATTGGATCATTTTACATTAAATTAACGCATGCGGGATGATGTGGAAATTGCCTTAGAGAGTGCCCCCCCCCCCCCACACACACACACACTCTAAGGCAATTTCCACATCGCCCCGCATGGTCCACCAATTTGGAAACTTTGTGGGGTGTGTAGACATTTGGCAAAATGTTACACAAGAGATTTTAAAATTGAAAAAAAAAAAACCTAACGGCTATAGCATGAAAGAATAATCTTTTTAATTCAAAGAACAACATATGATGAAACTATTCAAAGCATCTAAAGAAGTTCTTGGGATATTTGCCACACTTTAGAAAATTATGCTGGAAATTTGCCAATTTAAAAAAAAAATTTCATCTAAAATCTGCACAAATTTTCAGAGGAGTTAATACCGACAACAACAAACAGTTGACTATTTTAAGTATCAAAATTAAACCAAAATCCCACACTAAGCATCTAATTAGCTTAAAATAGTGTGCAACACATACTTGAATTTTCTTTATCATTAAGTATGTGCCAGTTTCCAGCAAATATTCACTCCAATCCATCAAGGTAAAAAAGTACTCGCTAAATACAATCAAAATAATTCTGAGTCCTCTTCAGTTCATCTTCAAGAAGGAAATAATGTCTTCCATTTTCTGAATATATTGTGATGGAAGCAAAACGTCTCATTGTGACACAAGGAATTATTGCACTTCCTGAAAAAAGGCAAGGCAGAAACTTCTTTGAAGTTATACGATCAGTGAACTTATTCTATGAGGATGATGAGTTTTTGCAGATGATGCCAGAAGGGAAGGACTATGTTCGTTTTAGAAATAAAGTCCACAAACAGAAACGTTTATTACTGTGTAACTTGAAAGAACTATACATAGCCTATAGAGAAAAACACTCAAATTCTGTGAGCTCAGACAAGTTGTGTGCTAGTGTCTTCTTCATGGTCACATTCAGTTTGTGTCTGTACACATCACCAAAACACAAAATTGATGGTTGATGCGTTTTGCTCGGTAATAAATAAACATTTGAGAATAAAAAACTAAGGAATAAGAAAATATTCTAATCCCTGCGTCTACGTTTACCATCACATATGAAGATCAAATAGAAAAAATCGTTTGTGACACAACATGTATGAAGTGCATGTTTCATCGTTGTGAAAACTGTCCAGGATTTTATGAACTGGAGAACTTTGTAAGGACTAGATTGATGAAGAGGTCTGCTACAATCAGTGGGAGAGTGTTGACAGAACTCTATCAAAATCTCATTTATCTTGTATGGAGGATTTCATCGAGTTACTGGTCTATACCATTTTTTTTTATGTCATCACTTATCAAGGCCGATAGGCCACTTATGGATAAGGGTTAATGAGTCTGTCAAGAGGACAGTGAAACAACGTATTGTTTTGATAACAATGGTTGAGACTGATCAGAAGTTAGATTATTTAAGATGACGACTCAACAAGAATTTGTTAATATTAGATTTGAAAACGACAATGCTGTAGTCAGTTGGGAAGCGGCTTCGTGGTATTGTGTTCCACAGATGGATAGTTCTTGGAAAGAAACTTTGCTCATGGAGGTTTAGTTTGAGTTACACAGACAGAGAAACAAAATTTATTTACAGTTGTTGTAGGGTGACAGGTTCTTGTTGTAAATGTTTTACGGGGGGAGAGGGGCATAGATTTGAGCTGATTCGAGCACCTACCATAAAAATAACAATAGCGAGTAGAGAAAGACTAGCCACGTCTCTTCTGTGGGAAAGAGACTTTAAGAAAGAAAAAAGGACATCCCCCACTAGGTTTCTCAGTCAATTTTTGTACTCTGTCAAGGCAGGAAAGGTTGCTCTGAGCGACACCTCCCCAGATGTGGCAACAGTACTCCATTTTAGCATGTATTTGATTCTTTCTGAAACGTTAGAAAGATCCAACCATTTTTCCAGTAACATTAGCAACAGATTTAATGTGAGTCTTCCATTTGAGGTCTGACGTGAAGGTTGGTCCTAGGAGCTAATAAAATCAGCCGACTTCTTCAAGAAGAAAGCCATTCATTTTAATTGGTGCAAACTGAGGATTCGAACATTGATGGTAAAAGACGATAACCTTTGTTTTAGATGTATTAAAGGTGACCAGCCACCTTTTTTTCCCATTGCACTACCTGCTCCAGGTTAGAAGAGAGTGAAAAAGAAGGTTTGGTTCCAAAACGAGATTTGGCCAAGAAAAAAGGTTTCTACTAGTCCAATGGTTCTAATATTGCTCATTTCTATTAGTTGTTAAATAAAGATGAAATAATGTGAATATCAAAAAAAATCGGGGGGTCAGGCCTGGATGATTTTGTGTGGAATTTCCCTCAGGTCTATTTTTATCACTTCCTCCCATGTTTTCCTTGGCCTTTCCCTTTGAACTACACACCTCAACTGTTCTACATTTACTAACTCAACAACTCTCATTCTTTCAATCTAACCAAACCAATAAAGTCTCCTGTTCTGATCACATCTCCCAAGTGTCTGGATTTAATCTTCCTCTGGGGTCATCAGAACTCAGCCTGTCTTTAAAATTCACATTACACATCCATCGTATCATTCTCATATCATTTCTCTCAATGCAAGTATGTCCTCAACCCTCACTGGACATTTTTCCCTTCCATACATCATCACTGTGTGGACATGCCCGATAGACTCTTCCTTTGGTTGACAGTGGGAAAGCTCTGCTGGTTAGTAATAGCAGAAGTTCCATGAACTGACTCCATCCACTTTTAATTCTTGCAATCACAATAGCACCTGCTCCATCCTGTGCTCCAATTGTATCACCAAGGAAAACTTTGTCAGTCTGCCCAGTATTTAAAAAAAATACTGGAAATTAATACAGGCCGCTCAGTCTACTGTGAGTAAATATTTTAATAAATGTATAAGTTGTAAATCAGCTCAGAAAATACTATCTACTTGCTAACAAACAATATGGATTTTGTCCAGATCAATAGCTGATTTGCTGACTGTAATATAGCAGGGGATCTGTGAATTTATCGACATATCAAAGGCTTTTGATAGGCTTTTGTACAAAGGGCTATTTCACAAGTCTACTAGCTATGGAATATCTGGAAATGTCTTTGCAACCCTCAAATCCTTGCATATGACTATAAAAGTAGTCGTTGATGGACAGAAGTCCGGAACACATAGAATCAATACTGGTGTGTTTCAAGGATCTATTCTGGACTCGCTCCTCTTCCTGATTTTCATCAATAATCTTCCAAATCATATTTTATGCAGATGGCAACTATTGATCGCAACACTTTGAGGAGCGCTAATGACTAAGATATTTCTGATTCTCTCTCTTCCGAAGAATTGGGGGAAAAAGTGACTTTTTACCTTTAAAACCTAAAACCAAGCTTCTCTCTTTTCACCACTAACGCTCAGATCCACATTTTGCCCAGGTTGAAATGAATGAAAGGTCCATGTTTTGATAAACTCTGAGAACTCATTCACTTCGAGCTGGAATGGGAGATTTACATCAAGTCTGTTTCTATGATCGCAGGAAAAATGGTTGGTTCATTTTACTGCTCCAAAAAAATACCTGACTTCAATATAGAAGTTAGATTCGTACTAAGATGAAGTATTACTGCCACATCTGGGTAGGTTCCACCCAGAGTACAAAATTGGTTTTGCGATCTAGTGTGGGAATGATCTCTTCTGCAACCTCTTTCCCACAGAAGAGACATTGCTAGTCTTTCTCTACTCTATTGTTATTTCCATGGTAGATGCTTGACTTAGCTCCAATCTCTGACCCCCCCCCCCCCCCCCCGTGAAACATTCACAGCAAGAACTCGACTTCTTACTGCCATTGCCAAAAAACTTTACTTTCTTCTGTGTACCTAAAACTAAACAGATAACAAGAACAAAATTTCTGAGAACCTCCTATCTATGAAACACGTTGTAGCAGGACTACTTCCCTACAGACTACAACATGGTCACTTTCAAGTCCAATGGCAACAAATACTTGTCAAACTGTCTTAAGTGATAAAATTTTGCCCTTTCTGTCCATCGTTTTCAGCCATCTCATAGTATAGTTCAGCATCCAACTTACAATATCATTAACTCTTATCCTTGAATGGCTTTTGGCCCTTTATAAATGGTCACCCATTAATATAAAAAGATCTCTATCTTTATCTCTCTATCTTTATCTCTTGTCAAAACCTAAAATTTATTTATTTTTATTTATAAAGTATCAATTGACATAAGACTTTTGGTTTTTAACTTATCAAAATCCATCCAAAAAAATTTTTGACAATGCTATTTTCAACTTGAGCCCGACAAACCAACTGACGGACAAATCTGAAGTTGTTTATTTGTTTTACTCTTTAAACTAAACAAATGTGCTGTTCAAGTATTCTAATCCTTTTTTTTGTTGTTTTGTCCATAGGCTGAAGCAGAGCCAGTTCAATTATCAGAAGTTGCACAAAGTCGGTTGTATGAGTGCCTGCGGTTGTTTCTGATTAACGGCTACAAGAAGAAGAACTATATGTCAGCAGAAGAGATCGAATATGTTGAGAAAGAGTCGTCCAATTATAAAGTCAGTGCGGACGGTCTACTTTATCACATTATGTATGAAGGCATTGGTGGTTTACGCAAAGTTATTACGACAGCTGCCGAAAAACAGAAAATCCTCACAGAGATTCACATTTTAAGAACAGGTTATTATCTCTTTCAAACGCCCTCACAATTGGAATTTAAATTTTTGGATTAATTATTTTGAAAGGTCGGCAAACGTAACTAGCAACAAAAGATTTTAAAGGGAATATAGTTGGGAAATAAGTCAAACAATTTATTTGGGTTTACCTACTCATGTGACGTGTTTGCGTTAACTCTTGAGTGGAAAACATAAGCATGTGTTACTGCTAGGATTGCCCTTTCGGTCCAGTCTGGTTATAATCCTTCCGGCTCTTACTTCCCAACTATATTTCCTTTAAAATCTTTTATGTCGCAAACAGTTATGTTTGCCAGCTAATCCTAATGGTAACTTCACATATTTATACTTTCTATTAGATATTAAATTGTTTTTAACGCAAATACATCACATCTAAGTAGATAAAACAAAATGTTTTGGACTAATTTCTCAATTATATTTCCTTTAAAATCTTTTGTCGCTAACCGTTAGGTTTGCCGAAAGATCTTATTGTGAAAAAAAAGAAGATATATCTATTCAAAATGTTATTACTGTGAAATGCGGAAATCAAATTTAGTCCACAGCTTTAAAAAAAAATCTCCCCTTATGTTGAGAAAAGTTGATAAATCCTCATTGACTTTTGAGCATTGTGCCAACCCTTGGCGACTGTCTTTTTAAACTTTTTTTACAAAACATAATTTTTCACTAATTTTCTTAATTTTTACTCATATTCCATTGAATATCTATTTACAGAACAAGAATCAAAAGCTTTTAG
This sequence comes from Sepiola atlantica, assembly GCA_963556195.1. Classification (NCBI taxonomy): domain Eukaryota; kingdom Metazoa; phylum Mollusca; class Cephalopoda; order Sepiida; family Sepiolidae; genus Sepiola; species Sepiola atlantica. The sequence continues at coordinate 99,477,116 of OY744530.1, forward strand.
TGCCAGATATCAAAACCTGCAGGAGATAAATATTGCAGAAGCTGAAAATATCAATTTTATTTTTTTGGGGTGGATAAAATGTTAAACTTTCCAGATTTTAACTTTTTATTTTTTTATCTTTATGCTTTACGAACAAACCAAATTAACTATGGAACAAGGTCAAAAAAGAGCATCTAATCTAATAGGTCTCTCAATATCCACCAAACTCTAGCCCCTGTCCCATCGCCGTAATGTTGCATCCTTGTCTTTGTTTTACAAGTACTTCAATGGAATGTGCTCCGATGAACTTGCTGCCATGGTGCCCCCTCAACATAAATACACTCGACCAACCCAACAATCAGCTAAATCCCATACCTTCACTGTAGATTACTGTTTTTAATTTTAAAAATGTTTTTAAATTTTTAATGATTTTTTATTTACTACACAGGGTTAAAATAAAAATAAGTTAAATTCGTTTCGATCATAAAAATATAGTTGCCATCTTTATAAACATTCAGAAAGAGGCTAGCTTACTTAAAAAAAGTAAAAATCAAGCATTTCACTCTGAATAATTTATATGACTGAGATAAGAATTAATCTATAAATATTACCCCAGTCGTGAAGTATTTCTCTTCTTTTGAAATCCAGCTCTCCAAAAAGGGAACACTGGATTTGGAACAAAAAGCACAAATGGTTAATTCCTATTTTAGTCACGTAAATTATTTAGAATGAAATGAGGCATTATTTCAAAACAACTTATTTTTTTAACTTAAAACATGTTTAATAAAAACAAATGCAAAAACATGAAAAAGACAGTTATAGCAAACTTCATCGTATACGTGAAACCC
>OY744530.1:99482942-99512942 GCA_963556195.1 Sepiola atlantica
ATTGGTTATAAACAACAGATGGCATTCCAGATTCAATAACAGTGTTTCCCACATTTATTTTTTTTATTTCACTGGTTTTTTGCATTCTTTATGTATGATTAATTTTTATAGCAATTGGCCTCTTAAAAAAAGCCCAGGATTTTATTGTCTGTGTCTGTGATACGTCATACATATTTTTCTGTAATGGTAATAATCAAGCTTCCATCAATTCAACAACTTGGATTTTATTAACTGTTTATTCTTTTTATCTTCACAGGCCCAGGATACTTTAACAATCACACCTTCAAGTGACAGAGAACTCGAGAATATACTGACATCTGTTGGGCTTAAGGAGAAAACCCCAAGTGTAGAACTAAAAAACAATTCCTTGACAGCAGTTGATAATCCAGGAAATCAGGATGCCATGGAAGTGGCTCTAGTGGAAGCTGCTCAAGCAGCTGAGGCACATGTGGTTGTTCCTGCCGCTGAGGGTGATGCGGCCGTTCCTGCCGCTGAAGGTGATGCGACTGTTCCTGCCGCTGAGGCTGATGCGGCCGTTCCTGCCGCTGAGGCTGATGCGGCCGTTCCCGCCGCTGAGGCTGATGCGGCCGTTCCTGTCGTTGAGGCTGATGCGGCAGTCACTGAGGTCGATGCAGCCGTTCCTGCCGCTGAGGTCGATGCAGCCGTTCCTGCCACTGAGGCTGATGCAGCCGTCGCTGAGGTCGATGCAGCCGTTCCTGCAACTGAGGCTGATGCAGCCGTCGCTGAGGTCGATGCAGCCGTTCCTGCCACTGAGACTGATGCAGCCGTCGCTGAGGTCAATGCAGCCGTTCCTGCCACTGAGACTGATGCAGCCGTCGCTGAGGTCGATGCAGCCGTTCCTGCCACTGAGGTCGATGCAGCCGTCACTGAGGTCGATGCAGCCGTTCCTGTCGCTGAGGCTGATGCGGCCGTCGTTGAGGCCGATGCGGCCATCCCTGCCACTGAGGCCGATGCGGCCGTTCCAACAACTGAGGAGGGGGAAGTGGGCGTTCCAATAACTGAGACACACGTGGACGTTCCAGCCATCGAAGGTGATGTGGCTATTCCTGTCACTGAGGTACACATTGCCGTTCCAGCCACTGAGGGTGATGTCATTCCAACCACTGAGAGCGATGTCACCGTTCCAGCTGCTGAGAGCGATGTCACCGTTCCAGCCGCTGAAAGTGATGTAACTCTTTCTACTAGTTGCCTAGAGACTGCTGATATCACTGATATCACAACTATTGCTACCACTATTTCTATAACTGCTTCCACTACTACAACTGCCACCGATGAATCTATCACATCTACAGATCCCACTAATGTCTTAACTAGTTTATCTGACACTATCACCATTACTTCCGCCTCAAGTGAAATTCCTACAGCCAATACTATATCCGAGAGTGAGGCTGCTGCTGATGCTGCTTTAACTGATGCTCCAGCTGTGAAAAAAGCTATTGAAAACCGTGAAGTAGTCAAAGCAGACAAGGTCGTAAAAACCTACAGTGAGGTCGCTTGTAACACTGAGGACAGTGATGCAATCGATGACTTAGACGATTCAGAGGAGGAAGAGAGTCAAATAGTAACGCCTAAGAGTAGTTCTTCGAATTCTACAAACACTGACAGCGTTTCTTCAACTCCTTTAAAACTGGTGCGGAATGTGTCTCGCCGTCTACCTGTGAAACGATTGAACAATCAACTGAAGAGGGTGTCTAATGGCAACAACCTGGATGAAGTGCAGAGTGCCGTTAACAATCTCAAGTCTGAAGTCGATGATATTGAAATACCTGATGATTTTGCCACGCTGGCCTCAATGATTCAACGGAGACAGACCATAAGTGCCGGGGAAGCTACAGAGATTCCTATCGCCACCGAAGTTTTCTCACCTACAATAAGTATAAAAAGAGGCTACGAGGAAATGGAAGATGGTGAATTGGAAGAAGTGGAAATTGTTAAAGGAGAGTGTGTCAGTTTGAACTCCTCATTAGATGAAATGGAGACAGCGAAAGGTCTTAAAAAAATAAAAGGGAAACGAGGAAAGAGGAAAAAACAAATTACCTGCACCGTTTGTGGGAGCACGTTTGGTGGACAGGTCAGCTTACAAGGTGAGTATAACAATTGCATTCAGTTGACTTAAAATTTGCAAAGTTTTTTGTTGTTTTTTTTTCTTTTTAATTTAATGAATTCCTAAGGTCAAGAGTGGCTCAGTGAGAGAGTGCTCGCTTTTCATTTTGTAATAAAAAGGGAGACGGTATTAGCTTTTTAATAAGGTTTTGTTAATATCACTTGATCAGTATCATGAATGTTTTGTTAAATCGTGTACTAGACAAAGCCATGTCAACTTCTTCAGGATGGAACTGTTCCACTACCAGTTAAATGGGCAGATTTCCTTACAAACAGTGAAATCAAATGATTTCACACCTTTGAATATCCGATTAACAAATGTACATGCTAATTCTCTATCTCTCTATTTTCTCTAATGTCTATAAGGCCTGTGTATGTAGTGTGATGATCAATAGATGTGAAACCTGGCAAATGAGGGTTGATGAGAATGATACGATGGATGTGTAATGCGAGTCTTAAAGACAGGCTTAGATCTGATGACCTCAGAGGAAGATTAAATCTGGACATTATAGGCAGATGTGTGCAGAACAGGAGACTTTGATGGTATTATAAAAAAAAGTAGTTACCTCCCTTTTTTCCCCTAAATAATTCTCTTGTCCATATGACCCCACTCCTTTTCTGAAAGCCCTATTTGATTGGCCAGGACGATTCTCCTTGACCAATCAACAGACGCTTAATTTGACGGGCTGAATTCAAGAAAACCTTATTCTTCCTCTTTTGAACATTATCGCTGGCCGTTAAACAAGTAAGGAAAATCTCTCCTTAAATTTGAATTGCCACGAATTTGAATTGAACATTTTCAGGGAGCCGTCTAAGAAATTTCAGACGTTAAAGAACTTTTTATTGGACTTCTTATAGCCGCAAAACACAACTAGTTTTGCAAGGACCTTTTCCTGTATTATTTTGAATTTAATTATTAATACACGTATTATCCTTACTTATCTGACTTACGGGAACAGGATAAATAAAGACCTGGTCAGAGATAGGTTACTTGAGTATGTTCACTTGAGCTAAGTATGTCTTGCATAATTTATATAGGCATAACTATGAAAGTATGGTAACATTTGCTGGAAGGTATTATGGTGGCGCTCCCAGAAAAGTATTGTTTGGAGTTTTATCTGGTAATGTTGAGTATGCGACACAAACAGGACATGTAGAAAGTGTTCAGCTTCCTCTCCTAATGTACGACAATGAGTCTATGACTCTCTGTCTTACAGAAGAGTGCTCAGGACAAAAGCTCTGTAGACGTAGATCTTGGTACTTTCCGTCGGCTTCTTGTTTGGCCTTACTCTCTTTAATAGTATTAGACACATGCCAGCATGTTAGACCAAATATGATGATGTAATGATTGTTTCTTTTGATTAAAAACTTGTTCATGTGAATTCTTTATGAAATGCTGATTTCATTTTTTTTTTTCTTTTTTGTTCCTTTCTCAGTTCACATGAGCACCCATTCTGGTGTGAAACCTTTTAGCTGTGACGTTTGTGGCAAGAGATTCACAGAACGCAAATATGTTCGAATTCATATGAGACGACACACCGGAGAGAAACCCTATTTGTAGGTTAATTTTCTTTTCTTTCTGCCAAAAGGCAAAACATTAATTCTATACACAACTTCATTGTAAATTCATGTTAATATTCAGCCTCTTTCAGCAACTTTTATATTTACGCAAGAATCTTGTGTCCACTTTTAATAATAAAACAAATGTTCAATTATATAGAATTACCTACAATCTCCAAATATATTCGCCCTGTTGGCATGGCCACGAATTCTCCAACTGCAACCAACCCTATGCGTAGGGAGTGTTTGTTCTCAACGTGATTACCAATGCCAAAGAGTAATGTTTTCAAAGAAGTAATGTTTTTCTTGGAGTGGTATTTTCTGAGAGTAATGCTTCCCTATCTCAGTGAAATTCCATTCTGGGAGTAATGTTCCCACTTTCACTGTGAAATTTCCTTCTGAGTACAATGTATTCTGGTTATCTAAGAACATTAATTATTTTGAAGGTCTCCAATAAGCCCCTTATTCTTCTTTTTAGTAAAGTTGTTAAACCTAAGGATTTAATTGAGATCCTTTAGTCAGTTTTTTTTTTGTGCACCTAATTTTAATATAGTATGAATCCTATTTAGACTTGCATCATAAAACTAGTTAAGCCCTACTTATCAAAACGTGACGTGAACTCTGGATCTCTAGTTAAGCTCTGCTAATTTACCCCCGGAAAGACGTGGGAGTTCTACCAGCTGGAAAAGCTTTGTTATTCTGAAACTTGGTTTACTAATCCCTTCAGATGTTGCTGTTATCGTTGCTGTTCAACTGTCCATTAACAACTGACTTCATAATATATCTGGGTATCACAGCCCGCTGTATACATGGCAATGTAGCGTTTCATTCATTACATAAACTCTGGAGCCGACGAACCAAGATCCTGTTGAAGACTTGAAGACTAGACTCTGTCTCTATAACGCGTACTGCATGTCCATCATGCTCTACAATAGCAACAGCTGGGCAATAACAAAAGCCATGTTTGACAAGCTGGATGCGTGCCACCGCAGACACCTCTGTTCCATCACAGGTCACTGCTGGCCGAAAAAACTGATCAGAATCAAGGCACTATACGAGCTGTGCAACGAAAAGCCCCTCTCTGCAAAGGTCGCTGAACAAAGATGTCCTATGTCCTATGAATGGACCTTGACACTCCTGCACAAAGGGCACTAGACTTTGCCGTTACTAGCTCGCAAACCTACCAACCGTGACTATGACGGCACTGCACAAATCTGCTGGGCACACTACGTGCTGACCTCAAGCAGGCGGGACTAGGACCACTATGTACAGCGAAACAACTCCATTGCTTATGACAACTTGCGCATGACAAGGCCAGATGGCCTGGGACTAGCATGGAGGACTGATTGCAGCTACGGGATGTCATTTGACTACCGTAGCCGCAGAACACAGTTTTAAGAAGAAGAAGATATAAATCTTACACCTTCAACTAAAGATCTTTTGAATATTTACCGAGCAATGTGTGATGAAAATGGACGAAATTATTTGTAAATAACATAAACTCTTTATTTAACTGAAATATCAATTAAATATTCCTAAAAAGCTTTGACAGAATCAAATATAAGTTTTTTTTGTTTTTTTGTATTCTATGCAAATGAAACGTACAATAATTGTTCTCTCATTTGTTTTCAATTTTATTGTATCATTTTGTTCAGTATAATAAATAGTTTTATGTATATAAGAAAGTATGGTCTGGTGTGAAAACAGTTTTGACTCATTCTTTCTACAAGGTGTTTGGAAAATCGATGGCATAACTTTGTGAAAACGGTTGTGTGGGAATTGCTTTTATAGTCACACTCCATTACTAGTCTAATTTTCTTTTCTTCCTCTTTGGTTTGTGCTGATCATATTTATTTACCTGGATTTGGTTCTGTTACCTGAAATAAGAAAGGCCAACATTGACAGGATGACAACCAAGATCCCCCATGTTGGCTATCAAAGGAGCGCCTGCCAATCATGACGTTCAGATCTTTTATATTTGTTAGGAATGTTTTTATAGTTTTGTTTGTATGTGGCAACACCAGACCCAGACTTATTTTACCTGTGATTCTGTCCTAGGGATAGCATTTATCTTTCTCATATGTAGAAATAAGTGTTCTATCACACATTGTACGTGTTGGCTGTTTACAGTAAAGAATGTTGATCAATATTTGTTTCCATGGCCTATAACTCTGAAACTAATTGTTTCCGGACCTCTATGTTTATGGGAACTTTTTTCATTATTGACACACATAGAACATAATTCCAAAGTTATGCCATCGTAAGTATTCTTTCATAAAATCTATACGGATCATTACTTTTTAATAATTAAAAAAAAATTTTTTTTTTAGATGTAGCATTTGTGGTAAGGGATTCTCAAGAACGCAATCACTCCAGTCGCATATATTGTCACATGAAAAAGGAGAAGATGGTCCACAGAAATGCGATTTGTGTTATCGACCATTTGCTTCTGAAAGTCGGCTGCATGCACACATGGAGTCTAAACATCCGGCAGTCCCGAAAGTCTACAAATGTGCAGAATGCAACAGAGTATTTACTGCTATGCGTAAGTGATTTATTTCTTAGGCCCCTTTTGGCCATCTTTTTTTTCTTTTTAAGCAATAATCCCATTTTAATCTTTCATTACAAAAATCAAAAACACACATATCTCTATTTATATAGTTAGGTATGTATATATGTTTATGTATTTGTACAGGATTCACTCCTGAACTAATTAACTTATAACTATGAATTTTGGATGACATCTGCTAGGCATAAGGGGTCGTAATGTGGCCTATATTTAATTTTTTAAAAGGGGGGTGGAAGGAAGTCTTTCATGAAAATTCAGATACTTCCAATGTTTTGAAATTTAAAAAAATAGGGATTACACATTAATAAATATTTCCCAAATTTCAGTTTCTTTGGAATATTTTAAGGGTCCCTTTTGAAAATTCAAACACTTTAGATTTGCATTGAATTTGATCCATAGTCATTAGATTCAATTAAGCAAGATTCCCTGAAATTCGATTTCTTAAGACTCCTTAAGCTTAAGCCTTAAATTGTAAACATTTTCTAGAATCAAAATCATGTAATGGATTTTGATAAAAGAAATGATGTTACTTCCTGCTGGAAGAAACAAACCCAATCGTTGTTAATTGAAATTAATGAAACAAAATGTCGGCTAATTTTCAAACCGATAGCTTATTCCCATAATCAAGTTCTTATAAGAAAAAAAAATCAGTCTGCACAGTGTGGTTAAAGAGACAACCTCAGTTTCTTTTAACTAATTTAAATAATGTTACATAGTTGACATTATGCAGTCATTTAGTTTTAAAAAGTAATTGAATCATTAATATTTCAATCAACTCAAAATCAAATCTCGACTTCTCCTCGCATTGTGATTGCGTTTGTGTTTTGCCTCCTGAGGATTAGGATTATTTCATTAGCTGTAATAAAAGATTGTCAGCTTATTCTTCTTTTCCTTCTTTTTTGCTTGCCATCAAATCACTTCTTACACACTCAAGTCTTCCTTGATCTACCATCTTCTCTATTGCCTGGGATATCCAGACATATTATTGAGTTGATGCAAGAAGTCGCACACTGTGTACATGGTTAAACCATCTGAAACGTTGAATATGTAAAGCATCCAAAATCCCACCAATACATACCATTCATTTTATGAAGCACAGTTGAAGGGATCGTTTTCTCCAGTTTACTGCCATCCATCCATCTGATGATGGCACAGTCATTACACTGAAGCCATTTCAAATCAGAAGCATTTGGGGCCCATGTCTAACTTCCATACAAGATTATGGAGCAAACACAGGCCAAAAAGACTTTGCCCAAATCTTGAAGGAAACGTGCCTAGATGTTAGGATTGTCAGCAGCTTTCCTGAATCTTCCCCAAGCAGTGATAGCACATTCTCAATCACCATCAGTATTCAACATGTCACCCAGGTAGCAGAAGGTAACTTCAACATCAAGTAGGATGCCATCTACGTCCACATGTGCCACAGTTCGACCATTGATATCTGCGTCAAACATAATGAGTCAACTACCAGCCTCCCAGTAATACCACTACACTTCATGTGGACCCATAGTTTGCACTGGAAACCTTCATTGGAGTTTACTACGCAGGAAGTTGTGATCAACAACGGAGATAAGAAACTTTGTCTACATGTTGGCTCGCAATACCAGTCTTCCATGTCAGCAACCTGGAGTTGCACTCCTCCAGGGAATCTGAAATAACAAGATCGTCTGCATATAGAAGCTCCTATGTGACACCCACACTATTGAGCCCTGATGGATCTCAACGCCCACTCCAAATTCCTCGTTGTAGTGCCGGTTGACACAAACACAAGCTTTTGTGTACATGCTCTGGACTACACGAACAGCCCATTTCTCCACACCAGAGCACTTTCCTAGATATGTGGTCAAATGCCTTTACAAGATCAATGAATTCAAAATGGAGAACCCTCCTGAAAGCAATATACTTGTCCTGCAGTTGGCGTGCAATAAAAATGGCATCTGAGATCCTTCTACCTGGCATAAAACTGAACAGTATTTCGTTGATGCTCACCATCTCACGGATGTGAGTGTCCAAATACGCACCAACAGTTTCTCCTTGCATTAATTACTTTTCAACCAATTGAGAACACGACCTTAAAAGATGAATGATTTATTCGCCTATTGATCGTCCAGTAGGCTGCAAGGTCAAAGAGGTGGGGTTTTCAATTACTTTTTAAGCACATGGCTTAATTATTTTTACGTTACAAGACAATTTTTAATACGTCTTCTCAGCCAATTCGTTTACTCCAAACTGTCAATAATGGCGCCCGCCATTCTCTCTGTCATATGTCTAATGCCATATCCTCCTAAATATTATTGACATCCTTTCTCATGAGTTTTAGCTTATTTCAGGCAGGGTCAAACCCGTGACCCCTTTGTGATCTTTGTCTTAAACATATCCTGTTTTTCAACATCACGCCAGATGTATCTAAACAAATATATTTTTACTAATATTTATACTTGCAAATGTACTCCCAAATTTTCAACAACATATTTTAATTTCTGTCTTTCAACAATAATTAAATAAGAAAATTAATTTTCCTTATTTAATTATTGTTGAAAGACAGAAATTAAAATATGACGTGTGTCTGAAAAGTAAAGGGACTTGTATCACAAATAATTTATTTTAATTCGAAACAACAAACCACGATTTTTCGAAACAATATTTTCTTCAGATTTTTACATTTCTTGAAATTTCGTGTTGCAGATAACACAAAACGAATGTTCACTATTGAATTAAAAAAAAAATTTGTTATTATTATTGTTACTATTTAAAAAAGAAGTTTTTTTTTCATTTTTAATCATAATTCTAACTTTAAAATTTCTATGTGATTAAAATTCCATTTAAAAAAATATGTATTCGCTTGAATGAATGTTTTATCTTACACAACATTGATGTTATCCTTTCGTCGGGACTGTTGGGTCGGTAGTTCAAACACTTCACTCCGACTCTTGAAATCTTTAGACATTCCAACTCCGAACTAAGAAATCTTCTTCTAAAAGAAATAATTTATATATCTAACATATAAAGTAATCTTGTCGGATTTAAAAAGTTGGACCTAATATGCGATAGGAGGATTTAAGCTGACATATCAAACTTTGATTCTGTTAATTTTCATTTGTTATTGTTGTACCATGTTATTGGCACTATAATAATGCATTTTGCTACACTTTATTTTTGAAATCATGTAGTCTGGTAATATAGAAGCATTTTTCTATTATGATATGCAAGGAAATAACTCATTTTTATTGAAAAATATAAAAAGTTTGTTTCTTTGTTGTTTTTTTGTTTTTTTAAATATTAATGAGTCACCACTAAATAAGATTTGAGGATAATGAGATGGATTTACAGTTGCATGATGATGAATATCATGAGAAGATTGACGATTCCTACCTACCACCAATTCAAAACAACAGCCCAGAAAATAGTAGTTCTTATCCCTTTGTCAGAAACATCCTTCATGAAATGTGTGGATTAAAGAACAAAATGGGGGAATGGGGGGGGGGGGGTTGCAAGACTGACAAATGGAACCCAGGGTCCACTTTCTACTCTCCATAAATTAATGGAAAAACGTTTTTTTTTTGTTTTGTTTTTGTTTTTTTATGAACAAAATTGAAAGAATTCAATTTTTTAAAAAAATGAAAACTGGGCTGTGTAGTCTGTGGCCCCGGTGCTTGACTAACTCCTGAAATGTTGCCCTACTCAGACTCCTAAAGCAATGAATTAGCTTCAACTCTGACTCTACAGCCCTGTAGATAACACTGAGTATTTATTTACCTCCTCTCCAGGAGGTTAGGCACAAGGCCAGTTTTATCTTACTCCCACAAGTAAGATGTGACCCAAGGTCGGGTCGGGAAAGTGGGGTTTGAAAAGCCAGCGCCCGAGAAAGTGAGCACTCTGGCCATTAAGAATTGCCTGGGCAGCCCCGTCGGCATTCCCGGTAGGGGTGCTTCAGGCAGTAAGCAATAAACTTACTCCTCCCCAAAGAGGGGAGACAAAGCCTGGGAGGGTGGACCTCCTAGAACTGCACAGGACCGACCCATAGACCGGCATAAATCAAGCCCCAAAGGCCAAGACAATACCAGTTTATGGGGTGCAGTATCCATCGGAACAGATACTACACTTTGATCTTAGCCAAAAACACTGAGTAGCCCTGCTAGTATAAAATAAAGTTATTAAAAACCTTTTTGGTAATTTTCCCTCTTTCGCAGCATCATATCCAATTTAACGTCCGTTTTACATGCTGACATATGTTGGACTTTTACCTTTGTTGATATTCAGGATTGAATTTTGTTTTATTTTAATTTTTTGTAGGAAGTCTCAAACGTCACATTGAAGCTCACATGGGTCTAAAACGGTATGAATGTCAACATTGTGGCCGCCGGTTTCTGCGAAAAGAATATTTACGAAGTCATGCCACTCAGCATTCAGATCAGGTGATGCCTGTTCCGAAACGAAAGAAGCCCAACATGCAATGTCCCCAATTGAAAATCACTGTCGGTTCCAACACCTACTCGGTGTTCACGTCTGACACGTCTGCAGTTCCGCAAGAAGACCAGGAAACGTGGGTTGCGGCGGAATTGGTCCAGGATGAGGAACAAATACAAGATCCGAACGAGACTGCTCGAGCCACGGAGAGCGTTGAGCAGAGTGTCGAGGCTCCACTCTTCTTCATTGCACCCAATCAAGTGGAGTACGAGGTGGAGTGTACCTCGAGTGGAGGCACTGAACTCACAGAGGCAGATCTTACTGCAATTAATATTCTGGCACAAGCCACACTCAATACTCCTACTGCACTACCACTCACATGATTATTGGTGCCACGGCTGCGCGCGTGTGTATAAACAACAACAACAACAACAATAATAATAACTATGCATGTGTTTGTAGATAACACTTTCTACAGATTTGTGTGTGTGGATTATCTCCTCTTTGGTCAGAGACAATTTTTTTTTTTTTTTGAAACTTGACTATTCTTGAAAAGCCCAAAACTTTTATATATATTTTTTTTAAGTACGTGAATGTTTAATCATTCAGTATGTCTCAGAGAGAATAAGCATGAAAAATTTGTTATGGGAAGATTTCTGTAAAACTTTTTTACTCCCAATATTTTATTTTTGTTTTCTTCCTTACAACATGAAAACTGAAGATGGTTATGAAAAGAAGGAAGACAGTCATTCTCCCCCCCCCCTCTCTCTCTCATAATCTTTTTGTGTTATCCTTTTCACCCCCCCCCCCCCCGCCCCTTCACGTGTCATCATCCATCATGGGACGCTAACTATCCAGGCATGGTTGTGCATGCCGTTTAGTGCAATATATATAATCTCATGATTCCACAAATGCACGTCAAAAGATAAAACCAACTTTAATCCTTCTCCACCCAAAAAATGATTTTATTTTTATTCAATCATCAAAATGTTTCGATCCATTATTACTGGTTTTTTTTTCATCTTAAATCAAAAAAAGGAAAAATCACTATTCTCACCCCCTTCCCTTGAATATAATTATGTTGATTGAGCACTGTAAAAATGTTTACTTTTAAAAGTAGAAAACATATTGTTTCTGGATTCTTTCACCCTAATTTCGCTGGAACTATTTTCATACCAGCCTCTTTGCTTCAGATTGGGTCCATTTTTTTTTCATTTTTTTTTTTAAATTTGATGTTCAAAATCTGAAGCCATTAGAAAAGATCAATGATGTTGAAATTTATTTTACTCAAAAATATCAAATAAAAATGAGTACTTTACAGAATTATTGATAAAAGTTAGAATTTATTTCATAAATACAGTAAAAATGAGTACTTTACAGAATTATTGATAAAAGTTAGAATTTATTTCATAAATACAGGGTGTTCAATAATAAACGTTATAACTTTATTTGCCCATATTTATTAAATAAATCAAATTATACAAATTAAACCAAAATGAACAGATACATCATTCTTATTTTCAAATATCAAAAAGTTATTCAATATGACCCCCGTCGGCGTCAATAACGTGCTGCAAACGCTTAGGAAATGTCCTACAAGAATGACGAATGATTGCGTGGGGGATTTGGGCCCATTGTTCCCTCAATTTTGTCTTCAAAGCATCCAAATTTGTGTGATGGAAAGCTGAAACCTTGCTCTCCAGGATGGACCAAATACTGAAATCCAGAGGATTCCGGTCTGGAGATGATGGTGGCCATTCTTCCTTGGAAATGAACTCTGGAACATTCTTGCCTAACCATTCTTTAGTCTTTTTTTCTCTGCGTGAGAGAGGTGAGTCCTGTTGGAATGACCAACGACGTTTACTGAAGTGCTTTTTTGCCCAAGGATACAACAATGATGACTCAATAATATTTGTACGATAATTCTACTGGTTCAGTTTCACATCTTCATCCACAAAAATCAAAGGATTCCTTCCAGTTTTGATTATGGCAGCACAAAATCATCACTGACACTGCACCTTGCCTCCGAGTGATAACCTAAAATCAAATCCGATCATTTTGAATGTTAACATACTACTTGACGTCAAATTTCTTTTCATCATTGAAAACCAGGTTAGCCAGCTCTGATATGCGATAGGAGGATTTCAGCTCTTTGCTTCCGTTTATCGACAGAACTTGTAGATAGCAATTGTTTCCTTTCGTGTTTGTAAGGAGATCAGTGTGGAGAATAATGGACATCCCCCTTTGATAGATTTCTGAGGGATCTCCTTAGGTTTCTCCTCAGCTTCTCTGATGAATTTGATCACTTTTGATGTCCACGCAGTACAAGGGCTGCATTGTCCTGGTAAACTCTTTGCATTGTTTGAGTGTTCTCCAAACCAACATTTGTTGATATTTAGTGATTTTAACCTTGACGACTTTTCCGACTTGTACAACTCTACAATCACAATTGTCTTATTCAAATCCTGTGTCATTTTTCATATATATATATATATTATACCTGAAAAAAATTATTAGATTTTAATGAAAATGGATAATAATAATAAAAATTTATAATGGGAAATATTGAACACCCTGTAAGATAATTTTTACTTGTTCAGAAAAGGATTTGAGTTTGTAGATAAGTAATAAGATGGCATTTCAATTTTATTGTTGTTTTTGTAAATCAATTTAATATAAATATTTACTCAAAACAGATTTATATTTTTGTGATTCATATGGGGAAGATGAATTAAAAATATTGAAAAGAATTCATTTTCCTTTTTGAAACTTTTGATTTATTATTTTATTAGTAACTTGTTTTTACCTGACCAGCATTTCTTTTTTTTTTTTTCTTTTTTAGTTAAATCATTATGGTATTGTTTGGTCATTAAATTATTGATTGAACGACTGTCTATTCAACAATTTAAAAATGTTTCCAAATTCTTTTCAAAGGGTCACAAATTAATTCATTCCTTTTTTTTTTTTTTTCGATTAAAAATTGAATGGCTGATTTGTTTACGAAGAAACGGAAATGCATATGGTTGATTTAATTTCATTATTTTATTTTTTAAATAGGATTTAAAAAATTTGATTTTGCATTTTCAATTAATAGTGAATAAAAATAATTCACTAATTATGAAAGTCACATAATTTTCGGAAAAACTTGCGAAGTTGATCTTCTAATTTAATTAATATAGAAATGTGTCCATTTAATCTGCATGTTTAATGTTGTTTCAAACTGAAGCTGCACGACGACTCCTACAAATTCTTTGGACACATCTTAAAATATATTATACAAATATTTTAGTTTCAAAATTTAATCACCAATTGACTGACACTACTTTCATGTTTTCTAAATACATGCATTCTTTCATTACACACATGTCAGTTTATGGTAACCAAGAAAAAGATAGTTTGAAGGAGACTTGGAGTAACTTCGTCAAAGATGACTAACATGCAATCCACATCTGATATGGAAAAAGAAGTTGTGATTTATGGCGATGCTAAATTTCAGCTATTTTATTACAAAGAATACTGCATTGAAAAATCGTGCAGAATATCAGCCAGCCATCATTTTGATAGTGAAGGCAGGAAATGTACACATAAATACGGCTGATTAAAAATTATCAAACCACTCAGAAATGGGTTAGGGTTACCAGTTGTTACAAAAATATTTTCTTTTTAGCCTAAAATTCTTAAAAGTAAATCTTTGCACTCTCGAATAAGATGATACTTTAAAGATATAAATAATATCTTTAACCAGTAGACTAACAAAGCTCAATATAGTGTATAGAGCATTAATATTAATGGATTGAATGACTAATAAAATCTGATTAATCTCATTTTATTATAAATTCAAAAACAAGGAGTGATACTGCGTTCTTAACTCATGAGTTTTCAAAGAAAATCTTCTCCTCAGAGGACCATTACCGCAATGACATTACTATAAAAATAAAGCTTTAAAAAAAATGTATAAAACATCAAATATATTGGCCAAAAACACAGTTTTGTTAAACTTATAGTTTATCCAAGTCAGAAAGTTTAAAACAATTTCAAGAAAAATGTCAAAGTCGATTAAAAAAACAAAAAAACAATTCAGGTGGTGAATGGTAATCCAAAAAACGAAAAAGATATCCAAGTGGAAAATTTGCTTGCTATCGATGCAGTAGATGACAATGAAGAGTGTATTCAGGGTGTATGTAAATTAATAACAAAACCATAGAAAAAGCAAAATCATACAAAAAGTTCAGAAGACTCATATATATATATATATATATATATATATATATATATATATACACACACACACACACACACACACACACACTTCCATCCTGTTACACAAAAGTTAATGACTTTTCTAACCCTCCAGACGCAATCATTTCACGTGGAGAGTGAAACCAAAAAGCAAGTCAGACAACCACCTCACACTTATCCTGCTGCCTAAAATGAATTTGGAAAGAAATCATCAACTCGATGATAAAAAGTCAGCAGTAGCTGTTTTCTTTAGGGCATCAAATGATAATTTATATATTCAAAAATACATAATACTATAATTTTTATAGGAATATTTTAGTAATATTTCTAGATGAAAAGCTCCTGCAAACATTGGCAAAGCATAATGTTTTATTTTCTGTCATCTTTGTTTCCTCTAAGTTTATGATAAACTGGTGCACACTTTTGTGTACACTAGTTTATCATAAACCTGGAGGAAACAAAAGATTTTGCTTAAAATCTTTTATTTTATCCACTACAATTAGGGGGCCTGTAAGACCCAAATTCTAGTATATATTAAATTGTTTTTAACGCCAATTTGCAGTTAAAGCAAAATAAATTGTTTTGGACTATTAAAATAATTTCCAACGCTATTGATAATGTTTACCCATTTATTTATTTTAATTATCACTTATATTTGAATTCATGTTTTAAGACATGACATAAGTCATAAATATTCTGTTACGGTAATGTTTTAAGCTCTATTTATTAGAAAGTCTAAATAGCTCAGTTGGTAGAACCTCAAACTGAAGATATCAAGGTTTTGGTTTCGATTTCCGGTCATGACATCCGCTTTATTTGTTGGGAATTATTTACTATTAATGCAATATCTTCCATTTCTAATTTTGGGGGGCATTAACGATTTAAGAAAAACATTTCGTTCTTATATCTTATATCTCTTGTTCAGCTGATTATATCTTCCCGAGTCGCCATTATCTGTTATTGGGAATTTTTAATCCCCTCAAAATATCAACAAGAGAAATCCCATCTGACAATGATGGGTGATATCCCTTTTGTATCTCTACCATAAGTTATTTCTCACCCACCGACTCCCAAGAAGAAAACAATTCTTTTCTCTCCTATCGGAGATCAGCTTATCTCCGATATTTTTTTTTTTATTGTTAACTAATCTAGAATTCTCCAAAAGCAAAGACACGGTCTTGAGTTCGAATTCAACCAGCAACCAATCGACAATATTGTCACACAATGATACTTATTTTCTCTAGAGAATTACAGGCTTACAATCAAAACGAAAGACACGTCCGCTTAAATTCCGAACTGTACACAAAGCCCGACTGAAACAAAACGCTCCCAACAAGCCTGCTTGCCAGCTGACTAAAATACCAAATCTCACTTTGCTCAGAAAGTATATGTAGACATTATTGGCGTTTATAGTAGGCCACACAGCAAGCTCACTTGAAAATTATCGGTTGTTAAATCTATAGACATAAAAACTGACTCTGGAGTGGACATTAATTCTGTAGGATCTCAATTAGTCTGCTTTCTTAGCATTACCCCCACCCACCCCCGTTTTCAAGAAGCCATTATTTTTTTTAAAGAACCTAAGCAATTTTTTGGCGTGGTCTCTTGGGATGAATATTTCTCCCATTGCAAGCCTGTCGTTTGTAGTCCACTAAACATTCAAGTTTATCCGTTAAACTAAATCTGCACCAGAAGAGAATTTTCACAGATCTGAACACAGATTTTTGTGAACAGCTTTGTATTGCCATTAGTTTTGACTACAACAGTCGATAATGAACAGCGCATTTGAAATTTTTTATTTAATATTTTCGTATTTATTCAGTATACAGCTCATCGCATTTCAACTCCTTCCGTAAATGAGCAACGATAATATGCCGAAAGAAAGTTAACGAAAACGAATTTACCTTTTTTGTTGTTGTCCCCCCCCCCTTTTTCGGTTAGTATTTGGTTATCTTTGTAGGGTTTTAGCTTGAATGCCACTACAAACTTAGAATTAGTAGTTAATGGTGAAGGGTATTCTTTTTCTTCATTGTTATTTTGATGTGCCATTGCTTGCGGTAACTCCAAGTTTCATTCTCCCTTTTCCTCTGTTACAATCTATTTATATAACCAGAGCTTGGTTCAACATGTCCATACCACTTTGGGCAGAGCGACAATGCAGAGCTGACTAGCAGGGAGCCAGAAGTGTCATCAAGATGCAAACCACAAATCCACCGAACCATAGACTTGCCATTCCTCTGCATCTTCAGTGGGAGCCCAGCATTCACTCGCACATAACATTGCATTACGGACAAAGTGTTTGTTAGATTGGGAAACCTGGCCTTCAGTAACCCAACACTAACCTTAAGTCTGGGTTTGTGTAGAGCCATGGTTTTTCAACCTGTGGGTCGCGACCCATGGGTGTCACAAACCTTTTTTGTGGGCGTCGCAAGAACTGAGGAGTTGATGTATTTTATTAAACTTAGATCTATGTAAAAATTATTGTTGAATATGTGAGATAGAATTAATAATCAAGGGAGGCACGAGAGCGCTCTATCCCTTAATAGACTACACGAATGGCCTATGCTGGAAATCTCATTTCTTTGATCAATCATAACGCAAAAACCAAATTAGTTAAAACTTTACGCAAATTTTTTTTTTTGATAAGTTCTATAAGTGTGTAGAATTTCAGCATCATTAATCAAGGCAACCCAGAGATCCAAAAAGTTCAATCATGAAATCATGTTATTTGTGTGTATGTACGTACGTATGTGCCACCCTGTATCTCATCAACTATTTGATGGATTCAGCTGATTTTTGGCAAAGATAGGTTCTAGTGTCTAGTTGATGGCATTTTAATATAAGTTTACCATATACCTTGATTAGTCAAACTACCAACTATATGAGTTATGAGAAGGCATTGTATTGAGACATAGCCTTTACAAAAGTAGTGACATTCCATGAAAAATGCCAGTATGTCATTAAGGGTATACGAGCACAACAAGGCTATGTATTTTACTGCATAGAGATTTATACTGTAGTGATGTAATAATGAAATGGTTTGGTTGATATGTAGTTATAGCCTTAATGACAATAAAAGTGTAAAAATTTGGGAATTTCCTTGCTTTTGTACATTTAGTGTATATGAATTTTCATCTTAACCCTATTAAGGGCATATGATTTCAGTATACTGGCATTTTTCATGGAATACAATTAAATTTACTTTGTTAATTTGGCCAAAATACTAAATAAATTAACAGTACAGGACCAATTTTCACTAAGGTTCACTTTCGCGGGGAAGATGTTTTATTTCTTTATTAATTACTTTGGAGCCTTGTATGTCCTTTTGGAGTACTCTATGGAATACAATATTTTAAAGATCGAATCCTTACTAATGATGTGGGTTCCATTCTTGGCAGTGTCCTGTCTAAGTAAATGCTATTTATTGAATAAAGTTTTTTTTAATATTTTCATTATGTATGCGGTACATATATAAACAGGACCCAACACGCTTCTTTCTGACCGCGTGAGTATCGTCGTCGCCCACTCACGCACAGGTGTTTGATATCCCGGTCGCGGTGCCGAGTAAAACAGATACCTCACTCTGATCCGGTGTCACTGAACCACTTGTAATATAGGTGGTCCACTCGTGTCTTTATCTCTGTACTCACACGTCTGGTCCTCGGCGCAGGAATCCTTCTAGACTGTGAACACCCTCTCTGGCCAGTGATGTTGTCCTAGTGGCAGTAAAAACAAAGATGTGATGAATCTCCTCCGGGTTTGATGAATGACGATTTCGTTATTCTGTGAAGGCAAAGTTACCTAGCAGGACAATTCGACAATAGAATAATTCAACATCGGTTTCTTTTTGTATCAAATAATTATTAAAAACAATTAAAAGGAAGGATTAACTTTACACTTGAATTTTAGAGTCTCTTACTCCGATAATATGTCTTGGTTTACTAAGCTATCTCGTCTCTCTGTGTGTGTGAATCGCTTTTACGACTGCAAAGCCTTAATTGAGACATAAGTTGTCTACTCAAAACGGTGTGGGGGAGGGGATCCTATGGCCATGCCATACCAAACGAGAGCGATGTTCGCGCAACACTCCAGCTTGGTCGGCGCTCGTCCGTCCAGGTCGAATCCCAATTTCTAACTGACTGTCCACTCAAAACAAAATCCTTTCTTCTCCCAGAAAGGCATATTATCACACCTTTTCTTTCTCCAACCTATTTCTCTATTCCTTCTTTTGATCTCCACTCTGGCCTACCACCCACCCACCCACCCACCCACATAGTACTGACACATGTATGTTTTTCGTTGGTGATAAAAAAGATTTGGCCAAAACCCGGCACACCTGTTTAAACTCGGCCTGTGTAAGATTTAAATGCAATTGACAATCTCTCATGGCTTTCTCAGACAGTCGGGCACCACCTTCCCAGCTTGTTTTGTATAGCCGATCCCGCGGGAAATATGTACTAGTTCTTAGATCTCCACTTGTTTCTACGTAGGACCCCTCCCTCAAGATGCATGTTAGTGCAGACTGTCGGCTACAATCACTGTTTCACACATAGCTGACAGTGGTGACTCCAAGGGAAAGAATATGAAGGCATATATCTCCTCTCGGGAAAATTTTGCATTATTCGCAGTGTACATACAGGCCTACATGAAGATAATTGGGACCATGTATTCTGGGTTTACATTCTGCTTCAATTTACATTTTGGGGTTGTATGAGAAATAGTTGAGAACACTGGTGCACATCTTTGTGTTATTATTTCACTCATCTAACTTTCTGATAAATTCGATGTAACTTAACTATTTTTATTTGCAGATTGCGTTTTATGACGTCATGGTAAAAGAGCGAAGTTATTACGATTCATTTTTCAAATTTAGATTTATCAGTATCGTCTCTAATGATACCGAAAAACCTCAGTGCATACTTTAGTACGCACTGAGGTTTTTCGGTATCATCAAAGTTCTTTCGGACGAATCTAAGAAACCGTTTGTGACAGTAAACATTACCTACCAGCTCAGAAGGAAATGTGATGCTTCACATATCGAGACTGTACATTCGCCAGAGTGGTTAGGGGGTTCTCTTCGCAGATGTAGCCTTTTGTAGTTGCAACTAATTAGTATGGGGGGGATCAGCTGATGTAAATGGAATGACTAAAATGAAAGGCGGCGGTTGATCGGTCGGTGTTCATTGAGGTGTTGTTGAAAAGGAGTTCCTCTATTTCATTACTGGATTACAAGCTATTTTGGCCAAAAATAGACAGCCGTTTCGACTTAAAGATCATTTCTGAGTTTGATGGGACTGGAGCAGTTGTTGAATGGATTGAGAAAGTGTAATTAGTGTGTGACTTAACATGATCACCTGCTTCACTCTAGATATCTCACTTCGGCTAACAGAGGGGGAGGGCGTTTGCAGTTTACCAGCAATTGACTAAAAAAGAAAAATCCGATGCAGCACGAATTAAAGAAATACTATTTACTGCTGTTGCCGATGACAGATTTACAGCATATGAGTAGTTTGAGGCATGTGTGTTGTGTCCTAACGACCGTAGACATGTATTTGGCAGATTTGCGGAAGTTGTCAGTCCTATTTGGTGGAATACCAGATCATGTGATGGTGTGCGTATTTGTACGAGGGCTTCCTGACCTTAGAAGAGCTGTTGTCTCGAACATTGATGAAAGACAATCTTGAAGTGGAGGGGCCAGTCGTGGCTGCGGCAAAGCATGCCAGAATCACTCAAAAACCTGTGGGCATGGGACGATCTGATAAGTCTTGCAATCATTTCGTGAGAGACCGTGTACAGAAGAGGCAGCCCACTTGCCAATGCTGTTATCGGTACAACAAGACTGGTCAGAGATTGTCTGGGAAACGAAGTTGGGGACGAGACATCAGCGCCAGTTTTTCCTTCAGTCTTTCCTATCATTAACACTGGATGCTCACGTTCCATCTTGAGCACAAAGCTATGTCAGTCGTGGTCACAGCACTATTAAGATTAGTACAGAAACTGGAAACGTTGCTACCATCAATACGTGCTGTAATGGACTATCATGAATTAAACATCTACAGTGATGCAGATGTCTGTGCAGAGAAAATGCGAGAATAGACAGCAAGGAACAAATGTATCCATTCTGTACCTCAGGAAAGCATACCTGCAGATTTATGTTGAAAGATCCGTTTATCCGTACCAAACAGTGATATTTAAAAGAACAAAGATATTGTCTAACTAGGTTAGGGTTCGGCTTAAATGTAATGAAGGATGTGCTCGAGGCTGTGTTAGCCCAAGATGAGAAGATAAGGAGAGCAATGTTGACATGTGTCGATGACATATATATTAATGAAGATATGACGTTGGCAGAATCCGTGAGGAAGCATTCAGAGAAGCTTCAAAATGGTGCAATAGTGCTGGGATTAAAAGTTTGGGAGGAGCCTGGTCGACTGCGATGGAGGACAGGAAGAGGTACTGTGGACATTCCTATGACCATGCCACAAAGATGTATCTTCTCCATGTGTGGCAAACTAGTGGGGGACTTTCTCGTGTGGATGGCTTCGAGTGGCATCAGGATTTATGAAATGTCGTGCTACAGCTGTCACACAGGGCTGGGATGACAGGGTTAGCAATGCCCCTCTTAAGTGTATGATAGCAGACACACTTGCCTGGGTACATCAATAAGATCCCGTCCAAGGAACATGGTGCCTAGACACGAAGGAACTGGAAGTGTGGGTGCATGCAAGCTCGCTGGTTGTGGGTGTGGCTCTTGATGCTGATGGAGCCATCATTGAAGATGCATGCTGGTTGCAACCAACAAAGGATACACAACATATAAACGTGGCAGAGCTGAATGGCGTGCTAAAAGGATTAAATTTCACACTTAAATGTGTTACTCACAAAAACAGACTTCCTTTGCGTGTACGACTGAGTGACTAATGCACTCACGGGACAGTCTCGAATGAGCACCAAGGTCGCAAGCTATAGCATAAGGCGAAAACTGCACACAATAATTTAATTAATGAAAGAATACAATATTTCGGTTGATGTAGCAGTAGTAAAATCTGACCAGAACTGGCAAGAGTTCCATAGCGGTGGCTAAATGATGTGAAGAAAGAGATTGAACCCACACAGCCAGTGTGTGGGTTTGCCACAGGGAGCTTGAACCCAACACGTAGTGAACATTCTAGAATCAGGCAAACATATTTTGTGAATAAAATCGACCTGTCCGCGTCTAAAGCAGCTGTAAGAGGAATTATGAAGAATGTCAGACGATAGACCCAGCCTCAGTGCAATGGAAAAAGGGAGGGCTCAGCATGCATGAAGTATGGAACCGGCTGGGGATGGACATCACAAACTACAACTGCTGCCATTTTTTGACACTGATTGATTGTAGCCCCATGCGGTTTTCAATATGGTGGCCACTACCACGGCAAGACACTACACATGTGATCCAGCAATTAGAATAAGTATTTTTTTAACGTGGTCCGACAACCGTGATTTTGCCTGATAACGACACATCAACAATTCAGGCAGTTCATGAATGAATGGAGTGAAAACTTTCGACCACACTGCGCATACAGGCCATCAAGAAATGTTATCATAGAAATGTGTCATAGGACAGTAAAGCGGATTGTTGCATGAAAGAGCTGCCCTATTATGGTGGCTGTGCATTGGTACAATGTTACACCCAAGAAACGATGTGTTTGCTTTCATCAGCACCAGCCAATTCGCTGCACTCATACCAGATCAGAGTGAAAGGGGTCAGTGTGGTGTCCCATCCGGATCACCAAAGAATCGCTACACATTATAAAGAGGGGAACAGTGTGGGTGAAGAATCTGCAAGGACGTTGCACATCAAAATTCAGACCAGGTTGTATTACAGTCGGTGGTCGTCAATGGCACGCATCAGCATGTGGGAGACGTGTGCCTACATTCCAATACAATTAGTAGTAGTGGTTCCATGTCTGAGAGTGCTACTTTGGTTGAGCTGCCTGATCTATTGCCGATTCAGATCCTGGTACTTCTTAGTTGAAGAAGAAATAACTGTTCAACTACAGAGGAGTACTAGGGTAAAACGACCAGCCACCCACTGTCACTTGTGTGATCATATGATCAGGGGGGAGTGTGACAATAAAGAACAACACCTACCGGCCGTGAAGAAAATGCTATGCTTCGCATGTCGGGACTGTACATCCGTCAGAGTGGGACGAATTCTCTTCACAGATGTAGCCTTTTCTAGTTGCAACTAATTAGCATATGTGGGGGATCAGCTGATATAAATGAAAGGATTAAAATGAAAGGCGGCAATTGGATTTTGGACAGCTAAGAGAGAACATTGGACTTGAGGTTGACATGCAATTGAGAGGTCGGAGTTCGTTGCGGCATTGTTGAAGAGGAGTTCCTCTAACCCATCACCGTCAAAGCTCAAAAGGTTCTTAGGAATTTGTATTCCGACTACAAAGACAAACAACATTTTTTGATCGAAAGGCAAACAGCGTGAAGCGATCTCGATTGATTCCTCTGGAATATTCCAGTAACAAAATCGATCCGTTGTTGAAGTGTCATTCTTAGTATTAACGCGGATTCCAAAGCAAAGAAGCCACACACAGTTGCTGAAGAGTTGATAATCCGTGCGCGAAAGACATAAATCGTCTATTGATTGCAAATGAAGCAGAGGGCCTATCGGAGAACACTACAACGTAGGATTTCGTTGATGCGTGAGGACATCAAGGATAAATCAATTGAAGTCAGCTGGGTCGTATGATCTTCAGCTGGACGAGTTTACGGGTGTTTCATCTTGTGCACAACTTATTGCATTTGTGCAGTAATTTAGACCTGCCTTCCCCAACACTTGGATAAGATGTTCATCAGGCTATTGATACATTTTTCAGAGCAAGTGGTATCAAAGGGAATTATTGGGCGAACTTTGTACAGATGATGCTCTAGTTATGTTGGGCCATACATCAGGGTTTCAAGCACATGTTAAGAAGGTGGCACGAGGACTGTACATTCATACATTGGGCCTGGCTTCAAAAACGTTACCTCCCGAGTTAATGAAAAGTGTTTAAGCAGGTGACAAAGCTCGTAAAGACGGTAAAATCAAGTGCATTCGACACACGTTTTTGTGAGCAGATCTACGAGGATCATCAAAATCTCGTTTCACACTGGGGTGAGATGGCTATCGAAAGGCAACGGGCTTAAACGGGTCTTTGAACTGCGTGTCGAGAGACTTTTTACACAAGAAAGGGCTGATAAAATTTTTGCATGTGGTATCACTGGCTTGATATTTTTGGCAAATCGAATGAAATAAAGCTCTCTGAAAAGAAAAGCTAGGACCATCATCGATTTCATTGATATACTTTCAGCATTTCAAGTGAAGTTAGAACTTTGGAAAAGGAAGATGGCAATCAATAAAACTGGAATCTTCTTTCCTGTCCTCAATGAACTCCTTGAAGATATTAAGGATATATGGCTCATACCAATGGCAAATCACAGATTAGCAACACCCTTCAATCTTTGCTCAGGAAATTTACCAAGTATTTTCCCGACATAACAAGAGAATTTAACATTTGTCAGAAATCCGTATCTAGTCTCAATCAATGACATAATCAACATGTTTAACGATGCTGATAGCACCCAAGAAGAGTTTATTGCATGAAGAAATGATTCAACAACACAAGAAATGATTCAACAACACAAGAAATGATTCAACAACACAAGAAATGATTCAACAACACAAGAAATGATTCAACAACACAAGAAATGATTCAACAACACAAGAAATGATTCAACAACACAAGAAATGATTCAACAACACAAGAAATGATTCAACAACACAAGAAATGATTCAACAACACAAGAAATGATTCAACAACACAAGAAATGATTCAACAACACAAGAAATGATTCAACAACACAAGAAATGATTCAACAACACAAGAAATGATTCAACAACACAAGAAATGATTCAACAACACAAGAAATGATTCAACAACACAAGAAATGATTCAACAACACAAGAAATGATTCAACAACACAAGAAATGATTCAACAACACAAGAAATGATTCAACAACACAAGAAATGATTCAACAACACAAGAAATGATTCAACAACACAAGAAATGATTCAACAACACAAGAAATGATTCAACAACACAAGAAATGATTCAACAACACAAGAAATGATTCAACAACACAAGAAATGATTCAACAACACAAGAAATGATTCAACAACACAAGAAATGATTCAACAACACAAAAAGAAGAGCTTACCTTTAATTTGGTCAGCCAGGGTTTCTTCATATCCCAAAGTTTAAAGCACAGCCATCCGCCATTTGATGCCCTTTTCATCGACCTATCTTTGTGAAGCTGGCTGCTCCGTTGTTGTGAATAAATACCTAGTTTAGGAACAGAATGATAGTGCGGTCACATCTGAGGTTTACTCTATAAACAACGGTGCCACATGTAGACAAACTGGTCACCAACATGCAACACCAGCCATCGCACCGACGCTGTTTATAGTGTATGAAAGATAACCAATAAATAAGGTTTTCTTCAATAGATCGCTTCACATCGTTATTTATGCTTGTTTTCTATTTTTTTTTCTTTTTTCTTATCTTTCTGTTTTTTGCTGGTGATGGGGCATCCTACCGGATGCCAGACATTCACCGGCTATTTCAGACACTCCAGCCTAAAGATCTTTTTAAGATTCTAACCATCCCTTTAAGTGCAATTGTTTGTATTTCTGTTGCACTCAGTTCACCAGATAGCTTTTGAAATTCATTTTCATTAGTCCTGTTGTTCCTATAATTACTCGGATGATGGAGATTTCTATTGTATGTACACTGTATGCTACACTTGAATTGACTATTTTGAAAAAGGGTCGTCGGGTCATATTGGTTGTTCATAAAGAGTCACAGTGAGAAATCGATTATTGCGAGTTGAAACCTTACATTTAACTTGGCCTCAATTGCCACCAGTAGACTTTCTTCTTTTTTCTTTTTTTAACCGAGGCCCAAAGGCCACTCGGGGATAAGATAGCAATTTATGTTCATAAAAAAAAATACAAAAAATGTCCATTGATTTGCATACTTTCGTGGTGCAATACGATTTTCGATCATCTCACTAATGCAGGTATACAAAATAAGTCTAATTTTAATGTAATTCTAATATAAACAAAAATAGTTACAAAAACTTTTTTTTTTTTAAATGACATATCTTAAATAATTCATTTAAGTCATTAAATATAAATATATTCCATGAAAAATGCAAGTATACTGAAATCATATGCCCTTAATAGGGTTAAGATGAAAATTCATATACACTAAATATATAAAAGCAAGGAAATTCCTAAATCTTTACACTTTTATTGTCATTAAAGGTATGACTACATATCAACCAAACCATTTCATTATCACATCACTACAGCATAAATCTCTATGCATGAGTGGATGAAGTGTGTGAGGTGCGCTGAAGAAAAATTCCTAACAGTAAAATACATAGCCCTGTTGTGCTCGCATACCCTTAATGACAATAAAAGTGTAAAAATTTGGGAATTTCCTTGCTTTTGTACATTTAGTGAATGTGAATTTTTCATCTTAACCCTATTAAGGGCATATGATTTCAGTATACTGGCATTTATCATGGAATGTCACTACTTTTGTAAAGGCTATGTCTCAATACAATGGTCATTTTTAAGGTGTTTTGGAATTTTCTGGAAAACTAAGGTATATGGTAAACTGAAATTAAAATGCCATTTACTAAACCCTAGAACCTCTATCTCTGCCAAAAATCAGCTGAATCCATCAAATAGTTGATGAGATACAGGGTGGCACATACGTACGTACGCACAGATAACACAAAATCATGCCTGACCTTTCTGGATCTCTGGGTTGCTTTGACTAATGATGCTGAAATTCTACACTTATAAAACCTATCAAAAAAAAATTTTGTGCAAAGTTTTAACTAATTTGGTTTATTGGTTTTTGAGTTATGATTAAGAAATGAGATTTCTAGCATAGGTCGTTTTTGAAGTCTATTAAGGGATAGAGCGCTCTCGCACCTCCCTTGATTTTTGATGGAAATTAAAAGCTGAGTGAAAATGTATTTCATAGCTAATCAGAACATTTATCTCAAGCAGGTTATGGTAAGATTATTTACTTCAATATTCATTTGCTGGGTATCACCAGAAATAATAAGGGGATTCAATCAAATTTTTATTTTATTTTTTTAAAAATAAATTTTTCATTATTACTGATAAATCTTCAAAAAGAATATTCTGAAATGACGTCAAAATCAGCTGCAATATTTTTTTCTTATATTGAAACAGTTGCCAAGTTTGTACGCATTTAAAAAATTTACACAAAATCCTCAAAAGAACTGAATTCTTTATATAAATGAATAAATTAAAGTGTTTTTTTCATTTATCACTCCTATATTAACATCAAAACAGGTTATTGTTATTAAAATCAATAATACAACATAGTATTCTGAAATACTGTATATATTGTAGAGATGAAAGGCCCAAATTTGCATAACTATTCTTTTTAAACGGTTCATAAATTAATGTTCAGGGTTATTCATTCGCAATTTTATTGTGTAATGTTTTTCCATATATATGCAATAGTTTTGTTGATATTAACAGTAATTAAAGTGATTTAATAATAATAAAAAAGGATAAATTATTAAACCTTTCTTAAAAT
The DNA here is from genome assembly GCA_963556195.1 of Sepiola atlantica. Classification (NCBI taxonomy): domain Eukaryota; kingdom Metazoa; phylum Mollusca; class Cephalopoda; order Sepiida; family Sepiolidae; genus Sepiola; species Sepiola atlantica. The sequence goes on from OY744530.1 coordinate 99,510,526, forward strand.
ATTTGTTGAATAATTTTCAGAGGGAGGTAATGAAAATTAAACTAACTAGAAAGAAAGATACGAGTCATAAGAAAGGGGTCAGAAAGGGGAGGGGGTGACTGACTGCTCCCTCCCATTAGCGATCAATGCTGCACTTTTAAAATTCAATGAAAAAAATTGTAAGTTTAAAAAAAAAAAAAAAGAGCACACGCCCACAATCACTCAGGCGAATTGATTTCCTCTTTCTTTTCATTTCTTGACGGCCTTATTTAAAAGATAAATAAATTACCAAAATGTTAACATCTATTTATATAAATAAATGGTCTTGTGTTTACAACAAACTTATAAATGAAATGTTTAATATTTAACATTTTGGTTTCAAGTAGTGAACTTTGCGAAACAATAACGAGCTGACTTATCAAATAATAAACTTGTGAAAGTGAACAGGTTTTAGCAGAACATTTTGAAAGAAATTCTGTATTAGATTCCAAACTTTTTGGAATCTAATACAGAAATGAAGCCTCGGTTAAAAAGTTGTTTGCATGAATGTTATATGTAGCTTATTTTTTTGTACACTGGTCCTTTATTTTGCTCAAATTTTATATTTTATCCCTTTCAATATGGAATTTACATTTTATATTTTACCCCCTTCAATATGGAATTTACATTTTATATTTTACCCCTTTCAATATGGAATTTACATTTTATATTTTACCCCCTTTAATATGGAATTTACATTTTATATTTTACCCCTTTCAATATGGAATTTACATTTTATATTTTGCCCCCTTCAATATGGAATTTACATTTTATATTTTACCCCTTTCAATATGGAATTTACATTTTATATTTTGCCCCCTTCAATATGGAATTTACATTTTATATTTTGCCCCCTTCAATATGGAATTTAAATTTTATATTTTACCCCTTTCAATATGGAATTTACATTTTATATTTTGCCCCCTTCAATATGGAATTTACATGGTCATTCTCATAATTGTAAATTACCAAAATCTTTATTTCTTCTGTCGCCTATTTCTTGTAGGTAAAGTTTTTCGTATCTTCTATCTATTCTAATATATATACTACAAAGGGGACTTCATTTGACTGGGTAAGCTTGATGGATGTGAAAATTACCAATTCCCACATTTTGTACATGGATTCAGGAAATCAGAGGTTTTAGGGTCCTTCGGATTTACTGGCTAAAAACTGTCTAAGCCAATCAAATCATTCCTTACATTTTTATTACATCCGGAATTTTGAGGTTGCATAATTTTACAGATTTACAAGTTGCAATCAGAAGTTAAAAAATTAATTTACAGTTTTCCTGTAAACTGACATTAAAATCTTACATTTAATTTTTGAATTAGAATTTAAAAATTAAAATTTGGTATTTGTAATTAGACGAATAACATGGTGACAGCAATAAAAAAATTTTTTTTTAGTGTTTTTAGTTTCTATAACTAAAAAAAATAATCTTTTTAATAAGACCTAAAAATAAAAAAAAATTTTTTTTTAAAATAGCCTGAAATGTTCCAAACGTTAAAATAGATACACAGAGAGAAGTACATCTGTACGTTATTTTGTCTTAGGCTCTCTATAATGTTGGTATTGGCTTTTTAAATTTTGATTATTGAAAGAATTTTGAAATAAGATTTTGATAATTTTGTTAACTTGTAGCAAAACATCAATTTACAAACAGTAAAAAAAAAAAAAAAAAAAGAAAAAAAAAAAGGTTGCCAAAAATTATTTTAATAAAAAACTACAACTGGACAAGGACTAAAATATGAAAATTATGGCTGAACTATCTTTAATTGTGGGAAAAGGGATTATTTGGTGACATGGTTACAGCTGAAATCCCATAAAATGTACTTTTAACGGCATTCAACTACAAATGAGATCTTCGTGATTCATCCACATCGATCAGCACCTGAGTTGTTGGCATACTTCAGCCATTCCCAGTTGCAGCGGTGAATACTGCAAATGTTTTCACTGTTGCAATCCACGTCTTTAGTTGATCATCTATTCACTTCTCACATCCAACGGATACATTTGGAGCTATCACCAGCTTATGGATGAATTTTGCCCCAGGCCGTTGAAGAACGTGTCCAAACCAGCGAAGTCTACTTTCTAGAAAAGTCTCTGTGATGCTGGTAGTGTTTTATTTTGCACAGATGGTCAAATAAAAATGAAGCCATTTAGGTTATTAAACTTGTATAGTAATTGAATCATTTTTTTCTATTAATGTCTGAGGAAATTTGGTTTGGACCCACCCAATCTTAGACCCACCCAATCTTTTGTTATTGAGGATTTTTTTTAAAATATTTCAGTTTACATAAAAATAACACGATTATTGAAAAGAAATGTAAAAAAAAAAGTAGTTGTAAAATAATCCAACTTTAAGGTTACATACAAAAATATAAAATAAAATTTGTCAG
>OY744530.1:99527755-99615255 GCA_963556195.1 Sepiola atlantica
TGTCAAATAGAAAAGCATATCTACACTTAACTACAATAGCATATTACTGCTTAGTTAAATGCAATAGCAGTACTTACGTTTTGATTTGCCCATTTGAAACCTGGACATATTGTGTGAGAATGGAGAATCAGGATGTTGGAACTGGTGATTGGGGTTAGGGGATTGCTGCTGTTGTTGCTGCTGTTGTTGGGATGGAGGTTGTTGCTGTTGGTCAGATTGATAATGCTGTTGCTGCTGCTGTTGTGGCAGTGGTTGTTGAAAATGGGCATCATGTTGCTGATGGTGTGGAGGCTGCATGTGTTGCTGCTGTATGTGGGGAGGGGGTGGGGGAGGATGCCTTTGTTGATCAATACCATCAGTCCCTGGAGGCAGTGGCTGTTGACCAGAGTGGAGGCTACCCATGTGTGGAGGAGCAGCGTTTTGGGGGCCACCATCAGGATGTTGTGGAGGAAAACCCGGTGGTGGGTGATTATACATCGAACCCTGAAAAGAGAATAATTAAAAACATATGTAACTGAACGGACATTTACCAACAGGACAGACCCATTATCGTTTTACACGCACTTCTCACTCTCCATTACTTAATATTTTTTCAAATTTTGAATTTTGGCTTTTCCACTGCCAACTTATCTATGTAATTCCTCTGATAAGATTTTAATCTTTGAAAAGCTTTGGCTTAAGGAAAGAATAATAAACATATTTTTTTACCGAGTACACCTTGCATTGAACAATCGAAGTTGAAATAAATTTGTCATTCGTACATGTTTATCCCTCTTCTCTCATCTATCTTATATATATATACTAGCAGGACCCGTATCCCTGCGTTGCCCGGGGAAATATAACAGCCTGATTTAAATTTTTAAGTTAAATGAATAGATTCAGAAAATAAATCATTTCACTGGAAGTAATTTAGGTAATTAAAATTGGATTTAACATGGAGCTGTGCGCTAGCGTTCTTGTGTTTGTTCCAACAGATGTCTCCTTTATAGTGGTAAAAGTTATTTGTACAAAGCTCTTGAACAGCCTACATAAAACTGCCCATGGCTAAAGCAAGGTGAAGTCAAGTTTAGACCCACCACTGCCAATGATTGTCCTTGGAACTTGTTAATTGTCATGGCAAATCACAATTTAACTGGGAACTGAAGCCTTTTAAATTTTATTGCAGAATCCGACGGAATAATGGGTATTCTGGGAAGGAATGTCAGTTTGCCCCTTGCCAAAGCAATGAGGTTGCATGCATTTAACACAGTATCGTTCCATTACATAGCCTTGGAGCATGAAGATTCCAGAGTAACATAATTGGGCATCCAGCTTTCAGCTGTGTGTTGGCATACCAGGCAATTCTAATGAATCTAAAAAGTCTGTAGGGTATTGTACAGCCTGGACGCGATCGAGAATAGAATCCACAGAAGTGAACGTTACAGTTTTAATGTACTTCCACAAATATGGCAATTTAATGCAAGCATTAAGCTCATCAGGGGGACTTCTACGTGGAATAGGAAGCGTTTGTCGGAAGTCACCTGATAATAATAGTGTTATGCCACCCATAATAGCATCACGTCTCTTGAGATCACGCAATGTTTTATCTAGAGCCTTGACCGCTTGTTTATGTGCCATTGTACATTCATCCCATACGATGAAGGAACAATTCTGTAAGACTTTTGCTGAATCTGACCCTCTTTCTATTTGACAAATTGGATCAGCATCTTTTGTTAGATAATGGCAAGTTAAATGTGGAGTGAGCTGTCCTACCACCAGGAGTATCTCCGGGGGCATCAAGGAATATAAGGCCACCTTGCTGATCTTCTTCAGTATTAACTACAGTACGAAAAATATGAATTTGCTCATTATTTAGTTGTGCGATACCATCTCGAACAATTGATGCTTGCTCATGAGGTTGATAACTAATTTCACGCGTCCATGCAGTAATGACCGGATGTGTATTAGATCGATTAGGTGAGGTAAGACCCAATTTTGTGAGTGGTTTACCATTGATCTTATAAGTCATATCTTCGATATGAACTAAAGCCATATTGAAGATGTCGTCTTAAAATGTTATATCAACTTCAGGCTGTTGATTGTGTTTCCTAAGAAGGAAATCTTCACTAAAAGCTTATTTGTGTGCATCCCAAAGTCGTTTCGGATGAGACACTGCACATGATGTCAACATGATGGCAAACAAATGTCTCAAATTGTCTGCAGATTCAGATATAGATGCTTCCTGTAATGTAGCATCCCAGTGGTTATCATCCTCAAGTAGTCCATGTGCACTACATGCATCCCTGAATGTAGTCATAACTTGACCATTGATCGTTTTTAGGTCATTAAAGCTCTGTGAACCTCTAACATTGTGTAGAAGCATTCTCAAACAGAAGCAGTCAAATTGATTTGGATGCACGGTGTATACCCTGCCCCAAAACTTCTGTTCTTTTAACGCATGGATAGCCTGGAACTGGCTTACCCTGTAACCGTCGCTTGAAGACCTTAGTTTTAGTGTCCCAGGTATAATAAACTCGAACTTCTCAGTACAAAAGTGTACGCGGAAAAAATGTGTTTGACACAATGTGAAGAAAGTTGTTAGAGTGGTTGAAGGTGGATTTGCAACTCTATCTGCTGCAGTACTTTCAGTAAAGTATATACGTTGTCCATTTTCTAGATGAACTGATAGGTGAATAACTGGGGGGATGATGTATATGTATGTGAAGTTAAGTATTCTCCAAATGGCTTCATTGGTTGATATGTAACGTCCCGTATCGTATCTCTTAACTTCATCATGAGCATTACTTTCAATTGTGAAGATAGCTTGATCACTACCCTTATTTACATATTTACAAATGTATTTTATTGATTTCATGCTGTTGCAATATTCAACATTGATATGTGCATCAAAAATCTCACGAAGCAGTTTATTATGTGGTACAACCCATCGGTTATCTACAGGAACTGTTATGTTGGCAGGTAGGGTAAGTGTCGTCTCAAAACCTCCAGCTAAAGGAGATAGTCGTCGATATTGTAAGTAGCCATTTGTATCCGATTGAGTTTCACTCAAGCTCTTACTGCAGTGTCCATCTTTGAGACAGAGTGAACCTCTGTTTCCATGAATCATATGGTGCCTAATGAAATCATGTAAAACCGGATCTGCCACTGGATCTTGAATTTCCGCACTGATAACTGAATCTATGTCAGAGGATTTCAATTTTTATCCTCTTTTCTGCCATTCAACAGTGTACATGTATGCTATGACATATAAGGGCAGCATTTTTTGTCGCCGCCACCTACTGTCACCAAGCACAATCAAGGATTTGGTTTACCCGACTCAAATTAAACAATAGCAAGCAATTAAAAGTAAAGATGATTGTCTGCATGTAATGTTATAACAAAAATGTTTTTATTACTTATTGTTATGCCCCCCCGTACACATGGTGGACCGTACATTTGCTCGCCAGAAGGTGAATCGTAACGTATTTTGCTCACGTGACTCAATCGCAATCATGAAAAAAAAATAGAGAATAGTCTTCATTATTAAAAATAAGCATATAATCGTAATTTTAGTGCCCCCCCCCCCATCCGAATACAAATTGTAATGCTCTGCAGCCTACATTAATTATATTTGTGTGTTTCAGTGGATTTTAATGGGGCTATGTAGGCCTCTGTAATTTTCCAAGGGCCCTTATCACAGACAGAGCCGGTGTTAAAAAAAAAATAAAAATAAAATTTCTGGTGAAATCAAAGTAAATTGCTTTCAGTATATATCGGACAGGCTTCGTTTAACTATATTAATTTTCATATTAATATTATATTCCCCATCGGTGGGTTAGTGTTTACGACGTCACAGTTTTTGGCGTTCGATCCCATTCTACTAAAACGATTTTTTTTTTTAATGTTAAACATTTGTCAACACGGTAGCACGGGGGACTTAAAATTCTATCAGAATAGTCAATAGTGATCGTATAAAACGAAAATTTATAATGTAAAATGAAAAATGCAGTCTGGCATTTCAGGTTGACTCGTTGGAATGAAGTTGTTTGAACTTTATGTAAATAAGGAAAACGTAAATGTTTTTATTAATTGTTAGAGTTGAATTATATTTTGAAATTATTATAATATGAAATATCAGAATTATTCAATTTTTGTTTCGTATCGTAGCATGTTTTCGATTGTGAAGGTGGTCGGATTAATGTAATCAGTTATTCGATTACTGTGAATTGTTACGAAAGAAGAATAACTGAATGATATTCGTCTAATCTGTAAGCGCGGTGGTTTGTTATCTTTCTTTAAAAAAATGTATCTAATCGGTTTGTTTGTTTTGTTACTTGTCTCAAAGTATTTAACGGTGAGGGAATTCTTCCCAAATAAGTTAATCGATTTCGACCATGTTTGTTTTTATGAAGTAAAACTTTCGCAAAGTAGGTAACAGTGAATTTTAAAACGAAAATGTTATGATTTTAGATCTCGTTTTGATCTGAAGACGCCGTCATACTGTCTGGCATGTGTTACCATGGCGACCGCCACCGAAGTTGGCCTTGTTTACATGATTCCCGACCGCTTTCGTGTTGGTTGTTCATGTGCTATGGTCACTGTGGCCAAAAATTGTCACAAAAAAACAGCTGGGCCCAGTGAAGAAGGTTTTTTTTTCCTTATACAGGAAGGAGAGATTATGAAGGGGGGGGGGGGGGGGGGGAGAGAAAATAATCTCGGATCATCCAAGAACTTTAACAGTGACGCTCGGTTCTTCTCCTTCAACAATAACAACACCGAACATCGCCGACAACATATCGTCTGCTACGGCAATCAATTCAACAACAGAAACTATTCGTACTACTGCTACGACCATGCCAGTCCTACCAACGTCAAACATTCAACAACAACTATTTGCACTACTGCTACACCGTCATTCCTAACCAACGTCAGACTTACTCTTACTGCTACTACCGCTGTCATTATTAAGACGAAATACGTGATATAAACAATTTGATCTCTCCGATATTACTCACGGAAAATTCTTTCCCATTGTTTAAAAAATAAAGCTTTGAGTTCCAATTTTAATCCTGAGTTGTCTATTACTATCTGCTTGTCACCATACGCTTTCTATATGATACGTGTAAACTGAGGGTCCCCCTCCCCCGACAGAAACATAAAAGTTATTTGAAATATCGTTTAGTATGTAATATAATATGTAACTTGTTACTAATGTAAACTGATCTGATTGAGGCTTGCGAAGAGTAAACTAATTGAAAAGTAATACATATAAAATCGAATAAGAAATGGTGTACTTTCTGTCAGAAGTGTACTAATGTATTTATTAGCACAATGAAGTTGAATAAATAGTCGTGTTTGCGATTGTCAGTGTGTTCAGTTTAATGTAATCTGTTATTCGCTAACGTGTAAATGCTACGTAGCAAGAATAATAGAATGTCAATCGTTTAATCTGTAACAGTTTTTTTTTTAAATAGTACGCTAGTATTGTAGCAGCAATTTTAAATGAAGTAGATGAATGTATAATGGAAATAGCAGAACAGGAACGGTGTATTACCTGAAGAAATGTTTGATCGTTAAGGGGAATCGGCATAATTGTTTAAGGGTAGTGAACCTGGCAGGCGTATCGTGAGCTGTAGTTGGTGGTTGAGGCTTAGAGTAGAATCCTTAAATCTTTTTTGGCGGAAGTGACGTAGTCAGATGTATTGAAGGGAGCGTCTGTTATATTTTCTGTGCAACTTATGCTACTGTGTGGTGAGGTGAAGGCATATTTAACGTAAATAATAAGTTTGAAATTATCCGTTGTGTATTTGTTCCCGGTGTAGACTGGTAGCGTGGGAGGAGTAAAATGTTAGAGAGAAATGTTCTTGCTACTACCTGTATGGTGTATGGTTTGGGGAGAGTGACTGAGTGAGGAACGAAAATAACAATTTGCCCGAGGTGGGTGTAATAGTCTAGAGTTTGCTAAGAACACGCTCGAGCGAATAAATTTGATGTTGTAGTGATTGTAGTAACCTATTGAGTTCGAGTTTATTTTCCTATTCGACGCGAAGGTACAGGGGAAAAAACGTCTTTACTTTATATATAAGATATATATATATATAATTTTTCATTATGTTGAATTATTAATTCCATAACTATCATAGGATCAATTAGGTTTCAAGGATCACAAGATATAAGCCAATCGAATGGGACACATTCGGGTCCACACTGGTTGACCTTTGCACACGCACGTGGCATCTGTAAACAAACCTATAATAATCCTGAGTTGTTTGGTTTTTCTAAGAAAACGGGGGGGGGGATATATTAAATATATATATATATATATATTTTTTTTTTTAATGTACGGTGTGTTTTTTTTTTCTTTACAAAATTTTTGATGAACAAACGAAACATTACAGATCCCTAGCGTCTGAAATTCCTGTTTTAAAATGACTTCATTCTCTGATTATTCAATTTATATTTAAATTATTATAGTTCTAATAAATATATACATTTTTTTTTTTTAAAGTGCAACATTTATATTATTTTTTGGTAGGCATTTTAACTTTTAGCGTCTCGAATTCACTTTTCGTTATTCGATTTAAGATACATCTTAACAAAACAACATCTTAACAAAACAAAAATGTATTGAAAGCAGATAATAATCTTGACTTCAAGACTGAAGCAATTTTAATTTTTGTCTCAATCCAGAGTAACCCATTTTTGGGGGAACTGGATTTTCCCTACATTAAAAACCGACCGTTGAAATTTATTGACTAATACAATTTTAATTTTTTTTTTTAAGTTACAAACTTTTGACCTGCCCACTGGGGCAGATTCGACACAAGGTCGTTTTTTAAAGTAGGGTGCGTCTTTGTTTTAATTAAAACTATTTCTTAACATTTTGTAAACTTTAAGAGATTTTAAAAAAAAAAAGAAAGTTTTTAAACTGCCTTTAAACCTTTTGGCTAGGAGGAAAATATATCTGGTCGACTACACTTCTCTTTCCTCTCCTCTGTCAGTGATCGAGAAATCCTTCTAGACTGAGGTCATTTTTAAGTTCATCCCAATCCAGAGTGCCCCCTTTTGGGTAGCTGGATTTTCCCTACATTAAAAACCGACCTTGTGTCTAATCTGCCCCAGTAGGAGAGGGGGGGGGGGGGCAAAGTTTATAACTTGTTTTTCTTTTTCATTAAAATTGTATTATTTAATAAATTTCTATGGTCGGTTTTTAATGTAGGAAAAATCCAGTTCCCCCCAAAATGGGGCACTCAGGATTGAGACAAAAATTAATATTGCTGCAGCCTGGAAGGATTTAACACAAGATTATTCGTTTTCAATACATTTTTGTTCATTTTGTTTGTACATCTTAAATCGAATAACAAAAAGTGAATTTGAGATGCTAAAAATTAAAATGCCTACCAAAAAAATAATATAAATATTAAAATGTAAAATAATTTCAATGTAAATCGAATAATTGTAGAGAATGACGTAGAGAAGAAAAACCAAACTCAGGATTATTATAGCTTTGTTTACAGATGCCACATGTGCAAAGGTCAACTGGTGTAGATCCGAATGTGTCCCACTCAATTGGCTTATATCTTGGGATATTTGAAACCTAATTGATCCTCATCATATAATATATATAGTGTGTATTTAGCCAGCATATTTTCATTTAGCCAAACATTAAATAAGTGTTTTTGCTCGATAAGACTTTTTATATATATATATATATTACATATTTCAGCAATGTACCGCGGTTTCATCCAAAAGGGCAGATTTAGACATCTTTAGTAAATCTCCGTGCCCAGTGGAATCATCGGCAAGCTGAAACAATTGTAGTCACGCCCGATAGGGAATGGTGTCAACAATCTATATGATCCAGCACTTTATTTGATTTCTTTTCATATACAACCTGACACACACATATATATATATATATGATAGCTATGGAATTAATAATTCAATGTAATAAAAAATAAATACCAAAAATTGTTTATATATGTTCAATGTTTCATGTTCAAATACTTTCTTCAAAATGACCCACGTGAAAAAAAATGTTAAAATTTTAAATACATGGTGCATCTATGTGGAAAGAACGGCTTCAACAATTCATCTTTTTTTAATCAGCAAAATAATATTAAAACAAAACCTAAATTAGATCCAGGCTAGTTATTTTTACAACACATTCCAAACTTTATACCTTTTCATTAACATCTATATAAAAAAAAAAACATTCATTCCACTCAATAGATGCATCACATATTTAAAAAAAAAAAAAAAAAAAAAAAAAAAAAAATTCTTCACATGAGCTATCTTGTGAAAGTCTTTGAACAATAAAGAAGAAACATTAAACAATTTTTGGATTTCCTTTTTTCAGTTTTCATATAAAAAGATCATTCCTGTAACTACGGTAACTAAATAAAATCGTCTTAGAAAATAGATTTTGAGTAAAACCATTAACCATTCTGGTTTCCTGCATATCAGGCTAAGTCTTAAATATTTAAATTTTAAATGGACTAAAGTTAAAAAATTACTTTTATTTATTCATTCATTTAACCAATTTAATTAAGATGAGATCAAGATAATTTCCTAATGTATGGGGGTTTATTATTCACACTGAAATGGGTTTTGCCATTATTCCCCAAACAGCTCATCGATACTAAAATCATGTGATTCTTTCAAGTAAAAAGAATTAAAAAATCTGTGTTTACCGCATTTTGGGTCATATTAAGAAGAAAAAAGATCTAACATGGAGGCCTGTCTCCATCGATCTTAGCCAAATTATGTACAAGGAAAATAATTCTAGTTATTTCCGGCTTGGAATTATACAGATTTCATGGTAATTTCCTAGTTTTGTGTTTCCAATCAGGAAATAACGAGAGTTATCCACCCCTACATAATTTTGTTGACAAGATGATCAAATACATGCCACCATGTTGGATCTTTGTTTAAATATTACCAAAAATATGATAAACATCATTATTATTTTTTTTACTCAAGAAAACAACATTTAATTTTGAAAGCAGGACTGTAAAGAAAAAAAGAAAAAGCAAAAGATAAAGAAAAAGAGGAAAAAAGGAAAGAGAATAAATTCAAAAGATCTAATGTTTCAAAACCAGTTTGAATTTTGGATGAAAACTTTTAGAATCTAACTTCATATAATGGTGTAAAATCTCTGCAATCTCTCTAAGAAAAAAAAGATAATCTGTACATGTAGGATCATTCATACCAAATGTGATGCTTGTAGATTTAAATAAGCTTAAAACAGTTGAAAATTTCTTTCTGGTAGAGAGAGAAAAGAGAAAGAGATTAATTAATCATAAAATGCACTTACATTTTGTTGATAGTTGTCATATTGAGCATTTCCAAACTGTTGTGGCATATTATAATACCTGAAAAAAAAAAAAAAAAAAAAAAAAAAAAAAAAATCAATGTATATTAGATTCACTTATAAATAGAAAAATATATAATCAAATCATTCATATTTAACATGTATACTTTTTATTTAAACTTTATTGAAAAAAAAAAAAAAAAAAAATGCAGTTGAAAGTTAAAAGCGAAACAAAATTTCAGTATTTGAGATATGTACTATCCTATTGTTGTGCTGTTATACAGGGTGGGCCAAAATAAGGGTCCTATCTTTAAATTTGAATAACTTGAATTTGAATAACTTCCACAAAATAAAAGTTAAACTCACCAAACTTTATGTGTGTGTAGACTGACCCTTCCGAGATTTTTTGAAATAAACAAAACAAATTTTAGCCGAAAAACACTTCTTAAAACTTACAAAAACTAAAGTATTGTTTTTTACACTGTTTTGAGTTTTTTAAGCAAAAATAATGTTTTCTAAATGAGGGTACGTTTCTTAGGGCTAATACGGCTCATGCTTGCTTCGGAAGGGGTCCTTTACTTATTCTAAAAAAAAAAAATTTTTTTAAATCAATAAATAAAAAAGTTATGAATTTTTAAAAATAGGACCCTTATTTTTGCCCACCCTATATATAGTTACTTATGGCAAACCTTGTATAATTAAGTAAATTGCAGCTATTTTTCATTGAGTTATAACTGCAAATTCTGATAACATTGTAGTGTAATAAGAATAAACAATATTTAGGTATTATTTGTCACCACATTTCCCCCTTCACAACGTGGATAAAATCATGCCCATCGTTAACCCCAACACTAAACCCTGAGTCCAGAGTGGCAGTTGAGAATGTTGTGATCGGGATATAGACCCGAAATTTGAATTTGTCAGAATCATCTGATTGTGAAGTGTCCATATTTTTATTAAGTGAAATAGGGTGTAAAAACGGACTGTGCTATAAGTCAACGACGATGATGTATAATTGAATAGGAATAATTAAATTCGCTTTATAGAAATTCCGCTACTAATTGTGGAGGTGGAGGAAACTATTCTAACAACCAAGTCTTATCGTTTTCTTTGAAAATTCTACTGTGTATATGGTTTTTATTGAGAAGTACTCACAAGGCAGAGTTGGACAGTGGACCTACATACACATCTGTATATATCGTATACGGTTGTCCGGAAAGTTTGTGCCCATTTTTAGTAGTTCATGTTTCGACATGTAAGAACATATCAACTTATTGACATAGTATACTTACATTTCCGGTGAGAACATATTTCAAGCTTTCTTTTGAGAAAGAAAGTGAAAAATTATTTAACTTGTGTTCAAAATGTTGAAAATGGAAGATTGTAAGACCCATTTTAGGCACTTGATGCTTTTTCTATTTCCGTAAAGGCAGTATACTTTATTCAATAAATTCAAATTCTGACGCCCTATAGCGACCCCATTATTACCGATTCATGGGAGATAGTCAATGTTTTTACTTGGAGACAAGAAATGCCATCATTTAAGCGTAAAATTGCTACTTTTAAGTTTTTAAATCGTACTTGATTAATTTCCGTAAATTTCAGTTCACGTTAATATTTTTCCACTACAAGTAAGTAACTCTTAAAGTTTTCCTGTTATTTTATGTATAACTGACATATTTCACATGTATGTTTACATGCATAAGTAGCATAAAATAATTAAAACTGTCATTAAAGCAATACACATGAAAAAGATTGAAACTTATGAAAATATCTCAATAATGGATTTTCATTTGTGCCTTAAACGCATTTCCAGGGAGTTCTATGCAGGTTGTCAATATATTCATTTCTCAACAAAAAGGTGGTATTTTGAAGATTTACGTGTTTTGGTTTTTAAAATATGACTATTTTAGTAGAACTCCCTTGAAATCAGTGCTGATCTAAAGCGTTTTTATGGTCAGTGGGTAATGCTAGTCATTATCTTAAGACCTTCTTTGCAAACTATGTGCAGTGTCAAATTAAGACAGTATTATGAAACAATAATAATAACTGAAAATGCAAGAACAAATGGAAATTTTCTTTATTCAATCACTACGAAAAAAAAAAATTTTAAATTACAAAAAAAAAGAAAAGAAAATCAATATTCATGAGAACTTCAAAAGGACTAAAAGAATTCCTTGTCTTGTAGAAAGAAAGAAACAAAAAACAAAAAGGTTTGCTGGCTGAATATACTTTGAATAAAAATGTAATATCTCCATAAAATATACTTACTGTCCATAATTATACGGTGAGTACATGTTGTTTCCATTGTTGCTGTTATTGTTGTAGAAGTAATTGTTATTCGAGCCATAATTATTAGCAGACTGTTCTGGGGTGTTCATATTTGAATATGAAGGCAGAGATTGATTGAGGGGGCTGTCTGGCATTTGATGAGGTACAGGCATCTGGCCCATACCCTGAGCTTGCGGGGTTAAGCCCCCAAGCGGCATCACAGCAGCTTCAAGTCTTGCAGAAAGGATAGCAGCCTTGGTAGGACTTGGCACCTCTTTTCGCAAATCAACATCACCTTTAGGTTTACCTCCACTGACAGCTTCGAGGGCCTTGCGCGCAGTTTCCCATTCAGGTTTGTTGGGGTACATGACATTATTTGGACTAAAAGTAAAGAGAGGGGGGAAAAATTGTCAATTTTTTAAAACAGATTGATAAAAACAAAACAAACAAAAACATTTCCTCTAATTAAAAATTATGCATTTATTATGCTTTCAAAATTTAAGGCCACTATAATAAATTTTTTTAATGAAATTCCAAAATATGGTTCATATTTATACTGTAAAAGTCAACAAAAAGTTTAAAAAAAAAAGTAAAAAAAAAAGAAAAAAAAAAGATCTATGCATAACAAACTAAAGCCTCATTAATGTGCAAGGCTCTGCTGACTGGGAGTGAATGGTTATTGATACTCAAAAGTGAGTGTTTTTAAAATTGGCTTAAACAATAATCTTGAAGAGAAATGTTATCGTGTTTATCATTAAGACAGTGAAGTATAAGCTTTGTTTTATTTTAAACTGTATTTTATCTTTCATAAAAAAAAACAACCATTTGGTAATAAAAATGTTATTGTTAAGTATTTTCTCACAAAATTAGCACCTTAACGGGTACTTCTTGATTTAACAACCAATGTTAAAATCTGTAAATACGATTTTAATGTTATTTTATGCAAATTTGTAAATGTGTAGAAAAGTAATGGTACCGATACAGACAGCCCGGAAATGCTGAATGAAACGTGTCAAAACCAATACTTTGCGGCATTTTAACAGAAATAAATAAATAAAATGAAACAAAATTTGGCACTTCTGTCGTATATATGGAGCAGCAGATTTTCTGTCCTTTTACTGAAAATAAAGGGAGGTAATTCAACTGAAAGTGATTTTTTTACAACATAAAAAAAAAATGCAAGACTGATTTGTTTTTGGGTAACAAGAAACAATTAACAATTTCTTTTTTTTATTATATGAAGTAAAAAAATTTTAAATAAAAAACCCTAACCCTAAGAAATCAGGCGGTGTGCCTGTAAAAAATCTACTGTTTTTTGCGGCTGGTTCATTAAATTACCAATGTCTCGAAGATTAATCTCATTTAACTCCATTTTCTAAATGCTAAATTCAACTTCCGGTGAATTCTGAATGAATGGTACTTGGAGAAAAAAAAACGGAACTCTTCAATTTCTTAATCGGCAGCTGCTTCATATATACGACAGAAGTGCCCAGAATTTTTTTTTTTTTTTCGGTGCTGGTCCAGCTTTTGAAGCAGACAAAATCCGAACCTTTTTTTTTTTCCTTAACCTACTTTTATTGTCTTTGGTAACAGTTATTTTTGTTGACTATTTGTTTGTTTGTTTTTTTACATCCTTTCTTTTCTGATGAAATTTGACAATCGCCAATTTACGAGTTAACTTGTCTGCTTTTCTCGTCTTCTAATTGGATGTCATTCGGCATCTTCCGGCTATTTATGTAAACGGTGATGAAAAATCGAGTTTGTCTGGTTCAAAAGTTGTACCAATACCAAAGTAATATTGAAGCTTGGGTGCAATTTTACTTATAGGCCAATCAAGTTAATTGTTTTCATGTAAAAGCATTATTTTGTACTTAGTCATATTTTATCTCTCACGTCCCGAAAAAGAATTTAAAAATATCAAGCAGAACTTTAATTAGAACGATTTTTCCATTTTCATAAACAACCTGTATTTGTGAGAGGGCCGACATTTTGGGCTGTGAGCGGTTGGTAGAATAGACAAGGGCATTAACTCCGTTTTTATTTTTAGAATTATAAAAAGAAAGAAACACATAAGCAATAGTAATAAAATATATATTTATTAAATAAAAAAATAGAAAATTAAATAATTATTTTTACTTTGTTCACCGGGATACTTGCCACGATATAATTTTCTTGTTTTTTTTTTGTTTTTTTTTTTTTCATATTTACATGGTAACAGCGACCAAATATGGATAATAAAATATATATGTATTAAATAAAAAAAATAGAAAATTAAATAATTATTTTTAATTTATTCAACGGGATACTTTCCACGACGTGCCTACCTAGGGGACCCAATTTCGCGACACTTATCTGCCCTTAGTTCGCTAACCGGCCACTCCGAAAATGTCAGATTCTACATTTCATCTCGCCCTTATGAAAATGGAAAAATCGTTCTAATTAAAGTTCTGCTTGATATTTTTAAATTCTTTTTCGGGGCGTGAGAGATAAAATATGACTGAGTAAGTACAAAATAATGCTTTTACATGAAAACAATTAACTTGATTGGCCTATAAGTAAAATTGCACCTGAAGCTTGTAGAAAAAGATTTTTTTAATAAAGATATTCACATTTTCTTGGACTGCTAATCAGATGTTCCAACATGCAATTTTTCTTAGAAAAGACAAACTACCAAGAACGATAACTCAATCAGTTGAGAAGAGTTATCGTTTTTGGCAGTTTCTGTCTTTTATGAATTCTACGATTTAAAAATCTTAAAACAACAACAAAAAACTACTTGTTTGTTTTCACGTTTAAATGTAATATTTCTACGCAATAACCAATCTAATATTAACTTCGCATTTAGCAGATCTAGGCTTGCATTGTCAAGAAGCACTAAATTAATTTAAAATATTAATAATGAAAATATATCCATTACGAGAGCAGTTATATACAAGATCGGTTTTGGCGCTAATTCGTTATTTTCCACCACCCGTTTTTCTCAACTTTTTTACTGATCACTTTTTAAAAAAAAATTTCATGTCGGTAGAGAATTCCGTGCTTTTTGAAATTTAAAAAAAAAAGGCAATTTGATTTTAGGAGGGGGATCAGTTTCCTATATAACTTTAACATAAACTGATCCCCCACTTTTTGACCATCACACATTTTTTAAATTCTTTTTTTCTGTGTACAATTACCTATGTCGCTAGAGAATTCCGTGTTTTTTGGAATTTTTTTCCCGAATATTTTTTTATTTTAGAAGGGGGATCAGTTTCCTATATAAATTTAACGTAAAATGATCCCACTCTTTGACCATCATAAATTTTTCCAAAAAATTTCCAGACAACCCGGAATTCTCTAGCGACATGATAGACAATTGTACACAGAAAAAAGAAAGAAAAACAATGAAAAAAAGCATGCAACATGGTCACAAAGTGGGGGATCAGTTTACGTTAAATTTATATAGGAAACTGATCCCCCCCCTCCTAAAATAAATATTATTTGAAAAACATTTCCAAAAAGCACGGAATTCTCTAGCAACATGATAGGTAATTGTACACCGAAAAAAGAAAAAATTATTTGTAAAAACGTTGAGAAAAACGGGTGGTGGAACATCCAGCTCCCCAAAAGAGGCACACTGGATTAGAACAAAAATTTCCTCAGTCTAGAAGGATTTCTCCTTCATTGACAGAGGACAAAGTATTGGCAAGAACCAAAATATCTTACAGTTGTACCGTACATATGTTACAGCCTTGTTTTAAGAGCCAAACAAATCAAGGTTAGTTAGTTAAAAGTGAAAAATACAGATTGACATAGGAGTGTCAAAGTAACCCCCGTTGAAGGTACGGATCACCTGTGGCTCTAATTATCTCAAATTTGGGATTTTAAAAATGGGCGAGATAGTTCTTACATAACTGAAGAAAAAGAGAAAAAAAATGCTACTGTGTAATATCAATTGTTTTTGCTTTTGTGGAGACAGAAACAGATCAACTATCGGAAGAATCGTGTCAAGTTTTCATTGATTTGCGAAAATAAAATAAATAAAAACTTGTGTTGGCAATGACATAGTTACAAGTAACATTTGTCTTCAAATTAAAATATATTTTAAAAAGTAGTTAATAAAAAAAAACTAGGTGTATTGTTGTGGCGAATAATGATCGCATAGAGAGATATTGACAACAATAGAAGATTGTTTTGTTTTGTTTTAAGAATAGTAGTTCCTCCGAGAAATACGGTATTTCTATAATAGGAGACCCATACGAACCCAAATGTTTTAAATTGCGATCTACGGAACAGACTAGAAATGGTCGAGCGGTCGCCGAACAGTACATTAGTATTGCCGTCAAATTAAACAACTTTCATCCCTCGACTTAAAGTTAGGGTTAGGGTGATAAAAACGCATGGTAACTTCAGGTGATGGGGACACGTTTTGATTTTTCACCGTGATCAAAATTTTTCGAGGTCAGAAATATGGGGCTACACAAGTATACTAGTACCCTAATCTAATGAGTACATGCGAATCTTTCCTAAGTATATTAACATCAAAACCTTTCAGTCTTAAATATAATGATACAGTATATATAATATTGGTGCTTCTGCTGTTTAACAATGACATGTTAGGCCTCTTTTTTTAAAAAATAGCTAAAGAAATGTATAAACTTTATGTACATACGTGGTAGCTGAAAAGAAACTGTACACCAAAAATGACGCAAATTCATCCAGTATTTATTAAATTAAAAATAAAAACGATTTCGATCGGTCGTCGCCATATTGTATTTTCGCCCGAATGAGTTATCTCCCTTGCCTAAACTGGTTACAAAATCGTTTTTTTTTCTTTTAATTTAATACTGGATGAATTTACGTAATTTTTTCCGTACAATCTTATTTTAAACTAAAGTTTATACACTTCTTGAAATATTTTAATGTCACTGTGAAACAGCAGAAGCACCAAACATTGTGGTGTCTGCGTTTATTTTCAAAAAAAATATTGTGACGGTCTGAATTCGCGCTTGACATAAATAAGGCACTTTACTTTTATTTATAACAATATTTTTATCATTTTAATAGTCAGAATTTTTTTGTGCTTTAACTACGTATTGCATGCAGTTCTGTAACAATTACATAATACTTAAAGTCTAGCAAAAATTTGCGACCAGAGAGAGAATATATTTGCTAGTTAACCAAATTTTTTTTTTAATTACGCAACAGCAACAACAACAACGTTAGAAAGAGAAATTGGAACATCTACAAAAGAGTTGGATTTTGCTAATAATAAAAAAAATGTTCAAATGAAAGACTGTTTTAATTATAATTTAATAACTGCTGAAATAAGAAAAGCCAGTGGAAATAGCGATTAAAAACGTCATTATTGTCTGGTAGAAATGAAGACATGTCAGCAATGTTAAAACATGGGGGGGGGGGGAGATTGATAATTAAAATAAACATTTTATATTAGACGAGATTTGCACCGTGAAACTTTTTTACTGCAATCAATTTCAACATAAGGATATTTTATTCCGAAAAACATAAAAACAAACTTAAAATTAATAAAATTGGCAAAGAAATACATTTGAAAAGAGGAACAACGAATTAGTTCAAGTCCGCCATCTTTGAACAGTGAACACAAAACATAAGTAACACTGACCGATTTGATTAAATATGAAAAAAGCACATACGCAAAAACGGTTATAGATATTTTAAATTAAACTATGAAGTTGTATAACTCGTATATATATATAAATATATATAGAAACGAAACTGTCTTCTCTTTTTTACCTTTGCGTCGATTTTGTAGAAGGATTTGAATTGTTATCCCAACCTGCGGTTGACATTTTTTGCAAACCGTTGTGCTACTATGTGATACGAAGTCAGGGGAAAAAACTCCAGAAAACCACCAGATTTATCATTTTTCGTCAGTGTTGCCAAACTGATATTTAAAAAACCCGCTAGATCAGGGAAAAAAAACTCCAGAAAACCGCTAGATTTTTAACTTTTTGTCAGTGTTGTCAAACTGAGATTTTCAAAATCCGCTAATCAAAAACAAAAAAAAAGCACTCGATTTTAACTTCTTATCCTATACATAAATTTTATGAATATACAAAATATTTCGTGTTCTCTCTCTCTCTCTCTCTCTCTCTCTCTCTCTCTATATATATATATATATATATATATTATATATATATATTATATATAACTTTTTTTTTGTTATTTACTAGTAATATTCAGAAACAAAATAATATTCATTTTTTACAAGTTTTGCAATAGTAGCTTCACTTAAATAACTGTAACTTGTAAACCCAATTGTAATAACCCAATTTTGACACGTGATATTTGAAGGTTAGTACTTTATAAAAATAATATGGAGGTTTTATTAGTGGTGTCCTTTATATGTCAGTCCCGGAACTTATTGAGTGGTGTGTTACAGCACAAGAAATATTCAGTACCTAAATTTTGGGCATACTATAAAAACCCAAACACAGTATTTTTCTTTCTCTTTCACATTTTTAGTCAAACAACATATGTGCATGCATCACAATCCAGTTTAGCCCCTTTGGAGAGAGGGAATCCCTCGACAAACAACGGCAGACACACAAACTTCTGTACACCCAACGAAGCATACACATGCTGCTCACCGAACACATATATACAGTTCGTACATACACCCTCTCACTAACAAAACAGACACGTTAATATACACAATAGTTTCAGGCCTATCCCATTTAAGACATAAACGCACATGTCGTTACTCAATTTCTCCTTACAGGCAAAACACCTTTCTTTCACCAGAACATTCTCGGATTCTTTGAACTCTTACTCTTTAAGAACATTTTATTTTGCATTGCCTTAACAAAGGTGTCAATAAAAATGAATTATTTTGTATGGATAGACTTTGCATTCTTCCTTTCTTTTGATAATGTCCTATCTTCCACAACGTTACTGGGCAATAGAGATAATGTTGCAGGTTCAAATACGGGTATCAACGTTTTCAACTTTTAGCTTAAAAATATGAATGAAAATTAAAAAGTTTTTATAAACAGAAATTTGCGCCTGAGTAAGATTGTTCGCTTTTCATTTTTTGTTATGGAATTGTTCTTGCTTTGTGACATTTTTACTGTGCATCTTTATTATACCATCAAAATACGCTGTCAATTTATTATACTCATGAAAAAAATTAAACTTTACATAAATTCATTAGGTAACATTTACAAGAATGTAGTTGCATTTACAAGGTTCTGAAAAATGTTTAAAAATTAAATAAAAGATTTTGTCAAGAAAAAAATGCTGACAAACATCATTGGTAATTAAATTATAAAAAAAATGTTTTTATTTTTTAAATTCATTTATCTTATGCTGTTGGGCTTTTGTCCTTTTATTTAATTATGTTCTCTCTCCAGCATTGATAAAACTTAAAAGAGGTGGGCAAAAGGTATTAAAAAAAGATTTTTGAAGATTTTGAAAGGCTTGGTGTGGAGTTCAATTAGATATAAGTGAATTAATGCAAAGATTTTCATGTCAATGTGTTAGAAGTCCACACTTTGGCGGAAGTTTTTCTTTGATTTTGAGTTTCCATATCTGTGAGATGGTTGTTGGTAAAAGAAATTTCAAAAGATATAAAAGATATTTGAATTCTTTTATTACACACAAAGAACGTTTTGGCACAAAAATAAACTTTGAACACTGTTTTTATTTTTTCAACAGAATTTCTAGTCTCTATTCACTTGCCTCCTCACGAGGGCAGAATTAGACACAGAAAATCCAGCTCCCTAAAAAGGGAAACTCTGGAATGGGACACAAATTGAAATTGCCTCAATCTAGAAGTTTGATGGAGGACAGAAAAGATGAAGTGTAGTATCAGAACAGGGGTCGATTGGTGCATCATCTACTAGTCTCTCCCTCCAAGGTCCAAAAAAGAGTCGCCAACCTAATAGGTCCCTCACTGTCAACTAAGCTCCAGTCCCTGTCCCATCGCCGCAATGTAGCATACTTGTGCTTCTTTTACAAATACTTCAATGGATTATGCTCCGATGAACTGGCTACTCTGGTGCCCCCACGACGTAAATTCACTAGACCAACTCGGCAATCAACTAAATCCCATCCATTCACTGTAGAGGTCTCCAGATGCCGGAGAGCTTTCTACTCAAATAACTTCTTTCCTCGTGCTGCTGGCCTCTGGAACTCACTCCCTGCCTGCCCCCTGTTTCCCCGACAGTACTGACATGCAGAAATTTAAAACTAATGTAAACAGACATCTCGCTGCGCTGATTCCAATTTAGGTTGACCCCCCACCCCCACCTTCTCCCTTTTTTTCTCAGTAGCCCCTTACGTCTACAGTGGCGGCCTGCCTTGTTTGGGATGAACTATGTTATGTTAAAGTTCAATTCTAAAAATTAAATTAGAATTTCGTATTAGGAAAAACAAAATGTTCAGTCACACAGACTACATCAGTGTTTAAGTCTTGCCTAATCAAGTAAGATTTGATATATATAAAAAAAAAAATTATTAAAAAAGTTTTAAAAAAAAATATATAATCAAAGTCACTTGTATTTGTCTTACTTCTCAACGCCGACATTTTTTCCATTTCTTGCATTGTGATAGCCTTCTAATACTCCTCTATATACATATTACACACAATGCTTCAAGCAAACTACCTCTCATTATTAAAACGTTTTATGTTATACAAACTTGTAATTGTGTAAAAATAATATTTAAGATTTTAGGGAAAACAAGGAAGTATTTTTTTATTTAAGATTTTCCAAGACAGATTTGGGCATTCATTTTGAACTTTAGTCTAAATGACTTTTATATAGTTTTACTTTCAAATCACTAGTAGACTTCCACCTTGAAAATGACATGAACAAAACCATCATTTTCGTTTTTTAAATACCAAAGATAAAATAAGTTCAGGCAGAAATGACCACAGTCATATGTCCATATGTAGCAGGTAACCATTTCCATCGAAGCGTCTTGTTTATCTGATTAGCACCAACCACTGTGACATTGGCAGAAAAACGAGAGTGGCCTTCTTTTTATGAAAGCCACAGTTTGAGCATCTGCGGTGTATTTTATGTAAGAAAAAACCCAGCATATTTCTAGAGAAAATGATGCTGGAACAACTTTCTGCTGTGGATACTTTAACCACTTTACCCAGAATTTCAAAGAAAATACTAGTACAGCTTTCCATTGTATTTTTACTATTTCTTACTCATATGATACTTCTTTATTAATTTATAACATTTGCATGATTCAATTGTGATCCTTCAATTCATAGTTACCGAATTCGGAATTATACTACCTTGTCAAAATTACTGAATTTTCTGGACATAACAAATGTTAAGATTATAACAAAATTGAAAAATTTACCTGTTTAATATTTAGATAAGAAGGAGAGGTCAGTTCGTTATGTAAGTTTGATGAAAATTGACTCCCAGATTGTATGAGGAAACATTCTCTCATTTAGGTGGTCAATTTACATTAAAATAACATATCGAACTGGACCCACCTAGTGACCCCTCTAAAAAATTAAATGAGTAAGTTTTTCAAAAAAGTTTTTTTCATAATCTTAAAAGTTGTTGTTGAATTGAGTGTATCATAAAAAAACACGTAATGTGTACAGGTTATTTTTTAGCATAAAATTTGTTTAAAAAAGTGTCTACCCATGTAAAATTTGAACCCTAAATATTTAAAGGGAAAGTAAGTGGCTTTCCTTCTTTTTGGTTGCATTTAACATAATTTCACTTAATTACGAACTTACAATTACATTTTCATTAAAATTTAATTTTGTGAGACATAAATAAATTTCAATATTTTCTTAGAGAATATCACACCGGATATGGGTGTTTGATGTGTCCTTAATGTGGTCACCCCATCAAAGCGGTATCACTAGTAGACTTCCACCTTGAAAATGACATGAACAAAACCATCATTTTCGTTTTTTAAATACCAAAGATAAAATAAGTTCAGGCAGAAATGACCACAGTCATATGTCCATATGTAGCAGGTAACCTACCATCAAGCCTCACTTCTCAACCTATTCTTGACCTCACTGCCCTAGGCTTGTGTGACGAATGCTCATATTCCATTTGGGAACGCTGATCACCTTGTGGTAATGATTGATATCACCCTAAAATCTCGTCCCAAAGCTGAAGAAGTGTTGCTCAAAATAATGAGATACTTCAAGGGGCTGATTTTGATTACATCAGAGACACCCCATGGAGTGGAACTTTTTCTCTCCCTGCTGATCAAGGCAACCGAATGGGTCAAAGCAGGCATTAGTGCACATGTCCTCAGGAGAAAATTCTACAGCAAGCCTCAGTCTCCACAATGGTTCACCTCGCCTGAACTGTGCAGCTGCTATTGCTCAGAGGCAGCAAGCATTCTGACAATACGGCCGCCATAAGTCTACTATGAATAGACAGAAATTTGTAGTCAAGAAATAATTGTAAGACTGTGATAGCTAAAGAAAAGAGAATGTATACAAATATGACCAGGAAACGCATTCAGTCACAGAAACTAGGTTCTCGTGATTTCTAGAAAATCTACAATAGTGTGGTGAACAATGAGCAATCAACAATTTCTCTGCTATCAAACCACAATTATGTCGTTTGCACAGCAACTGACAAGGCTGAACCACTTGCCCAGTGTTTCGCCTTAAACTCCACAAACCAATTTCTCCCTAATTTCCCACTGCAGAGGGAAGCCACACTCGATGACCTGGTAATCAACCCATCTCATGCCATGGACATCATAAAAAAACCCTGACACCTCCAAAGCATGTGGGCCTGATCTTATACCAGTAATAGTAATAAAGAAATGCTCCGCTGAATTGGTCCTTGTCCTCTCCAACAAATGCGTTGATGACTCTTGCTTCCCCGATAGTTGGAAAATTGCCTCTGTGGTACCAGTCTTCAAGAAATCTGGATCTGAATCAGTCGACTCCGGTTCTTTGCTAAAATCTTTTAATCCTTATTCAATCTAGCAACAGTCTGGCACCTCGTTAATGCTAAACTTCTTTCTGACAATCAGTATAGATTTGGGCAAGCACGGTCTACTGCGGATATCCTAACGGTCACCTCTGAACGAATATACAATACAATGGACAAGGTCTGGCATAAAGGTCTTCTCATCATCATCATCATCAACCGGTTTATTTGTTGAATCAGGCCACAATTAATCCTCTGATGACGGTGGGGCCTAATTGTCTGGTCTCGAAATCTAAGTCTTCCTCTCCACTCCTGTCTTTGGCAAGGCTTGATGGAATCCATAGGCCCTGAAGATCCACACATCCTGGGATCTACGAAGCCCAAGACATTACCAGCAGCATTAGTGCTACTGGCACTGCCTTTCTTTTTTCCTGCTGTATTTCGACTAGACATTGTATTTAAGGCAATTTTACGGCTGGATGCCTATCCTTTACCAACTTGAACACTTTTGGCAGTCCAAGACCTCCAACGTTCCCATCTAACTAGGGCTGATGTCGTTTCCACTTAAGCATGTACAAATGTCATACATTACCAGTGAGTTGCTTATCAAGATGTTGTTGGTGAAGTATAAAACAAGAATTCCACTTGTATGAACAAAATAGTGACACATAAGTGAAGTAGACGTGCCCGAAATGTCGTTAAATATTTTTTTTTCTTTTTACCTGGTGAAAGAAGGAAAACAATGCTTCTGTTGAATTAATCAAAATAAAGAATCCTTTTGAAATATACTCGTGCGATGGTCGCGAGTAAAAAAAAACAAACGTCCTTCTCTGCCGATCAGGTGTTTTTAAATGAGGAATATGAAAACGTTTCGATGTTTCACAAATGGACGAGTGATGACGAAGAAGGAAAATAGATCCGTAAGAACAAGTTGAAGAACGTCAGACACGGGTGTTTCTTGTGTTGTTTCAGCAATTGAAATTTAAAAATAAAAATCGTTGGAAACGGTTATTAGAAATGAGGAATATGAAAACGTTTCGATGTTTCACAAATGGACGAGTGATGACGACAAAGGAAAAAATTAATTCATATGGTATTACTGGACGAATATTTAATATAATTAGATCCTTCCTAACAGAAAGATCCAGGTTGTCCTCGATGGCCGTTCATCCAAACAACATGACATAAATGTAGGTGTACCCCAGGGATTGATCCTTGGACCTTTATTGTTCCTGATTTTCATAATCGACCTCCCTAATAACATTGTGTCTGAGATGGGTATATTTGCTGATGACACTACACTCTACTCTTGTCATGTGGGTAAAACGGGCACGCACATATCCAAGGCAATGGCTGAATCTTTAGAAAGTGACCTCCAGTCTGTAGTGGAATGCGGTCATAAATGGATGGTAACATTTAATGCTGCTAAGACAAAGCTCCTTTCCTTTAAAAACTACAAGAAACCTCTTCAACCACTGATTGCCATGGCAAATAAAACCCTACCTGAGAGTTCAACATTCAAACTCCTCGGCCTAACATTCACAGGTAACATCAATTGGAAAAAAGAAATAGAAGACATTGCCAAGGCAGCTGTAAAGAAGGTGGGCTTCCTCTACCGTGCTAGAAAACTTCTCACACCTGACAGTATCCTATATCTCTACAAAGCCACCATCCGCCCATGCATGGAGTATTGTTGTCATATCTGGGCTGGTGAACTATCTACCAGTCTCTCCCTTTTAGACAGGTCCAAACAAAGAGTCTCTTATCTGATAGGTCCCTCACTATCCACCAAGCTCCAGCCTCTGTTCCATCACCGCAATGTTGCACCTTTGTGCTTGTTTTACAAGTACTTCAATGGAACGTGCTCCGATGAATTTGCTGCTCTAGTGCCCCTTCAACGTAAATACACTCGACCAACCCGACAATCACCTAAATCCCATCAATTCACTGTGGAGGTCCCTAGATGACAGAGAGCCTTCTACTCCAATAGCTTCTTTCCTCGTGCTGCCAGCCTTTGGACCCCCCCCCCCACTCCGTTTTCCCGACTGTACCAACATGCAGATATTTAAAACTAATGTGAACAAACATCTGGCTGCACAGTTCCCAATTTAGGACGATCCCCTAAAATTTCACCCTAATTCTAAGTAGCCCCTTACGTTTACAGTGGCAACTTGCTTTGTTTGGGGTGAACTCAGTTAAAAATAAGAAGATTTTATAAATGAATATCCAACAGTCTTTATTTTATCACCATTCTATTATATGCACATCTGGATACAACATGCAAAATTGTCAATTTTGTCATTGCCCTGATATTGGCTGCGATGGTGCTCTTCAGTTTAGGAATAGTTTGGGGATTGTTTTGATAAACATTATCTTTGAGATAACCGCATCAATAAAACTCTGAGGGGGGTGGGTAAAGGTAAAGGAAGTGATTTGTAAAATCTGTTGATACCCAGGGCCAACTCTTTGATTGTATGCCCAAAAGACTCAAGTAAAATTTCAAGTACTGAGAAATATGAGAAAGAGAGATAGTTCGAATATGATTGGATGCCCTAGGACAATGCCCCCCCCCCCCCTCTGCATACCGCTGAGTTATGGTCGATGCAAAGTGTCCCCACATATCATTGAACAACAGTGAAAGAAAAACTGCTGTACATTCATGACTGAAACTTGGTGGACAAGTCAGGCCTAGACTGAAATTTATTCGTACCAAATATGGTATTATTGCAGAAAAGATTGTGAATTTTCTTAACAATTCTATGGGTGACCTTTTTTGGGGGGTCACTTTGTATTTAAAAACAAAATTATGCTGAATTTTGGTTTAGTTTACCATGAAAAAAAACAAAATAGAAGCAAATATTTCATACGAAAAATCAATAAAAAGAAGTGATTTATTAAGGATGTTGTAATGTAAGTTTATGTAATTAAATTCAATAACTTTTATTTGTATTATTCAGACTACTATTCTCATCTCGGATGTTATTTTCACAATGTTTCAGCCGATTTCAGCTGCAATCTTTCTCAAGTGCATGTTTTTAAATTTGAGAATCTCTATATCAGACTCGGGAACCTATACGGAATTTTGAACCTTTATTTAATCCACAAGGTAGATCGTACTAATTCCATCAACGGGGGATAATAACTAAGAATAACATAAAAAAAACTAGCACTTCTATCCGGTCATGGGTGATGGAATAAGAAAAATGTACCCCAGTGGATTAAATAAAGGGTTCAGTTCGAAATTCTGTATAAGTTCCCCGAGTTCGACATAAGGATTCTCATGCTCGAAAAGATGTATCTGAAGATCGCAGTTTACATCATTCGAACGAAACATCATTCAAACGAAACATCATTCAAACGAAACATCATTCGAACGAAACATCATTCGAACGAAACATCATGAAAATAATCACCAAGATGAGAATAGTAGTCCAAATTATCAATCCTCATCTAAAAAATTATGTAACATAAGTTTAATTTGATATTTTTAGATATCTGATGTTCAAAACATTTTGAAATAGACCCCCAGTTCTGGTCCTCAGCTGCCCCGGAGTCGTCGGCCTTTAGTATAGAACGTCATGATGCATACGTAAGATAATTAATCACCCATCTTCAGTAGAAGAAGATTAAGTTCAACCAACTATAGCTGTGGGCCTCATAATCTGCAGGGGGTCCTCACGAAGATGCCCGATTGGGTTTCAAGCCCTTTTCAAAATGTTAATAATAATTAAATCGTGCATAGAGTGCTTAGATGCACTCATCAAAAGCACATATATGCATGTATATGGATGGAGGGTGTTATATCCTAAATTACATAGGCCATACTAAATTAAGAATACGCCGAGTGGTTTGCGTTTAACAGGGATCCGGTAGGAAGTAGAGACGTTGACTCTTCACTGCCGTCCAGACATCACTGCTCGTCTTATATACGTACTTTCGTATATAGTCAATACCTGATTACTTCCCTTTATGTTAGTTTCGTATTTATGCCAATCATGACCTTTACAACACCTTCCCCTGAAGCTGAAATCTTCCCGATTTTAGCTTTAGTACCGTTTCCTTTTAGGATCAGGGCTTAAACGCCTGATGATTTTCCTTTTTCTGGTGCTCTTCCTTCTGGTCTGCGTTACCTGCGGTAAGGAATTCTGTCTACCCCGTATGGTATGTTCAGGGGATACATTCATGGTTTCAGGTATACATACTGGCTTTGGTATATCAAATGTATCACATAATGTTTCCATTGGGATTTCTTCTGTATTTTGCGAAATTCTGGGACGGATTTGATTTATGTGTCTTTTACAGACAAAACTTGGGCCTTGAATGGTATAAACCATGTTCCCAATTCTTTTCATAATGAAACCGCATTTCTCCGGGCTCAATCTGAATCCAAACTCCTCTATTCTCTTAAATACTTCTCTAACGTGCTTCTTGTGTTCATGCAAATTTCTGCTCTTTATCAGGATATCGTCAAGGTATGCCATTGAAAATTCCAATCCTGCGAGCATCGTATCCATAACCTGTTGAAACAGAGCAGGGGCGACCTTTAATCCGAACGGAAGTCTTTTTAGCTTAAAAATACCCTTATGCGTGTTAATGCACAGGTACTTTGAACATTCGTCATTGACTTTGATTTGCAAGTATGCATCCGAGAGGTCTATTTTGGAAAAAATTTTTCCTCCGTTTAGTTTTGAGAATAGATCTTCTGCCGACGGAAGGGGGTAATTGTGGTCCTGCAAACAGTCATTAAGGCCCGTCGAAAAGTCAGCGCAGACTCTTATTTTGTTATTCTTTTTCTTCACATATACCGTCGGACTTGCCCAATCCGTGTGGTCAACCTTTTCAATGACGTCTAATTGTTGAAGTCTCTCCAACTATTTCTCTATTGCGTCCATCGATGAAAAAGGTACATTTCTTTTAGGTTTGAACACTGGGATGGCATTTTTCTTCACCTCAAATTTTGCTTCTGTTTTCACACAGTATCCAAGTTTTTTGGCAAAAACTTTTAGGAATTCTGCATTTAAATCGTCCATGAAGCCTTCTATTTGGTTTGATTTCTCTGTGGTCAAAAGAATTAATCGGTCGTTCCCATAAGTTGAACAGGACAATCCAATCCACTCCAAATAGACTTGTGTTCCTTCCTGGTACTACGTACACTTTGGACTTGTGTGTTTGACCACCAAATGACACATTGCACCTCAGTTCTCCTTTGAATTCCAACCTTTTGCCGCACACACTCTTCGCCATCTTGCTGGTTTCTCTTAGTTCAGGTCGACCGATCCTTCTCCAGATATCTTCATCTATGATGCTAATGTCCGCACCACTATCCAGGAGTAATGTTACAGGATGTCCATTTATCTTTACATCGACATATTTATGCCTTTCACAGCTTTTCTCTTTCCTTGTGCGAAGCGTATTAACTTTGTCGGTCCTTCGTTTTTTCTTCTGGTTACAATATGTTCCCTTGTGGCCTTTGAATCCACATTCGTAACATATCCTATTCCTGAACCAGCAGATCTTTTTGGTGTGTCTTGTATTTCCGCAGCATTCACAACTTTGATCCTTGTACATTCTGGGAGTCTTTTGTTCCTGGGTCTTGTATGTTTTAGAGGTCCTTTGCCTTTTTACATGTTGTATCTTGTAAACGCTTTTTTCTTCAATGCGGGTGTTGTCTCTTTTGATATTAATGAGACGTTGACACTCCTCGGTTACTTTTTGTAAAGTTACATTCGGGTCCGACTCCATAATTGTCAGGATCCGGGATCTGACATCTTTGTCCCTTGGTGCTGTGAATCCTTGTACAAAGATTAAATATTTAAATAAATCTGCCGAAATTTCATTTAATTTAAATGATTCACATAAGCAATTTACCGTACATGCATATTCTAAATAGTCTTCGGATTCCGACTTCTGTAAATTTAAACATTTATATCTAGAATGAAAAAAGCTGTCTCTTTTATCAAATATTCTAGATAAAGTATTAATTGTCTCTTCAAAATTCACTTCCTCCGGTTTTTTGGGTAAAATTAAATTAGCATACTTGGTGTTTTCGTCCGTCCCCAGTTTTTGTAGTAACAGTGTAACTTTTTCTTCGTTGGTCCAGTCCGAACATCTTTTTGTAAAAACTGTTTCGTACCTTCTATAGTATGCTGGAAATGTAACGCCAGTATCGGGAGAGTAGTGAAATTCTGACAAAGAATTTGAAATACCCTCTGCAGAAAAATTAGTTTTCTTCCTATCTGTCGACATTTGAATTAATTTTTCAAAATTCTTTTGTTGCGTTAACATTTGGCGTTGAAGTATTTTTGTTTGCTCCTGTTGTGCCTCTAAAGTTTTTTGTGTCAATTCTTGCTGCTGCAGTAGCTGTTGTTGTTGCTGTTGTTGCTGCTGCTGTATACTTAGAGTTAACGCCTTCGTCAACTCAGCCAATTGCTCCATTTTAGCTTAATTACAGTACAAAATATCTTTCCAAAGTTTATACAATTTAGCAAGTCTTTTACCAGATAAACTTTTTCACAAAATAATTTCAGACAATAAAACGTTTCCAAAATTCGCACAACAAATAGTTTCAATTACTTTAGACAAAGCAATGAACAATTATTTTTCACAAAAATACGGCTGCACTTGGGAGAGAAGAAAAAAAAAATATAACAATAATTTCTGAATTGTTTAAAGAAAAAAAAATCGTAAGCATACTTTTTTCTTTCGAAATTCGTAATCTCACGATGCAGGTTTCAAATTCAGCTTGTGCTTCCCAAATATTTTTTCGTCAACATACAGATGAAGTTCACTTTACCTTAAAATTGTTTCGAGTACAATTTTCTTTACTTTCCCATTAGTTCTTACCGAAGAAATCCGTACTTTTTACTACTTTAGGTAGTAAAATTCTTTTATTTGACGCACGTGTCGACGTTTTTGTCTTGCCGTCCTTGCAAATTTTCTTAAAAAAAAAAAAAAAATCCTTGAATAGTACGGTAATTTATCTCTGTTAAGAGAAAAAAAAATATCCTCGTTCGCCACTGTTATATCCTAAATTACATAGGACATACTAAATTAAGAATACGCCGAGTGGTTTGCGTTTAACAGGGATCCGGTAGGAAGTAGAGACGTTGACTCTTCACTGCCGTCCAGATATCACTGCTCGTCTTATATACGTACTTTCGTATATAGTGTTATGATTTTTAGGTCTCGTTTTGATTTGACGACGCTCGTCATGCCAGCTGGAGTGTTGTTGTCATGGCGACCGCCACCTTGATGTGTCTTGTTTGGGCGATTCCCGACTGCTCAAAAGTGGAATCCCAGGCACTGGGAGGCGTTCTGTGATCGCCACAGTGGCACAAAAGTCGGTAAACGTAATCATGTTTACTACCACGAAATTACGGGCTGACTGATCATGTACCGGGATTATTGTGGCGAAAATAGAAATTCAAACAAACACAGTTTGTTGACGCCGGCCGTCAGATTTTCATCTCCGTGTTATCGGTCGTATGTCTACACCTACGTCTGCAGGCTTTTCCATAAAACCAGCTGGCCCAAGCAGACGACAGGAAAAAAAATCTGGAATCAGCCAAGAACACAAGAATAGCGACGTTCGGTCCTCCTCAACAACGACAAAAAAAAACCCAGCAACTTCAAGTACAAAAATTAAACGATTCAACAACGCGACTATCACGACAATTTCGTCGGCCAAACGTCATTGAATCAGCGACGCTGAACAACAACAACACAACTATTGGCACTACTGCTACACCGCGTCCTCTGACGCCGACATCGTATAACGCAACTATTACTGCTTCTACCACTGCTCGCCTACAGGACATTGTCAACAATTTACTACTACCCACCAAGGCTTCTCGACTGTTGTGACATTCACTCCAATTCCGAAATAACTTATCGGAAAATAAACCATAGTATTTTTCCAATTTTAATCCTGTGTTGTTCGTTCATTTCTGCTTGTCACCATACGCTTACAGTAATATAACAATAGTCAATACCTGATTACTTCCCTTTATGTTAGTTTCGTATTCATGCCAAATCATGACCTTTACAACAGAGGGCATCAGGTTTACTTTTGATGAATGTCGGGAAGCATCAGGGTTTTAACTGATGTAGTGTCTTGGAAGCCAGCAGCAAACAGTGTTGGGCCAGATGTAGTCCCCATTATTAAACTTTCGCCGTAATATAATAAGATTGTTAGCTTTTAAGAAAAAAATGCATATTTCAATATATTTAGAAAAAGAAAATTATTTTTTCATAAAATACCAAAAATTATTATTGTAAAATCACTTCTTGTTTAAACAAGTAGTTAAAATAAAAAAACAAACTAAAACAGACATTTTGTTATATTTAAAAATAAAAATGAAACCACATATTTGATTATTCATTTTTGTAAAAGACATTATATGTAAAATAAAATAAAAACAAAGGCATTTTATTATATTTTCCTGAGAAAAAAAATCAAACCACATATTTGATTATTCATTTTTGTAAAAGACATATGTAAAATAAAAAAAACAAAGGCATTTTATTATATTTTCCTAAAAAAAAAAAAATTAAACCACATATTTGATTATTCATTTTTGTAAAAGACATTATATGTAAAATTAAAAAAAACAAAGGCATTTTATTATATTTTCCTGAGAAAAAAAATCAAACCACATATTTGATTATTCATTTTTGTAAAAGACATATGTAAAATAAAAAAAACAAAGGCATTTTATTATATTTTCCTAAAAAAAAAAAAATTAAAC
The DNA here is from genome assembly GCA_963556195.1 of Sepiola atlantica. Taxonomy (NCBI): domain Eukaryota; kingdom Metazoa; phylum Mollusca; class Cephalopoda; order Sepiida; family Sepiolidae; genus Sepiola; species Sepiola atlantica. Next base: position 99,558,964 of record OY744530.1, read on the forward strand.
CACATATTTGATTATTCATTTTTGTAAAAGACATTATATGTAAAATAAAAAAAAACAAAGGCATTTTATTATATTTTCCTAAAAAAAAAAATCAAACCACATATTTGATTATTCATTTTTGTAAAAAACATATGTAAAATAAAAAAAAACAAAGGCATTTTATTATATTTTCCTAAAAATAAAAATCAAACCACATGTTTGCATTCTTATGTTTGTGAAAGAAATAATTTACAGAAAATACCAAAGAAAGCACATTTTATTATTAAAAAAAAATCAAACTAAATATTTGATTACTTAGTATAAAACATTTCCTGATTTTCTTTATTTCTTGACCTAAAATACACAGGTGATTATTTTTCGGCTATCACCGCCTCGCATCATAAGTCTTCCTATTTTGGGTCACCTATTCTTCTGGTTCGCCAATGATACAGACTGTTTGTTCTATGCTTCAGAAATTCTAAGTGTGAAAAAATGTTTCCGAAAATCATGGAAGCTGTGCTGTTTTCTGACATTGTAGGCATTGTCCAGGTATGTTAGGCACATGGAGATCAAAAAGGTGCTCCCAGTTGTTGTTGGCGGGATAGTTAATAATTTTGTGGCTGAACATCGGGGCTTCAATGAATCCAAGCCTAGGAAAACAAGGTGTTCAGAGTATGGCAGTTGTCTGTGGGTATTCGCTTGGTTACACGTCTCTGAACGTTTTCCAGGCAGTCAATGTTTTAAGCAAGATACGGGTTCAAGACTGATGATGTGAATTCTAAGTATGGTCGCACCATAGCTGTATACGGCTTTAAATAGATAGTGGAGAGTAATTAAGAAAGGTCTTGGTAAGTGATGCCAAGAGACCCTCGGTCTTCTTGACAATTTTAGAGATGTACTTTGTCCAACACAAATCACTGCTGACAGTAATGTCCAGGGTCACGTTCACAAGAATATCTCTTAATATTAATGTAGTAGAGGGAGTATGTGGATGCTGGAGTTTTCCTCCCAAAATGCATTGTGGTACATCAACAGAAATTCAATAACACTAGGGGTGGGACGTAATGGGTGACAATTTCAGATTCATGCGAGTAGTATTTTTTTGTGTTCATTTATACATAAATAACACTAAACAATCAAACATTTTGAAAATTTTGCAAAATTCAGAAGGTGCAGGCCAAAAATAGCCGTTAGGGCTCCACGGGACTCAAAATCCATCATTTTTCGGTGAAAAAGTGGTTTCATGCGACATTGCAGGTCCTAAAACATCCTCAAAAGCTATGAATGGATATAGATGGTTAAATATGATATAGTACTTTAATTTAGGACCATTTTCAGACTGTGAAAGGGTTTTCATGAATGTAAAATAGCCAAAAACTAGTGGCCTGCACCTTCTGAATTTTGCAAAATTTCAAAATGTTTGATTGTTTAGTGTTATTTATGTATAAATGAATACAAAAAAATACTACTCGCATGAATCTGAAATTTTCACCCATTACGTCCCACCCCTAATAACACAAAGAATCGGTTTTCTTCATGCCATTAAAAAGGTATTATATATTTCCAGTGTTTTCTGAGACAATCTGATGCATTTTTCAGTTCTTTGATACAACTGGGATGCATGAAAACTAATAATGTCTTTCTTTCCTTTAGAACAAATTAATCATAATGCTTGACTTCTGTCCTGAAACTTTAATTTAAGCCAGAAATTACTTTTTATTCAGCAATTTAAAGACTTCAAAATTACATTTGAATATCGAAGTTTCACAATACTAGTACATACAAGTCAGCCATTTTCCTATCTATTACTAATGGAGATTTGGTATCTGTCTGTCTGAAGGTAAATCTAGACTATTACTATCTTTTAATGCTCAATTCAGTGTACTACACTATTTCTGACTAATGCTCAATTTGGCGGTCGTGTAATATCTCTTCTGTTGTCACGAGACCATCTATATCTCTCTTTTTTTCATGGGGGGGGGTAATGTAGTATCTGTTCTGTGGTGATGATACCATTCTCCTAAGCATTACTTCCTTCTTGGGGGGGGGGAGTAGTATCTTCCAAGCATTATGCCCTCATATTATTGGGGGAGGGGAGTAGTATAACATCTATTCTGTGGTCATTATAGCATCCTACTAGGCATTTATTCCTCTTTCTGTTTGGGGGGGGGGGGGTAGTGAAGTATTTGTTCTGTGGCCATCTTCCCAGGGATTACCTTCTCCTTTGCGGTGGTAGTGATATACTCTGGTTGCATATTTGTGCTAGTATTATTAATGGATTCATACTTTCTTAACTGAAAGTTAACTTTTAAAATGTTTAATTTTCTGTGTCTGCTCAACCTCCGATCTAAGATCAAATTGTATTATCTGTTCTGTCCTTACTCAGAGGCGAAGAAATCCTTCTCGACAGATTTTTCTCCCAAATCCAGAGTGTCTCCTTTTTCTTTAAAAAACGATCTTGTGTCTAATATTGCCTTCATGGGAGGAGGGCCGAGTAAATAGGGATTTTTTCAGGGTTTGGCATATAATTTTGGATGCTGCCTGTCGGGTTTCTCATTTTAAATTTTATCGTCGGAACATCTTATTCAGATTCATTTTTTTTTAATTATTTATTTGCATTCTTTGTTTAATTTACTGGGATGTTCAATCATCATTAACGATCCTTCCAACTGGACATTTTTTACATCTTCATCTTTTAAACATTGAGATGATAAAATTAGCCATTGCCAGCATAAGCATATGGTTACGTTAAAATGGAGTTAAACAAATTTTGAATGTCGTTGGCAAATGTTGATATGGATGTAGAAGGATCACTCTGGTTCTCAACTAAAATCATTACAGCGTTCACTGAATCTTCCGATATGGTGTATGTGTTACAGCATTTATTGTGACGGCTCAATCCAAATTTTACATCCAATAATGCGTTTTGCATTTTTAGATCCACCTCGTTTTTCACTTTTGACCTGGCCATTTTCACGCAACTGAATATTTTTTCAACTTCATCATTTGAATGGGGTAATATTAACACTTTAGATGCAAATTGAGAAAGCTCTTCAAATGGGTTACTCTCAGACTCATCCTTGTACTGCAAAACCTCATTCCAAAAAGCCTCCGTATCACTTTGATTATTCCAGTTGGTTAAATGAAGTTTCGGCCATTGAATCTCAGCAGCAGAAATATCTTCTTCAGAGGATCCCAGCATTTCCATCAAATTCACAATAGGTTCTTTAAGCGGGTGGAGTGCTTTGCTTACCGATAGAGCCGAGATTCTTCTGAGAATGTCCAACTTATACGGTAGTCTCTGTTTGAGCTGTTCAAACAACGTTAAAAGAAACTGCCGACAGTTTTCTCTTATATGCATTTCTCCATCTTCGGTTATTTTATTACAGTTTCTTAATTCTAAGATTTTTCTTTCAAATTTATACTCGAGGCGAGGATTAGGGTCTAGGAATTCTTCGATGTCAGATGAAATTACATTTACTCTGGCGGTAGGCAGTAACAACTTGCTTGCGGTTGATTGTATCAATAATGTCAGGTCATCTAAAAGTTTGACTTTGTCGACCTTGACGGATTCAAATAAGTTATTAACCATCTGAACTTCAACAAGTATCGAATAATAAAATAGTAGGTAAGTAATGTTCGTTTCGTCCTCGTATATTTTACAAAGAACTTCGGAAGTGTAGCAGTTCTCTCGGTTCTGGGCAACTTCAAAATGCTGTTTCAATTTCGCCCATTGTTCAATTATCTTTCCAACTGCCATTTCATTAGTCAACCATCTGAACCTCAAATCGTCATGAAGTTTTAACACCGTTTCGGCAACGTTTAAAGATTTATATAAATCTGCATAAACATATTGCCGCGACGTTGGAATAGAAAACCATTTATAAGTCTCTGCGATCAGATATTCCAAGTTTTTCGGAAGGCGCTTCACAGACGCGTACGATACAGCCGAGCGAATCGAGTTGCATATGCATCTTAAGAAAATTAATGTCGGGATTTCAGTTTTAAGTATGTTATATAATTCGCTATTAATTTCGACCATGTTGTTTTGATTGTCAGTTGCGATTCCGATAAGTTGCTTGAAATTAAGATTTCTCCGTAGTATTGAATCTTTTAAGGCCTCGATGATTCCATAGACGCTGCATTCTTGTAGTTGCACAAGTGTGAAGAACGTAGACACGACTTTGTTTTCATGTCTGCTATAATAAATGATGACAACTCCGAGCATATTATCAATGCTGAGGTTAGATTCATCTAGAATCAGGCTAAAATAGCCATCACCAATGTCTTCGGCTAAATCCTTCAGAAAATGAACACTAAGAATGTTTTTAATTATGTCAGAACATTTTTCTTCGTTTATTGTTAAATCTGAGACAACTACACCGTCAGTGACTGAGTTTCTTAGAATATCGGCTAAATGGTCAATCGAGGTTGTATGTGATGCCGCAAAGAGGGCAAGACGACATTCCAAATGAGCGGTCTCAAAAGAACAGGAAGAAGCGTGAGAAGAATGATAAGTTTCAGAAGAAGAAGGTTCGATTTGTATAACGTACTCAATCACTTCGTTCGTTGAAAGAACTGATTTTTTCTGGTGTTTCAGTGATTTCGCGTGATTCAGAAGATCGTTATATTTTGCTCTAAGTTCGTTTTTACAAAACCGACACCCCACTTTCAGCGGGTCGGTGGGGATTTCCACCAACCAGTCCTTTAAGAAGACATTCGTCAGCCAGTCTTTTCGGAATCTTTGCTTGTATGATTGCGGCATTTTAATTATTTGGAACGAAGAAATTACAATTGAATTAAATATTATTTTTTTTTTCTCTCAAAGAAATTATGACGTTTTAAGCAATGTAGGTAAAAAAAAACTCAAGTAAGTAGACGTTAGCCATTTTCCAGTTGTTTTTTTCTTCTTTTTTTTAGCTCAAATCAATGTTCCTTTTTTTGTGTGAAACTATCGCTGTACACGTAATAATAATTAAAAATTAGAGAACGAACAATAAACATCGAAAATAACTGTTTTTAAATTATTATGTTTTAAATAAAAAAAAGGACTAAAAAGAGTCTGTATTTATAAAAGTAAAAAGAAAACCTGCTCCTTGAGCGGTGGGAATTACTCTTACTAGCAGTTTTTGGCTCGTGGTGACGGCAATTTTGCAATAAAAACAACCACATGAGAGTTGGATTTAAAGTCAAACTCTTTCTATGGCGGTTTTTTTGTCAGCTAAAACATGTATTATACACGCATGCGCTGCGAAATATGAATACGCTAAAAATAAAAAAAATAGGCCAGACTATAATAAATGTTTGCAGCCAAACTTTTAAGAAAAAATAAACCAAATTGAAAATTCGCTTTATTAATGATATATAAAGAAATATTGACTATATTGAAGATTTTAACTCCCAATTGTTTGCGTTTTTTTTTCTTCTTCTTTTTTTTACTATTAGTTTCGTATTGTTTCCTTCGCGGTGACGAAGCAAAGACGTTCCTATGGAATTGAAATGCTTTTGGGGGGAAATTAAAAAAGAAATTTATTTAAATAAACTTGCGCTAAGGAACATAAATAATACATTCTATAGTTTACATATTTTTAAAATTGTACAGAAAAGAATATTTGAAAATTTTATGTTTAAATTTAGCTGAGTACTCATCAACAAATAATGACATCTACAAATTTATCAACAATTATTTAAATATAACATTCTCAAATATTTTTAAAGGCCTCTGGTACCAAGGTAACAAAGTAAGGTAAAAAGGCATAATAAGGGCCGGCTTAGTGGTCCATGCGCAAAACCAGTTTGGCCTTTTATGGCCAAATGTCACGAATTTGGTGTGTTTTGACCATCGAAAATTTCGTTTGGCCTTTTTTGTGTGAATATTCTGGAGTTCACTTATGCGAGCCCAGGCGTATCGCAAAATTGAAAACAAATACAAATACTTCGCTAAAAATGAAGAACAAACACAGAAGAAAAAAAAGTAAAAATGAAAAAGTGCCCTTTTCTCGCAAAAAAATACATACATATATATTTATATATATATATATATATATACAAATTTATACATATGCATATTTAAATATATACATATATTTATATACATTTATATATATACATACATATATTTATTTCTTGGCCTTTTGGCTAAGATCAAAGTGTAGTATCTGTTCCGATGGATACTGCATCCCATAGACTGGTATTGTCTTGGCCTTCGGGGCTTGATTTACGCCGGTCTATGGGTCAGTCCTGTGCAGTTCTAGGAGGTCCACCCTCCCAGGCTTCGCCTCCCCTCTTTGGGGAGGAGTAAGTTTATTGCTTACTGCCTGAGGCGCCCCTACCCTGGAATGCCAATAGGACTGCCCAGGCAATTTTTAAACCCCACTTTCCCGACCCCACCTTGGGTCACATTTTACTTGTGGGAGTAAGATAAAAACTGGCCTTGTGCCTAACTCCTGGAGAGGAGTAAATCAATACACACATATATATATATATATATATATATATATATATATATATATATATATATATATATATATATATATATATATATATATATATCTGTGGTATTGTCTGTAAACTTCAGAATATTTGGTTATACTTTATAATTTTTTTTTGTTTGTTTTTCATTTTTAGCGAAGTGACACGAGTATTTGTAAAAGTTTTTTTTGCGAGAAAAGGGCACTTTTTCATTTTTACTTTTTCTTTTCTGTGTTTATTCTTCATTTTTAGCGAAGTATGTGTGTTTGTTTTCAATTTTGCGATACGCCTGGGCTCGCATAAGTGAACTCCAAAAACACAAAAAGGCCAAACAGAATTTTCGATGGCCCAAACACATCAAACTCGTGACATTTGGCCATAAAAAGGGCAAATTGGTTTTGCGCACGGCCCACTAGCCAGTCAGCCGGCCCTTATTATGCCTTTTTACCCAAAATAATATGCAAACTGTAGAATTTAAGTGTGTGTGCCCACCGGACAAATAGGTTAAACACGGACAACGTAAAAATAAATAAATTTTTAAAAATTAAAAAAAATATTTTTATATTTAATTTTTTTACAATTATCAATAACTCTTTGTCTGTAATTTTCTTTTCGTGACAATTTTTTTTTCATTTCATGTTTAAACATCTTTCCGGTACTTTATATATACTGTATTTTACTGTTCGTTTTGAAATGAAAAAATATAGTGTTGATTTTCCCAAATTCTATTTTCTTCAATAAATGTTCCATCAATATACTGTTGATTTTCACAAATTGTTATTTCTTCGAAAAATGTTCTATTAATTGAATTTGCATGACTTCTTATTTAAAAAATGGATATTTTCCATTTTCGGAGAAATTGCGTACTAAAACAAGAGAGTTATCTGCCCCTTACACCATTGGAACTCTTCTAAAATAAATTTCGACTCGTGACCCGATCGATACAAGTGCCCAAAACTGTCCCGGAAGTGGGTGCTCATTTTACGTTAAATTTATGTAGGAAAGTGATCCCCCACTCTAAAATATTTAATTTTTCGGTAAAAACGTATTGTAGTATCCATATTTTGGGAGGCTCTTGGGAGGCTCTGCGCATGCGTCAGATTCATTCATAAAAAAGTCGTAGTGTGTGATTCAAACCAAGCGCATGCGCAGAGGAAACAGAATGAGAACAAACACGCTAAAACAAAAAGTGGGCATTTTTAACAATTAAGTTACTATCGCTGAAAATAAACACGCTAAAAGTGAAGAAAACGAACGGTGTTAATAATAATTTTCGGATATTTTTTCAGGCTGTTTACATGTAATCGCAAAAAAAGGTAGAATCTGATTTTTATTTTTGGGTAAACTACGACGTGTGTGATAGTAAAAAAAAAACCAAATAAATTTCCCAACTGTATTTCCTTTAAAATAATTTATGTCGCTAATAGTAATGATTACCTATATATTTATTGTTACGCAAAAATGTTTTTTTAAGTGTACTTTTAACAAATTGTTTTACGTACGAAAAAACAAACAAACTGAATTTAAAAGAAAATGATTTTTAGTTTGAAAGAAGAGGAAAAAAGAAAGAAAAATGTACGGTGGTATTTAGAGTGCGAGACGTATTTTCACTTGACACCGTTTTAATTTCTTTTTCTACTAAACTTCAACTTGTTATATTTATTGTTCAATAATGAACATCAAATTAAAGTTTAAATCTTAATAATTTATAAAAAAACAATAAATAATAATTAAAATATACTAACAGCAATTAATACTTATTCTATAGAAAAATTTCTTACCAGTCGTCGTGGCCGAGTGGTTAAGGCGATGGACTAGAAATCCATTGGGGTCTCCCCGCATAGGTTCGAATCCTATCGGCGACGTTTCATATTTTTATTACGGTAAATAACATTTTAAATACAAGCATGGTAAATTATGCCTTGCAAAAGATTTTATTATTATTATTATTTTACAACTTCAAAATTAAAGTTGTATTCGAAATTTAAAGGAAAATCTGGTTAATTTTCGGGAATATTTTACTTTAATTAACAGAACGAAAAAAGGGTGAAAAAACAAATGTGCAACAAATAAATGTTAGCAAAGGCAAGTTAAGTTACTCATCTACCTACCTGGATAATTTTATTTGTGTTTTAACTCATTTTAAAGGGTGGTTTTCTTGTTCAAAACAGTCAGTGTTGACGGATCGAAAAGAAATTCAAAATGGAGGTTCGCCCATGGCCAGTACTTGAAAATCGATAAAAAATCGAAAACTAGACAATACACTAAAAGTAAAATATTCCCTCATTTTCTAGTTTAACGATGTTTTGAACGCTGATAATTTTCACTCCCGTTTCCAATCGGGTGTTTTTTTGTTTTGTGGTTAACTTTTAACACTAGAACTAACCCTAAGTCTGAGTAGCAACAGACCCACAACCCACCCCACACACTCGATTGAAAATTGGAATGATTCTATAAAATTTCCAAAACGCGGTGCTCTCTACCCCGAACCCGATGAAATGTTAATAAAATTACATTAAGTACCAGGGGAAAAATATATTTCCGTCTAAAGGGGTTAGGGTTAAGGTTCTCATAAATTTACGAGTACAGGGTTAGGGTTAGGGTTAAGGTTCTCATAAATTTACGAGTACAAGGTTAGGGTTAAGGTTCTCATAAATTTACGAGTACAAGGTTAGGGTTAGGGTTAAGGTTCTCATAAATTTACGAGTACAAGGTTAGGGTTAAGGTTCTCATAAATTTACGAGTACAAGGTTAGGGTTAAGGTTCTCATAAATTTACGAGTACAAGGTTAGGGTTAAGGTTCGCATAAATTTACGAGTACAAGGTTAGGGTTAAGGTTCTCATAAATTTACGAGTACAAGGTTAGGGTTAAGGTTCTCATAAATTTACGAGTACAAGGTTAGGGTTAGGGTTAAGGTTCTCATAAATTTACGAGTACAAGGTTAGGGTTAAGGTTCTCATAAATTTACGAGTACAAGGTTAGGGTTAAGGATCTCTTAAATTTACGAGTACAAGGTTAGGGTTAGGGTTAAGGTTCTCATAAATTTACGAGTACAAGGTTAGGGTTAGGGGCACATGTTCGTCTTTTCTCACAGTCCGTTTTTCACAACTTTTTACTGACCAGTTTTTTTTTCTTTTTTCGGTGTACACTTACCTATCAGGCTGCTAGAGAATTCCGGGGTTTTTGGAAATTTTTTTCAAATATTTTACATTTTAGGAGGGGGGATCAGTTTCCAATGTTAATTCAACGTAGACTGATCCCCCTCTTTTTGACCATCTCAATTTTAAAAAAAATCTTTTTTGGTGTACAATTACTTATCATGTCGCGAGAGAATTCCGGGTTTTTTGGAAAGAAATTTCAAAAAATTGAGATTTTAAGACGTAAACAGTTGCGAAAAACGGACTATGGTAAAAGGCGAACAAGACTGATCCCCCGTCTTAAAATCTTATTTTTTAAAATTTCTTTCCAAAAACCCCGGAATTCTATCGCGACATGATAGGTAATTGTAAGCAGAAGAATAATTTTAAAAATTTGAGATGTCAAAAAGAGGGGGATCAGTCTACGTTGAATTTACATTAAATAACTGTTACCAAACGCATTAAAATTTTAATTTCTATCGATCTGTAAGAAATTCTTACAGAGCGATATCCCTTTGAATTTAACACACAAAATGAATTAACGAAATCTTTTTACAATAAACGAAAGGCGTTTATTCGTATATAAGGTTACCAATACCATTTGGTATAGGTGGAAGAAACTTTGGACAGTGTTCAAGAGAATAAGAGAATAAGTTCTTATGCGAAGATAGAAGGCGCCGTGGTGACGGTCCAGTTGACAAGGAGAGGAGGCTGGAGAGTGGAGACCAGTGTTGCCAACTGAGATTTTCAAAACCCGCTAGATTGAGAAAGCAAAATCGCCAGAAAATCGCTAGATTTTTAACTTTTCGTCATTATTAGCAACTGAGATTTTCAAAACCTGCTAGATCGAAAACAATAAAATCGCTAAAAAAAAACCCACTAGAGTTTAACTTCGTACTCATATATATATATATATATATATATATATATATATATATATATATATATATATATATATATATATATATACCTATCAAAATGACGATGTTTCTGCAGAGACGGGGGCCACGTGAGCGACGGAAAGAAATTTGATTTTGGGGAAGATAACTGTTTGAAAATTAACAAAAAACGAATTAAATAAAACTTTGATAAACATTATGTACATCAATCCCTGTAAAAAACTTGTTTTTCCACATTTATCGTTCAGTCAATTGTTTACTTTTTTCTTTTCAAATCAGAGTTTTACTTACTTTTACTTATTACGTTTTATTTTTATTTCAATAAAAAGTTTGGGTGCTTATTTAGAAAATTATTTTCATGTAAAATCATTATTTAGTACTTACTCAGTCATAGTTTCTCACTCACGGCACGAAAAAGAATTTAAAAATATCAAGCAGAACTTTAATTAGAACGATTTTTTCCATTTCCATAAGGGCGATATAAAACGTCGATTCGCCGACATTTTGAGTGTGGCCGATTGATGGAATAGCTAACTAAGGGCCCCAGTTACCATGTAAATAAGAAGAAAAAAAACAAGAAAATTATATCGTGGAAAGTACCCCGGTGAAGAAATCAAAAATAATTATTTAATTTTCTATTTTTATTATTTAATAAATATATATTTTATTATTATTGCATATGTTTCTTTCTTTTCTAAATTCTAACAATTGGCTATTCCATCGCTCGCTCACACCCAAAATGTCGGATCACATCCAAAATGTCAGCGAATAGAGGTTGTACATCGAAATGGAAAAATCGTTCTAATTAAAGTTCTGCTTGATATTTTTAAATTCTTTTTCGTGCCGTGAGTGAGAAACTATGACTGAGTAAGTACTAAATAATGATTTTACATGAATATAATTTTCTGCAGGGACCCTGTTCTAAATAAGCACCAAAAGTTTGCTATTTATTTGATGTACATAATGTTTATCAAAGATTTATTTAATTCGTTTTTTTGTTAAATTTCAAATGTTTATCAAAGTTTTATTTATTTATTTGCTGTACATAATGTTTCAATAAATAAATGTTCATAATTTTAACTTATCCTCAATTGTCAATTCAACAGTTATCTTCCCCAAAATCAAATTTCTTTCCGTCGCTCACGTTTTCGCACGATTTCTCCCGAAGAGGAGTCGGCAGTTTCCACCGCCATCGATCGAAACAGTGTAATTTTGGTGCTTCTGCAGAGACGGGGCGTCTCTGCAGAAGCACCAAAATTACTGCCAAATTTTATCGACTACTTTTGTCTGTTTTTCAAAGCTATGACAGCGAAAATATATCTACTGTACAAATATTAATTTGTCTGCTTTTTTGTCTATTACTTAAAAAAATTATTTTGCAAATATTAATTTGTTGTCTGACTTTTGCGGATTATTTTGCAAATAAAAGTTAATTTGTTTTCATAAATATTAATTTGTTGCCACCTGGACCTAGGGTTAGTGGGGGTTTAATGGAGTGTATATTTTGTTTTGTAAGAAACAAATCATAAAATCAAGCAGTGTTTATTAAAAATTTAAATATATTACAAATTTAACATCACAATAATTATGTATCTAAATATAGAATATTGCCGAAGAAATTGTCCACAAAAATGAAATTAATATTTGCAAAATAATCCGCAAAAATCGGAAAATTAATTAATATTTTCAAAATAAAAGCTATACAAAATATTCACAAAAATGAGAAAACAAATGAATATTTGCAAAATGATTTTTTCTTAATCCACAAAAATCTGAAAATAAATTAATTAGAAAAAAAAAAAAAAAAAAAAGAAATCCGCAAAAATCGGGCAAGGCCCTTACTCCTATAGTTTTAAATAGGGTCTACCCCCCCCCACCGCAAAAAATATTTTAAAACATTTATTGCTGTCTTAAAGCAAATAAAATCGAGTTATGTTTGTTCTAAGAACACTGTTCTGGTATTATCTTTTCCAATTATTATTTTGATAAAAAACTATTAAATTAAAATCCTATTACGAAATTATCCATCATAATGCATTTCGGTTTCTTCGTAAGAAAGTCGGCCATTTTAATATTTTGTTAATGATTGAATTACTTCGATATTTATTCCATACTTACCTAATTTTCTAATTTTCCTACCTTGCCAAAATTACATAATTCCCCCTACCCCCCCAAAAAAAACATGCACCCTTCCTACTACTAACCCTAAGTCCGGGTGGTAATACGAAAAATAAATAAAGAATAAATTTAACAAAAGTCGAAAAAAGTGCGTGCGACGTGGGTGTAACGGGGCTGTTAATAGTCAATTTATTGATTAAAGTTTTTTTTTTTGTGGTTGTTATTTATTTATATTAAATAAACCGTTGTATTGTATCACTTATCTTTCGCGGAATGAAAACTACAACAATTATTTCAGAATGCATCAGTTTTGCATATACTTGTAACATAAAATGATCCCCCATTTCCGGGCCATTCTAACTTAGTAGGTAAAAGAATTTAGTTAACATTGGTTCTCAGAGTGTAAGTCGAATATTTTTATTGGTAAATTATGGGGATGCAAAGTAAACATTTCAAAGTTCACTGCCTCCTATCTCTCTTATCAAACCTTTTGTAATGTTAAAAATCGAAAATTAAACAAAATGCTGGAAGAACATTACATTTTCGCACGATTGGTGACATTTATTGGATGTGTTTCTACCAGTATTTTGTTTAATTTTCGATTTTTAGCGATTATCCGAGTGACCATCGTCAACATCTTATCGACGCCATTTTCTTTTTGAGTATGAACTGAACAGTCGACACCATGTTTGTTTTTAACAAAAATATGCTTTCAAATAAGTTAAAACACAAATAAACTTATCCAGATAGGTAGAATAGTAACTTATCTTGCCTTTGGTAACATTTATTTGTTGCACATTTATTTGTTTTTGTTTTGTTTTGTTTTTTTACCCATTTTTCGTTCTGTTCGCCGTCGTTATAAATGCCCTAGAATTGTTTTTTTTATTATTAATTTATTTTTACGTTCGTGGGCTTTTGTCCGTGTTTGAATTATTTTGGTGAGCTTTTGTCCGGTCGCGATCACCATTTTATTTTTAGAACATTAACATTTTTATTGACATGTAAAACTACTGCAGATTTGCATATATCATGTATAGAAGGTAGCTTGAGAAATAATCTCATGATGACTAAATAGAAAATGAATACAGAAAATAGTTTTACTGAAATCTGAAATTGCGTGTGTGTATGTAGCAAACGAAATCGCCAGAATTTAAAGAAAAAAATCGCTAGCCGCTAGATCCAAATTTTACTAGCCAGATTCAAATCAAAATCGCCAGATCTAGCGGGGAAACCCGCTAAATTGGCAACACTGGTGGAGACAGAGTGTGCACGCGTACGCGTACATTATTAAACAAAGCATGGATTTTAGTTTCGTATGAAATTGTTTCTTATACAGTTCGAATAAAAAAATAGAAACAAAACAAAAAATTAAAATGATTTTAATGTTTTTCCAAATAATTCAAAATGATCCCTACAATGTTTTATTATGAAACTAAAACTGACTAGCTTTATTATTTACGAAAAGGGCGGCAACTTTTTAATTTTATTTCTCTTGTTCAGTAGTATTGAACGATAACGTGTAATTATGGACGAAGTTTGCGCTTTGGATGTTTTAACTTCGCTTTTGGACGATGATATGTCAGGTGAAGATTCTTGTGTTGATGGTGTTAATACTGTATCTGAGTCGAATACGACAAAAATTGGACAGGTATCTAATATCAACAACAGTCCAATGAGTAATTCCCGGGGTGCTACCATCAACCGTGATGAGAACAAATCGTTCGAACCAACATCACCGGATGAAGATCTTCTCGCAGAAATGAATCGAATGAAAGCGAGAATGGCAGAACTAGAACGTCAACTCCAGGAAAAAAATAAGAATCCTCCTCCTTCGACGATTACAAAACCGAGATCGGATCGCGGCGCCATCAACAATGTAAACATTGACATCTTCTCTTCTGAAGGTAAATCAGTTGCTGTTGATGACGAGACAAAATCGTTGCCGAAATCGCAACAGGGCGAAATGGTAAACAAAAAAGAGAAAAAACCGGCGCCTTTGAAGAACGAGATTTTTGGTGACAGCGACAGTGACTGGGAAGAAATGGACGGTGAGAAAAACAAACTCAGCGAAGCCGGAGAAGAATTAAAAACTCTGCTAAAAAAAAACAATCAACGAGTAGCACACACACCATCACACGACGTGGGTCAACTGCGAGCGAAAGCTATAACCCACAAAGGACCGATACAGAGTACGTTAAACTCCATGAGGATAAGCCCGTCTCCAAAATACAGCTATGATACTTTAAATAATTCACTCAACTCCAAATCGTCAGTGGCATCATCCTCACAGAAAAACACGATAGATAATTCTTCTTTATCTGCATCCATGGACCCATTTTCAGGTGTTCGCATCACAAAACCATTAGTATCTACGGAAATGATGCAGCTCCGAATGCAAAGTCGTAAAATGTTTAAGTTATCCAGCCTTCATACTCGGAGCAAAACTGAACTTTCCGAGTGTGATTGGGTGACCATCGGAGTGCTCGTTCATAAACCGGAACCCAAGAAGTCGTCCACTGGGAAAACCTACTGTATATGGAAACTCAATGATCTGCAGAATTGCGATCAAACAGTCTCTTTCTTTTTATTTGGCGAGGTCTACAAGACTCATTGGAAAGTCGCAGTAGGAACTGTAATTGGTCTTTTAAATCCTACCATGATGGACAAATCCGAAAAGTTTCAGTCTGACATTGCATTTACCATTAATCATCCCCAGAAACTGATGATCATGGGAACTTCGACGGATCTCGG
This sequence comes from Sepiola atlantica, assembly GCA_963556195.1. NCBI lineage: Eukaryota > Metazoa > Mollusca > Cephalopoda > Sepiida > Sepiolidae > Sepiola > Sepiola atlantica. The sequence continues at coordinate 99,574,320 of OY744530.1, forward strand.
AATATGCAAGCAGCGGAAAAAGAACGGCACCCCTTGCACAAATGTAATTAACAAAATGCAAGGAGAGTATTGTACGTACCATGTCAATGCTGTCTACAAGAAAGCCTGCACACAAAGAAGCGAGCTGAACAGCTTCTCGGGGGTAACTCCGAAATCTTACGGCAAAAAAGTGCTTCCAAAAGGAGGGTTGTTTTTCTACCAGGGTAAGTCGTATACATCTATCGCTATCGGTGCTAACCAGAAGAATCAGGTGACCGTTAAAAAATTGCAGCAACAGCAGAGTCGGATAGGTAAAGATACGCTGTCTACTATGCATTTGCAGCAGATCTCGTCCGATGATCAAGTCAAGATAGATAAATTGTCCGGCACCAAACAGCAAGCTTTTCTTGATCTCCTAAGTACGCCATCTTTGGGTTCGATAAATCTTGTGAAACATTTGATCAAGCATGAGAAATATGAGAAACAAAATAAGGAGAGCGACAATAACGTAATTGTTCAATCGATCACCCCCACGGAGCTTCTGAAGCAGCACAAAATAAAAATGAAACTGAAGAAGGAGCTTTCAGCTGTAACAGCACCTGTGCTTGGACGTGGTCTGCAGGCCGGCCTAAACGTCAATTTGGATATTCTCCCTCGGCCATCAAAACGAACAAATCGAACGTCAGAGGAAGCGAAACAGCTAGCCATTCTCAAAGTGCAGTCAAAAGGAGGCTTGCACAAGACGAACCCGAATGCGGTTAAGAAGCATCTGTGTGACGATAAGACACGAGAGAAGATTAAAAAACGTGTTGCATCTGACACGGTGGAGGGTCAGAATGAAAGTAAAACTCTATCTGCTGGTGCCTCTTCCTCATCAGGGGTTTTACTTCCTCCTCCGGCTAAAAGATCAAAGCTGCTTGGAAATGTAGATTTGAACTCTGCAGAGGTTAAGAAACTGATGAAAATGAAGTCATCACACGTCGGTGCCATAACCGAATTGGAGAATGAGAAACAAGAAGCTTATTTCAGTACGTTGGAAAAGAAGGAGCAATATGAGGACAAAATGCGTTCAATCACTGAAATGAAATGCACCCTTTACACGTGTAAACTGTGTTCATACACGGCTCTTTCAATTGGCGAAAGATGCCTAAAGGAGAATCACCCCACAACCAAACATCAAGGCGTTAAGAGATTCTTTCAATGCCGCAAGTGTAAAACACGGCGCGTCGCTTTCACAATGATCCCCAAAGATCCTTGCAGTGAATGTGGCGAGCATAATTTTGAAAAGACATCCATGATGCGGGAGAAATCTGGCCCCAAGTTAGAATCCGAACAGCTTTCACTCCGAGGTGATGAAGCCAAGTTCTTGAACAGTCTTAGCTATACAGTCACATCTGCTGTTAATTTGTAAAAAAACATTAAACTTTCGGAACGAAAAAGAAAACATTGACACTCAACAAATTAAATCATTTGTACAGAAATCATCATAGAGAATATTTTTTTTTTTTTTTATTTAATTTTGTATAAATTTATCTAAATTCCCACAATGCAATATATTTTCAAGCTCAAATGAGTGCAAATACACGACCCCCCCCCATTCTACACACAACATTATCAGGTTATAAAATAGAATTTAAAAAAAAAATAGCATGTTCAATTTTTAGGTGGGTGTTCAGTTTGATGGTTAATAGATAATCATCAGAAAAAATCATATCAAAAACATTGTATAACAAAAATTTTAGGAGAGAGGGATGTGTCCACACATCTTAATCAATTTTAGGTAATATTTTAAACACTTTGAAAGTGGATAATAAAAACTAATTAATAAAATATTTCATTTAATAACTCTAAAAAGACATTGGAAGCCAGAAAAAGAAAATTTCACAATGTTTGCTAAAAATTATTATTTTCTTTGATTTTAGATATTTTGGTACTGATATCGATCCTGAACCAGTTTTCGTGAGGTTCGACTGGGAAGTGTTCGGCTGTCCTACGCAAACGCCCGAGAGTTGATGAGCCGATTTGTACCAGACGACAATTTTGATACGGTGCTGCGTCCTATAATAATAATGTTTTGCTTGTTTTTTTTGTTTTTTTGTTGTTAGGGTTAAAAATATTTATTTGATAACAGTAATTTCGCTCTGTTTTGCTTGTTTTATTTGTTTTGTTTAAAAAATTTCTTGCAAATATAACTAAAAATAGGACGCAGCAAAGTATCAAAATAAAAAAAAAAATTTATTTGATAACAGTAACTTCGCTATGTTTTGCTTGTGTTTTTTTTTTTTGTTGTTTCTTTTAGAAAATTTCTTGAAAATATAACTTAAAATCACAGGACGCAGCACCGTATCAAAATTGTCGTATGGTACCATTCGGCTCGTCAACACTCGGGCGTTTGCGTAGGACAGCCGAACGCTTCCGAGTCGAACCTCACGAAAACTGGTTCAGGATCGATATCAGTAATCAATTTTAGGTAATATTTTAAACACTTTGAAAGTGGATAATAAAAACTAATTAATAAAATATTTCTTTTAATAACTCTGAAAAGAAAATTTCAAAATTTATTTTAATATCTGTTTGCTAAAAATTATTATTTTCTTTGATTTTAGACATTTTAAACTTCTTTGATTTTAGATATGTTAAACTTCTTTAATTTTAGATAATACGAGATCACCCGTGACCCGTTGGGTCAGTATTTGTTATATATATATTATTAAATATTTATGAAAACTTTTTGGAATTTCCGAATATTTTTACTTACAATATTTTTCTGTACATATCCATTTGTAAATCAATACTGTGTTGAAATATATTTGAATGAACGTTGCTTGTCTGTTATGTTTATTGTAAATGCATACAATTAGACACAGGGCCACTAAATCGGGGTGAGTGGCAGTTCTGTTGGTCTTTTACTTAGTCGTTTATTATCTTAACCAATTTGGCTTGTCCCACCTCTAAGAGAAATAGGTAGTCATTAGTTGTACCCTTTTCCTTTCACAATAAGGTCAAGATTATTATCAAGAAAACTTTTAGGAACCTTTATGACATCACATTGGATTAATGAGTTTTGCTAACTACTGTTCATCCTTTATGATGCTGCACTGCTTTTGACAAGTTAAGCTTCAAACGAAAGACTGGGGTCAAAGTGTAAATTATTTTGTCAGAGGAGGAATCCTTCTCGAATGGGGCAATTTTCATTTTTGTCTCAATCCAGACTGCCCGGTTTTGGGGAGTTGTATATTCTTCACCTTCATGAGCAGATAGTGAAAACGAGCAAGAAAACAAGATCCACAGAGTTTTATTAGTATATAGATTTTAAACTTCGATTTTAGATGATATTTTAAACTTCATTAATTGTAGATAATCTTATATTTAAAAATTTTTTTTTTTTAACATATTTCACTCCAAACAAGGCAGGCCACCACTGTAGACGTAAGGGGTTACTGAGAATTAGGGTGTAACGAGATGTCTATTTACATTAGTTTTAAACCTCTGCATATCAGTACAGTCGAGGACCAGGGAGGGAGTTCCAGAGGCCGGCAGCACTAGGAAAGAAGCTATTATTGGAGTAGAAGGTTCTCCGGCATCTGGGGACCTCCACAGTGAATGGATGGGATTTAGTTGATTGTCGGATTGGTCGAGGGGGCACCAGAGTAGCCAGTTCAACGGAGCACAATCCATTGAAGTATTTGTAAAACAAGCACTAGGATGCAACATTGTGGCGATGGAACTTGGTTGATAGTGAGGGACCTATTAAGTTGGTGACTTTTTTTGACGTTGTCTAAGAAGAAGAGACTAGTGGATGATGCACCAGCCCAGTGTTTGCCCGTCAGTCACAATTTTTCTGTCAGTCACAATTTTGTAAAAACGAAATTAGACAAATTCTGCAATGTATTTATATACATTGCAGAATTTGTCTAATTTCGAAATATCAGAAACCTTAACTACTTTTAAAAATGGAAAATATTGCATTAATTAATAATAAATTTCCAACAAATAAAGTGAATGCCATGACTGGAAGTCAAAACCTTGAAGTCTGAGGTTCTACCATTCGGCCTTTTTTACAAAGAGATCTCAAAACATCACCGTAACAAAATAATTATAGCTTTAGCGTGACATCATAGATCTATTATTTACATCAGGTTTCAAAACATGAATTCAAACATAAGCGATAAAAAAAAAAAAATTAATGGGTAAACATTATCAATAGCTTTGGAAATTATTTTAATAGTTTAAAACAATTTATTTTGCTTTAACTACACATTGCCATTAAAAAATATGTAATAGATACTAGAATTTAGGGTCTCCGGGCCCATAATTCTAGTATTTTAATCTTAATTAATTGTAGATAATATTCTAAACTTTGATGGTAGATAACCTCGAATTTTAGATATTTTAAACGTTTTCAAAATAAATTTCTTTTCAGATTAAACCATTTTAAATCAAAATAACAATATCATCAGATGGTTTGAAAAATTGTTTATGGAGGCAAAAATAGAAAACCTTTTGAAAAGTTTTAATAATTCAACATGTTGAATCTTTTATATGGAAATAATAAAAAAAAACTTCTTTTTACTGATCTGTCCCAAGATGGGTCTATAATACTGGGAAACCTTTGGGGCCTTTAATAATCGGTTTATTAAAATAAATTATTAAAATAAGTGCTTTAGAGTTGGGACCTCCAAATATGTTTTCTTTCGTTTGCTTCACAGCATCTCACTGTTAGATCACCAGCTCGGTTGAGAAAAGCCATGCTAATGTTTTGTTGTCTAGCGCAGCTATGCCGGCTTCGCTGTTGGGTGGTCAATGTTCTGAGGCAGTTGAGCATTGTCCACTGCCGGCGAGGGAGGTCCATGCCTGGTAGGTTATCCGGGTCCTCCACAAATCTCTGCAACCTTGATTTATCTGCTGCCTGCCATTCCTCCGTCCAGCAACGTTTCAGCCAGATTCGTTTTATGACGTCACCGGGTGTTGAAAGCAGGAGCTGGTAGGCATGCTCTGAGAATGGGCATCGTGACTTCAGGCGAGCTTGCGGAGAAGGTGGTTCTTATCGATGGTGGCTTTTTGTCGACAACCGTCTCACGGCGAAGGATAGTGATGCGATGCCGGTGAGTATCGGTAGTTGGTTGATTGGCGTGGCGCGCAAGAACAAGAAGCCAGAGACTGCATAAGGCAGTGTTGAGCGTTACGTCCAGCTTCTTGATGTGGGAGCTCCTTCTGGAGGAGATAAAGTCAGCCTTTTCGTGGCCTCCTTCATAAGTACCTGCTAACAACAGCGAAACTAATGACTTTAGACCGGTTCCAGCGACCCCAGCGTCCAAATATGTTAACACACAAACAAAAAAAAACTAGAATGGGTGAAAATAGTCTGAAAATATATATTACATAACTGAACTTCTGGGCTTAGAAAAGAGTTAATATTTTGGACTGAAGTCCCCATTTGTATTCACATTTTGAGAATGAATATAGTGTGTGATTCAAAACCCCATTGATGGCAGCTTGTTGTTGTTGCCGTTTGTAGTACTACTGCTCGACTATAATGTGTGATTAACTATGGTTTAAATCTCATTAAAGTCAAAGATAAAAATGCGTTTAGTCGGATGTTTCATGCTCCTATAGTATCTCTTTAAGAAAAAATATAAATATACCTTCTCCCCCTTAAGACAATCTATATAGATAGGGAATTATTTTTACCAATTTCAAAGTTTGTGTATCTTATAGCCTTTTTTTTTTTTTTTTTTACTAATGTGTCACCACTTATCAAGGCCAAAAGTCACTCAAGGATAAGGGTTAATCAGATGGATGTATTGTCGATTTAATGATGAAGAATATTATGAGAGGGTTGAAAATGATTAATGGAATGAACAAAGTTTGTAAAATAGCTAGCAAACACACAAGCAGACACGCATGTCCCTCATATTAATATAGATTTCTCTAATTCCCATAGTGAAAAATGATTTTAAATGGTATTAGACGACCCGTGACCCTACATTGTACATTAGATAGATGAGAATGTAAACTGAGACAACCTTACGGTGCCAATATTTGTAGCAACTATAACAGAATCAATAGATACAAAGTCTCCGCCAGATGAAGTTGCGTCGACGACATATCCAATCAAGCGTCTTTCCAAAATGTTTTTATTTACGGCATTCCCCCTCCTTCTCCCGCTCTCTCTATTCCCTTCTTCCCACCACTTCTCATCTCATTCACCCTTCCATATAAAACATTCACCGTGTAAGCAAGATTAGCAGAGTTTTAGTATTATATAAATTATAAAAGTGGGTGCTTCTCAATCACAACATGAAAAAAGACGCCTTGACATATCTATGATTAGATAGATGTGCAATGTGAAATCTGACCAAACCTCACACATTAGGTTGGACTAGTTAAAAAATAAATTATAAGGTGATTTTCTTTTCTTTCTTCCATTCCATGGCAATGTGACCGTTTTTTTTAAATGAGAGCAACTAAAGTATAACTGCAAGAAATGCAACCTTTTAATCGTAAAATACATCTTGTAGATGCTCTAAGGTCGGTTATCAGTGAAAAACTGGTTTCACAGCAGGTTTTGGGGTTTCAGACCTGCTTCACCAGCAACCCAAGCATTTCTCTAAAGAAAAATGCCTCCTCCTCAAATGCAACGTCATACTACATAGCACAAAAACTGTGCAAACTAAATGTCCTGCAAGGAAAACAAACTATATGTGATATGGATGCTCAGCATCAACCAATGAAAATCGTTGTAACAATCCAACTTCCTGTATTTAAGGCCTCCGCCAAGATCAACTCCCGGAACATAACCCGAAGAATGTTTCTTTGAACAGTGAAAGATAAAACTTAAAAAAAAAAAACTTTCTTCAAGAAAAAGAAAATATTAAAATCCGAAGTCAAACACCATTGTGCCTTTTTATGACTTTCAAGAGGTCATATGTCTGCATAAAACTGAATTGTTTGAAAATCTGTTTACAAATTTTATAAAAGTAAAAATCTATTATTAATACTGTTTTACTTTGGACTATTGTTCTCATCAACATTTGTATTCAACGTTTCGGATGATGTTCTCTCTAGCCTCTTCAGGTTCATTGTTCATTTACAGCTATGTTTTTCCCAATATTTAAATGATGATTTTGATGATGATTTGAGTTTGATATTCAGTTTCGGGGAGGGGAGTGTCGCGAGAAATGGTGCTATCGGCTTCTCATCAGTTGACTGAAAGTTGACAATAGCAAAATTTCTCGTCCTTCGGAGGAATTACACTTGAAACTAAATGCTAACACTTTATTTTTAGTATCACCTAAAAATAATGAATATCGCTTTTACACACACAATTGAGCTCACTATGTTTATTTCCCTTAAACTATAACAATAATAAATAACGTGGCATATCGTAACAATTCTATCTGAAATGCTTTAGCACTTTGTGTGTGTATGGTCTTGTGTCTTCATTCGGCTCTTTTCTCATTTTGACAAGTTCATTTTTAGTTTAAATCTGATGAACAGATTTTTTAAAATTCATAAACTCCGATGCATAGGCCGCAATCACATTGACAGAAATATAGCATAGCTATAAATAGCAACAGCGATAAGGACAAAAGTCAGAAGAGAAATATTGTAATTGCCCAACATTTAAAAGTTAAAATCCATTGTTTCATAAAAATTTTTAAAGTGTTTATTTTTCATCTATTATATAAAGGAAAATCGTAATTCTATCTGTCTGGTTAAAAGTCAAAAACTACACAATACACACTTACAAACCATACATCATCAGCTTCAGTGTCACCCCGAGCTAGTTATCTTGGATCAAGAGAAGAATAGGGACCCCAGATCATTAACACAAGACGCGGGACATATTTTGGAAGTCACCGGTTGACCTCGCAATACACGTGGTCTCTATTTACAAAACACTTGTAAATAGATCTTTTATTTATGTTATATATTTATGCAGTATATTTCGGAATTTTTTTTTATTTACTAAATAAAAAACAAATTTTAAACGCAATTCTATATTTCGTGTTGTGTATTTTAAGAAAAAGTGGATACTTTTTTTTCTTTTCGTAGGGAGGCGAGTAACTAGCGAAGTTTTATTTATTTGTTTATAATTGTTGCTTACAGAAAAAAAAAGAAAAAACTTCATAAATTTTAAATTGCTTCCGTTTAGAAACTGATTTTTGAAGTCTAACTCCGCCCTCGTGGGGAGGCAAAACGAAAGATTACAAGTCAGCCGATTTTTTAAAAAGCGTATATATTTCGTTTATTTATTAAAATAACTTGCGTAATCATCCGTTTTGCCTCCTCAGGCTAGGAGCAATGTGTAGTATGGAAAAATCCTTCTAAACTGAGGTAAGATCCAGAGTGCCCCTTTTTGGGAAGCTTGATTTTTCCCTACAAAACGAAAGATTACTTAAGTACGGTGATAAATATTTCATACCCCCCCCCCCCCCATTTCTGCCCTCGTGAAGTTTTTTCCTTTTTTTCTTTAAGCAACAATTATAAACAAATAAATAAAACTTCGCTAGTTACTCGCCTCCCTACGAAAAGAAAAAAAAGTATCCACTTTTTCTTAAAATACACAACACGAAATATAGAATTGCGTTTAAAATTTGTTTTTTATTTAGTAAATAAAAAAAAATTCCGAAATATACTGCATAAATATATAACATAAATAAAAGATCTATTTACAAGTGTTTTGTAAATAGAGACCACGTGTATTGCGAGGTCAACCGGTGACTTCCAAAATATGTCCCGCGTCTTGTGTTAATGATCTGGGGTCCCTATTCTTCTCTTGATCCGTTATCTTAAAATAAAATATAATGTTCATTCCTTTGGGATGACCAGTGACCAAATTACTGCATAACATTGACACACCGGTTCTTGTTAGATCATTGTGTAACACGACCATTTGCCGGGGGAGTATGAACTCAGTGGTCTGCGCTGTGAGGACGTCTTTGGAAGGTCTGGTACAGTACCCAGCTCTCCGAGTGGCAAATGATAGCCACAATGAAGGGGTTGATATCCATTTGGGTATTTGACGGGAATTACAACGTCGTCATTCGGCGTCATTATTTCTGGCTTCGTTAATTCTCTCCTGAAAATTAATCAGTTAAGCGACATTGAGCCAGGTCAGTTTTAGATGGGTGACCATTTGCAAGGTTATAGGAGGTGTGCCCTCCCAGGCTTTGCCTTCTCACCCTTTAAGAAGGGGTCAGTTTGTTGCTAATCGCCTGAAGCGCCCCTGCCGGGGAGTGCCGACGGGGCTGCCCAGGCAATTTTTAAATGGCCAGAGTGCTCAAATTCTCGAGCGCTGGTTTTTTCCCACTTTCCCGACCTTGTGTCACATCTTGCCTTGTGGGAGGAAGATAAATAGAATCAGTGCTATATGTGGGAGAATGACGACACCTCCCTGCCAAAACTACCGTCAAAATCATCTCCCTTGACTGGGGTATACATCTAGCTTATGGGCACTGCTTGTGAATTTAATATTTCCCGATTCCTTAACTAACGTGTATTCCTTAACTATGTGTAGGCGAGGGAGAAAGCTGCTTCAACCCGCTCAGAGTGAATGCGAGTGAGAGAGGAGTGTAAGATCAGTATTTTTTTGATTAAAGAGAAAAAGTCTAATGGGTGATGGTTTCCGGTCTTGAAATCGAAAATTGACAAGCAGTGTTTATCTGAAAACAGTTACCCATTATATTTTAGGTAGGATGTTGTTTTTTTTTTGGGGGGGGGGGATTAATAATTTGTTTTCACCATTGTTTTTAATTGGTACTTATATCGATCTTGACCCAGTTTTCGCGAGTTTCTTGTCGGAAGCGTTCGGCTATCCTATGCAAACGACCGAAAGATGACGAACCGATTTGTACCAGACGACAATTTTGATACGGTGCTGCGTCCTAATTATTAACACATAAGAAAATCTAACTGGTTTTTATAATTGGAAATTTTTTTATTACAAATAATCAAATGAAATTTTTTGGGGTGGTGGGGGTCGACTTATTTAAGCGATTACATGTGGTTTTGCGACCTTGCCACTTGGACTTAGAGTTAGTGGTAAAAGAAACTTGGTTAATTCTCTTAACGAAATGTTTACAAACTTGTGAAATTAAAAATTCCGCCAAAATCTTAGCGATATAAAATTACGAGGGACTTTTTTTTTTTGATAAACACTGCTTGTCAATTTCCAATTTAAAAATCAAAAGCCATCACCAAATAGACTTTTTCTATTTAACCTCTTTTTTCATTCTTACTGGTAGTTGTTTCAAAATCAACACTGAAACTAGGTTAAGTCAGCTTTCTTTTTTTCTTTCTTTCTATTATATTGAACCAGTTCTCAGAGGGATAAAGAAGTTTTAGAAGAAAGATGTTACACTTTTATAAACTCTTCTATTTTTTTTATTTATACACCCGGATAATGCCAGGTATTTATTTACCTCCTCTCCAGGAGGTTAGGCACAAGGCCAGTTTTATCTTACTCCCACAAGGTAAGATGTGACCTAAGGTCGGGTCGGGAAAGTGGGGTTTGAAAAGCCAGCGCCCGAGAAGGTGAGCACTCTGGCCATTAAAAATTGCCTGGGCAGCCCCGTCGGCATTCCCCTTTAGGGGTGCCGTCAGGCAGTAAGCAATAAACTTACTCCTCCCCAAAGAGGGGAAGCAAAGCCTGGGAGGGTGGGCCTCCTAGAACTGCACAGAACAAACCCACAGACTGGCGTAAATCAAGCCCAGAAGGCCAAGACAATACCAGTCTATGGGGTGTAGTATCCATCGGAACAGATACTACACTTTGATCTCGACCAAAAGGCCAAGAATGCCGGGTAGCCCTGCTAGTAATAATAGAAGGAGTTTACACTTCAGATTATTATGAACAAAATAACATTTTATCTATTAAATATATCATTTGTTAATGTCATTTTCATGTATTATTTTACAAAAGCAAAGCATTTAATACCTTTAAAAATAACTGATCTGTTTTGTCCCCCCCCCTCTCTCAAAGGACCAACAACATTTTGGTGTTCTCCCTCCTCGCTTTTTTCATCCTCCTTTCCTCTTCACGAGCATTTTTTTTGTGGCACTAACAGATGCTGGTGCCACCACATGTGTTTATGTACATGTGTGTTTGTGTTTTTTTTTTGTGGAGGGGGTGTCAGCTTATGTAATTTTCTTATCTACTCTAGTGGTTTAAGTTTCCTTAGTTTTGTGTAATATTCTTCCTGTCTTTCAAGATGTTTTATACAGTGTTATTCTATTTCAGAATATTTATGATTTGTCAGCATTATCTGGTTATGTGAGTTTCTTTCTGCACTCAAGGATTTTTCTTAATAATTCAACTGTTTTCATCAGTGCCATGTTTTGTTTGGTGTCTGTCCTCCATTTGATTCCATTTCTCCTAGTCTTGTTTCCAGTTTTTTCAGAACTGTTCCTCATCCTTCTACTCTTATTGATATTACAGCAATCTTCTTCATATTCCATATTCCCTTCAGTTCTATGGCAAGTTCCATGTATTTGCTTAAGTTTCCTGCTTCCTTATTCCTCACTCTACGAACTGCTGGGATGGCAAAATCTATTTGACATGTTTTTTTTCTTTTTGTTTACTATTATCACGTGTGGTCTTCTTGCTAGGATCAGTTTGTCCATTTGTATGTCCCCTAGAATTTTATGCCTTTCAGTTTCCAATACTGTCGCCAGTTTATGCTTGTAGCATTTGTCGGAATGTTCAAAGTACATTCGGTTGCACAGTTCCCAATAGACCACCTTCCCAACCCAATCATTCTTTTTTGGCAGATTTGCTGCATTCAATTATGATGTGCTTTACCATTTCATCTCTTTGTCGAAAGAGTCATTTACTGTTTTCCTGGGTTTTGTCTATCTTGGCTTTTATATAGTTTATTTTGATTGCGTTGTTTTGTGTGGCTGTCAGTAGCGATTCTGTTTCTCTGTTCAAGTGTCCTTTTGGTAGTCATGTCCATGCATCTCTTCTTTGGTAAGTCTTATAAATCGTCCATCTAATTGCTTCTTCTCTGCTCATTTTGCTTTTCTCGCTTTTTTGTTTCCAGTTTCGCTGCTCTTTGTATTGGTCATTTTGGCGCCGCTTTTTGCGGCGGTAATCAGCCTTTCTGTACTTTGATTATGTATTTTTATAGTTCTTTTATCGTATCATCCACACAATCTTTTATATGTACCAGTCCTCTTTCTCTTTCTCTCCTTTTTAGATAGAGTCGGTCAGTATTATCCTTCGTTTCTTAGTTCTTTGGTTCAGGTGTCAGAGTTCTTTTGTCCAGCGTATTCTACTAGGGATACTCTCCATGTATTTATTCCTTTCATTACGTTCCTACTATATTATTATTATAATCAATAGTATTAGTCTTATTATTTACTAATAAAATGTAAATAATTTGATTTTTTTTTTTCAAAATATTTTGTTAGTCAATCAATTTTGTTGTATTTTGCTTTTGTGGATTTGGAGAAAGTTTTGACAGAGCACCAAGAGATGTTGTTTGGTAGGCTTTGTATAAATCAACGACCAACAAATAGTAGGGGAAAGTTGTTCAAGCAATGTACAGAAATGCTTAAAGTTATATTTATGTATGTGTGTGTGGTTTTTTTTTGGGGGGGGGGATTCTGTGATTTTTCTGATCTACTCAGGTAGTTTCAGTTTCCTTGGTTCTGTGTAATTTTGCTTCTGTCTTTCTAGTTTTGTTTACACAGTGTTATTCTATTTCAGAATATCTATACTTGGTCAGCATTATCTGGTTATGTGAGTTGATTTTTGCACTCAAAGGTTTTTCTTAATAATTCAGCTGTTTTCATTAATGTCGTGTTTTGCATGATGGCTATCCTCCCTTTAATTCCAGTTTCTTCTAGTCTTGTTTCCAGTTTTTTCAGAACTGTTCCTTGTGCTCTTACTATTATTGGTACTACAGCAATCTTATTCATATTCCATATTCCCATCAGTTTTCTGGCAAGCTCCATGTAGTTTTTCTGCTTCCTTGCTCTTCATCCTGTGATCTGATCATTTTTTCTATTAATTTAGTGAAAACTTTAGAGTTCTATTAATTTAGTGAAAACTTTAGAGTTAAAGTGAGAGTACATTAGGTTTCTCTACTCAGTCGATTGCTTTTCATGATTAAGAAAAAGATTTGGAGGAATGCTATGGAAAATAAAGGTTTGAGAGTGAATGTTACCAAGATCAAAGTGATGATCAGTGGTTGTAGTGCTGAAAAGCTTCATCTGCTCAATTTGTGGAAAGGGAGTCGGGTGCAACTCAATTTGTGTAGTACTTATAAAGATTGGGTATACAAGAGGTGCAGTGGAATTACTGGTAGATGATAACCAATTTGTATGCAATCAGTGTAAGACAATGAAGACGGATGAGAACTCAGATGTGAAGAAAGTATATTTGTATGGCGAGGCTATTGAGGTTCGGAAGTTTTATTACCTCGTGTTACAATTGGAGCACAGAAGAGCTGGTGCTAGTGTGATTGCAAGAGTTAGGAGTGGTTGGAGTAAGTTCAGGTAACTTATGCCATTTCTAACCAGCAGAGCATTACCACCGTCGACCTAAGGAAGAGTCTATCAGTCATATGTATGCAATGTGATGTATGGAAGTGAAACCTGACCAGGTTGAGGACATAGAGAGAAATGATATGAAAATGATACGATTGATGGGAATCTTAAAAATAGGCTTAGATCTGATGACGGCAAAGTAAAATAAAATTAGGACAATATAGGGTGATGTGTGCAAAACAGGAGACTTCATTGGTTTGGTCACATTGAAAGAATGGATGAGAGTGCTTGGATTAGGTTGTATAACAGTTTAATGTTTGTTTTACATGCTGGTATGTGTTGCATGCCAGCATGTAAAACGGACGTAAAACCGAATATGATGAATATTCAAAATGTACTGGAATTTAAATAAAAAGTTTAAGTTCTGTTCTCTCTTTTATCCGCTGTTTAAATTACAGTCAAATATTTAAATAAATAAGTTATTTATTTGTAAAAATCAGACTTTTGCCATATCAGATCATCCAAATATGTGATGATTTTTTCCATTTCTCTCGACTCGCTCAGTCTAATAATAAACAATGGTAGTGTTTGTGTAGAATCTAAGATATGGATTTAAATAAATGCCGCTCAGATAGGTGTCCATAAATGCATTAGATATAAAAATCAGAAATAAAAAAATTGTTACGAATAAGCTAGCAGAAGGAGTGAAGAGAACAATTGGAAAGGAATGAGTGAAAAAAACTAGAATATGACATTGAGAGTATAGAAATATGTCATTGACACTGCTGACTTATTATTATTAGACTAAGCTAGTGTTTAGGAGAGATGTACAAGAATCTTATTATTTAAAAAACAAAATAAAATAACAGTTTTTTAATACTAAATTTTGCATAATAATATTTGCTTTGTCTGTTTTATGTCATATCATGGTTATTTAATGCCAAAACAAAACCTGTTATAAATGATTAATTGGAGATAAAGCTGCACTTTAGGGGCACCAGTAAACCACATATTTTAATAGAAGCCATTTTTTTCTTGGTACCTAATAGTCATAGAATGCTAACATCTCAAATAAAAACGAGTTGTTTAGTTTTTATGAAACGTTTAAGTTTTAATACTTTACACGGGTAATAGAGTGATTCATTTTCTTTCAAAACCAAGAAAAGATAACTGAAATGTCAACTTTTGGTTTGTACGAACCATGAATGACAATTGAGGTGTTTGTTTAGAATATCAAATATAGATTTAAACAAGTGACAATAAGACAGACGTTCGTAAATGTGCTAGAATGCTTAGTTGACTAAGTTTATTAATAAGAAAAAAAACGTTTTCTGTTACGTTTAATTTTTATGAAGAATTTTCTTTGGGGTCAAGATTGTCACATTGTAATCACAACAGACGATCGCTTTGAATCCTCTATTGTTGCACAATGGACAGAAATGGTCAATATATGCCCCTATTTGCTTGTCTCCCTACGAGGGCAGAGTTAAACACAAAATCAGTTTTTAATGTGGGAAAAATCCATCTCTTCAAAAAGGGCACTCTGGATTGGGATAAAAATAAAAATTGCTTCAGTCTAGAATGATTTCTCCTTCACTGACCGAGAACAAAACAGATCAAGTGTAGTAGCAGAACAGAGACTACGCTTTGTTCCTCGTTAAAAGGCCAAGGACTTCATGGCCAATAATGTCAGCATTATGATAAATCAGCAATTTATTTTTATTTGTGTTGGACTCAGTTAAGTACCTAGAAAAAATGTGCTTAAACCATAGCTGGAGACTGATGTGTTGTAAAAACAAAGTTGGGTAAGCAAATGACACGTAAGATCCCAGATGAAGCTTAATATTAAAAATAATAATTCTTTTCAATTTATTCAAATTGTTAGGGTCGCTTTTTCCTAATGCATGGAGTCCCAGATAAAGTGACCACAGGTTATCAACCAATATAAAACAGACTTCGTCCACAATGATAGCAATGGAGGGGATGATAGCAGTTTCTTGTCTGCCTACAACATTCATCATCAGCGTCTACAGCTTCCTCTCCTGTCATCATCACAGCAATGGCGGCAACATTCATCATGCTGTTTCCTGCCAGCCATCATTGTGGTGACTAAGACAGCAACAACATAAAAAAATCAACAACTCTCAGCGAAAGACCAGAGGACATTCTGTCCAGGATCAAGATCAGGATCCTCCTCATTCGACAATAAATTTTCTGATGTTTTACGGTTTCCTAACAGACGCATACTTATTTCTTTGAAATAAATACCATCTTTATATTTAGATCGTTTTTTCTTCCTTTTATTGTCACATTCATCACACACCTCATTCGTTATTTTAATTTTGCTCTTGTTGGCCAGTCTTATGGTACACTGGACGATTGGCCATCATCCATCCGTGCCGCTACTCCTGCTACAGCCTCATACATGCACTAAATAAGTTAGTTACTGGAAGTTGAGATGGTGATTATGTCTGAAAAATCTAATATAGAGTTCCTATTTACTTGCCTCCCCATGAGGATAGAGTTAGACACAAGATCTGTTTTTAATGTGGGGAAAATCCAGCCCCCCAAAAAGGAGCATTCTGAATTGGGATAAAAATAAAAATTCTCTCAGTCTAGAAGGATTTTTCCTTCACTGATCGAGGACAGAAAAGATTAAGTGTAATATCAGGACAGATACTATACTTTGCTCATAGCTAAAAGGCCAAGAAACTCCCCACTAGGGCTGTGTTAGACACAAAATCGGTTTTTAATGTGGGGAAAATCCAGCTCCCAAAGAAAAGATGAAGCGTAGTATCAGAACAGATACTACACATTGCTATTAGCTAACAAGCTAAAGAAGTTCTTGTCGAGTCGTAAATTTTGTAGATTGCAAGGGGGATAAATATGAAATCATAATTCTAACAAGGAAGGTAACGCAACCCACTCCTTCATTAAAAAAATTAAAAGAATCTAAATTTTAGGGATTGAAGGGAGGGTGGCTGAAATTTAAACAATCCTTTTTTTCCCAAAAGAAATTTCATAATCTGAAAATTTGGTGCTTAATCGAGAGCAATCCAAATATATAAAAAAAAAAAAATGAAAAACAAAGATTCTAGTGGTAGAAGATGTGTCGCAGACGTCAGTCATAAATGCAAACCGGGTTAATCAGAGTGATGTCCCTTTGACATGAGTTACTCCCCTTTACATTTACAAAACCAATGCGAATTCGAATTTCATCTTACTTCTCCTTAGCTCTTATTCAACGAGGACAAAGTTAAAGACGGGATCGGTTTATAATGGGGGGGGGGGGGGAATAAAGCTCCCCAAAAAGAGACTGTTAATGAGGACAAAATCCCTATAAAGTTCAGCTGACACTCCCTCAAAATGAAGGTGTAATAGGAAATAGCACCCCTCCAAATGGAGAAGGTAATACCTGGGAATATGGCTTCTTGAGAGTCATTTCCTAGTTATGGGGCGTAAAAATGAGGAGGGCGACCTCTGTTCCAAAACTCTTCTGCAATTTAATTTTAAAAAATACATTAAGTACATAGATTATCGGCTTTAGGTAATCCTAACTAACTAAACTCTCTCTCTCTCCTTCCCTCTTTCTCTCTCTCATTATATATAGTAAAACACACTGTTCAATAAGTTCCGGGCCTGACATATACATGATGTCACTAATAAAAAAATTCAGATAATTTGTATAAAGTACTAACCTTCAAATGGCACATGTAAATATTTGAGTCAAATCGGATTATTAGTTTATGAATTACAGTTATTTAAGTGAAGCTATTGTTGCAAATTTTCAATGGATAAATGTGCATTTTGTGTGTTGATAAAGCATTGCTTTCTGATGAGAAAAACTACTGTTCAAGCAAAGCAATGACTTGATATGTGTTATTTGGACTTTGCTTTGTCGGAAACAATGCTTATGAGAGGGTATGCTGACTTTAAACACGGTCGTACAGATACAAATGATGCTGAACGCTCAGGTCGCACAAATTCGGCAGTTATCTCAGAAAACGACTAAACATGCAACTATCTGCAGACAAGGTTTTGGCTTCTGTATTAGCTTGAGAAAAGAAAAACCATCAATAGCGAATATTATATAGCATTATTGGTGTATTTAAATGAAGAAATCACAACAAAAAAAACGGCCACAAGATAATGCACCATGTTATAAGGACTTATAGAATCTCATTTTTTAATCAATTGCCATTTAAGTTTAAAGCCAATATTTTTGTCTTTAAAATCTCAAATATGATAAGCCAGAGATGTGGATCTGGAAAGGTGACTGTTTCTATTTATCTTCCTCCCACAAGGTGAGATGTGACACAAGGTCGGGAAAGTGGGGAAGAACCAGCGCTCGAGAACTTGAGCACTCTGGCTTTTTAAAAATTGCCTGGGCAGCCCCGTCGGCATTCCCCGGTAGGGGCGCCTCAGGCAGTAAGCAATAAACTTACTCCTCCCCAAAGAGGGGAGGCAAAGCCTGGGAGAGTGGACCTCCTAGAACTGCACAGGACCGACAACCCCCAATAGACCAATGTAAATCCAGACCCAAAGGCCCGGACGATACCGGTTTATTAGGCGGGGTGAAAACCCCTGGTTGAAAGGTGACTGTTATTAAAGGTAAAAATGTGTTCAGAGATTCTAGTTTTCAACAAACCCGCTGTTGAGCCTCTGTAAACAACCTCTTTAGCATGAGAGTTAATTATATAAAGTCTATTATTGTTATTTAGTTCATTGATATCTAAGATAACACTATCATCACTTTCACTAGCATTATAGTTATTAATATTATTGTCCTGGAGATGGTCATGTATTACAGTACATTTGCAAACCACACTTTCATGTTTACAGAGCCATTTAATGGGCATACATGTCTATCTATGCAATTACATTGAGGGTTAGAAGGAAAAAGGTTATGATTTTTTGAAGTTATACTAATTTTTACTGAGTTAGAACTTATTAGTCTTTGTTCTAAGTTGGGAACAGTGGAGAAAGAAATTCTAATTTTGTTCCTATTGAAAAGTTTACTATATTTATGCGGTGCTCTAAAATTGTCTCCAATGATTTTATAGAACATTTTAGTGATATTGGTTTGGACATTTTTACTGAAAGTCGATTTGAACCATACACAGAAGCGCTGTCTATTTGTGCCATTCTATTATTTAGATTTGGATGGCTTTTAAGTATTTCTATTATGATACTGTTGAAGGATAGGTAGACTTACTCGGCTATTCTTATCATTACTGGGATTAGGTATAGGTTTTCTATTTATCGCCATGTTATGGGTGATAATATTGGAATTACAGCCTCTAATTTTCTTATTAGCGTAATTATCATTATCGAATTGGGAGTTACCATCAAATACATGTTCATTAGATGAGATGCTGGAAATTCTTCTAGTTACATTTGGTACTATAGAATTAATAATAGATCTAGGATGGTTGAATTCTTTATGGACGTAATATAATTTTTGTTAGGTTTATGGCAGGGCTCATATGTTTTAGTCAAAAGGTTTAGAGTTAGATCTAGGAAATTTATTACTTTTCTATTAATGTCGAATGTAATTTTTAATCCAAAGTTTCTAAGGAGACCATGGAGTCCTTTTTTAGTTTGATCATACACTCTATTAGTAGGAGAGCACCATCCCTATAAAGGCCACCTTCTAATTCAATGTCATCCCTGAAATTAGATAGATCTCATTTAATAAGAACAAATCTACAAGGTCAGTAACCGTTGAACCCATCAAAATGTTAAAGTGGTTAGGGGTATCTATCCTAGTCAAGATTTTACCATCAAAATGTACTATGGATGTCCTGGCCAATAGAATTAGATCAGTTTCAGTTAGAGTTAAGTCAGAGTTATTTTTAGCCATAACCAGGGCCGTATTCAATAATATAGGTGGATAGATTTGTAGTTGGAATCTATGTCAAAAGACAAAAAAATTCATATTATGCTTATGTTTTAAATTGTTAAACCAATTAGATACTTGATTAAAAGAAATCCAAAGGGAGTATTTAGTTTTCTCTCTAATTGTTGGGATTATTCTATCCAATATATTTTTACTTACCAGACCTATATCAGATCTAGATGGGCAAATAAGTCTAATTGAAGCGTTGTTATTAAAGTCGGGTTTATGGATCTTCAAAGTAAATCTAGGAGTGCCTGGAACTATGATTTCAGTGTACTTATCTATCTTAAGATTAGAAAGTAATAAAAATTATAACGTCTTTTTGAGGGGAAGCCAAAGGAAATTTTGTAGAGAATGCAACACACGCGTTTGAAGCAAAATGGCGATCTTCTACTGTCGCGTCAATTTGTTTGGCGAATTTCTCACTGTTCCTAACCAACCGAATGTAAATTGGACATTTAGTCACAGTACTTAGTTATATTTCAGAAAAATTAGATATTTTCGTTTTAATGACTGACCTAAACACATACAGAGCGTAGCCATTATTGAACAAAGTATCAGTACTAATTTTTATTTTCTCATTCAATTTTTATTTTGAACAAATCATAAGTACTCTATGTGTTAGGGTCCAAATTAAATTTAACTTTTGTTTGCTAGGGAAAAATCTCCATAATTTACGGTAAATCCATGTAAGATAACAAGACAGTGTTTTCGTTACATCTACATCAAAGAAAACCAAAGTAGAATTACACTCTCTTTCATAAGTGTATTTTAATATTGGGTGCATATTCTTTCATGAGGAGAAAAATGTATTTGCCTCTGTTTGGTTATTGAAGAGGCAAAATGTGTCGTCTACATAGAGGTTATATACTTGCTGGAATTCATTTTGCCCTTGCAAACGAAAGTTAAATTTAATTTGGACCCTAACACGAGAGACATTGTACAGGTGGGGAAGTTGTTATGGGGACGATTTATGACAAATACTTGTTGACATTGGATTTGAAGAGCACCATGTTTTAGTCAGCAGATAAGTAATTCCGTGGTAATGAATTCAATAGATTGGAGGTTCAGATTGCTGATGCATTAAAAATCATGATTTTAGATCATATTTTTCTGTTTTGCAAAAGCAAATGCATTCATTCCTTCATCACATGTTGATAAGCTGCCATTTCTCATCGTAGATCAAAGATTACTTTTTATTAGTTTTAGTTTGCTGAAAGTCCTTACAACAATTACTGGTGTAGTAAGCATCACTTTTTTTTCGTTTTGCTTCAGTAAGTTCTCATAATTCAAGGAGCCCTTCCTGGGACTAACACTTGATTCCTTTATGAAATACATAGATTCATCTTAGCTCTTAAAGCTTGAGTTAGTAAGCAGTGGGATATTACTTTCCTTCTCCCCAATTGACTATGTCATAGTTTATATTTCTTGTGGTCTTTTCTTGGTCTTGCCGGATTCCAGGACAAGAATTAATCTGGTCTGGTGGAGTGGTGGAGTATCCAGTTTAGTGCAGTTACTTGAAGTAGCATCACTAGAAGGTGCACCATTTCTCGTATGAGCCAGTTTGGTGCAGCCGTGCTGAAGTGATCTTATTTGAGCTTCAAATTGTACTATGCTATTTTGAATATTTGGTCAGGATTTACTTGTATGGCAAAGTATCCTTAGATCGAGTATCCTAACAAATCTCTGTACAGAGAGGCCGAAGACACTCAGGATAGTGTCTAGTCATCATTCAGACTGTCACAAGATTCAAAAAGCTTACAAAAGTTTTTAAGGATGACAGGTTTTTACTACAAAAAAAGTAATAAAATGTAAAAATCCGACGCACCACTGCCGTTTAGAGCAACTGACTTTATTTGTGACTTCTTCTTCCACAAGAGAGAGAAGGGACGAAATTTTGGATCCACTGTATAGGAAAAAGAAGGATTAAAATGTGACTTGAGAAGAAAGAGAACACAAAACAACGGTGTAGTTATAGATATAACTAAAGGAAAGGAATAATGAGAAGAAAAAGTGTCGCTTGCAAAAAAGGTGGTATTTTTGCAGACTTAACTGGAGTTTTGTCTGTTAACTTCTCTCTTGGTCCGTGTGGTCTTAGTGGAAAGAAGTATAGTCAAAGTACTTTTGAATATGGGGCTTCGGCGTTGCCCATGTGCGTAAAATACACATAGAAATACATGCCTGTGCCAGCAGGCATGGAGTTGTTCATACATAAAAGTTTGCATCTTATTCGGTCAGGAGCCAAGGAAAATATTCGGTCAGCAGCCAAGGAAAAAAGAGGCCGATGCTTTGAAAACCTCACTCACATGGGTTCGGCAGAGGTGAGGAAAGGTGGCCTGTGATTGGTTGTTTTTCATCCAATCACAAGGCACATAAAAAACGACTGCATTATAATAATTTTCAATAAAAGAAGCAAAAAGGAAAGAAGAGGAAAGAGTAAACCAAGTGAACAAAGAATGAAAAGGTGTAGCTTATAGCAGCTAGTAACTTTCCTATGCCTATTCGTCTCGCACACCACTTTCTAATCTATCACAATAGTCCCCCACGAGTAACCAAAGCTAACCTATAAGCAGAATCTTGTTTTTGTGTTTCCTTACTTTTGATTTCTCCTCATTCCTATTTCTATTTCTCTGCGTTACTATAATTCTTTGCACTACTAAACAGTTATTAAAAATAATACTTTTTTACAATATATATATATATATATATATATATATATATATATATATATATATATATATATATATATATATATATATATATATATATATATATATATCGGATTGTATATGCATATTTATGGTCTTTTGTATTTTGATATGCATGCATTTATGTATATATATATATATACATATATATATATATATATATATATATATATATATATATATATATATATATATATATATGTTGGGTTGTGTGAACATATTTATATATATCTTTGTCTATTTGTAGATGTATATGCCTGAATGCACTAGTTGCTTAAATCCATTTACGTATATGATCCTATATTTATGTCTGAGTGCGTGTGTGTATGTATATTATTGTATATGTATGTATATGCATGTATGTATAATCTTATATATATGTTCGAATAAGAGTATTTGTATGTGCCACAAGTCAAACTTTCTTAGCATGTGAGTTAAATATGGTGTGGTTAATTCAGCAGAAGAGTTGACTATAAGGAGAAAAGAAAAAGGAAAGTGGAAGAAAAGAAAAGAAAATAGAAAAGGAGAAAAAAAGAGACAGAGAGCAAAAATAAAAAAACCCAAAGAAAGAAATACGGAACAGAGTAAAAAAAAATATGTACACATTAAACTAATGTTTGTGCTTTAAATCTAATTAAAATAAGACAATTCAAAATTAAGAATCCCTATTTATTTGCTTCCCCACGAGGTCAGAGTTAGACACGAGGTCGGTTTTTGATGTGGGGAAAATCCACAAAATGGGACAAAAAAAAATTATCCCAATCTAAAAGTATTTTCCTCTACTGACCGAAGAAAGACTAAAACTTCTCCATTTTTCTTATTTTTCTTTCAGAGACAATACGTGCATACGACAAATCCTGCCTAGGCTTTTTAGGGCCTAAGGCCATCGACAGACGACACATGAGAACCAATAAAGATGGTGACAGCATACACACACTGCTCATACACGTACACAGCTCATACACGTAACCTCTCACTAACAAAACACTAATATACACTCACATCTACATGCTCATTTACACACACTGTAACACGCAAACTCTCTCGGCGCTAACCGAAACAAACATGGCTACACAATTTGAAGAAGAAAAAAAATCTTTTCTTTCACTTAGAACTTAGCGGGACACTCACAACTCTCGATCTTCAGTTTTGATTGTTTAAGAAATTATCACTAAAACATAATTGTTTTTGTATCGATATACTTTGTCATTCTTTTATTTGATAATACCCTTTCTTCAACATTGGTGACCCAGAGTACGGTCTCTTCAACACTGTATACGATAAGTTATAAGTGTGATAGAACTCACTAGAGATGTGTGCAGGTGCATATTGCATAAATGTTTAGATATTTGCATGTACTTGTGCATTCTCGCGGCGGAAAAAAATATAACAAATATTTATTTTTCCTTCTTTGGCCTCGAATAGCAGGGGGTGGGGGTGGGTAAGTGTAATGTCGTGACGCATTCTTTTTTTGTTTTGGTGTCCATCGGAATCTATCTGTTGTTCTGTGTTTTTAGCTGTCTGTTTTTATTAGGAATTGATATTTCACACCATCTCGCTAACTTTATCGTTGCAAACGAGCAGCAAACTTTTTGTATTGGTCGAAAATGTTGAGTTCGCACCTTTATGTGAAATCTCGTTTTTCTTTATTTCGGGGACGAGGAAAATAAAAGAGTAACATAAAACGAATGGAGAAAGAAAGAGAGTAGCTTATACAAGCTAGTAAATTTTTACGCTCGATCGCATTTCTATCTCCCACCACTAAGTTTGTTAGAAATACATAAAGAAACCTTTTTTTCTAATGTGTTGAAAACTTTTGCATGGAATTGTATATGAAAGGTTTTAAGTCTATGAGCGCTCACTAAGGATGATTTTGTATGTTGACGTGTGTGCGTCCGCACATCTATATGAATGTTTAGATATATATATGTACTTGTGTGTGTTCCTGTGAATTTGAGAGGATAATCAGTACACGCCAAGGATTTCAATTCACAAATAATTAACAACATTCTATCAGTAATTAATGGTACCCATTCTCTCAACTCTATTTTGTCAGGGGACTTTGTTACAAGCTTAATCCATTGCTAGTGGACAAATGGGCGAGTGCTTCTTCTTCTTTGCGTGTCTTTGAAGTGTCATGTGGTCATACGACAGTTTCCCACATTTTACGCAGTCCTTTGCATTATTGTTGTACTTTGCAAGATCTTTCAAGCTGCACCGGTTGGGCAGTAGAGGACAGACAAGCCAGTGTTGCATCGTATGGTCCTCATCTCCATATTCACAGATGGTAGGGTCAGTTTTATAGCCCCATATACTCATAGTAACTTTTGATCGCCTCATTCACGTATTCCACATGGAGTCATGGGCGAGTGCTAAAACGTGTAGATCAATTAAGGAAATTGTATATTATCCATATGAGAAAATAAAAATAAAACAAAAAAATAATCAAAAAGAAACAGAATCAAAGCTAACTCTCTCTCTCTCTCTCTCTCTCTCTCTCTCTCTCTCTCTATATATATATATATATATATATATATATATATATATATATAGATATATAATAAAATGTAGTAACACGAAATTACATAATCATCGATGCAATAATTTATTTCAACCTTGTGGTATTGTCAAGCATCCAATTAAGATGATTACATTTTTGAAACTGAAAAAAAGGGGAAATTCACATTCGACAATTCAAATATAATTAGAGAGAGAGGGAGTGACAACCTATTTAATACATATTTAGAGAGAGGGGGAAATTTGAAGCATATTTTATCTATAATTATGTAGGGAGGGGGGAATTACATGATTTATGACAGAGAGGGAAGAGGAGGCCATATATATAAATAGAAATTGTAAAAGTAGGCATATATATATATATATATATATATATATATATATATATATATGACGTCGTCTGTAGGTATAGAACACTTTAATATTTAAAAACAATATATTTATAGTTAATGCCCCTTTAAGATTTAATAGTCTTAATAGTAGAACCCTGTTTGAAATTACAAGATTGTTCTCATCCTACGATTAAGTAAAGCTCCACTTGAGCGTTGAACACTATCGACAACATGACACTTGCCTCTGCCTCTCGGATAAGCGTACATTAATTTCAATTACTGTCTGTGGTGATTTCTCGTGGGCATGGGCGTTAGGCTCGTGATTCTAGGCTGAATCTACAGACTGTGTTTGGGTCCATGCGACCGCTTTTGCAACTGCCACACCAGCACTGATGAGGATAGAAAACCCGAAACGACGTCGTCTGTAGGTATAAAACACTTTAACATTTAATCAAGGGAGGCGCGAGAGCGCTCTATCCCTTAATAGACTTCAAAAACGGCCTATGCTAGAAATCTCATTTCTTTGATCAATCATAACTCAAAAACCAATAAACCAAATTAGTTAAAACTTTGCACAAAATCTTTTTTTGATACGTTCTATAAGTGTGTAGAATTTCAGCATCATTAGTCAAGGCAACCCAGAGATCCAGAAAGGTCAGGCATGATTTTGTGTTATCCGCGTGTACGTACGTGTGTGCCACCCTGTATCTCATCAACTATTTGATGGATTAAGCTGATTTTTTGCAGAGATAGAGGTTCTGGTGTCTAGTTGATGGCATTTTAATTTCAGTTTACCATATATCTTAGTTTTCCAGAAAATTCCAAAAAACCTTATGAGAAGGCATTGTATTGAGGCATAGCCTTTACAAAAGTAGTGACATTCCATGAAAAATGCCAGTATACTGAAATCATATGCCCTTAATAGGGTTAAGATGAAAATTCATATACACTAAATGTACAAAAGCAAGGAAATTCACAAATTTTTACACTTTTATTGTCATTAAGGGTATGCGAGCACAACAGGGCTATGTATTTTACTAGTAGGAATTTTTCTTCAGCGCACCTCACACACTTCATCCACTCATGCATAGAGATTTATACTGTAGTGATGTGATAATGAAATGGTTTGGTTGATATGTAGTCATACCCTTAATGACAAGAGTGTCAGAATTTTGGGAATTTCCTTGCTTTTGTACATTTAGCGTATATGAATTTTCATCTTAACCCTATTAAGGGCATATGATTTCAGTATACTGCCATTTTTCATGGAATATATATATATCATGGACGGGGGGGGGAGACTGGCTCAAGGCCCCCCCCCCACTTTTTGACCCCCCCCCCCCACACACACACTTTACGGTCATCAATAATGAAGTTATATATGCATATGTTTAACCGCGCCCATCCACACACACACTTTTATAACTGTCCTGCCGGTCCTGATATATATATATATATATATATATATATATATATATATATATGAAAGAGAGAGTATTTCCTCTCCTTATACATCATGATTCTCTCTGACGATCATTGATGATCACGTGTTTTGCTGATATATTGATATTTTAGGAAAATGAATAATCTGAATAAGAATTGAACATTGTACTGTCCCAAAATAAATTGTAAACATTTGGTCAGACATGAATTCAGGCATACAAATTAAAATAAAATAAACAAAAACTAGTCTTGCAAAATCTGCGTTAATCTTAAGGTCATTCTTTTCTGTATGTCTATTTTGGCGCTTTTTTCAAGATTTTAAAAGAAAGAAGACACAGCCAAAAAACAAACAAACAAAAAAAAAACTCAAACAAAAAAAAAACAATTATTTACAAATAAGAAAAATACATTTGTTTACAAACAAGAAGAATACATCGAGACGACAAGGCGAAATCAATAAAAAGACGTGTCTTCTTTGAGCCGTTCTCTCACTAAAGGTAAAACTTCAATTTATTTTTATTTTTGAAATTTTTTCACTAGCAAAAAAAAGCAACCTTTTCAGCGGCTTTCAATCTCACTCTCGAAGAAGGTTGGCCATTTATGTAACCACTACAGAACACCCTTCGTCAAAAGATGACGTAAAAAATGATTCCTGAGTGTTCTGCACTAATATTCATATAAAATCATAGAATTACGTCACTAATTTAATTTTTCATATATAAATTATCATTATCATTATCATTTCTGATGACATAAAAGCAAAAAAACACTCACCGTTGACTTTTTATTTAGAGTGGAAAATCTCTTTCCAAATTCACTTCAGGCGGTGGGGTAAGTCTGAGGTGATTGTCTAACTTGCTAGTTGCTTTCTTGCTTCACCCCCACCACTTAAAATGGTTTCGTTTGGGGACTAGAAGAAGTCACGTTTTTTTGGTTTTTACTCGCTAACTTTTATGTGGCGGGACGGATTTATATTTATTTATATACAAATAAATACACATTGGTCTTTATTATAGAGTGGAGGATTATAATCAATATTCTTTAATTGGATCTATTAACCGGGCCAATATGCCACATTTGATGTAACTCTAATCAGTAGTTTTGGCCTATAATCGTTTATTATAATTATTTTACTTGGAGTTCTTTCTTTACCAGTTACTGATAAAACCGATGGTCTTCCCTGGATTCTGAGTGACAGCAGGGCTTCCAAGTTTTAAAGTACCTTCTGTTACATTAAATTATTATTGTAACTCAGTTAGTGTTATCGCATCAGCCGTTTGCTAGTGATTTATCGCCGTTTTACACTTGGCGGTTTTCTTTGAGAAAACTTGTTGTCACTCAGACTCCAGGGATAACCACATGTTTTTGCCAGTGAGAGATCACTGGTAATGGTTCGTGTGAGATCTGCTAGTGTTTAAGAAATAAGATTACTGCAATTTTTACAGAAGGAGGCATAAACAGACAAACTCATCTAAGCAAGGACACCGTTTTTTTTTATCTCCCTTATCTTCACCCTGTGAATGCTGGGACGGCGAAATCTTCGATTTGGCATTTTTTTCTGCCTTGTTGACTATAATGTCACCCGGTCTCTTTGCGTGGACAAGTTTGTCTGTTTGTACCTCGTTTTCTAAAAATTTCAGATCTCACACGAACCATTACTAGTGATCTCTCACTGGCAAAAGCAGGTAGTGTTCCCTGGAGTCTGAGTGACAACTAGTTTTCCCAGATTTTCAGTACTCTTCGCTTCTTTCAATCACCATTGTATTTCATTTTGCATCCTTGAATTCCTGCTGATAACGACCGTTATTATTATCATAATTATTATTATTTGTACTCACTAGGAGTTCTCACACAAGTCATCGTCAGTGATTGCTCATTGATGCAGGTAGTGTTCCCTGGAGTCTGAGTAACAACAAGCCTCCCCAGATTTCCAGTAATCTCAACCTCTTTTTGGTGACCATTGCAAATGACTTTGCGGTATTGCAACAGCCGCTTACCATTGATTTCTCGCTGATAATGACCATTGGTCTCCTCTACTATTTTGGATGGCAATATGCCTCCCCAAGATCTTAGCACTCTCTGCACTCTTCCAGTGGAGGTCTGGTTAGTGCTCTCCTTTCTTGGTCTTCCCATTCTCCTTGACCCTCTACGACTATTTTGTGTGGTGTCAGCCGAAGCCATCATTTTTTTTTGGTGGTGGGGGGGCAGTTTATGATATTTCTTGCAGTTTATGTTCCTTGGTTCGTGTGGTGGTTTTCTTGCTGTGGTTTTGTTTTCTTCCTATTGTAACTTCCATGTGACTGGTTACCGTTTATAGCTTATGCGGGTTGGTTTCCGCATTCGAGGATTGTCCTTAAGATTGGACAACAAGTCTCCCCAGATTTCCATCACTCTCTGCCTCTTTCGATAACGACTTCAAATCATTCTGTGTTATTACAACAGACGTTTACCATTGATTTCTCATTGGCAACGGCCGTTGGTCTTTTCTAGAATTTGAGTAGCAATAAGCCTTTCCTAGATTACAGTATTCTATGCACTCTTTCGGTGGTGATGATTAGTGTTCTCCCTCCTCAAGTTTTTCATCTTCCTTGACTCTTCACAATCATTTTGCCAGCATATGCGTGTATGTGTGTGTTTTTCGTGTGTGTGTGTGTGTTTTTCGTGTGTGTGTGTTTTTCGTATGTGTGTGTTTTTCGTGTGTGTGTGTTTTTCGTGTGTGTGTCTGTGTTTTTCGTGTGTATGTGTTTTTCATGTGTGTGTGTTTTTCATGTGTGTGTGTTTTTCGTGGTGTGTGTGTGTTTTTCGTGTGTGTGTGTTTTTTTTGTGTGTGTGTGTGTCTTTTTCGTGTGTGTGTGTGTTTTTCGTGTGTGTGTGTTTTTCGTGGTGTGTGTGTGTTTCGTGTGTGTGTGTTTTTCGTGTGTGTATGTGTGTGTTTTTCGTGTGTGTGTGTGTTTTTCGTGTGTGTGTGTTTTTTGTGGTGTGTGTATGTTTTTCGTGTGTGTGTGTGTGTGTTTTTCGTGTGTGTGTGTGTGTGCGGGATCAGTTTATAGGATTTCTGTCGGTTTCAGTTCCATTGGGCTCGTGTAATGTTCTTTCTATGTTTTCATTTTATTTCTATTTCACCTTACATGTGGCTGGTTAGCATTCTTAGTTTATGTGGGTTGGTTTCCGCATTCAATTATTTTTCTCAAGATTTCGTCTGTTTTCATCATTGCCGTCTGTTGTATGGTCTCAATCTTCCCTTTAATTCCAATTTCTCCTCGTCTTTTTTCTAGTTTTCGGGATTATTCCCAGTTCTCCTAAAATTATTGGTATTATATTGACTTTCTTCATGTTTACTATTACTTACAATTCTCTGATTAGTTCCATTTGTTTGCATCCTTTTTGTGCCCCATTGATCTTCACCCTCTGGTCTGTTGGGACGGCATAATCTACGATTTGGCAGGTTTTTTCTTTCTTGTTGACTATTATGATACCGTGCCTCCTTGCTTGGATGAGTTTGTCTATTTATAAGTCCGTGTCACAGAGGATTTTATGCTTTTTGTCTTACAGTACTGCCCCCCCCCCGGTTTCTTCTTCTTCTTCTTCTTCTTCTTCTTCTTCGTCTTCTTTTGTGGTTTATGGTAAATTTTAACGAATTTTTTAATGATTTTTACTGTGCAGTATATATAAAAACAAATTAAGTAATTTTATAAATTGTACTCATAAAACTTTCTGACCTTTGAATTTGATACAATAAACATACGTAGATGATGGATGAGAGGAGAATAGGAGGATGATATAAATAATCCTTTACTCTATAAGACCAATGTGTATTTATTTGTATATATGTTATGGTGTAATCTGGTCTAGCTATTTAAGGAATAAATGGACTTACCAAGACACAATACGTGTAAATGTCATGTCAGCAAATAATTCATTTGGTGTCTGTTCGGACATACTAGTCAGGGCTCTAGTCTCGACAATCGCTCCGGCAGATACTGGTCCATTTCGGTGGCCTTTTACCTGTCGGGTTGAGGTATTCATCATGGGTAGTCCTAGGAAATCCATTCTCCCAGGCCTTGCCTCCCCTCTTTGAGGAGAATGCCGACGGGTTCCCAGACAATTTTTAAAGACCAGAGTGCACCTCCTTTAGTGGAGCTGACTTGACTCTCCCCACCCTCTGACCTTGTGTCACATCTTCCTGCAGTGGGAAGGAAGTAAATACTGTGATTCGTGGCAGTTATGGCCCCAGACTCATGACGCATACTTCTGTAACATACTTCTGTTAATATACTTTTTTTTTACCATACCACTGATTTTTATCTTGATTATTACCGGCCTGCAAGGCCACAACAATGTATATTGCGTGTATTTAGGCAGCATTCTTTCATTTATTTCGGCAGCATTCTTTCATTTATTTAGGCAGCATTCTTTCATTTATTTAGGCAGCATTCTTTCATTTATTTATGCAGCATTCTTTCATTTATTTAGGCAGCATTCTTTCATTTATTTAGGCAGCATTCTTTCATTTATTTCGGCAGCATTCTTTCATTTATTTAGGCAGCATTCTTTCATTTATTTACGCAGCATTCTTTCATTTATTTAGGCAGCATTCTTTCATTTATTTCGGCAGCATTCTTTCATTTATTTAGGCAGCATTCTTTCATTTATTTAGGCAGCATTCTTTCATTTATTTAGGCAGCATTCTTTCATTTATTTCGGCAGCATTCTTTCATTTATTTAGGCAGCATTCTTTCATTTATTTAGGCAGCATTCTTTCATTTATTTAGGCAGCATTCTTTCATTTATTTAGGCAGCATTCTTTCATTTATTTAGGCAGCATTCTTTCATTTATTTAGGCAGCATTCTTTCATTTATTTCGGCAGCATTCTTTCATTTATTTAGGCAGCATTCTTTCATTTATTTCGGCAGCATTCTTTC
Source organism: Sepiola atlantica (assembly GCA_963556195.1). Lineage (NCBI taxonomy): Eukaryota > Metazoa > Mollusca > Cephalopoda > Sepiida > Sepiolidae > Sepiola > Sepiola atlantica. The sequence continues at coordinate 99,605,618 of OY744530.1, forward strand.
ATTTATTTAGGCAGCATTCTTTCATTTATTTAGGCAGCATTCTTTCATTTATTTAGGCAGCATTCTTTCATTTATTTAGGCAGCATTCTTTCATTTATTTAGGCAGCATTCTTTCATTTATTTAGGCAGCATTCTTTCATTTATTTAGGCAGCATTCTTTCATTTATTTAGGCAGCATTCTTTCATTTATTTAGGCAGCATTCTTTCATTTATTTAGGCAGCATTCTTTCATTTATTTAGGCAGCATTCTTTCATTTATTTAGGCAGCATTCTTTCATTTATTTAGGCAGCATTCTTTCATTTATTTAGGCAGCATTCTTTCATTTATTTAGGCAGCATTCTTTCATTTATTTAGGCAGCATTCTTTCATTTATTTAGGCAGCATTCTTTCATTTATTTAGGCAGCATTCTTTCATTTATTTCGGCAGCATTCTTTCATTTATGCAAATATTGTTAAACATAACAGAATTCCATTGCTTGATTATACCCTTTTTACATTTAAAGATTTTTTATAAAAATTATTTTGTGTCAAAATCCAAAAGATTGGGACATTCATTAACTTTTTTGATTGTTACACAAAAAAGATCATTAGAAAAATCGAAAAAGAAAGATATAATCTAATATGTCCCATACTGTCTACCAAACTTCAGCCCCTGTCCCTTCCTCGTAATGTTGCATCCCTGTTTTACAAGTACTTCGACAGAATATGCTTTGACGAACTTACTACACTTTTAACGTAAATACCCCAACAAACCCGACAAGCAGCAAAGTCTCACCCCTTCACTGTAGAGGTCCTCAGATGCGGGAAAACTTTTTACTCTAATAGCTTATTTCTTTGAAGCGCTTGCCTTTTGAATTCCTTCCCTGCTCGCTGTTTCCCGGTCTGTACCAATATGCAGAAATCTAAATGTAATGTGAACAAATATCACGCTGCACAACTCCCTATAATTCTGGCCACTAGTTCATAGTAGCCTCTTAGGTCTCAGTGGCAATATGCCTTGTTTGGGGTGAACCAAAGTAATATATATCCACCCCGTCACACAAAATTTAGCTAGTAAAAAAACCTGCCGGACAAAATCATTTTAATTGTTTCGGGGAAGGGAGAAAGCAAATAGAAAGTTCGACCTCCCGCCGTCTAAAATAAATTCGAAAATAAATTCTTTACTCTATTTCCATTATGAGACGTTTTTTCTTTTTTCTTTATTATTTCTATACCGATCAATGTTTTTTTAATTTTTTAACCTAAAATATTTCTCAGGGTTGGGAGAGAGTAAAATCTTTTTTGGGGGGTTGGGCTGAAGGGTTAACATTTTTTGGGGGGGTCGTGGAAATTTTTTTTTTCTTGAACCTAAACAGGACTCATTAATATGAGTTCTTTTTTATGATAGTGACACTACATGAATGAACTTGATTTTTGTTCTTTGATACGACAGGGGTGCATTAATATGAGTTATTTTTAGGATAGTGACAAAACATGAACAAACACTATTTTGTTTTTTTGACACGACAGGGGTGCATTAATATGAGTTCTGTGGTATGCGAACTGGGCTGGAGATAGGTACATATATAGTATGTGCACCCTTGCAGAGATAGGTAAGTATATAGTATGCGCACCGGGGCAGCGATAGGTATGAATATAGTATGCGCACCAGAACGGTGATAGGTACGAATATAGTATGCGCACCGGGGCGGCGATAGGTATATATATAGTATGTGCACCAGGGTGGCAACAGGTACTATATAGCACGCGCACCGGGGTGGTGATAGGTACGTATTTAGCATTCACACCGGGGCGGCGATAGGTATGTATTTAGCATTTGCACTGGGGCGGCGATATGTACATATTTAGTATTCGCACTGGGGCAGCGACAGGTACTTATGTAGTATGCACACCGGTATCATGGTATTTAAATAACGTCAGATATAGTGTCATGTTAAATTTGTCTCTTCAGCTGTTTGAATAAATGGAGTGCCGAATTGACACAGGGTCCAGAATATTTAATGAAACTTATAAGAAATCAAAATGTGTAGCAGTTCTTAAAAAGCCATGTTCCGAAATAAAAAATACAGCTATTATATAAAGAAAAGTTGTAATTCTATCTGTGTGTCTGTGTGACAAAAAGTCAGAAACTACAAAAGATACATTTTGACCCGACCTAGTTATGCGATAAAAATGCTATAATATTCATTTCCCTGGGGCCCTGGAGTCACAAAAGACCAACTTAGTGCAAGGTGGTAGTGTCAAAATTAATTTTCTTCATTCTTACTAACAGTTGTTTCAAAAACAACACTGAAATTAGGTCAAACAGTCGTCAGTCAGTTTTCTTTTTTCTTTCTTTCTATTATATCGAACCCGTTACCAGATAAAGAGAGAAAGAGAGAGAGAAAGAAAGAATAAGAGAAAGAGAGAGAGAGAGAGACAGAGGGAAGCGTTACCTTATTTCCCACAATGTCTGGGTATGATATCCAGCTCTCCTCCCCCAAAAGGGCATTTTAAATGGGGACAAAAATATCTGCATAATCTCGTCAGCATTACCTGACGAATACGAGTAGGTGTAATAGTTTTAAACAAATTTCTTCAAAAATATATTTTCCTGGACAAGGAATCAAGTACTCAATTAGTGAACTCCCGTTAGAACAATATGCAGGGAGAGGATATCATTCTTACGAAATTTCACGTTCCTAGATCTAATAACCTAAAACATTTAAAGGCCATATAAACAGACGCATAAACAGACATATATTTCTCATATTAGTTATGGCATAATCTGCTAGACACATTCTTTAATATACATACTTCTAGGTTGTTATGGAATTTTCTTAAAGAAAAATAATCAGATTTTATTTTTTCTTAAATTTATACTAGCAGGACCCGTGTCCCGGCGTTGCCCGGGGAAATATAACAGCCTGATTTTAATTTATAAGTTAAATAAATAGATTCAGAAAATAAATCATTTCACTGGAAGTAATTTAAGTAATTAAAATAGTATTGATGTTTTACCTTCTGGTGCCAATATGTATAGACATTGTGGAGAGCCTACCCTTGAACATCCTACATAAAACTGCCCATGGCTAAAGCAAGGTGAAGTCAAGTTTAGACCAACCACTGCCAATGATTGTCCTTGGGACTTGTTAATTGTCATGGCAAAACACAATGTAACTGGGAACTGAAGCCTTTTAAATTCTATTGCAGAATCCGACGGAATAATGGGTATTCTGGGAAGGAATGTCAGTTTGCTCCTTGCCACACCAGTTAGTATTACAGCTTCTATCACATGAGGTTTCATGCGTTGGAATTTCATCAAGGAGTTGTTGATTGACGACATGTACCATGTCATTTTTAGTAGCTAGAATTGCTCTCTCCGTTAGCCATTCAGGATGCACATAGTTTTCGGCTATATTTGGATAAACTTTGCTAGTAAGTTTTGTGAGTGATGAAACAATTGAACCAATACCTGGAGTAATAACAATTGTGCCATTATTGGTTGTTGCAAGCTTGCCATCACCTATTTTTAGGAGTAGGGAGGCAAACTCACCAGCCATTGGGTCACTATTGAGAAGTACACGCATGTTTGTAAATAACGTTACAGTGTTAATGTACTTCCACAAATATGACAATTTAATGCAAGCATTTAGCTCGTCAGCGGGACTTCCACGTGGAACAATAGGAAGCGTTTGTCGGAAGTCACCTGATAATAAAAGTGTTATGCCACGCATAACAACATCACGTTTCTTGAGATCACGCAATGTTTTATCTAGAGCCTCGAACGCTTGTTTATGTGCCATTGTACATTCATCCCATACGATCAAGGAAGAATTCTGTAAAACTTTAGCTGGATCTGATCCTCTGTCTATTTGACAAATTGGATCAGCATCTTTTGTTAAGGATAATGGCAACTTAAATGTGGAGTGAGCTGTCCTACCATCAGGAAGAATAGTGGTTGCAATGCCCGATGATGCCACTGGCACAGCTATTTTGGTTTCTGACCTAACTTTAGCAAGAATTAACTTGGTAACAAATGTCTTTCCTGTACCTCCGGGTGCATCAAGGAATATCAGGCCACCTTGCTGATCTTCTACAGTATTAACTATCATTATTTAGTTGTGCGATACCATCTCGAACAATTGATGCTTGCTCATGAGTTTGATAACTAATTTCACGCGTCCATGCAGTAATGACCGGATGTGTATTAGATCGATTAGGTGAGGTAAGACCCAATTTTGTCAGTGTTTTACCATTCATCCTATAAGTCATAGCTTCTATATGTACTAAAGCCATATTGAAGATGTCGTCTAAAAGTGTTATATCAACTTCAGGGTGTTGATTGCGTTTCCTAAGAAGGAAATCTTCACTAAAAGCTTTTTAGTGTGCATCCCGAAGTCGTTTTGGATGATACACTGCACATGATCGCAAACAAATGTCTAAAATTGTTTGCAGAATCAGATATAGATGCTTCCTGTAGTGTAGCATCCCAGTGGTTATCATCTTCAAGTAGTCCATGTGCACTACATGCACCCCTGAATGTAGTCATAACTTGACCATTGATCGTTTTTAGGTCATTAAAGCTCTGTGTACCTCTAACATTGTGTAGAAGTATTCTCAAACAGAAGCAACTCTATATGCCGCAGTACTTTCAGTAAAGTATATCCACTGTCCATTTTCTAGATGAACTGATAGGTGAATAACTGGGGGATGATATACATGTATGTGAAAGTTAAGTATTCTCCAAATGGTTTCATTGGTTGATATGTAACGTCCCATTTCGTATCTCTTAACTTCATCATGAGCATTACTTTCAAGTGTGAAGGTATCTTGATCACTACCTTTATTTACATATTTACAAATGTATTTTATTGATTTCACGCTGTTGCAATATTCAACATTGATATGTGCATCAAAAATCTTACAAAGCAGTTTATTATGTGGTACAACGCATCGGTTGTCTACAGGAACTGTTATGTTGCCAGGTAGGGTAACTGTCGTCTCAAAACCTCCAGCTAAAGGAGATAGTCGTCGATATTGTGGGTAGCCATTTATATCCGATTGTGTGTGGGGTATCTCTTACTGTCCATCTTTGAGACAGAGTGAACATCTGTTTATGTTTCCAGATGGTGCATGAATCATATGGTGCCTACTGAATCCGGAAGTTCCACACTGATAACTGAATCTATGTCATAGGATCTCAATTTTTGTTGCACCTCCATTATGCTCCATCGCCATCTGAAATTGTTGGATATATACATTTTCTCTGTGAAGCATGCTTTGCAATGCAAGAACAATATCTAATTTAGTGTTTGAGAAAGAGTTATATCTAATCGGCCCATACATTTGCTCGCCAGAAGGTGAATTGTAACATAAAACGGGCAGCACTTTTCACGGCCACCATCGTCCGCCACCAGGGATTTTGCTCATGTGACTCAATCGCATTCATTTAAAAATAGAGAATAGTCTTTATTATTATAAATAATCATATAATAGGAAATTTCCCCCCCCCCTCCCAATACATGTTTTTTTTTATTTCGGTTTAGTTTTATTTGTATTACTTTCGAAATAGTAGAAGCAACGTTGATGGATTTTCCGCACATTCCTGATTCTTCTGTCGATTTAAATATATTGTACAATTCGGTGTTTTATGCCCCCCTCCCTCGAATACGATATTTTTCTTTTCGGTTTATTTATATTTTGTTACTTTTCAAAACAGATCCACCACATCAACCTATCAATCCCGCCACATCCTGCTGCTAGGCATTTGACTCATGTCACTCAATCGCAGTCAATTAAAAAAATAGCGAATAGTCTTCCTTATTGAAAATAATCATATAATCGTCATTTTATTTCCCCCCGACCATCCGAATACAATTTGTAATGCTCATTTTCAAATTGTCTTTTCAGGCAAAGAAAATGGAATTTCTATACAAAGATCTGTAGGCCTGTTTAATTAATCGCTGAGATTTCAATTCCCCCCCCCCCCTCCCCCCAACATTGGATTAAAAAAAAATGTATCTATGGTGTTTGTGTATGTTTTGTTAATTTTCTGAAAGTATTTAACGTTGAGGGAACTTTTCACAAGGAAGCAATTGTTAGTGTAATGTATTTATTAATAATTTATAAAAATAATAATATTTATTTTTATTATATGAAATAAACTGTATCAAAATAGTGAACAGTTATTGTGAAAATAAAAAGTTATCATTTAAATTAATAGCCATTAAGAGAATGGGAAAAATACGTGCGAAGGAAGAAGTATGTAATGTCATTTGGCTAATGTATAATTTTTTTTTTTTTTCCGAATGTATTACGTTGGGTCAAATTCTGTAGAAGTAAAGTTTTGTGTTTTTATTTTAGTAAGTAAAAACGTAAGTGTTTTATCTTATTTTTTATAGTTGGAAGTTTTCATGTTTGTTATTATGTAATCGCTGTCCTTTAAGTGTAATAATGAGAAAAACGTAAAGGAAAAATGTATCTTTTCGGTTTGTTTATGTTTTGTTTATTTTATCAAAGTATTTTACGGTTAGGGAAGTTTTCCCAAAGAAGCAATTGTTATTGTATTTTAGTTAGTAATAATTTATAAAAAGAATATTTGTTTTTTTGTTATTGTACGACTTAAAAGTTTCTCAAAATAGTCAACAGTTATTTTTGGAAATGAACAGTTATCATTTAAATGAATAGACATAAAAAGAATGGGAAGAATCTGTGCGAAGCAGGAATTTGGGAATGTAATTCGGTTATTCTTTAACCGTGTTTTTTTTCTTAACGTAATCTGTTGTTATTTTTGTTTCGTAAAGTGGGGCAAAATCGGTAGAAGTAAGTTTATTTGTTTTGTTTTAGTATGGAAAACGTAATTTTTTTATATTATTTTTTAGAGATGTAATGTAATATATTTGTTATTATGTAGTATCTTGGCGGCTATTGAATTAAGTGGGAAGTCAATTTAATGAAGGAATTTTAGCCGTCATGTTTGAAGGATGAATGTTGCAGGTACTGTGTTCGTTAATGTCATTCGCTTAATTCCGGAATGAATGTAAATGTGGAAATCATAGTTAGAAATAGGAAAAACGTAATCTGATATTCGCGGAATATCATCGGATTGAACGGGAGCGGTCATTATTTGTTTGCGTATTGCTTTATATTATGTAGTAAATTAATACCAGGCAAATAATAAATAAGGACGGACTGTTTTGTGAAAAGTAAACTGTGTTTAATAGTACCCTGTGTCGATGAGTGTAGTCACAGTACACAATTGTTAGGGGGAAAAGTCTTTGCTACCACCTATATGGAGTTGGTTTTTCGGAGAGACGTTGATGGTGGGCCAAATATAATATTTAGTGTTAGGTTGAAAAAAATAATAACAACTTTACTAAAACACGCTCGAGTGAATAAGTGTAGTATAGCGGTGAGTTTAGTAGCCTGTGATGTATGTGGTTATTTTCCTATTCGACGCGAAGGTACAGGGGAAAAAACGTCTTTACTTTATAAGATCGAAAATTATACCATTAGTAAAGATGAAAATATGATGAGTTGAATTGATAAAAAAGATGCAAGAAATCCTTTGTTTAGAAAAGGGTGCAACATCCTTTGTTTTACAAATATGGATGTAAAAAAGGAGAGTAGAAAGTGGACCTTGGGTTTACTTTCGGCAGTTACCTCGTACCTCTCGCTTCCCTTAGTTTATCCTTTAGTCCTCACATTCCATGGATGATGTTTCTAACAAAGGGGGAAGAATTGCTGTTTTATGGGTCGGAATCTATCCCACTTATCGTTGGCTACTTTTTGACCTTGAAGTAGTATTTTGTTTTTAGCTCTTTACATCAAGTGGCTTCATGCCTCGTCTGGAGCGATTCTCATTAAAAAAATCCGTTGTTTGATGTCTTTGGTATCTTATTAATCTACCATGATGTATAGTTACTTCCGAATAAAGGGACATTTCACAAAGCAATCACGTAGTTTATATAAAGAGGTATGTCTGGCACATTTAGTCATTTTCCGATTTAGTTCTCATTAGCAGCCCCATCATGAACGGACGTAATAAGGCGCGAGTTGTAATCTCCATTGATACTTGTATTCTCTCGCTGACCTTTCGCCAAAATACAAGCTTTTGTGAATTAACTAAGGAGAGTAGAAAGTGACTGGTGGGTTTAGTTTCGGCAGCCTCGTAACTCTCGCTAACCTTATTTTGTCCCTTAGCCCTCACATTCAATGAGCGATGTTTCTGACAAAGGGGGAAGAAATGCTGTTTTCTGGGTCGGAAGCTATCCATCTAACACTTATCGTTGACTAAGTTTTGACCTTGAGATAATCTTTTTTTTTTAGCTCCTTACATTAAGTGGCTTCATGCCTTGTCTGAAGCGATTTCTATAAAAATAACTAAACAAAAACCTACTTCTTGGTGAATTTTGGATGTCTATTCGTAAAATGGAAACATGAGCTAAAAAACAAAAATCAGCTTATGCCATTAATTATTTTGTACTAACGATTCAAAAGACTAACGAGATCAAAAAGCCACTCGAGGATAAGAGTTAATGAGATGAAACGATTGATAGTTGAAAGATGAAGAAACTCACGAGAGGATTGAGGATGATTAATAGAATGAACTAAGGTTGATTACTTGTGGGGACGGTTTATAGCAGGAATCTGTTGACATTGGATTTGAAGACGACCATGTTGTAATCTACAGGGAAGCAGTCCCGTGGCAATGTGTTCCACAGATGTGACGCTCTTACGAAGAAGCTCTGTTTGAGGAAATTTCGCCTGCACATGGAGGAAAAAAGGAAAGCTTTTTTCCGTTGTGGTAGCAAAGCGAGTTCTAATCACGGCATAATCACGTTGATACACTGGTTCTCCTTAGATCACCGAAGTTAAGTAACGTTGAGCGTGGTCAATACCAGATGGGTGACCATTTGGGAATACCAGGTGCTGTATGTAGGAGGACGTCGACACCTCCCTGCAAGAACCGCAAAAACCTAACGTCGTCTAATCTCTTAACCGGGATGTACATGCGACTAGGGGCCACTTGTTAATTTGATACTCCCATGAAACTTCCTCGTTCGGAGCAAGCCAGTTCAACCCGCTCAGGGTGAATGCCATACCAGGTACCAGGTAAAGCGAGTTCTTGCAATACATGTTTTACAAGAGGGGACCAGTGATTAGAGCTCAGTTGAGCACCTTCTTTGAAAGTAATGATAGAGTAGGGAGTGACGAGTGACTCTTCTGTGAGAAATCGCATGTGAGGTACGAGGGAGATCATCCTTACTAAATTTCAAAGTCAATTTTGTACTCTACCTAGGCAATAAAGAGTGGCACCTCCCGAGATGTGGTAGCAGTACTTCATCTGATGACGTATCTGACTCTTATATAAGTAGAGGATGGCATCAGGAGTCAGATATTTTCTGGGGTGGTAGAATGATCCAACCATTTTTCCAGTGACCTTAACAACAGATTGGATGTAAGTCTTAAAATAATTTCATCATTGCTCTATTCGTTTCAGCTATTAGATAAACAATTACATCTGTTATCAATAAATATTAGTCTGTTCACGATACAAGTAATTGCAAATGGTTGAACGTTGAATAAGTACTCCATAAAAACATTTTTTAAAGAAAAGTAAGATTTCGTTGTTAGATACTTACCAATTGGTTTA
>OY744530.1:99620255-100012755 GCA_963556195.1 Sepiola atlantica
TTTTGGAAATGTGAAAAAAATAAAAATAAAAGTAATAAAACAGACCATGGTTATTGGAATATAATAAAAAACTGTGTGTGCGCTCTCTCTCTCTCTCTCTCTCTCTCTCTCTCTCTCTCTCTCTCTATATATATATATATATATATATATATATATATATATATATATATAGATTTAAGATACAGAAAATTGCATTATTAGTCGCCCTTAACTTTATAGGACGTATTTTTCGTTAATATATATAATTTTGTTTATTTTATACGTACATAAAAGTAATCCATGGACACGTGTTTCTGGCTCACAGCCGTCATCAGCATGGCTAACTTACACAGAGATCGAACCTTCGATATTGATGTCTATAGTCCAGCGTTTTACCATCGGACCAAGACGCTCTGTCTAGAAATATGTACGATTTTTATCACCTAAATATTTAATGTATTTTTATGTAATTATTTTTATTGGTGATTGCAGCGTTCATTGTTTTTTTTGCTTACTACTACTTCGACTGTCTCACATCCTAAGTGATTAAGATGCAGAAAATTACATTATTAGTCGCCATTAGACTTATGTGATATTCAAACTCGGGTATGACAAGTATAAAAAACTCAAAATCGAGCATCTTAAAACTACTGCCTTAGTAATGTGTGCTCTACCTATTCCTTTTTTTGCCAACCATTCACATGTTTCTATTTGCGTACAAACAGACAGACTACACAAATACCTTAACTTTTTAATAGTATAAATATTTTTTACTTTTTATTTTTCAGAAATGGAACCGCCGAGCACCCATCAATATCCTGCTGTTCTCACGAAAAGCAGTCATTTACTTGCCTTCGAGTTTTGTATTGTCGGCTTGATAATATTAGTAAATTTCCTGCTTCTCATTCCAATAGTTGCAAACAGAAATTGCTTCTGGCCGAGCTATTTCTACTGTCTTCTTAGTACGATTGTATCTTCCATTTTATTTTCTATAATTGCCATGCCTGTTTCAATTTTATTCGGAAATTCGCAGCGGCTAATCTTACATTCGGTTCTGTCTTGTAAAGCGTGGAGTGTCGTTTCTCATCTTTTGTGGGACGCTTCCATCTTTAGCGTCATCTTTCTGAACGCAGATTTGATATTTTCTTTGATGCGGCCACATATTTACATTCAGAATTTTTATCGATTACTCATGAAATTTGCACTGAGTTTTTCCTGGATCTGCAGTTTGATAGTAAATACATGGTTGGTGGATATATCGCATTTGAGGACGGGTCATCTTAATCCTGTCCAACCATGTCTACATGTTGCAAGTCGTGAACATTTTTTCGTGTCATCGATATGCGGTCTATTTCTTTTATTATTGACGTTTGCTTTGTGTTTTCTGCTCGCCAGCAACATTGCTCCGCCCTCACTGCGAATTGATCAGAAGCTGACTTGCTGTATTTTCCCACTCCTTCTGCTGGATGTGTTCATCACTTGTTTGCGTGTAATCCCGGAAGTTTTTCATTTGATTCTGATCCTTAAACCGAATCTCTTTATCAATCCTTTCGACGAGAAATATTTGTCCGAAGAACTGGAATTCATATCTTGGATAAGTCTCTTCCCCTTGCCGGTGTTTTGGATGCTAGACCCAAAAGTGAGACAACTTTTGAAAATGACCTTGACCTGTCGCACAAGATCACGTGGCCGCGAAGACACCCATTCATCTTCATCAGAAGAAGAGGCTCCTCAGTAGTCCTAGTTAGTCGACATTCTCGCACGCGCTATTCTGTTCTTAAGTGTACGTTATTTTAAAGATTATACTTATCTCTTTTTCTGTTTTTGTTTGTTCTCAACCGTTCTACATACATTAAAACTTTAACGTTAAGGTTAACGTATGATAGAATTATATCACATGGACAATTAAAACCTCAAATATGCTATTTTATTATAATTGACACCATTGAAAAATACCATGTATTACATATATAAAAACCAGCATTTTTTGTGGTGAAAATTAATAATTAATTACACTTATTCAATTAATTCTTTTAGAGATTAAAGAGTCTATCAGTCATGTGTACGTAGTGTGGTAAGGCATGGGAGTGAAACCTGGCCAGTGAGAGTGGAGGGTATTTGTTGAATGCAGAGAAATGATATACGAATTAAACAATCGGTTTGTAATTTGAGTCTTAAAGACAGGCTAAGATTTGATGACCACAAAAGAAAGATTAATTCTGCACAGTATAGAGAGATGTGTGCAGAACAGGAGACTTAGTTGGTATGGTCACATTGAAAGAATGGCTAAGAGTTCTTGGGTTAGTACTGTTACATAACGAGGGCTGTTGTTTAAATGGAAAAGTTTGAGTGACATTTTAAAGGTCAAAGGTGACCCCAGAACGGAAGTCGACGAAACCATGTGACTTTCGGACGGAGATTTTCTGTCTCTTGTCTAGCGATACTTCAAGCAGAGAAGACGTGTCAAGGGCGCTTTTTCTGATGGGGGTAGGGGGCGCTCGCGCACAATGTGACTACGTGTAGCGGGACGAGTTATTCATCTATCTGTCTCTCTCTCTCTCTCTCTCTCTCTCTCACGCAAGTAACTCGCCTTTCTGATTTTTTTGATTTTTCTGTGCCTTATTCTATTTGTAATCAACCTTTATTAAAAATTAAACATCAGCGTCCGAGTGATTGCACCCACAGACAAGCAAGAACCGTGTTTCCAGGCGACGACACTGATGTAGAAGGTAAGTGAAAACATAACAGCAGATGTAGAACAGTTGAGGTAGCAGAATCAGTTGACAAATACCGTGTATTACACATATTTACACTTATTTTAATCAGTGTGTGTTGTGGTTAAAATCAATAATTAATTATACTTATTCGATCAAATTTTTGGGATATTAAAAAACTGACAATTAAAAAAAAATGCAAAATGATTTTATGATTTAAATGTGAACACATTGAATATGATTGGTGTAATATGAAAACATTTCAATTAAAATTAATTATATTAGTTTGTTGTAGTGAAAATTAATAATTTAATTACATTTAATCTATTTGTATCTCTCAAATAATAAATACGACCATACATTTCAATAAAGCAAAATTAATTTGCTATTGTTTAAACAATAGCAAATTCAGTTTTCGCGAATCCTATTTTTTCAATCAATCGAGAGTTGTTTCACATTAAACAGAATAAAAAATATTAAAGTTAAAGTTTTTGACTAATTGTTTTGCAAAAATCTTCTTTTGATTTGCATATCATCCTAAAACCGATGATACAAAATGGCGCATACTTCTGAACAACAGTAGTACACGGGCTTGCACTTTACTGAATTACTGCACAGGAATTATAGTAGTGAACTAGCGCCGCTGTTTAATTCCCTCCCACCGCAGGAATATGTGACACAAGGTCGGAAAGGTGGGGAGATCAAGCTAGCGCCCGTAAAGAAGGAGCACTGTGGCCTATCAAAAATAGCCTGGGAAACCCCGTCTGCATTCCCCGGTCAGGGCACCTCAGGCAGCAAGCAATAAACTTACTACTCTCCAAAGAGGAGAGGCAAGGTCTGGAAGGGTGCACCGCCTAGGACAACCCAGGACAGTATACCTCAGCCCGGCAGATAAAAGGCCACCGAAATGGCCCAGTTCCTGCCGGACTGATTGTCGAGAACGGATCCTTGACTGGTATAGCCCCATCCCGACGTCCTCAATCAACCGAAGTTAATGAGAGACTGATCAGGCTGGGGTTGTGCGCCATTGGGCTGAAAATATGGTGGAAAGATATGAAAGGAAACTCAATAAAATCATTAGGTTGGAGTTATAAAATTAGAATATTTGATATTTTAATTTTCACGTTTTATAGCAACATAAGTGTTAGATTCTATTCTCCAACACGCGGCTGCCATATTGAATATGTTGTGTTATTGTTGAGAACACGTAATCGGAATATAAAGGTAAAATGACTATGATTAAGAAACGGTTATAATAAAGGAACGGTTGAACTTACACACACAAACACACACACCCATACATATATTTATTTCTCATAGATAAGGTTTGTAAAAAATAAGGTTTGTCAAAGACAAATGTAAAAAGAATATAATAATAGAATGATACATAAAAAGGGTAAAACAAGAGACGTAGTTATACACGAGAGTTCATGTTAATAGCCATTAAACACAATCGAAATAAGCATAAATTGTGTCATTTCGACTGCATGAGACAATACTGTCATTATTCTAGTACATGACGCTAATGTAATAGGTATTTTTTTTACTGAATACTATCTTCTTCTTCTTCTTCTTCTTCTTCTTCTTCTTCTTCTTAATCCTCCTCCTCCTCCCAACGGGACTAGCGTAAACTTAATGGCGTCTGTGTTATTTATGCCTTATTCTAATGAGAAAATGCTTACGGCAAAAATACCATTAAAAGGTAAACAACAAAAACTGAAGCTTGTTAGACCGTCTGGGACCTATAAGATTAGAAATTCTTTTTTGGACCTTGTTCAAGAGGGAGAGACTAGTGGTTGGTGCACCAGCCCAAATCTCGCCAAAATACTCAATGCATGCGCGAATTGTGACTTTGTAGAGATTTGTTATGCTGTGTTCGTAGTATTTTATTCGCTTAATTGATACCGTCGCGGACTATGGAATCGATTATTGCCGAGCTCTAATCCAACCGTATTGTGTTCAATTACGCACTAATAGACTTGGCCAAGGTATGAAGACGCCCTCAGCCTTCGATATCGGTAAAATATCGACTTATGTTCAATTAATCGTATACAATGAATCACTTACAATATGTATTGTGTTTCAACATGAAAAACCGAAATAGTTATAATTTAAAATAGTTAAAAAGATAAACAAAACTAATTGTGTTTGTGGTGGTCATGTTTTTGGTGATAACTTCCTCCACAAATAAAAATAATAATAAGAAGACTTACATGCAAAACCAACGGAAGTTTATTCACTGAAATAAACCATTAACAAATATAACATATTTCCTTTTGTAATGAGTTCAGAAGTCCTTTCTTTAGTTTCAGGGTAAGTAAAAAGGAGAATGTCTTTTGTTTTGTTGAAATGCTCATGTGTTATAAAATGTTAAGAGAGGCAATAGGTAATGTTCGCCTGTGTAATTGTATGAAGCGCGCGAAAGGTGAAATGGAAGAGTGATAGTAAGACGCGTGTAACCTCCGAATGAAGAGTCAGTTGAGAGAGAGGGTTTGATGTTTGTGTGTGCTTAAATACTATTTGAATAGGCTCCAGCGAGCTTAAGGAGAAAAGTTTAGAAAAATGTCTTTGGAGAAATCCCATTGGACAGAAATATCACGTGGTGTGCTCCCTACTACGTCCGCTCGTTTTGAGTTGATTTAATATATAAGGCCACGCCGGAATTTGCGTGGGCGTTATTTTTTATCTTTCACGCGCCAATACAATTATATTCACACTGCGCGCCTAAATTGTATTTATCCCAAACAACAATTTTTATCCGAATCTTAACCGTGTCAACTGGCACATGTTCGTTCATGCATATATATATATATATATATATATATATATATATATATATATATATATATATATATATATATATATATTCAGCCGTTCGTTTCCAAAGAGATCGGACAAACACTCCGGAGTATTTAACCACATTATATGTAATTACACATTTTCTCACATTAGGACCGACTTTCACTTCAGATATAAAATTGAAGACATATCGAACCTATTGCTAATGTCCCTGAAACAAAAATGGTTGGATCTTTGGGCTGCTCCAGAAAGTACTTGACTCCTGATACAATCCTTTACCTATATAAGTCGGATACGCCCTAAGATGGAGTACTCTCGAATTTAAATATGCCATTCTAACAATGAATAAAATAAAATAAAAATATGATTGCAAAACTAAGATTACCATTATGAAGCTCTAAAAAACGACCAAAGATTAATAGATGGTAATGTAAGACCTGTGTATCATATCACAAAATATATGTTGTTGTTTTATATGAAATAAATATTGTTATAAAGTATAAATTGTATTTTACAGTAGCGCGCAATTCAAAGGTCTTGTCGCGGATCCTGTTAAAATAGTTCAAAACACGAAAAACAACAAAGAAAAGAAAGGACAATGATAATCAAAGGCTGTCAGAATCAATATTTATTTCCTCGGAAAAAGTTGTTGGAAAGTGTTGAAACTTGTAGTGCGTGCGTTGCGGTAAGTATTTAAGCTGAGTAGAGGAGTTTTATCTAAGCTGCGATTGATGATCTGGTGCCGGCGTTAAGTAGAGAATGTGAAGCTAGTTGCATTCGTAGGCTTTCGTAGATTGAAATAGCAGTACATCGGTCTGGGCGGATGGAAGAAAAGGTGTTACGGTTTTACTTTGAGTTGTTTTCGTGGCATGAAAATGCCAGTTAAGAGTGTCGTACTTTGTGTGGCCGTGTAGACATCTTCGGTTGGTCTGCGTCTTTTGTTCTCCAAAACGGTGTTTTTATAGACATCTCCGTAAAAAGTTCTAGATTTGCCGTTTTCTTTTTGGCGCACACGTATTTGTTGACCAGTACCATGCGCAGGTGGTTTGGGTCTCGCATGCGCCCTTCACTTGACTTCCCTTTCTCGAAGTAAGAACAACTCAAGTAGTTAGTTATATCAAGCGAAAATAAATAATACCGACACCCTCGTGCTTACGGTTTACTGCGCCTATTTGTAGTAGAAATACTATTCATACAAGTCTTTTCATTGATATGTAATTGAGACTAATCTTATTTTTAATAATGCTACACGTTCCTGGAACGTACTGTCGGAAATATAGCCACCGACCGTAGGGGATGTGGAATAGTACCTGTTTTCACGACCCCAATCTAATTTGAGACATGGAAACACTGTAGAGGTACTCAGTATTGTCATGGCAATACGATTTCAACGGACAATTTTAGTCAACGTAACAAGCAAAAGGCAACAAGTGAAACATCGGCTTTAAAAGTAAGTTATAATTGCCCAGTAGCAAAGCTGCAGCTGAAACTGTCGTAATTAACTTAATTAGTAGAACGGTGTGTAAGTAACAATGCAAACACCGAGATACTTTGGTCATCCGCACGAGAAGCCTTGCAACGTCTCAAGATTCAATAGTAAAATATTTAGAAAGGCCATCAACCAAAAACGGACCCTGCAATAAGCCAGATATTAACCATAAAACGAATTAATAGTAAGAATGGCAGGTCTTAAATAATAAAAAAGAAAAACATAACACTTTGAATTTGGACCATCCTCACTTTAAATTCTAGAGTGGCATAGGCCTCATTTTGATACCACAACGACACTCCCAACCATCTGATCTACCCAACGCCAATAACGTAGGTAAGCCCACCTGTTTTCTCCACAGTATATATTGAGCCCTTTAGATATACAGTTTCATTTTCAAGGATTCTTTGATTTACTTCTTCACCTACTTTGTGATGCTTTAGTTTATTTCTTCTAGCACTAGATGCGATGTAGGGAACATGAACATGAAGAGGGCTTACTTGCGAAACGTCCTCGGGTTTGCTTGTCCTGTGCGCTGCGAGTGAAAGAAAGAAAGAAGGAAAGAAATCCAACATGGCGTCCCTGAATGTTTATTACATACAGTTCACGCAAAATCTCGCAAAGTCTCGTTGCACGTATGGAAATTAGGTGTTGCTGGATATTATAAAAAGCGAGTCTCGTACCGTCTCAGGAGAACGGAGTGTGCGAAGCGAGTGCACGTGTCGAGCAGTGAGAGCTGCTTTGGAGGTTAACAGTGATTTGCGACCTTCGTTATTACTACAAGCTATTTCGGCGATGGACAAATTCGACTTGAGATTAATACCCGAGTTCGACGGCTCCCCCTCCGGACCCTCTGTAGTCGAGTGGTGGGAGAAAGCCGAGCGCGTCTGCAAACTTTGCAATATAAAGGATCCTGCACTGGTCATCCCGCTGAGGCTGACCAAAGGAGCATATTCGGTGTATCAGCAGCTCGGAGACGAACCAGGCCTTGAGGAAGTTAGGCAGGCGCTATACGCAGCCTTTGCTGTGGACCCTTTTGTCGCCTGGAGGCAGTTCACCGAACGGCGGCTTGGGCTAGATGAGACTGTGGACGTCTACCTGGCCGATTTGAGGAGGCTAGCCGCGCCGTTTGGTGGAACAAGCGAGCGAATACTGGGATGCGCTTTTCTGACTGGACTCCCAGACGGCGTCAGCAGACTGCTGCGAGCATCGTCCAGACTCAGTGAGATTGGGCTTGACGAGTTGTTGGCCAGAGCCCGAAACATTTTGAAAGAGGACACAGAGCCGGTTTCGGCAGTTGCGGAAGCGTCTTCACCACCAACAGAAGACGTGAGATGCTACAAATGTGGCGGGCCGAATCATTTTTCAAAAGACTGCCGAAGCCGAAGCGGTGCAAAGGACGCGCCCGATCGAGGAACGTTAAAACGCGTGCGTTGTTACCGGTGCAACAAGCTGGGTCACGTGGCAAGAGGTTGTCCGGGAAACGGGCAAGGGGAGTAAGCTATAGCGCCAGTCTTCTCCCCAGATCGTTGCCAAATAAGGCGCTACCCACAGTGACGCATGGGATAAGGAAAGGATCCCGGTATTGACGGTTGGCAGTGGCTCGATTGCCTCTTGTGGCGTTAGCATCATTCGCGCAGGTGTCGGCGATGGGCCCACAGTAACCGCACGAGCCTTGGTTATAAACGGTGACCTGCTCGGTTACGACCTGCTCCTGGGAATGGACGTCATCAAGGAATTGGGAGGTGTACGCATTGATGGTGAGGGTAGGGCACATTTTGCAAAAGCGGGCTTTGCTCTGAGTGCAGCTATGAAGCTGGAACAGCCTGATTTTTGTGCGGAATTCGACCAGCGCACAAAGTCCTGGACAGCCTCCTGGAAGTGGTCGGAGGAGCAGCCACCCGAGAAATTATGCAATAAGGTGGCAGAATACAAAATTCCCCTCGGAGCTCGTGCAGAATACGACAAGGAACTACAAACTTGGATTAGTAATGGATGGCTAGTTCCGTATTCAGAGAAGGAATTGGGTCCCCCGAAGTGCCTGATCCCGTTAATGGCGGTTATCCAACAGAATAAGCAGAAGGTGAGGCCGGTGCTCGACTATCGAGAATTGAATGAGCACGTGGACCCTTTTACAGCTCGCGCGGACGTATGCACTGAAAAGTTGAGGGAATGGCGGCAAGCGGGATCTAATGTATCTGTACTGGATCTTCACAAAGCATACCTTCAAGTGCGTGTACACAAATCACTATGGCCCTATCAAACGGTGCTCATCAAGGGGAAAAGGTATTGCCTAACCCGCATGGGATTTGGACTTAATGTGGCGCCATCAATTATGCAAATGATTGTTGACGCCATTCTGACTAAGGATGAGCGCATTCAGCGGGCAACGTCTGCATATATTGATGACGTGTACATGGACGAGGAAATTGTATCTGCGGCGCGCGTGAGGGAGCATCTCTACAACTTTGGCCTTCTCAGCAAGGAACCGGAAAGGCTACGGGATGGCGCGCGGGTACTTGGTTTGCAGGTCTGGGAGGAAGATGACGTTCTGTATTGGAAACGAGGAAATGAAACCCCGGACATGCCTTGTATTGTTACACGACGAAACGTATTTTCCTTGTGCGGAAAGTTAGTTGGACACTTTCCTGTGGGCGGCTGGCTTCGTGTTGCGGTGGCATTTATTAAGCGAAGAGCCTCCGACGTCACCACTGGATGGGATGACGAAACTCATGACGTCCCTCTCAATACAATGCTCAAAGAAGTCCTCACCAGGGTGCACAAGGAAGACCCAACGCGAGGCAGATGGTGCGTCGACAGCCAGAACCTTAGTGTGTGGGTTGATGCAAGCTCTCTCGCCATTGGCGTATCGGTGGTTCATGATGGAATGGTGGTGGAAGACGCTTGCTGGTTACGCCCAGAAAAGGACTCCCAGCACATAAACCTGGCAGAACTTGATGCAGTTATCAAGGGGATAAACTTGGCAATCCTTTGGAAGACGATCACCCTGCGACTATTCACGGATTCTGCTTGCGTCCATAAGTGGATTTCAGATACTCTCACCGGGAGGGCCAGAATACGAACCAAAGCCACGAGCGAGATGCTCATCCGACGGCGGCTCGACACGATCATGAAGCTGGTGAACGAATATGCGCTGTCAATAGAGGTGTCCCTGGTCAAATCCAGCCTGAACAAAGCAGATTGTTTGACGAGAGTACCTCAAAGATGGCTTGATGCCATAAGAAAGACTATTGAACCCATGCAGCCCGCCTGCGCCGCTTCCATGAGCCCCGTTCGATCTAACCACATCAAAGAAGTCCACTAACAAACCGGGCACCCTGGGGTCAAGCGGACCCTATATTTCGCTAAGTTGGTTGAACCAGGAGTACAAAAGGCAGACGTCAGGAAAGTGGTCAAAGATTGTGTAGTATGCCAATCCATTGATCCAGCACCCGTTCGCTGGGAGAAAGGAAAGCTGGGAGTGGAAAGCCATTGGAACCGACTGGCGATGGATATTACTCACCACAACGGTGAGGATTTCCTGACTCTCATTGATTGCGGTCCATCCAGGTTTGCGATATGGCGCATGCTGCGCCGGCAGGATGCAGCCAGCATCATCCGTCAGTTAAACAATATTTTTCTTGAACGTGGCCCCCCCAACGGAGATATTAACCGACAATGGCGCTGCATTCACTAGTGAGCAGTTCAGAAAGTTTGCTGATGGCTGGGGAGTACACCTGAGGTTTCGATGCGCCCACGTACCGAGTGGAAATGGGGTCATCGAGCGGAATCACAGAACCGTCAAAATCATTGCGGCCAGGACGGGCTGCACGGTATTTGAGGCAGTCTACCTGTATAACGTAACCCCAAAGGATAATGTTTCACCCTCTACAGCGCCGGCTGACACCTTGCACAGGTATCACGTCAGGGTGAAAGGCATAGAGACTAACCCGCTGCCCGAACTGGAAGTAACCAAAGAGAAACTGAAAAAAGGGGATGTCGTGTGGATTAAGAACCCACGCGGTAAGTGTACGACGAAATACGGAGTTGGACGCGTCACCGAGGTAATCAGCCCACAGGCAGTGCGAGTCGACGGTATGCCCCGTCACATTAGAGACCTACGGTTAGCAACGCAACCATCACTGGACGACAAGAGCGAGTCGGAGTCAGAGAGCAGTGAGGCATCGCTCTGGCTTGCAGCAGCCCCATTGGACAGTGACTCGGATATCAGCAGTATTCCGGCGGACGCGATGTTTCTCGACCCTCAGACCGCAGACGAGAGCACAAGCGAAGATGAGGCTTGCGTTGTCCCCCTCCGAAGAAGCAACCGGCGAAGGCGATCGAGGCCTCCCTGCCATCTCTGTGATCATGAGATCAGGGGGGAGTGTAGGGAACATGAACATGAAGAGGACTTACTTGCGAAACGTCCTCGGGTTTGCTTGTCCTGTGCGCTGCGAGTGAAAGAAAGAAAGAAGGAAAGAAATCCAACATGGCGTCCCTGAATGTTTATTACATACAGTTCACGCAAAATCTCGCAAAGTCTCGTTGCACGTATGGAAATTAGGTGTTGCTGGATATTATAAAAAGCGAGTCTCGTACCGTCTCAGGAGAACGGAGTGTGCGAAGCGAGTGCACGTGTCGAGCAGTGAGAGCTGCTTTGGAGGTTAACAGTGATTTGCGACCTTCGTTATTACTACATGCGAAACACTGTAACCACGTTTCAACAAAGTCAGGTTGATTCGGCCATTTTACATGTTGCCTTAGCTGCGACGTTATTCGTTATAATGTACACATTGTTTTATAGTATTAGCAATTCAGTGTTTTCGTACTTGAAATGTACTACGTTTAATGGATGTGTGTGTCTTGTGGGGAAAACGCGATGATTCGAACATTGCCCCAGTAATAACGGACACCAACGCCAGTCGAGGCGACGACGACGACTCGTGTAATGACTATTTCAAATATCCTGGACAGCGAAGGCGAGACGTGTCGGATTATGCAAATAATTCATCTTGCACGATCTGTGATATGAAAACATTCCTGGCAGCAAATCGAATTATTCGAATGAGTCATTTTTTTATTTCAATAAAAATAGGAATAATTTATCATTTGGGATTATTATTTTGCTTGAAGGCACTTTCTCTCTAACTTCTGTCTTAACAAAATTAGTTTTGTTAAGACAGAAGTTAGAGAGAAAGTGCCTTCACAATGGGTGGGTGTGTTTAAGTTCCGGTTAAAACGTTGTTTCTGCTATTTGTGTCTGTTACCAATTGGGAGTGGTTGCTTTTCTTTAAGTCAATATTTCTCCTCTCAATATTCTGACAAAACTTCAACACACCTTTATTATTTTAGGCTTTTTTGTGTAGGTTTTGTTTGCGGTCCCTTTGAAGTCAGAGTGAATGCGGTGCCGCTATCAATTTTCAACCTTACAATTTTCTAAGAGTTTTTGATGAAATATCAATGGATAAAATGCTAGAACACTGATCAATGTTTTAGATGCATGCATCGTATCGTTATTACAGGTTATGTCTATCCGTTCGTCCATCGGTAACACTCAACAGTGACCTTAACTATACCGCCATCTTTGACATTGGGAGTAGATGAGATTGGTTAAAAGCTGCTGCTTGTTTTTAAACCCTTAAATTACGAACGAGTACATCTGAATTTAGAAAAAAGTAGAGTTCTTTTGGTTTAATTTTTCGACGGAGATTTTTGTTTTATCAAACATTTTTAATAGCCTCATCAATTTTAAACCTTAAATTACTTTGATATTTACAGTATACTAATCTAAACACACTCATATGTAAATGAGGGAATTCTATTTTCAAGATCACTACACACACGAGACATTTTATGCGCCTCTCTTCAGCTCCGTCGATTTGCTATTTTATTTTCTCCATCGGCAGTGTTGTATTTTTTGTATCTCTCTTCTAAATAAAAGAACCGTAACCTCGTCGCTCGCTTCTTCAAGGCCAGGTTCATCCGTTTGTGGTAAAGACCTATCGACGACGCCATTTGTGTAAATTGTAGTATTTCACTGTAGTGAGTAATCCAAGGTTCTCGCACTGGAAGTTTACTGCCAATATTAATTGTTCTCGCACATAAACAAAAGAGGTAAACAAAAAAGAACTAAAAACCGTACTTATAAAATTTAACTCGATTTATTTCCGCTCATAAGTAAGGCAACAAAATATTCAACACAAGTCAAATCTTCATATTGCGTGGAGATATGAAAAAAACGGCCATACTGTAATTAGATTACCCGTGGGAGATAGAGAAAGTGATGATACTACTACTACTACTGCTACTGCTGCTACTACTACTACTACTACTACTACTACTACTACTGCTACTACTACTGCTACTACTACTGCTTCTACTACTACTGCTACTACTACCACTACTACTACTGCTACTACTACTACTACTGCTACTGCTACTACTACTACTGCTACTACTACTACTGCTACTACTAATAATGATGATAATAATATTGATGATAGCGATAATAGTGATAATGATACTAATGTTAAAACTAGTAATTGCTATAACGATGACGACGAGGGCTGTCAGTGTTACAAAAGTGAGCTATATAAATCTAAATCAAATCTAAATATAGATTGAACTTTGAAATGTCGTTTGTGGGATTCAAGGCTGAGTTTGTTTAGAGAGTTTGTGATTCAGTAAGTCTTGAGTTAAATTTGTAAAATAAAGATTTGGCTTTTTTGTTTAGAATAGAATGTGCTAAAACTGTTTTTTTGGTAAATAGGATCATGCGATCGGAAAATTGGGGGCGAGAACATCATGTGCTTTTCGCCTAATTGAGGCTCACAAAGCTGCAACGTCGCGTATAATCACCTGAGGACCACGCAGACTTTCGTATGTATTGTCCGTAAAAATCATAGGAGGAAATTATGTTACATTAGCAAGATGTGTAGGAGGATCAGACGTCACAGGACTTGTCTGGGCAAAATAGAAACAGTGGACAAACGAATGTTGTCGCTTTAGTGCTGAAACCATAAAAAGGAAGTCAGACCCCCCCCCACGTCTTCACTCTATTTTTAGGAGACGTTTTCCTTATTATATTATAGTATACAGGTGTCAACTGATGGAAAAAATGATGGAAAAAATGATATTTTTCAATAATTTTCCACAACTCGGTGAAACGGCAGCGTCAAATGGTTTGTGTACCTATCAAACTATTGAAACCTATCGTTGAGTGCCACTGTCCCAGACAGACCACCGCCGCGTTACCTACAAGCATACTCTTATCAGCAATCGATCAGCATCACGAAAACTAGCATTACCTACCTTTCCACACACCCAATACACACATATATACACCAGATGGCGCTCAGACCTAATTATCTTCCTATTCGCCTTGCTAAGGTGCGCTAAGATCAAGTACTATAAAAACTGAAACACAGAAATTCTCTCTCTTTTTCCTTATTTGATTCACTCGACAAACGTGCACATAACACACGCACGAAATCCAAGATATGTAAGACACATTCTCTCAAGTTCTTCACACATACCCGCACACACTATTTTCAGATTTTCTAGGATCTATGAACGCGATTGTACGCATGCAATCCAACTGAGAGCTAGCATTTATGGGTTCGCATTAAATAAATGATATTTGAACATATCGCCTTTTTTTGTTTCATGCATTTCAGTGACGTTGGACACACACCTGTAGCAGTCACCAATAGGGACTACTTTTGAATGCGTAATCACTGTCCCTGTGAGCTGGCTTGTCCAATCAAATCACAGGGCGCAGTAATATCGTTAGTTCCCTAAGGGACTACTTATGTCCCCTTAGGGTTCGAGGAAAAAGATGAGACGACCTCCTGGCACCAGCTTGGGCATATCGCAGAGAGCACCAGCGAGGAACGAGGAAACACTCTCTCTCCTGCCGCCGTCGCCCACTCGACGACTACTACCAGGCAGCCCTAAGAACTCTTATATTCTTCCTCTTCCTCTTCCTCAGACGGACACTGTCCCACTCTCATCTACCTATACCAAACGGTATCCCACCATCATCTCCTTACACACCTATTTCTTCCACATTAAATGGCACCAAGGAACTCGCTTTAAATTTAGGGCTCCACCGGAATTTCGTCTGGAAATTGATACGGCAAACGGGAAAATTCCCATCATAGGAGCCGATTTCTTATCACATTATAGCTTTTCTGTCCATACAACCAGACACTCTCGAACGATATGACAGACATCAAGGTGGAGGAAATACAGACGCAGTTCGGTTCAACTTGAATCTGTTCCACACCAAACACTATGTCAACATCCTGGACCAGTATCCAAACATCACCAAACAACGACGAAGCATAAAACACAACATCACACAAGAAGAACCACAAGACATAAAGTTTATTTGTTCCACTCCTCGACGTCTTACAAGTATGTCAAGCAAAAATTTCAGCAAATGATCAAGGTCGGAATTATTGAACCGTTCGAAAGTCCATACGCATCAATTTCCACCTGGTTCTCTTTGTGTATGTGTTGATTATTGACGACTCAATGCATCAACTATACCAGAGCACTGTCCCTTCCGCACATATACGATTTCACCTTAGGACTTAGAGGTATGAAAGTATTTTCGAAACTTTATCTGACTAAAGCTTACTACCAGATCTGAGTAGCAGAATAGGACATTCCGAAAACGGCCGCGATCACACCCTTTGAACTTTTTCAATGCAAACGGACGCCATTCGGGATGAGAAACGCTGCTCAGACTTTTCTACACCTCATTGAGAACGTCACAAGAAGACTACTTTATGTATACGCCTACATAGACGACGTCATCACAGCAAGGTCGGACGAAACGCATCACTAGCAACACTTGCAGCAAGTTCTACACAGACGAACACAGGATGTTCTAAAAGTAAATGCAGACAAGTGTACATTCGCTGTCAAGCAATAATTTCAGCTTTTGGGACACCACATTGATTACGGTTGAACCACACCCTGCCTGAAAATGTAGAAGCGGTACAACAATTTAAACCACCATCCCAACTTCGTCACTTGCGACGATTCATAGGACTTGTTAATTATTATCGTCGTTATTATCGTCTGTTCCAAAACACTATCTCCTCTGACGAATGCCCTATAGAACATATGGAAAAGACAAAAACAAACACTTGCACTTAACATAGAAGAACCTAATGCATCCAACAAATCCAAATCTGTATTAACAAATTACACCAAAATTACATACCTCACTGACAACGTACAGGCTAAACTAACTCTAACCTCTGATGCAAGCACATCGGCTGTAGGTACAGACACACATCACGAGATTGACAACACTAACCCGACTCATATCTGTCTTCTCTTTAAAACTCAGTTTAACACAGTCAAAATTCAAAACAGTTTTAAGGGAGCTTTAGCAATCTACCTTGCAATCAGAAATTTCAAATATGTGCTTGAAGACAGACTTTTCACAGCTTAAACAGATCATAAACTATTAACATCCGTATTATCCCCCCCCCCGACAAATACATACTCAGACAATCTCGTCACCTGGACTATATATCACAGTTTTTAACTGAAATACGATACATTGAATTTGACCGAAACATATCCTTAGATATAAAACACCTTATTTCACTCGGAACGTTCCCTGGACACTTTGAGCTCTCATTCATTAACAACACCTTATTTTGCATTATCTTAACAAGTTATCTATAAAAATTAATTATTTTCTATGAATAGATTTTGTTATTTTTTCTTTTGATAATGTCCTATCTTGTTGTAGGACGCTTTAAAACTTTTTAGGCGCTCAATGGAATAAAGCAAGCGGAATTATTCTTCATATAAACTTTCCCTTTGTTTAATTTCTTTTTTTTATTCGTGTTTTCTTGAGCTTCTCGTTGTATTGCAAATATTGTATTGTAAATAAATAGATTTTCACCGCGAATGTAGATTCCGTGTAAATGGAGAGGCAATATCAGAAAGAATGACAAAATCAATCCATACAAATATAAATTGATTTTTATTGACGACAGATAACAAAATTTGAGAAATAGCCGAATATACAATCACTGGTAAGGAACAGTCTTGTGCTAACCCTGAAAAGAAGCGCTTTTGGTATAAGGAGCGGCTCGTTAGGCAGGGGGCAACATTAGCAGTAACTGGACACTAACCGCAGTGGAATATTTCGGAAAGACTGTGTGGAATATTTCTTGGGTTTAGTTTAAGTATCAATTGGGTATCTCCCACTGCATGGCGCTAAAATTCAGACATATATTTTTAAGAGAGTGAAAGTGTATATTTTCTGAACTTTCGATTGGCTGAAATAAAATTTCTGTATTAAGACTCCTATCCAATCAAGAGTTGATATTTGTACAAAAATATTCGTTTGCCGCTAATGATTGTTGTTTTTGTTAAATGAATTGAACTTCTGCATAAAGCTCAGCATGATCGTGCCTCAGGGTTGTCTGGTCTGCATGAAGTCCTACTTGTTGGTTGCAACTATTCGTTAATCGACAAGAATGCATTTTTACCCAGATACCAAGAACAACAAGGCTCAGAGATTGCATGCGAAGTCGAGGAAGGTTTGGCCACGAATATATAAAGGGATGGCACAGAAGCAACGGTGTCACTCTCACTCGATTGATTTGTGGTTTCGCGCCTGATAGTCTTTGCTTGTCACACGTAGAGGCAGAGACGACCAGAGAAGGACAGAACCTGATGCCGACCCTTCATGGATTTTCACCAGAACCTTGTTAGCTGGGTAGCTCTGGCATACTACTGAGGCTGCTGATGCTTATTGAACAAGGTCCACAGCCGTAATATGTTTGCTCTAATTTTCCAAGGCTGGAGTTATTTGAAAATTAAACATAAAATCTGTCACCCCACTAAAAGGAAACGTTTTTAGTGAATAATTTTGAAAGATATCACACACACACAAGTTTTATGGCGACTGTTGAAGAATATCATCATGCCAGATAAGAGGTTAAACGATTACTCCATTTTATTAAATTAAATTATATTTATATGTTTAGTGTAAATAAAGTGTCAGTTTTAAAATTACATTATACTTATATGTCTTCATGATAAGCTATTAAGTAGGTGGACCAGGTAGAGGGTGGCTATATAGTCTTTCGTTTATATAATTCTTTGACAAGTCAGTTCTTGCTCTTTTCTCTTCAGACTTGTTGGAGAATCCCCTTCTCGTCCATGACCCGTCACCACAAAGTAACAGTTAAGAATAATATTGAATAACAATATAAGTAAAGTGGTTGCCCTGGGCAACATGATGCCCCCCCCCCCACTACACACACACACAACAAGCAAAAGGAAGTAAGAAAGGGAGAGAAGTTTGAAAAAAGTTTTCTGAAAACAACTCCTCTTTCGTATCCATTTAACAGAATGACGAAAAGAGACACGCATGCGGACGTGTATCTAATTTAACGCACATGGTGACGACGCTAGGGGCTTATAACTTCCCCATACACATCTAGAATACTAGAAGACTGCTCTTTGTGAGCATACGAATGTGTTAATAATTTTTAATCACCAATAATCATAGCGGTTACAAAAGAGTGAATGATTGACTGAGCTCCAATCTCTGGCTCTTCCTCGTAAGACATTCACAGCAAGAACTCGTTTGGCTATCACAATATACATTTTTTCTCTTTCTTCCCCCGTATGCTTAGCGTCAGGCACAACTTCCAAAAACAGAGTTTCGTCGCAAGGGCTTCTCTTTTGTGAAACACATTACCACAGGACTGCTTTCCTGCAGATTACAACATAGTCGTCTTCAAATCCAATGTGAACAATGTAAATCCTGTTATGAACAGCCCAACAAGTAATTGGAGTTTGGTCCACCCCATCAATTTTTCTGAATCCTCTCATAAGGTTCTTCATCTCTCAACAGACAATCATTTCATCTCATTAACCCTTATTCTGGAGTGGCTTTTGGCCTTGATGTGGTCCTTCAGTAAAAAAAAGTGTGATAGAATTTAAGTTCGAGTCAGATTAACGCACATGCGCGGTAACGTTTTATTTTTTAAGAATATGTAGTTACTGTTAAAAGCGACTCTATATATTTCATTTTAAGTAAAAAGTAAAATAAATAAAAAAAGAATTAAACTAAGGAAGTCTCCAGAACGCTGCTAAATCTACCCTAGCAGAGTTACCTCTACCCCTAGTAAGTAAGATGTAGATAGTACCGACTCTGTACACACACATGCGCATGCGTAAGACGACAGTTTAGTAAACGAAAGCAACGAACGTGTATATTTGAATGGTAATTCATTTGACATCATCGCTCGTCTGCCAACGTCAGACTTTGTTAAATAATTATATCGATCTGTGATGTGTGTTTTCCACAAATAAGTATAAAGACAAACAAAATGACATTAAAAATAAAGAAGGAAGGGCTGACAATAGGATTTATTTAACAAATTAATTAACTAACTACCCAGACTTACTCTAACAAAAAAAAAAAAAAGAAAAAAAAAAAGAAAAAAGAGAAAAAACGTAAAAGACCGACAATAGCCGATGGCGACTGCTGGAAAAAATCTTCCAGGTGTCTTCCAGAACAACCATGAGCCAGAAACTATTCCCCATGATCAAGAAACGGCCAACGACGTTCAAACTGGAAATGGGAAAGGCAAATCTAACGACAACGAGAAAAGTATCAAAACGAAGAAAAAAAAGAAAAAGAAGAAACGGAAAAGAAAAACGAAAGCAGAGAAAGAACAGGTAAGACCCCCCCCCCTATTTTCTTTTAAAAAATTAGTTCACCCCAAACAAGGCAAGGTGCCACTGTAAACACAAGGAGCTACTCAGTCGGGGAACAGGGAGCAGGGAGGGAGTTCCAAAGGCCGGCAGCTCGAGGAAAGAACCTATTGGAATAGAAGGCTGGAGCTTGGTGGATAGTGAGGGCCTTATTAAATTAACGACTCTTTTTTGGATCTTGTCTAAGAGGGAGAGACTGGTGGATGATGCACCAGCCCAGATGTGACAACAGTACTCTATGCATGGGCGGATGGTGGAGATATAGGATATTGTCCAGTGTGAGTTTTCTAGTAGGGTAGAGGGATGCCACTTTGTTTGCAGCAGTTTAATTAGTTTCCGTCATCTTATTCGCAGAGCAGGGTATTTATTGTGGAGATAAGGCATTTGGCGGTCACATTTTTATAATGCATGGAGTGTCAGATCACCTGACAACGGATTGGTTGATCTCGTCACGTGGTCAGCAATATAAAAGGCGTGACTCAGAGCACACTTCCCTGACCGATTTTTAGCTGGCTGCCATAACCCTTATCTCTTTTCCTCCTCTTTGGTTAAGTCACCGAAGCGACAACATTTGCTTGTCCGTTTTTTCTATTTTGTTCAGATTTGTTCTGTGAAACTGCAGTTGTCTCGTCACCACCGAACAAGTTTCAATCGAAGTGCCTTTGAGACACCACGCGGTCAGTCGTTTGTTACTAGTTATGTTGGACATGACCCTGCACATCTGAGTAAATTCGCTCTTTTCACACCTCCATACATTAGGAAGTTTTGATATTTCGGTGTATTAATTGTGAGCACAAATAAATCCTGTTATTTTTATGAATACGATTTTTAGTTTTTTTGTTTGCCTTTTTGTTTATGTGTAAGGGTTGCAATACGCTGTCGCTCAGGGCAGGAGTGGGCAGGAAACAGGTTACAAAAACGTGAACACAGTAATATGAAGAAATTATGATCTTTATTTTTTTTCTTCTTAATTGATACACCTGTGGGAAAAAGATTGGACATGTATATTTGTTTTTGGTGTTCCTAATATAAAGTCTGCGTTTGTTTCTTTTGCGAAAAGTGTCTTTTTACATCTCCTTCCTTTCTCGGAACGGTCTCTTAGGTCAGACGCGCACACTGGCGAAAAGTTTTTTGTCGAAAAGCTTTGGTCCGGCGAAAAAACAACTTTTTCTTATTTTCGGCGGGCGGAGAGAATTCTCGAGTATCTTTCGAAAGTGTTTATCGTGAAAGTTTTAGAGAGAAACGCCAGACAATTAACTCTTGTCAACGAAAATGTATCTTCCTTGGCGAAATAAATTCAGAGTTCATAGTGTTTCAAGAAAGAAATTAGAGTTTGCCACGCTGGGTCTCTCTCTTGTAATACTCGCCCCTCGAACCTTCAAGCCAAAACTGCTCGGATCTCGCTCGCTGGCCGAATCTTCTCCCTGCCATTCTAGTGTTCGTCTTCGCACTTCTCTCTCTTTTTCTTTGTGAACGATGACTTTCCATCCGACCCCCTCCTCTCTATGCACATGAAATCATATTTAGAACAATTTTCACTGCAGAATTAATTTCTTTTATGACACCTTTTGTTTTCATACACAGTTTTAATTTCTGCTTTTAATCTCAGTTCATTTCTGTTGATCATTATTTAACCTTTTCTTGCAAAAGGTTAGTCGTCCGAACAAATCTTTATTTTTTTTCTGCATTTATTCACAGAATCCCTATTCAAAAATTGTCTTTTGATTTTCGTTGGTGATTTAATCTATCCTAACTTTTAACAATTATTGGTGGGTCATGCCCTTTAACCTTTGATTGAAACTTGTTTCCTCAAAGTCCATTATCAGATCACAAGACGCGTGAATCATTCCTGTGACTGGATTTCCTTGTTGAAAACAGATGACAGTTCAATTTGCCCTGAATCGAACAATTCACACCGGTCACAATCAACACTAGTAAACTTACTCTCTTTTCAGGGGCCTTCATAATATAACATAAGAATAATAAAAAACAGATCGATAAATACTTATAAGATGATGATGAAAGCAATGTGCAATTTACCAAGTTTTTATTTAATTATATTAATTAAATGGATAATGGGTAGAAAATAAGTTAACATGTTAAAACCTTTAAAATTTATTTCACAGTACATGTCTCGCAGGGTCAACACTACTGTTATACCGTTGAACCAAGTGTCAAATATGCGGCCCTAGGTCTGCATGCTACCCCATGAAACCATTTTTGTGACAAATATTTTCCTCAAATTTTAATACATATAATACATTTGTCTCTTGACCATCTGTACTTTTGCACCAGCAATATTGAATATTCATTATCCACCAAGTGCAAACATACAGTCAACCAATTTTAAGGTAATCATGTGGCACAATAAGCTAATTGGTTTAATAATTAATTAAAATGTCACCCTTTTTTAGATGGGCGATATCGAAATATCGCCCAAGTATAGTTCTTAGAATCAATTAATGATTAAGCTTAGTAGCAACTATCAATCAAAACCTCCTGTCCCGTGTTGAAATAACCGAACTGTCGGCAGGTGCGTTGAGGTCGACATAGGTGAGCCCGATATATTTGATGCATTGACAACTTCGGTTCGCTTGCGTGTGCGAATGGGGAGGGTGTTTTTTGAGTGACAGCTTTCTTTCTTTTTACGAGAAAGTTTCGGTTTTGCAGCTACCAGCAAATGCAGCAGACGTGTGTTTAAGGGGCTGGCACCGACTACAGC
The DNA here is from genome assembly GCA_963556195.1 of Sepiola atlantica. NCBI lineage: Eukaryota > Metazoa > Mollusca > Cephalopoda > Sepiida > Sepiolidae > Sepiola > Sepiola atlantica. The sequence goes on from OY744530.1 coordinate 99,642,724, forward strand.
AGTCCGAATCGGTTGTGAGGAAATCATATAGCACCGCTTGGCTGATAAAATGGAATGTTACAAATAAATTATATTTTTGTAAGACACAAATATCTCGTTCACTTCTTGTTCCTTTCAACTAGAAAACTAATCCATTTTCGTCCCTGAAATCCAGACAGCAATTTCTTTTACAAAACAGAGAAGTAATTCCAAAAGATGCTTAACCCAAAATGTTGCAGACCAGTGGGGTCAATATCACAGTTTTGCAGATCTGAAGGTCACAACGTCGCTGCAGAGCTATTGACGGAAACACTGGTCAGAACGAATGCGACACTCGTGACCTCTGGCCTCCCTACGCTATGACATCTTATCCAAATGGCCCCATGACTACGACGTATATTCTCACAAGCAGAGTTTATTCAGACAATGGAAGACAAATCTACCTCCTCACCATCACATATTCTACACCAGTTGCCTCTCGACAATTTCATAGTTTATATAAAAATAAAATATAAAAATAAATATATTTCACAACTCATATTAGGTAAAGTATAAGTATCCAATATTTTCTATATATTTAACAAAAGGTCATGATGAGAATATTAGTGAAATGTGATATTGTTGCATAGCACACGAAAACCATACGAAAACTACACGAAAAATCTATTAAACGCTTCCCAAAACTACGAAAGCAACACGAAAGTTTAGAAGCGTTCTCAAACTTTCGTAACACTCAATTTTAAGGTACTTTTAATATATTTCCTTAAGGGGCACTTTTATGGCACTTTCAGGCCTTTAAACTGTTGGTCCATTTTCAACAATTCTCGTTAAACATATTTTATTAAATTCTTTTCTCGTTAAAACATATGTTCATTAACCATTTTACATTAAACATTGTATCTCATTTAAACACTTTGAACATTGTTCGCTAGACATATCAAATTCAGCATTGTTCACTTTTTCTTTCGATTATTAGTTCTTTCAGTTTTACAGATTAGGACCCCCAAAATGTTATGCCCCAAAAAGTTACCTTACGAATTTCTGCTTCACTGTTGGTCGTGGGTTTGCTTGCACACTCATCTCCGTTGCTGGCTCGTGATCATAGTGGTGTATCTGTCTTGTGGGAAAATTCTGTTCTTATGCACGAGAGACAAAAACGCCCGAAGACAAGGATTTGAGAGAGATTCTATCTTTTATTTCTGCGTTGCGGAAGGGTTTTGTTTCCATTTGTTCCTCAATTCACTCATTTTTCTCGCTGGGGAATGCAACCATGCATGGGAAATTGCTGCTTGATCTCCAAGACATCCAGTCATTACGACGAACGATTACATTTTCAACCGTCCGGGCCGCTTCTAACCCCGTAATTCAATTCAGGACCCACAGAGAAGGTCCACCGTGTAGTTCACTGCCAAACTCCTATCTGATTTTTAAGCCTTAGTTTCTCACGAAAGAAGGAGTGACGTCATAGTCCTTTGTCCTGTCATAGAGATCATCACCAGAGCTGGTCTGACCTTTATTGAACTTAAACTTTTGAAGTTGGCCAGGTTTAACCAGTTGTTATGACTTGTATTTGTCCCAAAATGGATGTCCTTTCGATCTGCACCGAACTCGAACTAAGTTCACCCCCTCTCATAATAAAAACTAGTGGACCTACACACTTTTAGGCATACGGGGCCCCTCATAATATAACAATATGATTACTGCTTCTTTTGTAGAGGATGCATTGAAAGTGGGGATGATTGGGATTGCGATACAATTAACTCGGACCGTAGGAAAAGTACTGATGTCGTAATAGATATTGTACGTTTACAATCTTTATTCCCATCTTTTACTTCTCTCTCTCTCTCTCTCTCTCTCTCTCTCTCTATATATATATATATATATATATATATATATATATATATATATATATATATATATGTGATACTTAGAAGGCAATACAATGCAGAGGTGTGACGGATAGACACAAGTTGGAGCAAATAAGACATGGTAGTGGAACAAATTAAATAGTTTATATATATATATATATATATATATATATATATATATATATATATATAACATTATGGCAATAAAGATTCATCAACAACTGACTGACCTAATTTCAGTGTTGTTTTTGGAGTAGTAAGAATGAAAAAAAGTAAAAGTGTTGACTCTAAGAAACGATCTGCCTGTTAAAAGCTTTTCATAATGTCTATACACATATTTATTGTAGTTTCATTTTCGGGAAAGGGTGCGGGATTGACCTAATGAGTACCGTCACGGACAATGGACTGGGCTATGTTAACACTTCCAAGCAGGTTTGTAAATCACACTGATGTTTCACTTTTATAAATGTCTTGCAATTTTTTTCACTTCCTATTTTATCAACAAGGCATGTCCATGATCTCTTAGAGGCGTTCACTCCTAATAGGTTATCCGAAAATCAGCAACTCATTCCTCAACTCTCATGGGTAAAATGTTTTACTTTTTCTAAAACATCCAATATCTGAACCAATAGTCTGACTCAAGGCCATTCAATGTTTTACAATACAGCACACATTGAAAAATTTGTAAAATATGCTTGACTTGACTTATGTCCATACTCTAGAGAGCCTCGCCATATGCTTGAGAACAATATTTTGACACTTATTACGGCACTAGGCCAGTCTGTCAGCTGTCAGGAACGACATGTCAGTCTCAACTCTGATTTAGTCAGCTGATCTCTTTGGTTGTCGCCCTTTTGACCTTTCTTCAATTAAATCTTCTTTATATGATTTCTTTACATAGCTGGAGTCTATTAACCGGGAAACATTTCCAAAGTACGTTAATCTTTTTTTTCGAATAACGTTGTTAATGGATCTGTCAATATTAAGCTTCTTTCTGATATCTGCATTTTTTGTCTATCTCGCAAAGTTACTCCAAAAATTGTTCTTAATCATTTCATTTCAAAGACATTGAGCTTCCTCTCATGGTCTGTCAGGGTAGTACATGTTTCACCTGCATAAATAGCAATAGCAACTATCAATGCATCGTAAAGTCTTAACCCCAGAAATGTGTATATGTTTCATATCTTTTCTTTTAGTCATCCAAATGCAGAAGTTGCTGTTCCTATTCTTTGGCTAATGTTAGACGAGGATCCTGGAACCACTGAGCCAAGAAACACAGAATCTTTGATTTTTTCCCAGTTTTATTCTATATTGAGATGTTATCATCAGAGGAGGAAATAATTTTGCATTTTCCTAGGTTCGTTTTCATCCCCTATTTCTCACTCAGAAACAGAAAATTGCAACTTATCAAAGACTGTAGAATAAAACAATATAAAGAGTGAATTTCATCAATTTGTTTACAATTCATTGAAGACACGTTACTATTTTTACCCATAGCTGAGGAAAGAGTATTATGGGTTCATACCATTCCCAGTCCGTATGTGAATGCAATAGATTCTGCATGATTTGAACTCGATGCAGCTAATTCTATAGTTTGCTTTTAGTCAACACCTTGTTGCGTGCACATGTGAGTAGAAGTAAATAATTTTATGGGTTCAGGAGGAAGACTGAAGTTTAAGTCACTCATTTGTTGTCAGATGTCAGGACTTGTCCAGATGTCAGGACTTGTCCAGATGTCAGGACTTGTCCAGATGTGTTACAACTGAATTTCATGGATTGGCGAGGAAACATCCACATGATTCTACTACCTTGTGGTTGAGGTGTGTGGTACGCCATTTTGGGAAGTCAACTTTACTTACTGAATACGATAATTTGCCCTAAAATCTTTTTTGTTTTTGTTTCAGGCAAAACTAGAAAAGAGTGCGAAGAAGATCCAACAAGATGAAGATGCTATGGACAACTTTATTAACAAAGTTAACACGTGGCTAGCCAAACATTTATCCAATGTTTTTCTACTTTTTGATACATTTGACACCAATGGGACTGGATTTCTTTCTTACATGCAGTTTAAAACGTGTAAGTATTTGTATGTTTTGAATTAGCAACACACCTCAATATTCACAGTCATAGGCGAGGTTAAGGCTGTTGTTACGATACACTGATGACGAGAATAGTGTTGTCACAAGAGATAGCCATTTGTAGTCGGGTGTAGTCAAGTTAAATGTTTTTATAATACCTTTATATTTTAACACTCATTAATTCTTTTAAGTGGTAAAACTGAAACAGTGTAGTGATGTACACAGAACCGAATATTCAAGCTGGACGTATAGGGCTCTTCCCAGCATTTTCAGTAAAACCAATAAATACAAAAATGTTTATATTTTAATCCAATCAAAGGTGTCTTCGCTTAAATACAAAATTGTGTGTGTTTTGCGAGCCTATGTGGATTTGCTAAAACTATAATAAGACGATAAAATCCATAAATGAACCAGTAGGATTTTCGACAGCCGACTTCAACACCTCACTTGGTGTAACACTCACTTTCACCACCACACCTACTCACCACCCAGATGTCGCTTTTCAAAAATATTTAAGCATCGATTACTTCCTCTTTTTTTTGATTACTCCATATGTTGAACACTTCTATCATTAAGCTTTTCACACATACTTGCCACTGTCATACATATGTCCGACTAGAGTCAGGCACACTTATGTCTTGCTATAGACAGCGGAACCCACACATTCACATTCACCGAACAAACTTTATCATTGCGAGGAATTTACCACAGAATATTTTCTACTCGCTTCAAAATTTTTATGTTTAGGAATTTTTTAGATGAGGATGAATAATTTTTATGATTTGTATTTTAGGACTACTGTTCTCATCTTGGATGTTATTCTCACAAAGTTTCGGCCGATGTAATCTCTGACCCTCTTCATATGCATCTTGTCAATCTTTATGTCGAACTTAGGAATCTGTATGGAATTTAGAAAAGATCCCTTTATTTAAGCTTCAATCGTGGATTAAATAAAGGGTTCTGTTCGAAATTTTGTACAGATTCCCGAGTTCGACATAAAGTTTCCTGAGTTGAAAGTTTTTGTTTATTTTTTTTTTATTCACTGTTGGGCCACCACTTATCACGACCAAGAAACACTCGATGAAAAGGTCAATGGGAGGGAACGATTGTCAGCCGAAATTGATGAAAAGGTCAATGGGATCGAATGATTGTCAGCCGAAATTGATGAATGCAATGAACTAAGTTTGATTACTTATGGGACAGTTTAAAAAAAGTACTTGTTGGCATTGGATTTGAAGAAAACTATATCGAAGTCTGCAAGGAATTGCACCCGACTCTAGGCACGTAGAGGAAGAAGGGAAAGTTTTTTTCTGTTGTAGTAATAAGACGAGTTCTTGCTGTGAATGTCTCATGAGGAGGAACCAGAGATTGAAGTTTATGCTAATCTTGTATGTTTGAGTTTTAGTATTATGCTAGACGACATTGGTGTCGTTTGTATCTGCTTTTTGTATCCCATTATTTCTTCTGTATTTAAATAACATTGCACGTGAGTTATCTCTACAAGGCCACACACCGAGCAACTCCTCTCATTTGAACACACCACAGTTTGGTCATCCACTTCCCACATCAGTTCATGTATCACTTAAGTAAGAACACTTGTCATAATCTGTTTTGTGTAATGTCAAGCATACGTGTGCAGAAATTAAAATTACACAGATGAAGGAAAATAACCGCAACATAATTTGTCTACAGTCAATACTTGAGATTTTATATAATTACAAGATGACCGTTGGGTTAACGTTGGTACATTGTACATTAATGTATACATTGGATAGTTAGAAATGAACAACCTATATCTTTCCTTTTCCTTTTCATTTATGTCATTTATTTATTTACACCACCCTCTTACTCTCCTTCTCTTACGCCACTATTATTAACTACTACTTTAGCATTTTTATTTTCTACTTTATGTCATTTATTTACGTCATCCTCTTACTCTCCTCTTACTACTACTACTACTACTGTATCACTATCGCTTGCCGGTGGGAGTGTAACTTGGTGGTCCACGCTGTGGAAACGTCTTTGGAAGGACTGTTACCGTCCTGGCATGGTACCACACCAATTCCCCGGGAAACGATAGGCACATTCCATCAATAAAAGGGGTTCATCCATCGTGTGACTTGACAGATCTTAAATCGGGTTTTAGGCGTTCTCTCCTGAGAATTAATTATCCGGCTGAAGAAAGCATCGGCTAAAATCGAACGTTGTATAAAGGACAAAACAAACATCTTATAAAAATATAATTTATTACAGTTCAGCTTCCAAAAAGTACATAACAACTTAAAGTCGGCTGGAATTGGTGTACGTACGCCCGCTGCACACAGAGGCAAAATCAAAACTGTGAAACTCTTCTCGCGTGGTGATAAAAATCGAGAGAGAGAAAGAGAGAGAGAGAGAGGGCCTGAAAGAGGAGAAAAGATACACAATATGCATGAAGAAGAAAGAGACAGAGAGAAAATAAAGTCACCAGTGTTTTGCTATTATTTAACACGCTGTTCCAATCTTCAACCTTCAGCGATGCCGGTGGCAGCCAACATTGACTTAACCTTTAACATGGCAGCCGTCAACAAGTTGTCAACTTTAGCTGCGTGCGAACTTGCTGCCTCCGTCATGTTTTATGCAACAATAACACATTCTGGATTCTATGTGTTTCTCTTAAAGTACAAAGAATGCCTGGTGCAAAGCTTTTAAATGTGAGGAATTGCAACTCCCCCAAAAGGGTCTCCATCGTTGTGCCATACTACTACTACTACTACTACTACTACTACTACTACTACTACTACTAACCTCCTTCCACCCCCTCGTTTCATTCTTCTCACAATCTAAAACATTCAATGTTCAAATAAGCAAGCAAGCAAGATTAATTGGATAGTTAGAAATCAACGATAGCTATCTTTCATTTTTATTTCGTCTTTATTTACGTCATGCATTTACTATTCTTCGCTTATCCTGCTACTATTGCTACTTATTCTATTTCTTTTCTTTATTTATGTCATTTATTTATTTTAGTATTTTACTTATATATATATAGCAGACTCAAGTTCTCAAGCTTCATATTAATATAATCCGTCTATATTTATAAATGTGCTTATGAAGTGCTAATTTATTGCAAATTACATGTGATTGTTTTATTTTTGTAATCTGGCAATGGCGATAATCAACTTTACTGTATTTTGTGTTATGTATTTCTCTAGTCCTTTGCATCGTCTACACAGTCTTCACTACTTACAATTCCTCTACACTCTTTTTCCCTTGTGTCTGAGTTCTTCTTTTGTTCAGTGTATGAAAGGTCCAGAATATTTTATCAGGGCATGCTTCTGATGTGTTTATTACTTTTACTTGGGTTCTACTATATAATTCAGTTTCAAGTAGTTTTTTTGTTTTTCTCAGACAGTGACGCGTAAAGGTCTGGTGATGCATTGGTCTCACAGACTTAAATATGTCCGAGAAATATTATTATAAAGGATGATAGTTTGAATATGATACCCCCTCCTAATTGTAATGCTTGGAGCCACTGCCCCCTCGCTCTGCATGCCACTGTCTCAGGTATTCTCTCTTTATATTCTTTTTCATATATGTTGATTTGATAACGTCTACTCTTAGAATGCCTGCCCAAGTATTTATATTTATCCTGTTCACTTCTCATTTGCTTTTAGTTGCTTTTTTCCTTTTTCATTTCGTGTATATTTTTTTCTATTTTAAATTCCATTCCTATACCCTGACTAAAGATTCTCGTAATATTCATTTGTGTGCCTAGCCCCTGTTTTTTTTTAAAAATTATTTTAAGACCACCTATATACATGAGATTATTTTTTGTACTATCTGTAAATTTGTATCGTGCATTAGTATGTTGGTAAGTGACATCATAGCAATGGGAAGAAGTAGTGGAGATAGGAAGTCTCCCTGGAAAATGCTTCTCTGTATCCTTATTTCTGTCAGGTGTTATCCTCCAGCTGTCATTCCTTTGCTTTCCTCATAAAGTTGAAATGTTTTCCCATTGCTATGTTTTTTTTCTGGTTTGTCCTTCTTTAAGTATCTTCTGGTTGATGTTATCTCTTTGTCAGTCACAAGTTCTCTTACTGCTACTCGAGTCACCAAGTTCAAATATTTCGTAGGGGACATAATTTTCGCTTCACAACTTGTAGACTCTACAGATGCTCAAATATGTAATCATCATTCACATTTTCTTGCATCAAGGCTTAATATTTAACTTAAGTTTCACCACATAATTTTTAGGCAGGTTATCGGTTTGTAATTGATTGAGATCGTTCCTTTCTCACTGTCTCTTTTAATTAATTTAAGTCTCTTTTTAGGCATCAGATGCACTAGTAAAATCAGTAAACTTCCCTCCATTTCATCATCATATGAAACATTGACGATGTTTGGAGTGCCTCGGGATTTACTTAATTCCCGCTGCAGCAAGATGTTGTACAACGCCAGAATGTGGGGAAAACAGGGGTCCACAAATAGTCGAGAACAGATTCGTTGGAACTCAGGCGCATCAGGCGATCGGCAATAAGTCCCCTCCTAAAGGAGGAGGTACTTCCTGGGAGGGTTACTTTCCTAGGACCAAGCGGAAGCATAGCACATTTCTACAAAGAAGAAATACCTCAGGTTAATCAATTGACTTGAACTGTTTTGCAGGTTTGGTAGAATTAAAAATCCCTTGTAACAAAGTGGAACTTCATCTATTCACACAAATGATGGACGAAGAAAAGACAAAATTGATTGACTACCAGAAACTCAGTCATGGCATCATAAAAAACAGGTGAGCAGGAAAGTGTCAGTAATATATATATATATATATATATATATATATATATATATATATATATATATATGTAGTAAGCTATGAAAATATATTTAGGTCCGGGCTGAGAGAAGTCAGTGGCGCTCCCAGTAGTGGCTACTACTTCTTCTCATTAACCTATCATGTCAACCCAATATTTGCATGTACTTGCATGACTTTTTCTTAAAATTATCATCCCGAGGAAGTCTTACAAATAAAGACGAAACGTTGATGAATACATAAAAAAAAACATCTTTTGGTTTTTCCTTTTTCATTTCCCATTACGTCGGATTACCCTCATCCTTCCTTTCTCATATATATATATATATATATATATATATATATATATATATATATATATATATATATATATATATATATAAAGAAATGTTGTTCTTGTTTTAAAAAGCATTGTTTATATGGTAATATGAAATTATTAAAAATAATAACGAACAATTAGAACGCCATACAATGCATTTTAGTTTTATTAACTGTTTTTTTTTTCAATTTAATCCTAAATGAGACTTTCTTTATCTCTGTTTTTCTCTCCAGCTATGAGTTAAATAGTATTAATACTTGTCGTGATATTTCATTTTGTTCATAATGAACATACTGTTGATTGTTAATAAACAGAGAAAGAGATAGAGAAAGAGAGAGAGAGAGAGAGAGAGAGAGAGAGAGAGAGAGAGAGAGAGAGGGTCGGAAGCGAGAGTTATAGAAACATATAAAATAAGAGCGGAGGCGAAGGGGCTCAAACAACATACAGTAAAAGTCGGTAAGTGTGATCGACAGAAATTTTGTAAGCTTGATAAGTTAATTGCAAATTATGGCTAATTAGAACAATGAAAAAGGAATTTTGTTTAATCATAACTCAATCAACGAATATTTTAACATGTATTTTATTTGATATAGGCAAAAAGCTTAGGGAAACAAACGTTGATTAACTCGGCTTTAGAAGAATATCTGTCCGAGGACAGGTAAAATTACTTCCCCGAATAAGACAGTTTTGCACCACTTTTATGTCTGCTTATGAAGATTAAAATCAACAGATAATGCTACTAAACTTCATAACTAGATTACTTATTTCAATTTTGATCAAAATCCATTACATAACGTTTCACTAAATGAGATCTTATTCAGGATATTGTATGTTAAGTTTTTTTAATCAATTTATAAATGAGTGAAAATCATTATTTTTGAAATTTTTATTATCAACTAACAGACTTGCATGTTCACATTCTGACATGTTAGGAACAATAAAAAAAAGTAATAATTCTGCATATGTTTATGATTTTGGAATGGGTGTTATAATTTATAATTTTATAATCTATAATTTACAATTTTATAATCTATAATTTATAATAGCTTCATAAAAATGTAATAATTCTGCACATATCTATGATTTTGTAATGAATATTTCAATTTATAAATTACAATTTATAATTTATAATCAAAAATTTATAATTAAAAATAATGAAATAATTCTGCATGCGTCTATGATTTTGTAATGGGTGTTATCATTTATAATCTATAATTTATAATTTTTATAAAAATGTAACAATTTGTATGTCTATGATTTTATAATGAATATTATAATTCATAATTTTATAATTTATAATTCATAATTTTATAATCTATAATTTATAATTTTAATAAAAATGTAATAATTCTGCATGTTTATCATTTTGTAATAGATGCTATAATTTATAATTTAATAATTTATAATTTTTAGTTTAATAATTTTATAATTTTATAAAATATAGATAATTCTACATAATGGGTGTTATAATTTATGATTTTATAATTTATAATTTTATAATCTATAATTTATAATTTTTATAAAAATGAAAGAATTCTGCATATGTCTATAATTTTGTAATGTATGTTATAATTTATAATTACAACATCTCATTTTTTTTTTTAAATTGTAGAGTATAAGAGTTTTCTTCGGTATAAGAGTTTTCTGTAGACCAGGCTGGTCTGATGTCCACTCTCATGCTGAGATACAACGCTTACCTGATGATCCTGCAGATGTATCCAGGGTATTAAGCTGCCCGTGTCTTTTTTTCATACTAGTCGAGGATCTGCGATTGGCAATTAATCCGACAAACCATGGCTGGTTTGGCGACTCCGACCCTCATCTGTCGGGATGAAGTATAGTCCAGCTCAGTCCTAATGGATGTTATACTGCACCCTCCCAGGCATTACCCTCTCGTAGAGGAGCCATTAGTTTATTGTCGATTACTTGAGGCGCCACTACCGGGAAATTCTGATGGGTCTGTTCATGGCTTCGTAGCTATTTTTGTAGTGCTAGATTGCTCCCTTGGAGGTGCTGGCCTTTTTCACAACTTTCTCGCCTTGTGCCAAATCTTCCTGCGGTTGGAAGAAATTAAATAATAGCTTCTGTTCTTAATTCAATTTTGCTTCGGCTCTGTACAGGTTCTGCTGAGCACTTTTCATATTTATTATTTTTTAAGATTTCAATCCGAGATATTCAAATGAGTTTATTTTATATATATGCATGCATTGGCGCCTTTCAGTTTCCTGATGGTGACAAATTCGGATTATTTCCTTTCTCTGAGATTTTGGCCTTCATTCTTTGCATCTTTTCCTCGATCTGTTTCGTAAGTGTCTTTTTGAACCGGGAATAACCTTTCTGCACAACCTGGCCGAAAGCAGGACTGACAGAGGTCATTGTTTCCCATTGGATGAGGTCAATTATATATAACTAGCTATAACTAACCGGCGTTTTCTGGGAGTATTTTTGCTTTTATGTTTGTTTGACCCCCCCCCCCTTTTTACTCATGCCATTTCTTTTTTTTAAATAAATTTTTATCATTTTTTAAATAGGATTTTGAAAGTGAAATGTAATTATTGCAGTATCGTTCGATCATTAATTGAATCATTTTTTCGTAAGTCAATAACTAACTTTGTTAAGGTAATATTGTTTAATTTGTATTTATATATATATAAAAAAAAAATAAAAAAATAATAATAATAATAATAATAATAATAATCATCATCGTCGTCGTCGTCGTCGTCGTCGGTAAATTGTTTAATTTTTACATTTCGGATATCATCTGTTTTCAGGATTGTCGAATTTGCTGAAGAATTGGAATATTGTGAGATTTGTGGAATGGGTGAAGCAGATGCGACATTGAACCCCCAAATCAAGAGGTGAATTTCTTTTGTATTTACGAGTGTACAATACCCCTTACGTGGGGTCCAGTATCCTGTTGAAATATTATATAACGAGTAGAATATCCGGTGATTGATTGATGGCGGTCGGATTGTTCGTTCCATTTATCCGGACTTTTCATTGTTTCTCCCTGGAACTTTGTCGGATGTATCTTTAGCGTTTACGTTCGCCAATTAAAACAAGTGACTACATGTGTATTTTACATACGATATAGTTTTCATTTTAACTTTACATACAGATATGTTCCTCATATTAGACAGACAGACAGACAGACAGACAGAGAGAGAGAAATTATGCCTCTAATCCACTCTTCCTTTTCTCTCTCTCTCTCTCGCTTGTTCTATTGTGTTATTAGCTTTATCAGTTTTCAAATGTTTTCCCCCCCTTTTATATTTAAATCACACAAAATACATGCCAGGTTATTATAGTTATGTTTGAACAAAACTTTCATTTTAACTGTCCTAATTAGGTGCAATTTGCAATTAACTCACCAAATAATCCATCTCTTACTAAGCTTCTGTCTATCACTTTCACCCTCTCACTGAATGCTGTTTGACCCCTCCACTCTTATTTCATACAGAATCTATTACTCTCACTTCCGTCCCTCTCTTTCTCTCTCTGTTTATTAACAGTCGAAGGTAATAAAGAAAGGAGCGAATAAAAAGATTAGAATAGTTCATTATCAACAAAAGAGGATATCATAACAAGTAGTAACATTATTTAACCCGTAGAGGGAAATATTTAACCCGTAGCGGAATATATATATATATATATATATATATATATATATATATATATATATATATATATATATATATTCTAGAGATGAAAGATGAGAATAACATATTGTAAAGATACAATCAATATTTATTAGAACATCAGAAGTTCAAAGCAAGGAGCTTCATATCCTTAATCCATGGATTTTCAAGGATAAACTCTTTTCATCAGAGGATAGAAAAAAAAACGACAATGTAATTGTAAATATTATCGGCAACATTTAACTTTGAAAAAGTTATACACAATATATATATATATATATATATATATATATATATATATATATTAAGTGCAGATTAGTAGTCCGATGCTATAGCAATGCAGTGTAGTTGCCGGAAGATGGAAAAAGTGAACAGAAATAAACGATGAGAGAAAGTGAAACTCAAAACGATTTATTAATAATTTCACGAAAAACTGATTAAATACCAGAATAGTAAATACTGTCTGGTAAATAAAAAGTTCGGCAAAAGGTAATCTTAAATTTTCGAAAGAAAAACTTTCATTTTCAAAAGACAACAATAGAAGACCGAGAGGGTCGAAAAAACGGGAAAAACCGGTGTCAAACCATTGAAATACCGCAGCAGACAATTGGAAGTAGGAACGCAGAAAATGTCAAAACTTAATTAAATAATTAAAAAAAAGAAATTATAATAATAAAAGGATAAATTAAATATACGAATAAATAATAATACAAAGGAAAATTAAAGAAAAAAAAATCTATAAATCAATAAATAGAATAAATTTATATAAATTTAGTTCTAGGAGTATTATACCCTTGGAATACTCTTAAATTAACATAAAAAATAAATATGTATTTAGATATTTACACTTCATATATGTATATGTTTATATGTATTTTTTATCCCTATTCCCCCCTTCTCCAACGTTTCTTCTTATCCCCCCTTCCCCCGTTCCAACGGTTCCTTCCTACCTCCTTGGCATTGATCCATTCTACAATTTAAATTCCTTTTCAAATTTCAAATCTCATTTCTAAACATATTCTTTCCTAAGTTATCCCCCTTTGATGGCACATATTATAATAATAACGGCCCACACGTACATTTAAATTTAGAATTGAATAAAGAAAAAAGAGAAAAAAATTAATAAATCATATAAAATAAAATATAATAAAATATAATAATTAGTATATAAATAAACAAATGTTTATAATATTTTAACTTTAGTTAATTAATTATTTAATTAAGTTTTGACATTTTCTGCGTTCCTACTTCCAATTGTCTGCTGCGGTATTTCAATGGTTTGACACCGGTTTTTCCCGTTTTTTCGACCCTCTCGGTCTTCTATTGTTGTCTTCTGAAAATTAAAGTTTTTCTTTCGAAAATTTAAGATTACCTTTTGCCGAACTTTTTATTTACCAGACAGTATTTACTATTCTGGTATTTAATCAGTTTTTCGTGCAATTATTAATAAATCGTTTTGAGTTTCACTTTCTCTCTTCGTTTATTTCTTTTCACTTTTTCCATCTTCCGGCAACTACATAGCATTGCTATAGCCTCGGACTACTAATCTGCACTTATATTTACCAGCAATGCTTCAAGCAAACTACAATCTCCTTATATATATATCTGTCGAAAACGTATCCGACCTTAGGTCAGAAAAAAAATTCAAATACGTGAAGGGTTTGGGACCCTAATCCTCTTCAAAATAGGCCTCTTGTGTTTGCACACACTCAGCCCACCGATCCATCCACTGCCGGAAACACCTCTGGAAGTTTTTTTTTGGAATGGTGTTCATCTCCACGTCGCATTCTGCATTACTTTTTTTTTGCACTCTCTCAACAACAGCTGCATTCCAAGCAGTTTGGGATCTGCCAGAACGCTGGTCACTCTTCACTGATGTGCGGCCATTTTTGAATCGGTTGAACTACTCCTTAATTTGTGTTACACATCGCATCTTCTCCAAACTTCTGCTGAATCTAACGTAAGAATGGAATACAAAAAATGTACTCTCAGGGCTCCATTAAAGTTTTTCTTAATCATGTCAAAAACATTATTTAGCAACTTGGGTTTTTTTTTGTTATATATAAATTAAAGTTAATTTTTCCTTTATTTTATCGACCATTAAACTTCTATTAATAAAAGCTGCAAGATCAACAGCTGACGTGCTGACTGTAATATCGCACATGATCAATAAATCTATTGGTGAGGCTTTTGTTTATAGCTTTGATAGGGTGTTGTTCATCGTTTATCTCATTAACCCTTATCCTCGAGTAGTCTTTACGACTTGATAATCAGCGACTCATTAGTAAAAAAAAAGTCACCCAAGTAGCAGAAGGTAGTTTCAATATCAAGAGAGGCGCCATCTACATCGATATGTGCCAAGGTATCTTTTATTTTTTTAAATTTTTGTTTTTGTTTTTCTTTTCTGATTTTCAGATATGTCCAGCTCGAACTTCGAATGTCTACTTTCAACCGGATCAAGAATCATCATTCTCACTTTTTCATTGTCGTCTTGTCGGACACGTTAGTTCAGTTCCTCATCAATCAGATCTTCCTCTTCACGCAGATATCGACTACTTGGATGGCACTCTTCACGGACAGAGCATGCACGGCCGATTCTATGCTTCCGGACAATAACTCTCTTGAAGAATGTGGTTTCTTCGGATACTGCAAGGGCCACCCACAGGAAGTAGTTTTGTTTTATGATTTTATGGTTGATTTCACTGACTGCTCTTTATTGATGGCCGATCATTATTTTTGAACATGAACAACGGGATAACATAGTCTGCATCAAAATATCAGAATACACACACCAGTGGTATGCAGAGGGGCAGGAGACGGGGTAGTGACCCTAGGCATCCAAATTGGGGAGGGGCATCCAATCATATTCAAATTATCTTCCTTTAGCATAATATTTCTCAGTACTCAGTTGAGTATTTCGGCAAACAATCAAGGAGTTGGCCCCGGGCATCAGCAGACCTCTGCATGCCATTGACAAATACACATATACATATAATAAAAATAACTAACTAACTATACACTGTACTGCAATTTCACAGTAGACCCGATCACCAGAAGCATATTCTTGTTCCATACATTTGTAGATATTTTAATACAAGTTCAAACTAATTGGGATCGAATTCTAAATTTATTTTTCAAAATTATTTGACATAACATCAGCACGCGATGTTATATTTTCGTTACTACAGCATGAGAATATTCTTAAATATGAGTTGTTTTTCTATCTAAATTCTTAATATTATTATTTTTTTTTGTTTCAAATTTGAAATGTTTATAATAAAGATTTATACTTATTTGTGTTTAAAATTATGACAATTTAGAGTTATTACGACATGAAAATATTCTTAAATATGATTTATTTTTATCTAAATTATTTGTTTTGATTTTTAACATTTTTGGATAAAGTATCATACTTATTTAAAAATTATTTTCAGTGTAAATATTTAAGCGTTTTTCTTTTTATTTATTTATTTTATCTTTGTTTATTTATTTTTATTACTAATTTATCAATTATCAATTATTCATTTTGTTAAATCAAATTTTGGCAAATTTTTACTACCACACACATCGTATTTTAGCCCCAAATAAAAATGATATTCTACTTTTTTAAGCGGTTACATGTAAATAAGCTAAAAATAAATATCCGCAAAAAAGGAATAAAAGATATTTTAGACTTTAGAGTGGGGTATCACTTTCTTATATAAATTTGACGTAAAATGAGTACCCGGTTCCGGTCCAGTTAGTGGTAAATAGGGACGTGTAACCAAATTTTTATTCCAATTTTTTGGAGGGAAAGTAAACTAAGCTTATATATTTTTTTGGCCAACAACAATGGGGAGGGGGCATATTTTTTGCGTTTTTTTTTTTTTGGGGGGGGGGGGAAGAATTTATTTAATGAAAAAAGTGTTTGTTTTTTTGTATTTAAGTGTATTGTTTAATTTTGTTTCTTTTTTAGTTGGTTTTTGGTTATTTGAATATAAAAAGAAAGTATATTTTGCTTTTTTTCCAAGTTATTTAACACAAAGGGTGTTATTTTTTCTTTGCACAGAAGAAGGTGATGATTTTTCTTTTCTTCCTTTTAGGTAAATGAAAGGAATTTTTTTTGAGGGAGGGGGGGCGAAAGGCATAGCCTGTAGAGGCTATACAATTAAGGTGGGTGTGTAAAAATGTGCTAGGGGGCCCTACGAAGGAATTAGGGTGAGTAGATGTATTAGTATATATTTGGGAGAAATGTACTGAGGGAATCAGGAATTATCAAGTCATGCAAGTTAGAAAGGATTTGAAAAAATATAATACATTTTAGGCAAAACCGTCGAAAGCGGAAATCATAGTTTTGACTTGAGTAAAGGTCAGTCAGGGTCAGATATGACATGAGTGTCAATAATATTTGGCAAGAGTAACCAGTACAAGATAATTCTAAGGGAAACCGGGCCAATGCTGGATTAGCCAGCAGCCAATCAAAACTCGTATTGGCAATGACGAAAGGGTTTATCCCAGGCGAAGTCAGGTAACCATGCTTGATTATACAAAGAGTTGCGCAAAGTTATAGAGTGAGAAGTTAGAAGTACTGAGTAGAGTTACAGCAGTTAAGAAAAGTTGCAGACAGTCAGACGGACTGTAAAGCGAACCTCCAGCCCTTCTTATTGTCATATGATACAGCTTTTAACCAAAAAATAAGTCTGTTTCATATCAAAGAGCCCACTTTAGCCGAAGGAAGTTGCGAAACTAATAACAATATACTCAGCGTACACGAAGCAGAAACAAAACCTTTTTGCACCTACTAAGAAACTCCCAAATACTAAAGAATATATTTTACCAGAAACACAAACCAAAGACTTGTTGTGGTTTTTTGATCTTTTATAGACTGTCTGTTAATTTCACTTGTGTTTTTTAAAATTCTATATATAACTACTTTCTACCAGTTGATGTCTTCCCGGAAAGCAGCGACATATATGTAATACTAGACAAATTACAATGTGAGGGTTAAGTGTAGTCCAGCTAACAAAGACAATGAAATGCATTGATTTGCTGTTGCCACCATGACCAACAGAACAACAGTGAGAATGGCATATCAACCCACAAGTTAGCAAAGGCCCAAACGAGTATACAATGGTATCTGGGTTTATATGGAAGAGTAAACGTTTATGATTATAGGGAAATTAATGAGCTTCGCTCGTTCGCCAGTTTCTGTTTTATGGTAAACGAGTGCGCTCTGGGTTCATTCGGGTATCCTTTCTGGCAGTGCTCAAAGGTGGAGGAACAAAGGAATGGTCAGAGGATTGGGGGCAAAGACATGACCAGAGTGAAAGCATTCAGAAAGCAAAAATAAGTTTCTTTTTTTGTTTACTTTTTTAGGGGGATGGATCCTTCCGTAGAAGGCCTTTATCCTTGCAAAAACTTATGCAATCTTCTACAGAAGGCAAAATAGTTGCATATAAAAATGCAAGGTGCTTATGTCACGACTGCCAATCTATGGGTGCCTATTCGGAATTAGCACTAACCTTAAATATTGTTTCCTCACTTTGTTTTATTGTTGAAAAACAAATGTAAAAAAATTACCCTCTCCCCATCTTTTGCCCCCCCCCCCAAACTTAGTTAACCCACAACTCCATCCATTTCACACAAAATCTACTTTCCCTCCAAAAAACTGAAAAAAAAAATTGTTACACGTCCCTATTTACTACTAACTGGACCGGAAAAGGGTGCTCATTTTACGTTAAATTTATATAAGAAAGTGATTCCCCACCATAGTCTTCAATATTTCTTTTTCTTTTTAAATTCCTTTTTTTCAGGCTGTTTACATGTAATCGTCTAAAAAAAGTGGAATATAATCTTTTTTTTGCTAAAATACCCAAATTTTGTTCATCCATTCATCATTTTAAATCCATCAATCTCATTAACTCTACCCCTCGAGTGGCTTTTGGCCTTAATAAATAGTGACATAATAAAAGAAAATGACAACCATTATCATTTATTCAATATAGAGATCCAAACAGTCCCCATAACTTGACTTCCGGTAGTTGAATAAGCTCAGAACTAATTTTACTTTTATCACCAGTTAAATCTATGGGGACTTTATTTTTCTCTAATATCTGTGCTAAAACATTCAACTTTCCCATTAACTCCATTACAAAAGGACTTTGAGATTTATTTGTTCCAAGCATATAAGGGGTTCTGCCCATTGATTGTTCTGTTATGCTCATTAGAAATAGCATTTGTTAAGAGAGTGTATAGTGATGCTAATAGGAAAAAAAATGAAAATGCATTCTGCCTGGACAGTGATTGAACTCACAGCCTTCAGATTATGGGACAGCGAAATGAGCCACATCCGGTTATGCTTTGTTTTACACAAGCAGTTGTAGAGAAACATCTGGGACAATGAAGTAAGCCGTTTCCGAGTATGTAAATGATTTGTTTTGCTGACCAATGACATTTTGGACTCGATATAAGCAGCCGTATTTCACCTTTTCAGCAGTCAGTTCGGGGGGAGGGGGGGGGGGCTAAGTCTTAAAATTTTTCAGTAGTGGAGCTGATACAACAAAGGAAATGAAAATGCACTGACTGTACTCACAACTTTCAGATTATGCGACTTTTATGGAGACAGACATTTGGGACAATGAGCCATACCCGGTGATGCAAATAATTTGTTTTGTTTACCGATCAATTACATTTTTGGCTTGAAATAACCTATGGATTATCGAGCTTATGTTTAACTGCCGTATTGAAACATCTCATGAGTATAAAATAATATCTTTTTTTTACTAAAAGTTTTCCAGCATCTGGGGACCTCTACAGTGAAGGGGTTGGATTTTGCTGCTAGTCTGGTTGATCGAGGATATTTACGTTGAGGGGGTAAAAGTGTAGTAACTTCATCAGAGCACATTCTGTGGAAGTACTCATAAAGCAAACACAGGGATTCCACATTGTGGTGATGGGACAGGGGCTCGAGCTTGGTAGATAGTGCAGAATCTATTAGGTTATAGACTGGTTGCAAACAAACGAATCGAGTACGGATCTCACTGCGTGGGATAAATGCAAAAGAAAATGATATCTGAAAAAATGAGTTTAAATAAAATCTTTTTTTAAAAAAGACAAAATGAATTTAAATAAAATCTTTTTTTAGAAAAGACAAAATGAATTTAAATAAAATCTTTTTTTAGAAAAGACAAAATGAGTTTAAATAAAATCTTTTTTTAGAAAAGACAAAATGAGTTTAAATAAAATCTTTTTTAGAAAAGAAAAAATGAGTTTAAATAAAATCTTTTTTTAGAAAAGACAAAATGAGTTTAAATAAAATCTTTTTTAGAAAAGAAAAATGAGTTTAAATAAAATCTTTTTTAGAAAAGAAAAGAGGAAAATAAACATAGAAACATTTTTTTAATTATAAAAATAAAAAATTGAATTGTAATTCTTAACATTCAATAACCAGCAACACATTATTTAAAAGTATTTATATTATTTTTATTTCAACAAATTTGAATATAAACTTTCATCTGTTAAAAATACCTTGTTTAGAGGAAGGAAGACAATAGTTCAACAATATATTTGCTAATAAACCTGTTCCCCCCCCCCAAAAAAAAATTAGCCAACTTTTTTTTTTTAGATGTCTCGTTTCTTTTATTTTTTAAGAAATTCAGTTTTAATTGGGAAAAAAAAAACCGTACCAAAAAAATATTACACAAAACCCTTAACATTGAAAAAGAGTATTATCAGCACAGCTTAATGAAGCGCCTGACTTGCTTGCTAGACCAATATCTGTCATGACTCCCATTCAACACTTATGTCCCTCTCTCCGAGACTTGTGACATCACAAGCATAATTCTTGCCAAGAAGAGTTCCCAACGAATAGGGAAACAACTTCAAACAACGTGAAACTACTAAATCAATTATTGAAAGAGTTACATAGGGCTCGTGACTAATAGGTACATATAGAATGTATGTATGGTACGTCTGTCTTGTATTCCTTACACAGGCTGTTTGAAAAATCGATAGCATAACTTTGGGATTATGTTCTATATGTGTAAAAGAGTCTCTTTGTGTGAGGCTTGCTTTTGTAATAGCACTCTATTACTAGTCTGATGTATTTCTCTATCTACATAGTCTTTGGTTTATGCTGATCATATTTATTCACCTGTTCTGTTGTATTCGGTTATCTGAAATAAGAAGGGCCAACATTCGCAGGATTCTGAACAGGTTCCTCATGTTGACTATCAAGAGACCTTACCGATCACGACGCCCAGATCTTTCTTCTGAGCCCAACGACTTTTATTTTTGTTTCGCATCATTTTTTCATGGTTTTGTTGGTTATGTGGTAACACCAGACCCAGACTTATTTTACTTGTGATCATGTCACAGAGATAGTATTTATCTATCCCATGTGTAGAAATAACAGTGCATCATAACACACATTATACATGTTAGGTGTTTATAATAACTAATGTTGATCAGTATTTGTTTAAATAGCCTACAACTCAGAATTCTAATATAGAACATAATACTGGAGTTTTGCCATCGATTTTTCGAACCCCTGTAGTTAAGGCACAATAAACCCAGTACTTCCAGCTAGAATGTGTGTGCATAATATGCCTTTGTTGTGTTCCAACCCACAAAATGGAATAAGTTTTAATTCACATGGACACGTGGTGCAACAGATAAAAACGTAAAGTAAAAAAAAAAAAAAATCACTTCTAAGTGACAGTCTTCTGGGGGTTGAAGGTTCAATCCTCACTACAGGTGATACTAAAAATAAAATAAAAATGATTTAAGTACTCTACCCGCTCATGGCTGACAGAATGAGAACAATCTACCCCTGAGGATTAAATAAAGGGTTCAGTTCGAAATTCCGTATAGATTCCCGAGTCTGACATAAAGATTCCCAAGTTTGACAAGATGCACCTGAAGTAGGTCGGAGGTTACATCGGCCAAAACGTTGTGAGAATACCATCCAAGATAAGAACAGTAGTCTGAATAATCCAAATAATTTTACATTTTATTCCTTTTAATAAAATAAAGTTAAAATAAAGAATGAACATCTCTTATCTTATTGGAACTTTGAACAGCAATCCAAAATGTTTGAGTTTTGGTTTGAATCAGTTTTACAGAAAATAATTCAAATAGGAAAAATGGATTTAAAAAAGAAAAAGAAAAAAAAAGTGGCAGTCGTTTTGAAGAACTTAAGTGATTGCGTATCAATTTGAAATTCTTTAAAATTACGATTTCTGTAGAAAAGGATTCACCCCTTTCCAAGGGATTAGAGGAATTGATTTTTACATCCATTTTAATTTGATGAGGGAGATAGGGTGGGTGGTGTGTGTCGGTGATGAAATGGATATTGGCACCGACTTCAGTATTACAATTATATTTTAATTGAAAAGAATGCAAAGAGTAAGTTTTAAAAACTGCTTACGGGATAACAGAATTCTATTTATGACATTATATTCGATTTTGGAACAATTCATTTTGAAATATATAAAATTTTGACACTCAGCGACATAAGATATTTCTAAATTACTTGGCGATCGATCTTATTTTTTTTTTAGATTAGTGTATACAAAAGAAGGCACAGGTGCAGATAGATTTGAAAAAAAAAAAGGAAAAAAAAAGATTTTATCAATCCAAGGTCATTTCTTATATTCACTGAGGCACAAACATTCTGCAGCCGTGTCCAGTCCAACCTGTCCGCAGACCTGGTTTTACAAGCGACAATTCTTTTATTCAGAAGAAAATAAAAAATAAATTTTGTCATCTTCAAAATAAAAAAAGATTTAAAAAAAAAAAAAAAAATCAAAATATATTGTTTTTGATTTTTTTTTCATTTGGGAAAACTGAATAACACGGCCATTTTGAAAGATCTTTCTCCATTTTGACAGGAAATCCATTTAGAATGGAGAAATTATTTTAAAAATATCTTTGGCTGTGTTAACTTACTTGCCTCCCAACAGAGACAAGTATGACACAAGGCCAGTTTAGTGTGAGGGAACTCACTGCTACGATATGCACATGCCAGCTGAAAAGAAAATGATCCCACTTGCATGTGTGCCACAGGGACCGACACTCCTTTTGATACATTGAGGGTGAAATCTCCTGAAATTGGGCTCCTTTTTATGGCCAAACAATTTGCAGAAGATTTTTTTTAAAGAGATGAATTCTCCTAAATTCAAAAGATTTTATTTGAAGGTCTTCACATTTGAAGGCTGTTCTGTCGATTGCTTTTTTGTACTTCAGTGAATTTTATGAAATGTTATTTTAGATTGTGGTTTTGCTAATTAAAGCAAATTATTAAGAAATGTATCATTTATACTAACATCAGAGCCTATCTGCATTTCTGGTAACTTCTCTTAGGTTATTAAACCAAGGAACATGAATTTTAGTAGGAATGATCTCTTATTCATACAGATTGCCCTCAAGAAGGGCCAAAAACTAGGGCTTCATAGCTTTTGGGTACCTTTAACCCATGGAATGATATACTATACTATATATATATATATATATATATATATATATATATATATATGTATATATATCATAATATAAAATGAAGTAATAAAATAAGGTGCCAATCAAATTTTATTAGAATTCAAAGTTCAAGCAAAGTATCTTAATGTCCTTAACTCATGAGTTTTCAAAGATAATTCTTCTCCTTATTCACTCATTCTACTCATTCATAAGGCACGGGGATTCTTCCTTCTCCTCATGTTTCAGTTATAACCTGGTAAAGGCTTAATTTCTTCAGACCAAGTAGTTCGTCTGAAAACAAAAAATTAAACTGCATATCCATTAAAACCTATTCTTATTAAATTTGAAACAGGCATTTTATTGTTGCGGGCGGAGTAACATAGCCTACATATATATCTGTATCTTTTGTCTTATAAACAAGTCTGCAGTGAGTACTAAATCCTTAAATAAGTTTTACCTGTAATCGCAATCGAATTTAAACCACAAACACCTACTATAAATTATACCCCCCACCTAAAGACAAAATTGAGCAAATTTCAGTAATTATAAGACCCTGTAATGTAGGCATAAGACTATTTCCTTAGCTCATAACTAAGATTTATTTTCACACAGTTTGCACTATATTAGTTTTGATTGCTTTGAAGTCAAACCTCCTTGCCCGTATATATATATATATATATATATATATATATAAATTTAAGAAGTGAGGCTACTAACATTTGAACATTCTTTTTAAACAATTGTTTATTATTTTATAATGCAGTCTCACTTCTTTAAATATACAATTTTCTCTCGTCGGAACTGCACTGATGCTGCACTACCATATATATATCTATATATATAGATATATGCAAATGTTTATTTGTTATAGGAAAGCAAGTCCTTGAAGTTATACATTTTAAAATAACTTTATCTGACCCCAAAACAAAAAAAGAAAAATAACTAAAAGAATAAGTGATAAAAAAAATCCCACCAACTTCGAAGTTATTGCTCCCGGGCAAGATGAGGTATCCGTGCTAATATTTTTTGCAATTTTTTTTGCTGATTATTTGCGTATCAACATTTCTTTTTATCTAATTAAGTCACCGTTTTATCGCTGTTCTTTTAAAACATCAGTAGCTACAACATTTTTAATCAAGAAAGTAATCAAATATGTTGTATAAAACCCCAATATATTTCTTATTTGCTCATTTAATTAAAGTTTAATAGTTTTAATACATGCCAATTAGCTGACTTACACAGCGGTCAAATATGTTGAATATAAATTAAATTGTGTAATATGTGTGTGAAACAAATGCACCCGACATTACCCTGATGTCCTTTGAATGGAGAAATGAGTCTATAATTAATTAATACTATGCGTTATAGTCTATAATCAATTAATATTATGCCCTTCCTATTGCAATGAATTGGAATAAATACATAGAAGATACTGACAAGCATGCTGCAAAGAAGGTGGGCTTCTTCTACCAGGCTAGTAAACTTCTCACACCTGCCAGAATCTTATTTATCTACAAAGTCACCATTCGCCCATGCATGGAGTATTGTTGCCACATCTGAGCTGGTGCACCAACCACTAATCTCTCCCCCTCTTTCTTGGACAGGGTCCAAAAAAGAGTATTTAACCTAACAGATCTCACACTGTCCACCAAACTCCAGCCTCTGTCCCATCACCACAATGTTGCATTCCTGTTCTTGTTTTTCAAGTACTTCCATGGAATGTGCTCCGACAAACTTGCTACATTTGTGCTCCCTCAAAGTACATACCCCCAACAAACCTAACAAGCAGCAAAATCAAACCTCTTCACTGTTGAGTTCCTCAGATGTCAGAAGGCTTTCTACTCTAATTGCTTCTTTCCTCGGATCGCTTGTCTTTGGAATTCTATCCATATAAATCTGGCCCTTAATTCACAGTAGCCCTTTATGTCTCAGCGGCAGTGCGCTTTATTTGTGGTAAATTGAAGAAAAAATAATTGAGCACTCTGGTATTTTCTTCTACTGATGTGAAATATTTGCCACAAGTAAAATTATATAAACATAAGAAAGAGTCTATGTGGATCAACCAGCGATTCGATGTTAACACATCTTGACGGGACTGTAAAGTCAAAAATATTGTTTTAAGTTCATGTCATCAATATATTTGAACTTAATTAATTAATTAAATAAATATATATCATAAAATGAAATGTAGAGACAGAATGTATGAAAGACAGAAAGAAAAAACAATTACGCACAGGAAGAAATAGAAATCAAATGAAAGATTTGACTGGTTTTGATAACTTATTCTGAAGATGTTTGTTGATCCGAATGAAACCAGTCAAATCTCTCGTTTGATTTTCATTTCTTCCTGTGTTTAATTGATTTTTCTCTGTCTTTTACACACACACACGCACACACACACACACACACACACACACGTATTTAATCACGTTAACACTCCGGTTCCCGTTAAGACACCAAGTTAAGCAATGTTGAGCCTGGTCAGTACTAAAATGGGTGACCATTTCGAAATACCAGGTGCTTATCTCAGCATTTTTTCAGTCGTGCTGGATTTCTCCTTGCCATTGGAATCAAGCAGTTCCGACTAAGGAGAGGTATGGTTGAGATTGCGCAACACTTGCTTCATAATTACACATGCAGCCACCCTTACAGAGAGTATCCATTGTCTCTCAAAACTGAACAGAGACCATAATATATATATACAACTACACCACTTGAAATAATTTTATTGCATTTGATAAAAATATATTTTATTTGGTAAAAAGTAAAAAGTAAATTCATATGAATCAGAATGGTACAACTTTGTTGACCGGTTTGATTCTGTTGTCGGCATTCTTGCAGGATGGACCACGTAATGGTTGCCAACATCCCTAAGTGGTATTATGGAATCAACTGGATTCGAACTTGGCACACCCAAGTCGTCAGTCCATGTCATTATCCACTTAACCACCATCACCTCCCTCGGTAAAAACATGGTAACCCTTCTTATGGTCACTGAATGATATTCATAATGTTGTGTGTAAAGCCTGGTGATGCCCATCCCACTCCTGACCATTTTTTGTACTGGAGAAAAATTGTAACATTTTAAGGGTTAAAAAGTTTTTCTTAATCAGGACTTAAAAATAAAATAAAAAAATAAAGTTTGCATATTCACAAATCCTATTTTCTAATTTTAATTTTCCTCTAAATCCAAACTTATAAGTCGTGATTAATATAAACTTCTTAACCTTTATATTTCCCTTGAACGTCTTAAATTGCATAATCTTTGTAAATTGTGAAATGAATAAGTTTGTTGGAGAAATTATATTCGATAAAATGTTAATCAAAACGCATTGAAGACGATACTGAATGTGTTAAATATTCTTTATTGCAAAGAAAAAATAAAATTAAAAAAAATTATTAAAAAAAATTTAATTTTGATGAGGATTAAAAAATCTCTTTAAAACGCGAAGTTTTGCTTCATGTGAATTGCAGATTTAAGGCTTCGAATGATAATAGGACTGTGATATGCTTAAAACACGTTGGGGGAAAATAAAAAAACAACGTTAGAAGTATTACGTTCTTCGTGAGTACTTAGGGCAGTGGTTACCAAATTAGTTGAGATAATTGTGAGCTGATTTATTCAATTTATTTCATGGTCTCTATAAATCTCTAAGGTTTTTCAGGGTAAATCCTTTTCTCAGATCACAAACACATATCTAGAAGATGTTCCCTTGTCACTCACTTGGAGAAATGTTAAAGGAATTGAGAAAGACTCAAGTCGGGCGATGAATTAAAATTGTGGATAAAATCAAAGTCGTTAGATTTTTAGGGTTTCCATGCATTGCATCCGTTTTTGAACTCTGCCTGTTTTTAAATAGAGAGTGTTTAAACTGGTGCATCACATGGTTTAAGAATCACAGAGGAATGAAACTATAATGATTAGATTAGATACTATCCCTGATGGATTCATTAAATTGTGCAAACACACACACACATATATATATATATAAGGAAATATTTACTTATTGGATTATGTCATAACTATTGGTTTTGTGCTGCAGCAGTTATCAATGACATATCAACTTCTAACTGAATCTTTTAAAAAATATCCGGTTTAAAGAACCGGTGAATCCTTCTGTTAACCTCCTAAATCAACAGGCTCTATCTTAGTTTTAAAGGTTGGTATTTAGCTGCAAATATTATGGTGGTGGTGGGGTTTTAGTTTTGGAAGGTGTCCTAATATAAACACCCAGTCATAATCTAAAAGTAAAAATGTTATCAATTAAAAGCTTAATTTAACAACACTTTGTGCTTTGATGTAATAAGATTTTTACATTCAGATTATATGTAGGTAATTGGTATCAAGCAATTAAGCACTCTGGCAATTTTTATTCAAAATATTGTTCATATCATAACTACATATTAAACTCTTTTTTTTGTATAAATGGTATCAAGCAATTAAGCACTCTGGCAATTTTTATTCAAAATATTGTTCATATCATAACTACATATTAAACTCTTTTTTTTGTATGAATGGTATCAAGCAATTAAGCACTCTGGCAATTTTTATTCAAAATATTGTTCATATCATAACTACATATTAAACTCTTTTTTTTGTATAAATGGTATCAAGCAATTAAGCACTCTGGCAACTTTTATTCAAAATATTGTTCATATCATAACTACATATTAAACTCTTTTTTTTGTATAAATGGTATCAAGCAATTGAGCACTCTGGCAACTTTTATTCAAAATATTGTTCATATCATAACTACATATTAAACTCTTTTTTTTATGTAAATGGTATTGAGTTCTATCTTGCAGGTTTTAACCTAATATAACGTAATTGAAAAGCGTTTTTGAAATAATCTTTATCTAAAGGTTTTTTGAAGGGATATTTGGATATAAAAAATATATATTTCTTTGGTTGTGTAGTCAAATTTCAACGAAGGCAAATTTTCATACGATTAGCTCAATAGTTTTTCCAAATTTTAGTTCCAAAAATACTAGGAAAGCATTTTGACTAAAACAACGAGGTGTTTCTAGAGCAGAGATAAATTAATTGCGATTCCGACAGGTTCAAACAGTGTCAAATTAATTGTTTACTTTAATTTTACAGTTGTTTCATCTTGAGAAATCATACAAACAGACAGAGTCTGTATTTTACAATTAGAAAAGAATTTTCAAAAACAAATAAAAACAACTTTTACTTAGATATAGTAAAAAAACCCTAAAAAACAGAAACAATAAAGAAATGTATGCACACAAGTCTTTTTCCAAGCCACCATATTTGTTTATATTATATATATACGCACATGCACACCCATTTAATTAGGAAAAAGTGCATGCCGCAGGTGCGTGTAAAATCTTTTGCTATCATAAAAACTTCTATTGGTGTATATATATTTTCATGAATACATTTATCCCCACAATGATGTCGACAAGGCCGAAATTAGCTGAATAAAATAACACCAAATATTTTAAAAATAAAAGCTTTAAAAATAAAAATTCGGTGTACCTTGAATGTTTGTAAAATTATGTAAAATAAAAATAAAATATACTTATTGTTCTACTGCGATTTCATGTTGCAACAATCCTCAGAGGCTGTAGGGTGAGTTGATCTGAAAAAGTACATGACTCACAGTCAGGTCCGGAGGATCGTTGCAACTAAACCAAGAAATATAGATATAAAGTTTGATAATTTTCTTTTGAACATACGGATAGAAAAAAAAGGAAGGAAAATCACCCTAAAAAATACAAAACTGATTTTTTTGTGGAGTGGGTTTTCGGGTGAAAGCATCTACAGATGCAGTGATTGGAGTCATGGTTAGAAAAAGGCAAAATTTATTAAGGCATATCGTACCTTCATGATGTCTGAAATCAAAAGAGTTGGCTGTTAAAATGTTGTATTTGAAGAGGTTGAGAAAAGATGTTTTTAAAAGGTCAAATAATATATCAAAGTCAGCGTATATTTTACTAGAATTCACGGAAACCAGTGTTAGATCTACATATCAAGATGGTATGAAAATATCTACCTAACCAGCAACATTAAACATAGTTTCATCAAGGAGTTCCATATTAGGCTTTGTAGATGTCTATATTGGCTGTTCTATGTTAAATGTCTGAAGATTTGTCACTCAGACATAAGAATTACTCTTTTTGTTTTTCTTGTTCAGCAAACCTAAGATTTTTCTTGTTCTTACTTTCGATGATTTCCTTTAGTTTCAACACTAAATAGGCAGAGGAGGTGTTTACTATGCTGTTGTCTTTGATAATAAAACCCCCGAAATACTTGTGTGCAGAAATTTGCAATGTTGCACAATCTCTGATCATTTTTTCAACACGACCATACCAACGAAGTCTCCTGTTCTACACACATGTCCTTATACTCTCCAGATGTAATTATCTTCCCTGTCTAGTGAGAATTTGTCACTCAAATGCAGGAATTACTCTTGCTGTATTTCTAGTTAAATAAATCCAGGATATTGTGAATGATTTCCCTGAGCTTGTTTTACAAGTACTTCAACGGAACGTGCTCTGACAAACTTCCTGCACTTGTGTTCTCTCAACGTAAATAACCCTGAAAAACAGCAAAACCACACTGCTTCACTGTAGAGGTCCCCACATACTGGAAGACTTTCTACTCCTTTCCTCGAACAACTTGCCTTTGGAATACACTTCCTGCCCTCTGTTTCCCCCGACTGCACCAACATGCAGAAATTTAAATGTAATATGAACAAACATATCGATGCACAACTCCCCACTTAGGATGCCCCCATAAATCTTGCTCCTAATTAACAGTACCCCTTACGTCTCAGTGGCAGTGTGCCTTATTTGAGACTAAAAAAAAAAAAAATTCCTTTAGTTTCCAACTATGCTGTTGTCTTTGAGGGGAAACCCCCAAACACTTATGACCCCTTCCTTGTAGTGCTGCACAACCTCTAATTGGTATCATCGATAAAAGGTTCAGTTGACTCATTTTTCTCAGACCAAAGTAAATTGGAAACTTTAGTTAATCGATCTGCTGACTGTGCTGTTTTCGACACAGTCTGTTCCTTAACAATGTGTGATGCAGATCCACCACCATCATCATATTTGGTTTAACACCCGTTTTACATGTTGGCATGCATTGGACGGCTTTTAGAAATTGACTTCCAAACTAACCTATCTCTGGCCAGCTCTATTCATCCCTCTTTCCCTCAGGATCATTTTTATCACCTCCGCCTATGTTTTCTTTGGCCTTCCCTTGTGAACTGAACCTGCTACCTCAATTGTTCTACATCTATAAATCAAAGAACTCTCATCCATTCTTTCAACATGGCCACACCATCGAAGTCTACGTCTTTTGCACACATCTTCCTATACTATCCAGATTTATCCAGGTCATCAGAACTAAGCCTGTCTTTAAGAGTCATATACATCATATCATTCTTCTTCATGCAACACATGTCCTCAACCTACACTAGCCAGGTTTCACTTCCATACATCATCACACTGCATACACATGCTTGATAGATTCTTTCCTAGGTCAACAGTGGTTATGCTCTGCTGGTTAGTAATGGCAGAAGTTCCCTAGCTTGATGGATTATTTGTTTTACTAGTCTAGCAAACCTAGGATGTTGTTGCTTGTACTTTAACCGCTTTCCTTCCTTTTCCTCTCCAAATTGCTCTGAAACTTATTGCATTTGTTAAGTGAAGAATTTTAATAGAAACAAATTTTTTAAGAATCTTTTCCACCTGAAAATGAGTAAAAAAAATCATCTAAAATAAGAGTTAATATTTTAATCCCTGATGAAAAACAAAATAAAACAACATAATACAATATATCAACCCTTTTGTGGCATTAAATGTTGAAACATGATTGTATACAATTAATTTAACACAAGTTGATATTTTAGCTGTGCAAAAATTGTGGGCTCATAACTTTTGACCAGAATAAATCAGATGGGATTTCAACTCAGGATAGCTGATTCCACAGTTTGTGATTGCATCCATTATGCCAATAACATCTTTTCTCCCTGCAACAATAATATCTTTAAAATAATTTTTGTTCAAAAAGGACGATATGCCCTAGTGTTTATATAAATGCAGTGTTGGTTTAAAGGGAGTGGTGGGCGTTCGACAGAAACATCGAAGATGTGCAAAAATAACATTTCATCTCAGTCAACTTTACCTTTTTGTCCAGAAAACATAACGTTAAAATAAACAAGATTTACTATTTCACGAATGTATTAGCTATATCATTTAGAAAAATTTAACCCTTAACCTTGAGTGTCATTTTGGCCTTGATAAATGGTGAATCTTTATTAAAAAAAAAAATAGTTAAAGACAAAATCTTGCCTTTTTCTCAATGAGATCGTTTACATATTAAAAATTATTTTAGAAACTGTTATAATTAATGCTTGACGAGACTTTTTCAAAATTATGAATTCCCAAAATAAAAAGGAAAAATAAATTTTTGTCTTATTTTTTTTTTTACATCTGTTAAAAATTGTTTTTTTTTATATACAATAAACCCACAG
The DNA here is from genome assembly GCA_963556195.1 of Sepiola atlantica. Classification (NCBI taxonomy): domain Eukaryota; kingdom Metazoa; phylum Mollusca; class Cephalopoda; order Sepiida; family Sepiolidae; genus Sepiola; species Sepiola atlantica. The sequence continues at coordinate 99,674,354 of OY744530.1, forward strand.
TTGTATAAAATGTAGAACGTTTACTTCAACAGGAATAACTAAAGTGTAATCTAAGAAACCCCCCTTTCAGTCTTTAGAAACAATGGATACCCCCTGTAAGAGTGTCTGCACGGAGAGTCTACAATGAAGCAAGATTTGCACAACCCCCCAACCGCACATCTCTTGAGCAGGCATTTCTGAAGTTCAGTGGTAAATAGAAGTCCAGGACTATTGGAAACAAGAAAGACTGGTGTAACGTTGGAGTTTCCTTTCTCTTAAGCAAGTCATCGCACCATGATTTGATATTCTAGTATATCCTACTATTTAATCTATAACTGGAGACAAGATACGGGCTTATACCTTTCTCAAGAGTATTAGTGAAAATGAAGAACTCGAACCTGGCATGCTGATCTCACAGTTAGCCTTCATAACCACGACACCACGCCACTTCCAGATCTAATCTAAGATGTCTATAAATATCTTAGAAGGTATAAAGTTATTAAAAATATATTAAAATTTAGTTATAAACTAAGCTATTCTGGGATGACTGAGGAAAAATTAATAAACAAGTGAATTTCATTTATTTATATATATATATATATATATATATATATATATATATATATATATATATCATCATCATCATCATCGGTTTAACGTCCATTTTACCTGCTGGCATGTGTTCAACAGCTTTTAGAAATTGACTTGCAAGCTAACCTATCTCTGACCAGGTCTTTATTTATCCCTCTTTCTCTTAAGTCTATCCTTATCACTTCTTCCCATGTTTTCGTTGGCCTTCCCCTGTGGGCTGACTCTGCTACTTCAATTATTCTACATCTTCTACCCTAGGAACACTCATCTATTCTTTCAACGTGGCCATACCATCGAAGCCTCCTATTCTGCGTACAGTTTCCTATACTGTCCAAATTTAATCTTCCTCTGAGTTCATCAGATTTGAGCCTGTCTTTAAGACTTGTGTTGCACATCCATTTTATCATTCTCTTATCATTTCTCTCCATGCAACACATGTCCTCAACCCTCACTGACCAGATTTCACTTCTATACATCATCACACTTAGTACATGTGCCTGATAGAATATTAAAAATCAATTTGTGTGAATGTCAAAAAGGTAAAGTGACGAAGTTGAAATTTCAGATAAAAAAATAATTTGGCACAAACGGGTTTATTAGCTGCCTGTGATAGTTTAGCAAAAAGAAAAATCAACTATGTGTTAAAAGCATCAAGTTACCTCCCTTATAATTAAATTATTTCCCCTTTTTGTTTTTCTTTGACAATAAAAACAAACAAACAATAAGTGGACACGGATGAATTAATCATACAACGGGCACGAAAGACTTGAAATATACGAAGAGCTGTCCCTAGAAAGGAACCCATAACCAGATATATCAACACCTACAATATTAAACAATTATCACAGTAACGTTATTTGAATGCCTGGAGAGACACCGACCCCACCCAATTCGTTTAAACAAGATTTGCCCTTACATAGGGCAGGTGACAAATCGATGCTGATTTACCCTCTGTGGGATTTTCAGTGATGGAGAAACAAACATTTGGAGTTGGGGGGTGGGTGGGGGGTGGCAGAGTAAGAGAGAAAATGATTATTTTATTTATTTTTTAAAATGATCAATGCTTGTATGTTCATTTTGTTTAACATAACGTGAGAGGAATCCTAAAAAAATCGGCGCTTTTGTCACCGATGAAAGGGAAATAACTCTTTGATTTTTTTCAGAAGAGAATTTGGAACGTAAGATAGAGGTATTGTACTTAAAACAAATATTAAGGTATTTAACATAAAAAAAAAACAATGAAAAGTTTTGTTTAATAAAAGGTGCAAGTTTTTAGAATTGGGACGACATAGAAAAAAATAAATTAAGAAATATTTTTATGATATACGTACCCGGGACGGAAAACATATCGTATACCAAAAATCACGTAAATTGATCACGTAGTTTTTTTTTTTACAAAATAAAATTTTATCGGTAAACAACGTTTGTCGGCATATCGACGCCATATTGGACATTGTGGTTGCCGAAGATTTAAATAAAAAAACGCTTTAAAATAAGTTAAAACCAAAAGGAATTTAACCAGGTAGGTAGAAGAGTAACTTATCTTGCCTTTAGTAACATTTATTTGTTGTATATTTATTTTATTCACCCCTTTTTGTGTTGTTAGCTCTTTTTTTCCAAGTTTGATTCTTATCTCCAATTTTTGAGTGAAGAGTTATCTCCCTTGACCAATATCCAACATGGCGTCGATATATCACCGATTGTCGTTTCCCGATAAAATTTGATTTTCTTTTGTAAGAAATAACAAAAAAAAACAAAAAAAAACTATGTGATCAATTTACGTGATTTTTGGTATATGATATATGCTTTCTGTCACGGATACGTACATCATAAAAATATTTCTTCATTTTTTCCCATGTCGTCACAATTCTAAACTTGCAACGTTTTTTCTTTTTTTTAAATAAAAAAATACAATTCCTGTAAATTGCGTTGGTTTCAGCGTCCCAAATTCTCTTCTGAAAAAATTCCCTCGACTCAGCATTATTTCATAACAAATTATTATTGCATAAAACCATTGTCTTTAATGTCTTTTTGCAAAAAGACAAAGACAAAAACAAGTAAGTTATAACAAGTTGAATAGTAAATGCTGAAAAAAAAACTCACTTCATGTTCACTTTTTAATATGGCCGATATAAATCAGACAAGATTGAAATGGAGACAAATCTGCACGTATTATGCTGCAAGGGAGATAACTGCCGCCGTCTTGTAAAATAGAAAAAATTAAAAAAACATTTTATTTGCAATTTTATTTACTATGGGGTTTCTGCCCTGTGGCATAATGCCAACAGATTTATTTCCATTTGGATCTTGTTTGTTTTTGAAATAAACCTGAACAATTTTTTTAGGATTCTCTTAAAGTTAACGTTAATCGTTTACTTTAGTTAATCGTTAAAAATGACAATTTGGAAAAATGTTAAATTTTTTCGACCCATTTCTTCAAGTTCAGTATAAAAAAATGTGTTTATAAGTTTTCTTTTTTTTTTGTATTAGGGTTGTTGTACTTCTTTACATGACTTAAGAAAACTAATTGTTCTCGCTAATGTGAGTATTGTTTTTTTATGTTGTTTTTAATTTTTACTTTTGCTCAGGGAAAACAATTGGAAAAGAAGACACCTCCCAAAAGCAATATCTCACGTCCGACATTATAGTGCCTTTAGTCTCATTTTAGTTTTTATATTTTTGTTTCATACTAGATAATACAAAAGATTTGCACCTGACTTTGTTACCAGTACAAGGAAGACCGTTACCATTTGCTGTTAACGTTACGAGTTTTCTTGTAAGCAACATAACACCTCTCTTTTTTCCATTAACACACTAACTTTGTGCAAATCATTCTCCTCTTCAGAAGTAGTTTAATACTACAAGTAAAGAGTTTCACATTTTCTTCTTTTTATACAGAGTTCTTATGTTTTGGAATTTTTGCAATGAGGATTGATAATTTGTATTAATCGGACTACTGTTCTCATCTTGGATGTTATTCTCACAACGTTTCAGCCGATGTAACCTCCAATCTTCTTCAGGTGTATCTTGTAATAATCAGTTCTAAGTGACAGTCTTTTGGAGGTTGAAAGTTCAATCCTGACTATGGGCAATACGAAGAATACAATTTTACGAATTACTTAAGATTCTAGCGTCCGGAAAAACACACTCGAAGGTCAGCGGTTACATCGGCCGAAATGTTGAGAATAGTAGTCCGAATGATCCAAACAATACAGAGTTCTATTCAAGAGGTCACTGTTTTTAACTATATTCTTTTTGCCCTTTTCCTTCTTGTCATGACATTAAAAATACTGACAAAGAAAAATGGTAATATTTTTCAACAATTTATTGCGCTAAGATGTTTTGTCAAAGAAAATGACTTCATCAACATGAAACAGTGGTATTTTATCCTTCAAGTGAAGCTACTTTCTTTGGCAAAATATGTTAGGGAAACATAATTTATAACAACTGAAATGTTTTCCAAATAGTCATTTTTAACAAATTAATGTCTGATGTTTATAATGAATAGCTAAAACATACTTAAAGGTGGATAATTACTTGGCATGTATTATAGAAGGACAATATAGGGAGATATAATGCCAAAGGTAGTTATGTGACTCAGCCAATCAGCTTTGAGGTTTCATATTTGACTTGACCAATCAGAAATAAAGTAAAAACTAAAAGGTATACATGTGTGTTCATTTGCATTTGTGTTTGTAAAATAAAAATTTAAAAATAACAGCGTTTGGTCATTTTCTATTCTCGGATAATTCTAAAGAGGAATTTATTCAATTAAATTCCTTCATGAACTTTATATGGAAATCTTTGAAGAGAGACATCATCTCTTTCAGTTTTGGAACAGTCGGTAAGATAGTTGAACGGAAATGGTGCGTTCCTGGTACTTGTCCGAATCCACTACCAGGCACAACACAAATTCCAGTCTGTTCCAAAAGACGGGAACAGTAGAAGAAATCTGGGGCTTTGCCTTCAGCCTAAAATAAGACAGAAACAAAAAAAAAAGTATCGGATAAATATTATCAGTAAAAATATTCCAGAAACAAAATAAAGTTACAAATGACAATATCTATATAAAAACTCCTTTAACAGGAATGTATTCTAATATATAAAAGTCGTTCAGATTTTCCATGTTAGACCTAAATAGCAATGCATCTGATCAGTCTCTTGATTCTGTTATTATTACTCCAAAGATGGTTGCTAGGTACTTTCTGATCTTGACCCGTCTAAGGCTTCCGGGCCTGATTCAATTCCTGTTGTCATTCTCAAGCATTGTGCTCCTGAACATTCTTCTATCCTCTCTAAATTATTCAATCTCTGTTTGTCTCAGTCCTGTTTACCTTCTTGTTGAAAGGAGTCCTCTGTTGTCACTATCTTTAAAAATGCTGGTGATCAATCTGACCCAACTAAGTATCGTCCTCTTAGTCTCCACTCTGTTATAAGCAAGGTTTTTGAAAGGCAGGTCAACGGCAAGCTTGTTCATTTTCTGAAAAGTCTGGGCCTCTTTAGTGATGTTCCGTATGGCTTTCATGGTTTTTGTTCAACTGCTGATCTTTTAACTGTTGTAACTGAGCGGATCTGTCGGTTTATCAATTAATTCAAGAGAGGGTAGAGCCATAGTGCTTGACATTTCGAAGGTGTTCAACAGAGTGTGGCATTCTGGTCTCCTACACAAACTTCAGGGTTATGGTATTGGTGGTGAAGTTCTCGACATTATTAGGTCTTTTCTTTCTGATCGAAGCTTGCGAGTAACTTTGGACGGTGTCTCCTCACCCTCTTTCCCTATCAATTCCGATGTTCCTCAGGACTCTATTCTAGACCCAACACTGTTTCTTCTCTATATAAATGATCTTTCAGAGAATATTATTCAGAAAATTAACATCTATGCTGTTGATACCATTATCTATTCTGGTGTTGCTTCTCGCCCGTCTCCCTCGGATCAGTCGAAATATGCAGCTGATCTAGAAGTTAACTTAGGTTCGGTTGTGGATTGGGGTACGAAATGGCTTGTTTTGTTTAATCCTGTAAAGATTCAGATCATGTCTTTCAATCGTAGGTGTGTCCCTTTTTTTCCTGAGATTCTCATAGGTGGATCTGCCCTTGAGGAGAAATCAACTCTGAAACTTTTAGGTCGTTTTCTCTAATCAAATCTTTCTTGGAGTTCATACATTAGATCCATTGCTCTTTCTCCTTTTCATAAAGTCGGTTCTCTCTATCGCTCCAAACATTTTCTTACACCTGAGGCTATTCTCTATCTCTACAAATCTATCAGACCATGTATGAAGTACTGTTATATTTGGGCTGGTGAATCTCTGTCCCATTTGAGGGTTCTTGATCAGGTGCAAAAACGTATCTGTAATTTGATTGGTCACACCCTTTCTTCTTCTCTGTACCCTTGTAGAATAGAAGTGACAAACTCTCATTCTAATATTTAATAACAACTTTATTGAGTCATTAATACGTGAAGGAAAAGGTAAGAGGTTAGTATGTCCATAAGTATGGACAAAGGCAAAAGTAAAGAAAGTCCATAGATATAATTTTCCATGAGTAGGGAAGAGAGAATAGTTCATAATATGGAATGTTTGTACACCGGCAACGGTGTCAGGACGTGTCTATGTGTGTATGTAAGTGTGTGTGTGTGTGTAAATGTGTGTGTAGTCGCCATTTTGTCTCCTCGGTTCTTCGTGGTCGAAGTGAACCGGGCTATGTAGCCCGGCCAGGTGTAGTAGTCATCTACATGTTGAGAGGTTGTTAGGCGTCTTGTGCCTAAGAAGAAAAAGAGAGCGGCGTATTGCGCTCAAGTGTTTATATAGTTATGCTAGGTCTCCGAGATTCGCCTAAGAGAGGCCACTGATTGGTCAAGCCAAGGAGGAAGTAGATTGCTTGAACCAATTAGTGGGCAGCTAAGAAGTCATTGCTATTTAAACAATATGGTGGCTGTGTGCCGGCTTGCAGCAAACTGCTACACCTTCTCTCTCACAGACGTGATGTTGCTAGTCTCAGTCTTTTCTATAAATACTATTATGGCATGTGTTCCTCAGAATTATGTGATCTATTCCCTGCTTTTTTTGTTCCAGCTCGTTTGACTCGTTGGTCTAGTGGTCTCCATCAATTTTCTGTTTCGATACCTCATTGTAATACAGCTTCCTATTCCAGTAGCTTCTTTCCAAGAACTGCAGGCTTGTGGAACTCTCTTCTTGCTGACTGTTTTCCTCCTACCTACAGCCTTGGTCTTTTTAAGACTAAAGCCGATAGGCATCTCCTGTCTTCGCGATAATCATATTTCGTTCTTGTTAGCTCCTTACATCAAGTGGCTTCACACCTTGTCTGGAGCGATTTCTATTAAAAAAATCAACTAGCAATATCTTCATATATTTGCAGCATGTTCTTTACACTAAAAAGTGTCAGTTTCTTTCCCAAAACAATTATTCCGACAAGGAAGATTATTACAATGGAGACAATTTTAGATAATTACTTACAAAGGTCAACATCTAAGGGAGATAATTCCTATTTTAACTTAAAGGTACAAATATGAGTTATCTCCCTTACATTTTTTTCATCTCTTCATAAATTACACATCATTATTTATTTTAAATTAAAATATTTTAACTAAAATGACATTAATGAATCCTGGATAATGCCGGGTATGTATAGCTAGTTATCTATATATTAATAAAGGGTCTGTGTGTGCTAAAACTCCAAAACTAAAATATTTAGACTAAATATATATAATTCAGTATATTTGTAGCAATCCAATTCTTTACGGTCCGTTTCATTATCACTCAGACAAACAAATATATATCTTGGAGTTGTAATGAGTGTAACTCATTAGAAGGAAAGGTCAAAATTGTGAGAAGAAGAAAAAAAGAAAACTCACGTAATTAAAGCATTTATGCAGGTTACTATTTACTTTGCTATGTTTAATACTTACAGAGCTAGTAAAACTCTAAAACTAAAATATTTAGACTAAATATATATAATTCAGTAAAATATGTATATTTTTTCATAAAGATAACATTCTAAAGTAGATAAAAAAAAAAATAAAATAAAAAATAGAAAGAAAAAAAAAGTAATATAAAAATATTTATTTATTAATTAATTAAAAATATTTATTTATTAATAATTATATATATATATATATATATATATATATATATATATATATATATATATATTTATTTATAAAATAATTATCCACAGATGTACGTTTTGCCATCTATGGCTCTTTAGTGTGGCTGTAATTTATTTTGGCGAGATTCAAAACCGCAATCACAGTTACTGTGACCCAGCAGCCTTACCTACTAGGCTACAGAATCTCGCAGAATTACTGGATGTAATTGTTTTGGTGATATAGACATGGTTCACTTATCTACGGTGAAGCGCATATATATATATATATATATATATATATATATATAATTCAACATATTTGTAGGAAAGTTGTGCTAACCTCTATGGGAACACATCTTTTTTCGTGGCTATTGTATATCTGAAGAAGATATATAGTATACCAAAGTATCATACAAACTAAATAAAGCCTTTTTGACAGGAAAAACAACAACGTTATGCCACATGTTATCTTTTGATATTCCTTGTGGACATTGGAGAGGGGGAGGTAGAGATGGGTGGACGAGCACTAGGAACAGTCCCCAAAAACTTTGAAAAAAACTAGGAGAAATTGGAATCAAATGAAAGATTGAGATCATACATAATACGGTAATGATGAAAACAGCCAAAGTATTAAAGAAAATCCTTGAATGCGGAAACCAACCCACAGATAAATGGAAAAGACAAAACAAAACAAAAAACCCACATGCGATGGCACAAGACTCGATGACACAAAATTGCTGTGTAGAGTCAAGGAGGATGGAAAGAGCGAGGAGGATGAGCACTAACCCGAACTTCACTGGAAGGGAGTGAGAGTACTGGAACCTTCGAGAGGCTTATTATCACTCAAATTCCAGAGAAGACCAATGGTCATTGCTTGTGAGAAACTAATAGTAAACGGTTGTCGCAATAATGCAAAATTATTTGCAAAGGTTATTAAAAGAGGTGGAGAGTGCTTAAAATCTGAGGAGACTTGTTGTTACTTAGATTCCAGGGAAACCCGACTGGTTATTGTCAGTGAACAATAACTGATAATGATTGTGTGAAAACTCCTAGTGAGTACAATTATAGAATATGTGTGTGAGGGGGGGGGTATATAAAGAAATAGAAGATATAATTTATAATTTGATAAACAATAAATGCAGAAAAAAAATTTGTTTTTTTTTTACTTTAAAAAATGTGGACTGTAAACATACAATGGATGTGAATAAAAAAAGACGACCCACCTCTGCGGCTTTGATGGCTTTTTCAGGTAAAAATATTCTCGGGAAAGCATACATAGCTCCTTGGACCGCATTAGATTTGATTCCTTCAATTGAGTTGTATGTTTCTGATGTCAGAGCGGCCTTTTCTTGCAGCTGACCAAGCACACTTTCTTTTTCCTTTCATAAAACAAAGATTACACATCAACAATAAAAAAAGGAGTTTTATCTTCTGTTTATCCCCCCCCCCTCCAGTAAAATTGCATTTTCAGGCAGAAAATAATGAGGATTATTTGGACTACTATTCTCATCTTAGATGTTATTGTCACAGCATTGCAACCTTTCAGGTGCATCTTATCGAACTTGGGAATCTATAAGGAATTTCAAACTGAGCCCTTTATTTAATCCATGGAGGTAGATTGTTTTTGTTCCGTCAACCGTGATTGGGTAGAAGTGTTAATTCATTATTATATTATTCTTAATGAGCATTGCCTGTAGTGAGGATTGAACCTTCAACCCCCAGAAGACTATAACATAGAACTGATTGTCACTCAACACTTTTATCCGTTGTGCCATGTCTCCATGTGGCTGACGGAACAAGAACAAACTACCTCTGTGGATTAAATAAAGCGTTCAGTTCGAAATTCCGTATAGATTCCCGAGTTTGACATAAGGATTCCCAAGTTCGAAAAGATGCACTTGAAGAAGGTTGGAGGTTACATCGTCCGAAACGTTGTGGGAATAACATCCAAGATGAGAATAGTAGTCTGAATAATCTAAATAATCAATCCTTATTTAAAAAATTCTGAAACAAAAATTAATAAAGAATTAAAACTTATTTCAAAGTAAAAAGAAAAAAAAAGCAACAAAAAAGCTTAATATTTAACAGTGAAATTGACAGCATAACTTGTTTTTTCAATTTATAGTAAATTGTACACTATATCTTTTTAAATAGTAAATTGTACACTATATCTTTTTAAATAGTAAATTGTACACTATATCTTTTTAAATAGTAAATTGTACACTAATATATATATATATATATATATATATATATATATATATATATATAAAGATAGATGAAAGAAGAGGGATAAACATGTACGAATGACAAATTTATTTCAACTTCGATTGTTCAATGCAAGGTGTACTCGGTAAAAACATTTTTATTATTCTTTCCTTAAGCCAAAGTAAATTGTACACTATATATATATATATATATATATATATATATATAAGTGTAAATTAGTCGTCCAAGGCTATAGCAATGCGATGTGGTTGCCGTGAGATGGAAAAGTGAAAAGAAATAAACGCAGGGAGAGAGTGAAACTCAAAACGATTTATTAATAATTTCACGAAAACTGATTAAATACCAAATAGTATTTTTTTTTTTTTTTTTTTGGTAAGTAACAGATCGGCAAAGGGTAATCTTAAATTTTCGAAAGAACAACTTTCATTATCAGAAGACAACAATAGAAGACCGAGAGGGTCGGAAAAACGTGAAAAAACCGGTGTCAGATCATCGTATTACAGGGGAAAAACAATTGGCAGAGTAGGAACGCAGAAAACGTCAAAATTCCATTAAGCAATCATATAACTAAGGTTAAAACATTATAAACATTAGTTTAGTAATATACCAATTTTTTAAATTTTATTATGTTTCATTTTACATGACTCATCAATCTTTATTTATTTATTTATTTTTTTTTTTTATTTTTTTTTTTTTATTTATTATTTTATTTTTTTTCATTTATTCTCTTCAAATCTAAATTTAAATTTACTGTCAAAGGGAGATAACTTATTCTAAATAATATTCAGACTTTAGAAATGAGATTGGAAACTTGAGAAGGAATTTGAGTTGTGAAGTGGATAAAAGCCAAGGATGGGACCTTTTTTTTTTTTTTTTTTTTTTTTATATTAGCAGGGGAAGGGGGTGTTTAGATGCTCTTTAAAGAGCATCTAAACACCCACATTTCCTCCTTCCATAAACACTTAATTTCATGTGGCAACACACATCGCTCCATTAGTGTCCGCATCCTCAACTCTGTCCGCAATATAGGCCAGCTTCGAATTTCGGAAGCTATCCTAATCTCTAAATTTCGCCCTGCCTTGAATAACAGATTCGAGTTGTCATCTCCCTTCATCCTCTGATTCTTACATCCTCACACTCCCACCTCCTCACACTCCCACCCACAACTTACTTACTTGTTGTTTTTTTTTTTTTTTTTTTTTTTTATAATCCTCTCTCTTCTTATTCCCCCCCTTCCCCTGCTAATATAAAAAAAAAAAAAAAAAAAAAAAAAAGGTCCCATCCTTGGCTTTTATCCACTTCACAACTCAAATTCCTTCTCAAGTTTCCAATCTCATTTCTAAAGTCTGAATATTATTTAGAATAAGTTATCTCCCTTTGACAGTAAATTTAAATTTAGATTTGAAGAGAATAAATGAAAAAAAAAATAAATAAAAAAAAAAAAAAAAATAAAAAAAAAAAAAAAATAAATAAATAAAGATTGATGAGTCATGTAAAATGAAACATAATAAAATTTAAAAAATTGGTATATTACTAAACTAATGTTTATAATGTTTTAACCTTAGTTATATGATTGCTTAATGGAATTTTGACGTTTTCTGCGTTCCTACTGCCAATTGTTTTTCCCCTGTAATACGATGATCTGACACCGGTTTTTTCACGTTTTTCCGACCCTCTCGGTCTTCTATTGTTGTCTTCTGATAATGAAAGTTGTTCTTTCGAAAATTTAAGATTACCCTTTGCCGATCTGTTACTTACCAAAAACAAAAAAAAAAATACTATTTGGTATTTAATCAGTTTTCGTGAAATTATTAATAAATCGTTTTGAGTTTCACTCTCTCCCTGCGTTTATTTCTTTTCACTTTTCCATCTCACGGCAACCACATCGCATTGCTATAGCCTTGGACGACTAATTTACACTTACATTTACCAGCAATGCTTCAAGCAAACTACAATCTCCTTTTATATATATATATATATATATATATATATATATATATATATATACACATTTTTTCTTTTTACTAGTAAATTGTACACTACATATATTTAAAAAAATATTTGAATTTTTAAAATATTTTAAATATAGTAACATATGATAAATTCGACACCAAGTTGTTAAAAAAAAAATAGTTACATAATGTAAATGTATGTATAAAACACCAGATGCGATATCATATCATATGCAGGAGTGATTCTATTTATCCCATAGATGGGGCTCTGGTAGGTACAACCACTATGGGTTAGAATATACCTGTGAGTACTGACAACTACTCCCAAATTGAAACTTCACCACTTGACATAGGTTAATGTAGAACCTAGAAACCGCTCTGTCTTAATTATTGGTTTCCATATTGTGTTCATTGTTATAACTTATCTATTTAAGAGGTTACTGTAGATTAGCATATGTGCTGACTCTTTGAGTTTCCATATCTTTCAGTTTTCATCTTAGAAATATCATCAAATTTGTTTTTGATCTTTTTAAAGACGCTCACACTTGGAGATATCTGACAGAAAAAAATCATCAATAGTTGACATTACTTACTTTTATAAAACGATCGTAGGACGGTTCACCCGGCTTTGGTGGATTCACAACCACATCAAGTAAAGCCTGCAAGAAAAAAAACAACACAAAAACAAATAAGGAACAACTATAAATAAAGAATTGGTTCACGATAGCAGGTTGGGATAATTGTTTATACCCCCTCTTTGAGCAGTGTTGATACAGTACCTGGTTATGTCAAGTACCATCGTTACCTAACTTCTACCGCTTTATAGCTAGTATGAAACAAATATTTGTGAAATTTGGTGGAAAGAATATGCTACTTAATATTTGCTTGAGAGAGTAAGTAACTATGATGAATCATCGCCGTATAGGTTTGGTATTTAAGGCGCTGCGAGTGTCCCAGACTCTGGTTGGACAACTTTAGGCATCGTCTCACACCAGCAGTCCGAGCCAATGGATTGACATCAGTTATGTTGCATGCAGTCTGATCCATAATATTTTGTGTTTTTTATGCCTATTTTTTATTTTAATGTTATTTAAATTTTTATTTGCCAGTTTAATGTTATTTGTATAAATTAAATATAAACATAAAAAAAAACCCAAACAAACAAGGGATGTAATTTATGAACGAGTTGTGCATCTGACTAATGGAGAAATGTAAATGTTTAACAAATGATTTATAAAGTCGTGATGGATCAGAGTTTATAGGGTCGGTGGATCCCAGGGATATTTTATAATATTGATTTTTTTATTCAATGTACAACTACTACTGTTCTGCATATACCATGTATGGAAGAGAAGTTAAGAAATAATTTCATATGATGATTAGAGAGGAGATGAATATGGAAAGTAGGTTGACTGAAATTCTGGGTATGTGAGTGGCAAACGAAATTTCCAGATTTTACAGAACAAAATGCTAGCTGTTAGATTCAAATTTTCATAGGTAGATTCTAAACAAAATCTCCAAATTTAGCGGGAAAATTGCTGAATTTGATACACTGTATGATAAAGTCCGATAATACCTTTGTATTTGCATTTCTTTTGCTCCACATACAGGTTAGACCCCTTGAAGGGTGGCCAGTTCTCTAGAACACGTTCCATTATATATATAATTTGAGTGGATGTGGCTTATGTACCGAGGAGCTATGTGTGTTGTACGAATGTCTTTAATGTTGCGTTAAATTGTTACATGGGTACAAACAAACAGATGTGATAGACAGAACTGGTCAATGATTGTAAGAATTGATCGACTCACCTGTCCTGTGACGGCAGAACAGAGTTTGGCCGAAATTGATTTGATAAGCAGTTCTTTGACTTCTGGTTCCAAACCAATGACTTCAAAATACCCCCCACGTATTCCACATCTGGAGAAAAGAAAAGAAATAAAAGTTTTATTGTTTATGAACAGAATGAAAAGTAAATTAGTGAAAACAATCATGAAGATGTTTCTTAGTTGAGAGTACGACGTTGCGAAACCACATTCGAATATCCAAGTGTCAACAACTGACAAAATCATTTGGTACATAGTTAAAATTATGTGGAAATAAAGCTTACATAACTAAAGTTATGAGAATTTTTTAGATTTTGAGTGGGTCCTAGACCTAGACTGGTCAAAGCAAGGTGCATCTTCCAGAGTTGATGCATTGTATGATTATAATGATTCTATGATTATAATGATTCTATGATTATAGTGATTATATGGTTATAATGATTCTATGATTATAATGATTCTATGATTATAGTGATTCTATGATTCTATGATTATAATGATTCTATGATTATAATGATTCTATGATTATAATGATTCTTTGATTATAATGATTCTATGATTAAAATGATTCTATGATTATAGTGATTCTATGATTATAATAATTCTATGGTTATAATGATTCTATGATTATAATGATTCTATGATTATATGATTATAATGATTCTATGATCATAGTGATTATATGATTAAAATGATTCTATGATTAAAATGATTCTATGATTATAATGAACTTATGATTATAGTGATTCTATGATTTTAGTGATTATATGATTATAATGATTCTATGATTATATGATTCTATGGTTCTATGATTATAGTGATTCTATGATTATAGTGATTCTATGATTATAATGATTCTATGATCATATGATTATAGTGATTCTATGATTATAGTGATTCTATGATTATAGTGATTGTATTATTATAGTGATTCTATGATTATAGTGATTCTATGATTATAGTGATTCTATGATTATAGTGATTCTATGATTATAGTGATTCTATGATTATAGTGATTGTATTATTAAAATGATTCTATGATTATAATGATTATAGTGACTCTATGATTATAATGATTCTATGATTATAATGAACTTATGATTATAGTGATTCTATGATTTTAGTGATTCTATGATTATAATGATTCTATGATTATAATGATTCTATGATTCTATGATAATAATTGTTATAGGGTTATAATGATTCTATGATTATAGTGATTCTATGATTATAGTGATTCTATGATCACAATGATTCTATGATTATAATGATTATATGGTTATAATGATTCTATGATTATAATGATTCTATGATTATAGTGATTCTATGATTAAAATGATAATATGATTATAATGATTCTATGATTATAATGATTCTATGATTATAATGATTCTATGATTATAATGATTCTATGATTCTATGATAATAATTGTTATAGGGTTATAATGATTCTATGATTATAGTGATTCTATGATTATAGTGATTCTATGATCACAATGATTCTATAATTATAATGATTATATGGTTATAATGATTCTATGATTATAATGATTCTATGATTCTATGATTATATAATTATAATGATTCTATGATTATAATGATTCTATGATTATAATGATTCTATGATTCTATGATTATAATGATTCTATGATTATAGTGATTCTATGATTATAATGATTCTATGATTATAGTGATTCTATGATTATAATGATTCTATGATTATAGTGATTCTATGATTATAGTAATTCTATGATCATATGATCATAATGATTCTATGATTATAATGATTCTATGATTATAATGATTTTATAATTATTCTATGATTATAATGATTTTATGATTATATGATTATAATGTTTCTATGATTATAATAGTTCAATGATTATAGTGATTCTAGGATTATAATGATTCTATGATTATAGTGATTCTATGATTATAGTGATTCTATGATTATAAGGATTCTATGATTATAAGGATTCTATGATTATAATTATTCTATGATTATGATGATTCTATGATAATAATGATTCTATGATTCTAATGATTCTTTGCTTATAGTGATTCTAAAATTATAATGATTCTATGATTATAAAGATTCTATGATTATAATGATTCTATGATTATAGTGATTCTATGATTATAATGATTCTATGATTAAAATGATTCTATGATTCTAATTATTCTATGATTATAATGATTCTATGATTATATGGTTATAATGTTTCTATTATTATAATGTTTCTATGATTATAATGTTTCTATGATTATAATGTTTATGTGATTATAATGTTTCTGTGATTATAACAGTTCTATGATTATAGTGAATCTATGATTATAATTAGTCTATGATTCTATGATTATAATGATTTTAAGATTATAATAATTATATGATTATAATGAATCTATGATTAAAATGATTCTATGATTATAATGATTCTATGATTATAATAATATGATTCTATGATTATAAAGATTCTATGATTATAATGATTCTCTGATTATAATGATTCTATGATTAGAGTGATTCTATGATTATAATGATTCTATGATTATAATGATTTTAAGATTATAATAATTATATGATTATAATGAATCTATGATTAAAATGATTCTATGATTATAATGATTCTATGATTATAATAATATGATTCTATGATTATAAAGATTCTATGATTATAATGATTCTATGATTATAATGATTCTATGATTAGAGTGATTCTATGATTATAATGATTCTATGATTATAAAGATTTTATGATTCTATGATTATAATGATTCTATGATTATAATGATGCTATGATTATAATGATTCTATGATTCTAATTATTCTATGATTCTAATGATTCTAATGATTATATGATTCTATGATTATAATGATTCTATGATTATAATGATTCTATGATTCTATGATTCTATGATTCTAATGATTCCATGATTATAATGATTCTATGATTATAATGATTCTATGATTATAATGATTCTATGATTATAATGATTCTATGATTATATTATTATAAGTATTATAATGATTATATGATTCTATGATTATAATGATTCTATGATTATCATGATTCTATGATTATAATGATTCTATGATTATAATGATTCTATGATTCTATTATTATAATGATTCCATGATTATAATGATTCTATGATTATATGATTATAATGATTCTATGATTATAATGATTCTATGATTATAATGATTCTATGATTATAGTGATTCTATGATTATAATGATTCTATGGTTATAATTATTATAATGATTCTATGATTATAGTGGCGCATTGCAATCCAAGTGACAACAAAACAAAAAAGTGCAAAAATCAGTTTTGTTTATTTTCTTCTGATTTCCCTTTGATTAAGTTCGTTTTTAAGGGATTTAAGTATTTTTTTTCCAAATGAAAACAAAATGTGTATATTTACAACTAAATAGTGTCCTAATCATAAACGCTTTTCTTAGAAAAGGAATGAAATGTTTCTGGTCCCCCCACACACACTTTCTATAAAATAGAAAGAGAAAGGTAAAAGTACAGAATAGTTAACACTCGAGAACTTGTAAACAAAAAAACACATAATTTATATAAAACGCATTAGAATGAAATTCTTTACCGAACCCACCTTGTTTTAACATGTGGAAACGATATTTTTAATGGTAAAAAATCTTGGGTTCAGTAGAGAATTTTATTCTAATGTGTTTTACATAAATTATGTAATGTTTCTTTTGGTTTACGAGTTCTTGAGTGTTAAATATTCTGTACTTTTATGAAGAGAAATAAAGGGAAAAGACATGATAGGATGGATTGTGGTGAACATACTTAAAAAAGGTTAATGTATGATTCATCTGAACTTGCGCATAAGTGGTAGATGGAATATTAACCGTTGGCCCTACTGTAAATGATCAAAAGTTGCTTACATTTTGAGAACATTTAATTTTGTATAGTTTAACTATGGTTTACCGTCATCATCATACGTTTTATATTATGCGTTGATACAGGTGAGTATTAAATAAAGCCATGTTAGTAACTTGTTATTGAAGCATTCATTAACAGAGGCGAGACACACGTGTGAACGTAACGAGCAATTTATTTACACTGAATACATAGCAGTTTACCACTAATACAAGTAGTGGGAGGTTGCAGTCAAGAGTGACGGTGGGAGTCACTAAGTCAACGGGAGATAACTCGTGTTTACGTAACAATACGTCCATTTAACATGATGGTATGTGTTGGACAGCTTTTAGAAATTGACTTCTAAACTGAACGATCTCTGACCAGGTCTTTATTAATCCCTCTTTCTCTCAAATCCATCCTTATTACTTCCTCCTATGTTTTCCTTGGCCTTTCCCTACAAATGGACCCTACTACATCAACTGTTCTGCATTCACTAACCGAAGCACTCTCACCCATTCTTTCAATGTAACAAAGCCAACAAAGTCTCCTATTCTGCACACATCTCCCGATACTCTCCAGATTTAATCTTCCTCTGAGCTCATCATATATATATTTTATTTTTTAACATAGTTCACCTCAAACAAGGCAGGCCGCCACTGTAGACGTAAAGGGCTACTGAGAAAAAAAAGGTGAAGGTTTTTTTAGGGGGGGGGGGGTCAACCTAATTTGGAAGCTGCGCAGCGAGATGTCTGTTTACATTAGTTTTAAATTTCTGCATGTCAGTAACGTCAGGAAAGCAGGGAGCAGGGAGGGAGTTCCAGAGCTTTTGGAGTAGAAAGCTCTTCGGCATCTGGGGACCTCCACAATGTATGGATGGGATTTGGCAGATTGTCAGGTTGGTCTAGTGAATCTACGTCGTGGGGGCACCAGAGCAGCAAGCTCATCAGAGCACAATCCATTGAAGTACTTGTAAAACAGGCACAAGGAAGCAACATTGCAGCGATGGGACAGGGGCTGGAGCTTGGTGGATAGTGAAGGACCTATCAAGTTGGCGACTCTTTTTAGAGACTAGCAGATGATGCACCAGCCCAGATGTGGCAACAATACTCCATAAGCCTGTCTTTAAGACTCACATTACACATCCATCGTATCATTCTCATCATTTCTTTCCATGCAACACATATCCTCAATGCTCAATGGCTAGGTTTCATTTCCATACATCATCACACTGCGAACACATGCCCGATTGATTTAAATGAGATTTAAAGTCTAAGATAGCAAATGTTTAAGTATCAAGGATGTGTGATGATCTTTAGAGAACCTCTATGAAAACAAAATGATTACTATGACTTTAGTACAATCTGTATATACCAAACTAGATGACCATAGATCTAATAACCTAAAACTAGTTAGCTTACAGAGATGAACATTTAAGTGTAACAGGACAATTGCAGTGAATCAACAATTTATCACATGATTAGATCAAATGTTGAGTCGAGTTAACTCTATTTTCACATTATGCTGTGGTGGACGTGAGGATCTTGAACCCGGATCAAGCAGTGGAAGTGGCCCCGACTGGCTTCATCCGTGCCATAAAAGCGTCTGTCTTTACCTAACGTGTAGTTTGAAAATTAAAGAAATGTTGAAATCATAGGTTACTAGTGCAGATCGAACTCTCGACTTAGGAGAAACAAAACGACTGGTTATCGCACTGCAATAAGCAAATTCAACCTCATAAGAAAAAGGTGAACCAACGAATTATCTTTATACATATTGGTTAAAAAAAATTAACTAACATTTTTTCATGTCTGAAACTGTCTGACTTAAACGAATTAAAGAAAAGAGGAGAGAAGTGAGAGAAAACGTCGAACCGCATTAATTTTGACTGAGGTAACAAGTCGAATATTTTCATTTTAATCCAATGAAATTGAGCTTTAACAGCCCCATGGAAGTCAGAGTGTAAAAGCTCCCCTAATTGAGTTTCAAACCATCTTCATATGCTTCAGAAATAAGATGAAAAATTATAAAAAAATTAAGAGAAAAACAATTTAACTAAAACGTTAACCAGCGAGATATTATTTGAATCAAAAGAAAAGAAATTTTCTATAACTTGAGTTATTTTTTTTTTGGTTCCTCACCCACTTTCCCTGAATCCGGAAAGTTGACACTAATTGATGTAAACTCCTCACATGTTGCATATGTGAATGAGGTAAGGGTTACAGAGGGTTTTAAATAAAGTCTTTATTCACCCGTGTAACACTTATTCATGTGCTGAACAGATGATAATAACTGCAAAAATATTGAGAATAAAGACTTACTCTCCCATAAAGCCTTTAGAAGTAGACATGAAAGATGCCAATTCCATATCACTGTAGTCTGGTCCCATTTCAGTCAGGACTTTTTTGAAAGAGAAAAACTCACAGCCCTTTCCATATATATTATGTTGATATACCTTGTAATGAAAGACAAAAATAAGCATTAAACAAAGAAATATAAATAAACAACATTTTGCTACATTCCAATGACCAAGATTTTATTCATCTTACCAATCATTAAAAAAAACAACCTTGGTACAATTACGGATCCGTTTTATTCAACAGAAGAGCAACCGATATTTGTATGTCAATCCCAGATCTTTCTTCCATGGACTCATCAGAAACCCAGAAAGTTCTCAATCAGAAAAAATACATAGTGATGCAACAAACAAGAATCCAAAAAACAAACAACTCACATCGCATTCATCTCCATCAAAAAAAAAATAGCATGGTGTAGACATGTTTCCCGGCTACCAGACTCCAGCTATGTAAGCAAAACACACAAAGACAATTTCATCGAAGACGACCATCAAAGAGATGGCTTGACCAGATAAGGGTTGAGACCAAGGCGATTATGTGTGGTTTTACGACCTTGTCACTCGGATTTGGTTTTATTGGTAAAAATCTTTTAGTTAACTACTCTAAAAAAAAAAACAAAAAAACTAGAATGGCCCGGAAATAGGGGATCATTTTACGTTAATTTATGTACAAAACCAATCTCCACTCTAAATTCTTAAATAATTGTTTCTTTTTTCTTCTTTCTGCCAGATTTTTCAGGGTGTTCACATGTAATCGCCTAAACAAAGTAGAATTTCGTTTTTTCAGATTTAAGTACCAGAACAGAGCATGAATATCTCCCATTATTAAATAGTCAAATAAGAGTTATTGTTGCTAAAAAAAAGCGTAACTAAAAAAGAGCTTGCTAAAAAATAAATAAAACAAAAGTACAATTTCTAGACCAGACCAAAAATCAATTTTATCCAACACTTGAACGAATACAGAGCAAAATTGGCAATAAGATTCAACAGTCTCTATAGTACAATTGAAGCTTAAAAAGTATTTAAACTTGTTAATTTAATTTTACTTGAGTTATTGACCCCCCTTGAGATAAAATAATCATCATAAGTAAAATCTTATGTCAGTTTCTGATATACACCATTTCAATATGAAAAGAGAGCATGGGGTTATATTATCCAATATATTTTTCAAAAATTATTGTTTGTTTGATTCAATTAGGCAATTCAAGAACCAGCACTAAAAGTTATGAAATTATCTTAAAATATTATTTATGAAATAAAAATGTTAATACAATTTTCATTACAACAAAATCAGTGTTGCATAATTGCATAATTTTCCAAGCAGTTATCGTATATTTTACATCCACCCTTTTTACATATATTTTATTTTCTTGTTAACATAAGTTAAGACTGTATATAATATGTATTATTGTATCATGAAGAAATAAGCATTTTCTTCATTTTCTGTAAAAACAAATGCTATATGTAACAAACATAACAAATTTGTAAAATTTATTAAAATTGTTTCACCAAACATTATTTTGTTCATAAAGTATTTGATTTCGTAAAATGTTGAATTTGCTTCCTGATTGTATTATATCATTATATTTTTTTGTAATCAAGTAGTCAATATAAATAAATTGACCCATGAATTTTGAAATATCAAAAATGTGTTTAATTCATGGTGAATAAAGTGATTTTTTCAATAAATTTAGTTTTTATATTTTTGTACTTTTTACATTTGATTTGATGGAAATAAATCAATTATTGTATGCTGCTTCCTAATGATATGTATAGTTGCTAATTACTGGACATTACTAAGAAAATTCTTACTAAGATTTTTCCTTGTAATTATTATTTAGTAGTAATTTTGGTATTCACATGTCCGACCCCCCCCCCCCGTCACATGTTTGCCAGGCCTGTATTATGGATCACCTTGGTTGAAACTGATATGTCGCTCATGACAGCCGAAAGACTGGATCAAGACAGTGATGAATGGCAGAATGTTGTTCTCAATCATGTGGAGTTTGCACATAATCCATAATTATACCAAAGTTCATAAGGAAAATATTACGTTCTCCGAAAATAAATTAAGTAATATATCTTCAACAAAAAAGGCCACTTACTTCATCTGCCAAAATAAAGAGGTTCTTTTGTTTGGCAAATTTTATTATGTCTTCTATATTTTTCCGACTTAGTACTTGTCCTGAAATTGGAAGATAAACAGAAAATAAATATTGAAACCAAATAAATCTTCATAAAACAAATCAGTGCATAAATCATAAAAACAAATCAGTTTTAAGACCAAATCCATAACCAATAAGAAGTGAGGAAAAAGATAGTTTTGTGACTTAAAGATACCATTGAGATCCTTGTAATATTCAACAGTAAATATATCTTTTACTTTTGTTCAACCCAAACAAGGCATATTGCCACTGAAGCATAAGGGGCTACTATGATAGGAGTCAGATTTATCGGGAGACAACCTGGATGAGGAAGTTGGGAAGCAAGATGTTTGTTCACATTACATTTAAATTTCTGTATGTTGGGCAGCAAGATGTTTGTTCACATTACATTTAAATTCCTGTATGTTAGTACGGTCATGGAAACAGACAGCAGTGACGGAATTTGAAAGGCAAGTGGTCCGAGGAAAGAAACTGTTAAAATTGAAAATCTTCCAGCATCTAGTGACCTCTACGGTGAAGGGGGAGGATTATTCTACTAGTTCAGTGGGTTGAGAGGATACAAGCGAAATAAGTTCATTAGAGCACATTCCGTGGAAGTACTTGTAAAACAAGCACAGGGATGCGACACCATGGTGATGCGACAGTGGCTGAAACTATTAATTTGCTTAATAAATAACAAATGTAGTCGTTTTCAAATCACTTTTAAATAGAGAGTTGAAGTATAACATAATGTTAGTGTTTCATTTAATGGAAATGAATAATTGGTCAACATTGGTACATTAGTGTATACATTTAGTCATTTTTTCTTCTTTATTTATATCTTTTATTTATTTACGCTATCCTCTTACTCTCCTCATTTTCCATTTCTTTATTTATGTCATTTATTTATTTTTCTTATCTACTAATGAGTCCCTACTTATCAAGTCTAAAAGCTATTTCGGGATAAGGGTTACTGAGATGGACAGATTGTTATTTGAATGGTGAAGAATATGATGAGAAGATTGAAAATAATGAATGAATAAAATTTGATTACTTATGAGGACGGTTTATGACCAGTATTTGTTGACATTGGATTTGAAGATGACCATGTTGTAGCCTGCAGGGAAGCACAGATTGGGATCTTCTTGGAAAAGCTCAGTCGAGTACCTTCCACAAAAATAATCAAAGAGTAGAGAAAGATGAGCAACTACATTGTGAAGTCGATGTTGTACTCAGTCAAAGCAAGAAAGAGTTCTTTCAGCGGCACCTCCCCAGATGTGGCCACAGTATTCCATCGTAGGACGTATCTCATTCTTATTTATTTAGAATTAGTTCCCCCTTTTTTTTCTTTATTTATGTCATTTATTTAAGTCATCTTCTTCTTTTACTTTTCTTTATTTATGTCATTTATTTATTTGCATCATCTTCTTACTCTCCTATTGGGCTGCTGCTGCTACAACTATATCTACTCCCTGGCTCTCACTACTTTTCGTCACATTCGCCCTTCGTCCCACTATCTAAAATATTCAATATGCAAATCATCAATCAACGATGCAAGCTTATAAGACTTTTAGTATTATATATATTATGTGGACGATTCATAATTTGTGTAAATGACTGCAAACTTGTAATTGAAAAGTAATACACATGCTCAAATGAATTGTATGATGATTTTTTTTCTATGATAAATGCATAGAGTATTGTTGTCATATCTGGGCTGGTGCACCAACCATTAGCCTCTCCTTTTTGAACCAGGTGCAAAAAAGAATTTCTCACCTAACATGCTCCACACTGTTTACCTAGCTCCAGACTCTATATATATATTTATACAAACATTGTGTTTGCATATTTGCAAACATGTTTCAGCTACGACCTTATTTAGGCTAAGCTTCATCTGACCAAGTAATCAGTAGGAAAATAAAAAGGAAAATTATATATATATATATATATATATATATATATATATATATATATTAAACCTTTTCACTTTTCACAATCTGCATAGGTGAAAGATCATTCCCACCAAATTTCACATTCCTAGGCTTAAAAATAGTTTGTGGATAGACAAACATATAGACATTTCATATTGGTATAGATATTCAGAGATTCAAAAACAGCTTACCAGTTGGATTTCCTGGATTGATAATCACAATAGCTCTTGGTATGCAATGCTCAGAACTGGCGGCAAAAGATCTTTCTAATTCAGCCGTGCTGAGCGCCCAATTGTTATCCTCATCGAGATAGTAACCAATCTGTAAACAAAAGAAGCGGTGCTATTTTACTTATAGGGCGATCAAGTTAATTGTGTTCATGTAAAAGCATTATTTTGTACTTACTCAGTCATATTTTATCTCTGACGCCCCGAAAAAGAATTTTAAAATATCAAGCAGAACTTTAATTAGAACGATTTTTCCATTTCGATGTTCAACCTGTATTTGTGCCCGAGCCGACATTTTGGGCTGTGAGCGGTCGGTAGAATAGACAAGGGGACACTTATCTGCCCTTAGTTAGCTAACCGGCCACTAACCGGCCACTCCGAAAATCGCAGACTCGCCATTTCATATAACTCTTATGGAAATGGAAAAATCGTTCTAATTAAAGTTCTGCTTGATATTTTAAAATTCTTTTTCGGGGCGTGAGAGATAAAATATGACTGAGTAAGTACAAAATAATGCTTTTACATGAACACAATTAACTTGATCGCCCTATAAGTAAAATAGCACCAAAGAAGCAAACAACGTAAGTTCTATGTAAATATATTTTTTCTGAGAATAGATTCTTAAAAAAAAAAATTCTTTTTTAAAATGGATAACTATTAATGTGTAGCAGTTACATATTTTGATGTACTTTTTCTTTTCATGTGAATAGACAGCTTTTATCACTGAATAATTGTCTTGGCGTATGAATACAACTTGTTGGACTAGTTTTTCAAAGCGCCAACACAAGTGTTTTCTCACTGACAGTTGTAGTCAGACAGTGGTATGAATCTGAGGTGCTGAGGCTGGTCCCTTCCAACTTATCAGCCGAGAATGAAATGCGCCAGGATGTGTGTCACTCTCCTTTTTTGTAAAGATTACTATTGGAGGTTTTTGTTTCCTTTTCGGTATTGCCAAAATACAAAATATGTTTTGTTAACAACAATGATGTTGTCTTTTTCATCTGTGAATCGAAGGGACATTCTATCAAACTATTTCGAATCAGACAGACTGTCGACCTCAAATAAAACTTTACTTAGAATGGTTATGGATACCTAATTACCACTCCTTCATTTATTCATAACTAGCAGGGCTACCCGGCATTGCCCGAGGCTATAAAAACAAAATAAAAGAGGTTAAAAATTGTGTGTAACATCTTTATATTAAAACTTCCATCTCTCTACTTCTCTCAATCTGCCTTTCTATCTTTCTATCTTTTTTGCACATCCCTTTCCCCATCATCCCTCTTTAACCTCTGCCCAGCCCACCATTCTCTATTGAAAATAATAATAATGCAAGTCATTCACCTCTCGTTTATATAATAGATAACAGTTTACTTTCAAGGAATGAATTTTTAAATTTTAGATAATATTTATCCAGGGCAACGACTTTTAGCTAGACATAATATATATAATAGATGAATGCTAGACATAATATATATATAATAAATAAACGCTTCAACGCATATTACTCTTCTGATATGGATCAATCTCTTACATAGACCTGAAAGTGTCCTATGATTTATTGTTCGTCTTTAGCGGACCAGATGTTGCGTTAATCTTTTTCTTGATAGATTTAAATAATATTTTATTCATCGAAGTAATGGAGATTAATATAATTTACTGATGGCTTAAATTTCATTAAAATCAGATGTAAAAATAAAACATTAGCACAGGGAGACCTTTAAAAGCATTCAAAAAGGTTATAAACCAAAATACTTTAACCCTTAAATGCTTTATATTGGTTTGAAAAAAAAATTATCAAGTGAAAAATGTTTCATAGGGGTAATATAAAGTAGTATAAATGATTTTTAGAAAAAAAAATATTTACTGAACAAAAATAAATTATTTTGCAAATGTGCAACAAATGGCATAAAATTTTACATGTATAGCAAAACACTACAATAGTAGTAGTGGTGGTAGTAGTGGTGGTAGGCTTCCGTCGGTCAGAGCCGACCATGGATGATGCATCTTTAGCCTAGTTGTCTTGGTTATCTGCTCGGCTGGAGAGGAACTGCTTTTGTCTGGAAATACCAATACGAGAGTGACAGTCTCTGTTGCAAAGGTCACAAACATGTTTGGTCTCTGGACCGTTACCATAGATGCTCTCCTTTCTGCGTGTGTGCTTTGCTGCAGCAACGTTTATCTGCTTTTCCTCCCTCACTTTCAGATGTTGATTCAGGGGTCCGTTCCATCTTGAGCGGTCATCTGCTATGCTCTCCCAAGACCCAATATCGATGTCGATTGCCTTCATGTCTCGCCTCACAATATCTTGGTATCAGAGTTGGAACTGGCCAGTAGGCCTCCGCCCAGACGCCAGCTCTCCATACAGAATGTCCTTTGGAATGCGTTCAATCTCCACACGGTGGACATGGTCCAATCAGCATAGTCTGTGTTGCTTGAGGGGGGTGAATATGCTCAGAAGGCTTGTGCAATATACAACCTCTGTGATGGACACCTTATTCTGGCAAGATATGCCAAGGATGCGGTGGAGGCTTCGCAGGTGGAAGATGTTGAGTCACTGCTCCTGTCTGGTGTAGCAGTGTACTGATGATGTAGGCGTTGTACACTGCCATCATAGTCTTCACTGTAAGCTTGGGGTTCTTCCACAGTCTGGATGTGAGGCGAGCAAATGTTGTAACTGCTTTCCCGATCATGTTGTCAATTTCAGTGCCAAGAGAAAGATTGTCTGTTATGGTGGACCACATCGAGTTCATAATCATCAATAGTGACGGCAGGTGGTATATCTGATAACAAAACACTACAATATATGCATCTAAATAATTAGAATACACTAGAGAGTCATAAAATAATTTTTACTTATATTATAATGACCAGATTTAAAAGTTTAGGCTCTTTAATTAGACAGATTACACACTCGCCTGTGACATCAAATATACTGATTACCTATTTAGCGTGTGTGTGGATGCAACATCATACTAATACCTACTCACACTTTCCAACAGGCTCGTTGCAGATGTGATACAAGTTTCAGTTTGACACATTTTCGTTGAATATTATATTAAATAGGCTTTTTGTTGGAATGTGTCATATTTGAAACAAAAAGCATAAAGGTTGATGTAATAAAAAATATATACTCTTTTGACAAAAACTATGTGAAAATAGATTTTACAAAACTGGATTCATAAACTGAATTCATATTGGGATTTTTACATGTTCCAGAAAATCAGGTCGGCTGTAAAAACTGTTTCCTGATCACGTGATGTGACAAGAGTGAAGCAACAAAATAACGGTTTAGTTATAACAAGTTTTTACAGCTTAATAAGAGATAAGAAATGAAGTATAAGAAGAAGAAAGGGTGGTATTTGCGAATTTAGCTTTTACATTTTGTTCTGATAACAGTTCTTAATGTTTTTGGTGGGTTTGGGTTAGGGTTAGGATTAAGGTTTTGGGTTAGGGTTAGCTAGTCCATGTAGATTCAAAAGGCTTTAAATAGGAGAAATCAGAGCCCCACAGTAAAACATGCACGGCCGACAGCTTTTGGAGCTAGCAGTATCTGTGATTGTTCCGTATAAAGCAGGAACGAAGAAAGAGACTGTAAATTTGTTGCAGATGTGTTTAATTACGGCTTGTGATTGGTTGTTTTTCAGCAAATCACAGGGCACGTGACTCTGTTATAACAATTTCCTATATAGAAAGGTTTTAATTTTTTTGAGGATTAAAATGATTAATATCTTTAGGGTTAGGGTTAAAATGCTAAATATCTTTAGGGTTAAAATGCTAAATATCTTTAGGGTTAAAATGCTAAATAACTTTAGGGTTAAAATGCTAAATAACTTTAGGGTTAAAATGATAAATAACTTTAGGGTTAAAATGATAAATAACTTTAGGGTTAAAATGATAAATATTTTTAGGGTTAAAATGATAAATATTTTTAGGGTTAAAATGATAAATATTTTTAGGGTTAAAATAATAAATATTTGCTCAAATTTTGAGAATCAATTTAATTTTTCCTAATGTAACGATAGTTTAAATCTCTTTAACATCAGAGTCGAAACAATTGCAGTTGATTTTAATCTTCATAAGGGGACATAAAACTGATGCAAAACTGTCCTGTTTGCAGAATTAATTTTACCCATCCTGAGACAGGTATTTTTCTAGTGTGTGTACACACACACACACACACACACACACACACACACAAGCAGTGCTCCCCAACATCCTAATTTCGAAAAATTATATAGATTACAGAAATTTATAGCTTCGGTGGGAATAAATTTATCGATAAATGAAATGGATTATGACTGAGCAATTTTTGAAAACGAGGCTCTGAATTTTGTAAACAAACATGGCAACAGCTTGCAGAAAAAATGTGTGTACCTTTTTCCATATTGTTGTGTTCTTTATGACCGTTTAAATGTAAAGATGATTTTTTTTAACTGTAAAATTAAGATTTTTTGCTTGTATAAATTTGTTTGAGATGAAACGGTTGTAAGATTATAATAAATGATTACTTAACACTGTTTTGGAATTTTGGGATTGAAAATATATATTAGTAGGGTTTACCCGACGTCCTAATTTTCATTAATTATGTAGATTACAAGAAAAAAATTATAAGAAAACCTAAAAAAATACGCTTAAAATTGTTATTTGAGATGTTTATGTTTAGGACAAAAGCAGAGTAAAACTACTTTTACCTTGATGAGAGTCGAACTTAAAACCTCTGCCTTTAATTAGGGCATGCTAACTGTTTAAGCCATCAAATACATTCTGTTTAAAACCAGAAGAGCTGTATTCGTTCTGCCTTCCCTTTTCCTCTGTCAGCCAAATGCAATGAAAGAAAGGAGAAGGAAATTCCTTCTTTTTACCGGTTAACAGCCAAATATTTGTCTGTTATAAAATTAGTATGCAGTCATTTGGATAGCAGTATCAGGACTTACGACTGAAATATTAATCAGGACTAAATATTAAAAATCGACGAAATTGATTGAAAACAGCATTTTTCTTTTTAACAATATGGACCAATATTTGCTCTATTTGACTAACAAAACAGATTTTTTATGTACCTTTTTGTTAATAAAACTATCAATCACTAACAGAGGGGGATCCTCTTTATTTTATATATAAGATATATATAATAGTGAGAAGAATAAAAAGATTATATATATATATATATATATATATATATATAGAGAGAGAGAGAGAGAGAGAGAGAGAGAGAGAGAGAGAGAGCGAGAGAGAGGGAGGAAGAGAGAGAGGGAGGAAGGGAGAGTATCCTCATCTTAAATCATCACAAATATACAACTTAAAGTTTTAAGTAATTCCAAGATTGTCTTAAAGTTATTCTAATAGCAACAAAAAGAGACAAACTTACCGGATGAGCATTATATTCTGCAATTGTTGCTGTGTAGAGTGGATACTGTGGAATGGGAATCATAACACCTGCGCGTTCATTTCCTGATTTACCTGTCATCAATAATTTCATTATCGTCTGAAAGTAAAACAAAGCATTTGGTCATGTAAGCATTTTTAAAACAACTTTGCAATTTAATACAATGTAATGTAGTAATATTTGCATCGAAAGGTGTTGGGAATAGATTATTTTCTGTGCACGTGGAATCCATGGCCCGTGTGTATTATCGTATCGATGAATATGGCACATGTGTTGGAAAAAATAGATGTAAAGAAAGTTTGTTAACATAATATTTGCATTTATTTGCAGTTTGTTGACATATATTGTAAACGTGAATGGACATTAAAGGCAGATTAAAAACATGGCTAGACATGAAAAGGATGTAAACATAAACTAATATAATTAATGAATAAATTAATTTCAAACAAATCTATACTACATTTGTGGTGTCTCTCTGTCTGGGTACGAAATTGAAAACAAAGCCCGAACACAATTATCGTGGATAAAATTTTACAAAGAATCAAATGGTAGTATAAATTAAAACCTCATTAATGGGAATTTAAATATACCTTTCAAAGAGTTTTTCACCCTAGAGCCAAGTTGTGGTTGCCACGGGACCCAGCAAAAGATGTACCACAGGCGTTTTCATCTCATTATAAGAAAGGCAGCACTCTGTCTGTGTTTCTGCTCTCTGGAACAACCTACCAGAGGTAGTGACGATGTCTATCATATCCAGGTTTAAAGTTGCCTTGCACAAACATTCAGATGGTATTCAGACATACACATCTTCTAATTGTTTTTACATGGCTTGTTGCACTTTGCTATTTTTTGCCAATAAATTTGATTTGATTTAAATTATTAATACTTCATATTCACTTTATAATTAAAAATTGTCCAACTGACAATCTCATTAACCCTTATCCTCAAGTGGCCTCCAGTCCTTGATAAGTGGTGACCAATTAGTATTAACAAAAGAAAATGAACTGACAGAGGTTCTTATAGAGATGTATGGATGCATTCAAAGAAGAAGACTATGCGGGTACTATGTAATGTAAGTTACAAAACGAGAAACATTTTTTTAAAGGTAAAAAAACTTTCAAATCCTCCTCCTCCTCCTCCTCCATTTTATTGTCTTCTTTTCCTAAGTCTTAACGTTTTCTGTCAGCTTTCAAACTCAGTCTCCAAGTTTGGCGGTTTTGAGGATTGATTCCATTCAAATTCCAGTGTCTAAGATCATTGTTGACGGGTTGCATCCAAGTTTCCTCGGGTTGTCTAACTCTCCTTCGGCCTTCCACCTCAAGGTCTTCGTATATTCTTATTTAAGAGTTACTACTGTCAATGTGGCCAAACCAATGTAGCTGACTGATCGTTAGGAGTTCATCGAGCTTTGGTATATTCAGCCTTGCTAAAAAGGTATCAGAGCTGATATGCGGACTCTGATCAAGCCTGAAATTGCACATCCAACTGATCATTGCTCTGTCATTACACTGAAGCGAGTGAGGACTGGGTGGGGGTCCAGCACTCACCTCCATACAATATCATGCATCACAAAACAAAGATAAATTAAACGCTTTACCTTGATTCCATCACTGGCACCAGCAGAAAGATAAATATTTTCAAATGAGGCCGGCTGTCCATCCCTTTTGGAGATATAATCTGCAACATCTTTGCGTATTATCTGCACCCCAGCACTGTCACTGTAGGCCCCTGGCACAAGAAAAAAGAATTAACAAACATTTACAAAAGATCCTGGCAATTCTCATAAAAAAATTTCAAACTTGGATGGCAAGGTTATTGAGGTTGTCAAGAAGTTTTGTTACCTTGATGATAGCATTGGAACACAGAGTGGAGCAAGTGCTAGTGTGATTGCAAGAATTAGGAGTGGATGGAGTAAGTTCAGGGAATTTCTGCCGGAAGAGCATTACCACTATCAACCAAGGGAAGAGTCTATCAGGTATGTGTACGCAGTGTGATCATGTATGGAAGTAAAACCTGTGTGAGTTGAGGACATATGTTGCATGGAGCGAAAAGTGTATGTAAATGATATGATGAATGTGTAATGTGAGTCTTAAAGACAGGCTTAGATCTGATAGTCCCAGAGGAAGATGAAATCTGGACAGTACAGGGAGATATGTGCAGAACAGGAGACTTCGATTGTATGGTCACATTTTAATGAGACCATACCATCGAATTCTCGAATGGATGAGAATTCTTGGGTTAGTAGATGTAGAACAGTTGAGATAGCAGGTCCAGTTCACAGGGGAAAACCAAGGAAAACATCGGAGGAAGTAATAAAAATAGACTTGAGAGAAAGAGAGATAAATAAAGACCTGGCCAAAAATAGGTTAGTTTAGAAGTCAATTTCTTAAAGCCAATGTATGCCAGCATGTAAAACGGACGTTAAGCTGATGATGATGATGAGGCGTAGATTTTGTAAACAAATAATCTATAGACGATAATTTCTATTCAACCCATAGATGAGGTCCTAACAGTTCAGGTCAAAGTGGAACTAAGGGGTGACTCCACTTCATACTGCTCCCAAATTGAATTCTGACCACTGGATGCAGTCCCAAGATACAATGGTGTACAGAGAGAAGAACAAAGGGGCAGTGACACCGGACATCCAAATTAGAGCGGGGGGGGGGGGGTCCAATCATATTCAAGCTACTTCTCTTTCTCATAATATTTCTCAGTACTAGGACTTATGCTTGAATATACACTCAAGGAATTGGCCTCAGGCATCACCAGGTATTCACCAGACGAAAGATTGAATAAGATTAGTGGAGGTCTGTTAAAGGAAAAAGAAACAAAGATTGGCCAACAACTACAATTATACTGTTAGATAGAGAAGGGGGCTTAAAGATTCTGGGGCTCTGAGTGGTTGAGCTAAACCATGTGTTACGAGAAATATTTGAAATATTTTGTGTTATGTAGCAGATGCTGGTATGCAGGATGGATTGCTTCCCTCTCCTCACGGACAACTTAAAAGAGAAATTTAAATAAAAAGGTTCCTAGTCGTCTATTCTATAACTCGTCAGCTGACCAGTAAATTGGTGAGCTGGATAAATTGGCATTGTGAATATTCGGTGTGTCCGTGTTCTTCTATCCACAGCTAGAAAGAAATGCATTCCAAGATGGATACATAGTCTTATGCAGGTCCATACGAAGAAGCCACAATCACAAAGGAGTGTCCAACAATCACATCACATGAATTTTGAGAAAAAAAACCTACAGAGATTTTAGTTATTTGTAGTTTTAAACAAAACCACGTGATTGGTTTTAAAAATGGTCTCAAGTATTTGATACAACACTCCCCACACTCAAAGTCTTTATTTTTTAATCTATATTTTATTTTTAAAAAAATTTCTTTATATAAATTTTTTTTTTTATTTATTAAAAAGTTTTTAAAAAATTTTATTTTTATTAAAAACAATATTTTATTTCATTTAAAAATTTTATTTAAAAAAATAAAAATTTTATATTAATTTATTAAATTGAAAAAAATTTCTGCTCAGAAAAGATCTACAAAAACGATGTTTTACAAAAAAATATGATAAGTTTTATGTCTTTTTTTAAACAATCTATATATTTGGTGCCGTGACCATATATGCATATACCCATCATCATATATCAAGATTATGATATATGTTTTATTGTTAGAATATTTTTAGAGATAGCCTGTTTCGGTAAGTAAGTAGAGGGTCCATTTATGGTAAGGGTTAAAGAATTCAAAATGGTATGACTCAGATCCAGGAAGTATTTTTCCAAAAGTAGTATCTCCCCCATTACACCAGAGTTAATCCCTGATGCCTAAAGTGACAAGAAATATGGAAAACTGAAGGAGACTGGGTTATTTTTGTCCTTGTCGTTAGCGAATAACAGTGCATGGGATCCTAGCTACAGCTTGTAGGAAAACAAATCAATAAAAACAACATAACATAATTTTACATGTTAGATAAATTGTCAGATTTTAAAAGTTGGACCCAAATAGCATTTAAGATGACATATCAAACTTTGCGTTTGACGAGCCAATTTTCATTTGTTATTGTTGTACCATGTTATTGGCATTATAATTATGTACTTTACTACAGTTCATTTAAAAATATTATGTAGACCTATTCTGAAAACTACTGATATGGAGACATGTTTCAATTATGACCATAAAATCAAAATCAGTAAGGGGAAAAACTAATTTTTAATTGAAGAATATAAATAGAGTTGTCTCTCTTGCAACTAAAATTTTATTTCCTTCTCTGTAGAAGTTTAAAAAATGTGCAAACAAAAAAAATTACAAACTAAAATGACTATACTGCATCCCGGGCAACACCGGGTAAATACAGTTACTATATATTTTTTAAAATGATTATCCTTTATATTAAAGACTAGTTGGAATATGGCCAGTGGCACACGCAGCAAGAAACTATCATAACTTGTGAACACACAACCCCGACAAACATGTCTACACTAAACAGAGTAAATAATTCTTCTTAGTTGGAACGTTCTAAGAAACACAGGACTCACAATTACTAACCTCACATACGAGGCTAATGAATTCCAACCATATGAGAGAAAAGATATCACAATAACTTACTAACTCTTAATCTTGGTTATCTTAACAAGCTGCAAATTTGTTGGGATCAAATGCATTCGAGGCATTTCAGATGAAACCAAACATTTTTCCTTAACACTGCTTCTTTAAATTACAAACATTTTTTAAAATTTATTTTTTACTTCCACTTAAATTATGAAGAACACAATATGGCATAGACACACACTTTTGACTTTGCATTTACAGATTTTTATGAAAAGAACAAGTTTTATTTACAAAAAGTTTTACTAATAGTCTAAAAAACACAGTTTTATTTACAAACACGTTTTGTTTTACACACATTTTTAATAAAAAATGTTTTATTTACAAAAAGTTTTACTAATAGTCTAAAAAAACTGTTTTATTTACTGTTATATCCTAAATTACATAGGACATACTAAATTAAGAATACGCCGAGTGGTTTGCGTTTAACAGGGATCCGGTAGGAAGTAGAGACGTTTACTCTTCGCTCGTCCAGATATCACTGCCGTCTTATATACGTACTTTCGTATATAGTCAATACCTGATTACTTCCCTTCATGTTAGTTTCGTATTTATGCCAATCATGACCTTTACAACACCTTCCCCTGAAACTGAAATCTTCCCGATTTTAGCTTTAGTACCGTTTCCGTTTAGGATCAGGGCTTAAACGCCTGATGCTTTTCCTTTTTCTGGTGCTCTTCCTTCTGGTCTGCGTTACCTGCGGTAAGGAATTCTGTCCACTCCGTATGGTATGTTCAGGGGATACATTCATGGTTTCAGGTATACATACTGGCTTTGGTATATCAAATGTATCACATAATGTTTCCATTGGAATTTCTTCTGTATTTTGCGAAATTCTGGGACGGATTTGATTTATGTGTCTTTTACAGACAAAACTTGGGCCTTGAATGGTATAAACCATGTTCCCAATTCTTTTCATAATGATCCACCCAATGATTTTTTTCCATTCTGAAAATTTTTAAAATACACTTTGTCCCCTGAGGAATAGCACTTTACTTTCAAGTTTTCTCCTTTAGAATTTTTCTTCTTTCTCAGGTCTAAATCGAAGATAGATCTAATTTTTCTAGCAAACATCAGTTCTGCAGGGGATGAATTAACATTATTATTTGGGTTCGGGGTTACCCTGTAGATTGCTAGAAATGTTTGAATAGTTTGCTCATCTGTGTCCATATTCAGGTTTTTCTTTATTGCCCGTTTAAATGTGTCCACAAATTTTTCTGCCAACCCATTCGACCTAGGATGGTAAACAGGTGTCGTGATATGTTGAATATTCAGCGATTTGCAGAATTCTTTAAATTCGTGACCTGTAAATGCTGTACCATTGTCACTTACTATGGTTTTTGGTACACCAAAACGGCTAAAGATTTCGTTAAGTGCATTTACAGTGTTCCTTGCAGTTGGATGTCTGGTTTTAAATATCTCTGGCCATTTAGAGAAAGAATCTACTACAATTAAGTAGAAAAAAACATTTAGAGGTCCGGCATAATCAATATGTAGACGTGACCAGGGTAGGTCCGTTTTCGGCCATGGGGTCGTTTTTACTGGCGGATCTCGGGCTGCTAACTGACATCCTTTGCATGCTTTGACACAGTTTTCTACTTCTTTGTCCATACCAGGCCAATATACGTATCCTCTAATTAAGGATTTCATTCTTGAAATGCCAGGATGACCTGTATGGAATTCCATTAATATTTTCCTTCGTAATGCCCATGGAATTACGATTCTATCAGCATACATAAGTACACCTTCACAAATTGAAAAATATGTAGTTTGTCCTACTTTGTTACTTTTGTCCCTCAATCCTAATTGAGTTTTCATTTTCTTTATGAAAATGTCTTTTTCAGCTTCTCTTTTAATCTCTTCAAGGGTTATTGGAAGTTCACGTATCATATTACACATTGAACTTGTACATTCGCTTTCATCTTTAAGAGCAGCAATTACTGTCTCTTCGAAACTTTCGTTTCTTTTTGGAATCAACCTTGATAGTGCATCCGCGTGTCCTAACTTTTTCGATGACACGTGCTCCATCTTAAACTGATAGTTAAAGAGAGTTACAGCCCATCGCTGTAGTCGATTTGCGGTATGCTTAGGAATGTCTTTCTTTGATCCAAATATCGTAATCAAGGGTTTATGGTCTGTTTGCAATGTGAAGGTCCGTCCATGGAGAAATCGATTATACTTTTTGACTCCAAATATTATCGACAGAGCCTCCTTTTCAATCTGGCTATAGTTTTTCTCAGCTGCAACCAAAGTTCTTGATGCATGAGCGATTGCTTTTGTTGTTCCATCCTTTTGTTGTTCCATACTTATGGAGTAATGCAGCGCCAACGCCGTAATCACTGGCGTCCGTTGCTAGTACTAACTCCTTGTCTGGATCAAAATGCGCTAATGCCAAGTCTGATAGTAGACATTTCTTAATTTTTTGGAAAGCAGATTCACATTCCTTATTCCAACTCCATTTACTACCCTTTTTTAGTAACTCGTTAAGAGGAGCTCTCAAATTATGCACATTAGGTATGTATATCGCGTAATATTGAACCAATCCCAAAAATGATTGTAGCTTCGGTACTGAGTCTGGAGCAGGCATCTTTTCAATTGCTTCGGCCCGTTGTGGATCTGGTCTTCGTCCCTCTTTGTCGATTATTTGACCAAGGTATCTGATCCTTTCCATAAAGAAATCGCATTTCTCCGGGCTCAATCTGAAACCAAACTCCTCTATTCTCTTAAATACTTCTCTGACGTGCTTCTTGTGTTCATGCAAATTTCTGCTCTTTATCAGGATATCGTCAAGGTATGCCATTGAAAATTCCAATCATGCGAGCATCGTATCCATTAACTGTTGAAACAGAGCAAGGGCGACCGAACGGAAGTCTTTTTAGTTTAAAAATACCCTTATGCGTGTTAATGCACAGGTACTTTGAACATTCGTCATTGACTTTGATTTGCAAGTATGCATCCGAGAGGTCTATTTTGGAAATTTTTTTTCCTCCGTTTAGTTTTGAGAATAGATCTTCTGCCGACGGAAGGGGGTAATTGTGGTCCTGCAAACAATCATTAAGGCCCGTCGAAAAGTCAGCGCAGACTCTTATTTTGTTATTCTTTTTCTTCACATATACCGTCGAACTTGCCCAATCCATGTGGTCAACCTTTTCAATGATGTCTAATTGTTGAAGTCTCTCCAACTATTTCTCTATTGCGTCCATCGATGAAAAAGGTACATTTCTTTTAAGTTTGAACACTGGGGTGGCATTTTTCTTCACCTCAAATTTTGCTTCTGTTTTCACACAGTATCCAAGTTTTTCGGCAAAAACTTTTGGGAATTCTGCATTTAAATCGTCCATGAAGCCTTCTATTTGGTTTGATTTCTCTGTGGTCAACCTATTACAAAAAGAATTAACCGGTTGTTCCCATAAGTTGAACAGGACAATCCAATCCACTCCAAATAGACTTGTGTTCCTTCCTGGTACTACGTACACTTTGGACTTGTGTGTTTGACCACCAAATGACACATTGCACCTCAGTTCTCCTTTGAATTCCAACCTTTTGCCGCACACACTCTTCGCCATCTTGCTGGTTTCTCTTAGTTCAGGTCGACCGATCCTTCTCCAGATATCTTCATCTATGATGCTAATGTCCACACCACTATCTAGGAGTAATGTTACAGGATGTCCATTTATCTTTACATCGACATATTTACGCCTTTCGCAGCTTTTCTCTTTCCTTGTGCGAAGCGTATTAACTTTGTCGGTCCTTCGTTTTTTCTTCTGGTTACAATATGTTCCCTTGTGGCCTTTGAATCCACATTCGTAACATATCCTATTCCTGAACCAGCAGATCTTTTTGGTGTGTCTTGTACTTCCGCAGCATTCACAACTTTGGTCCTTGTACATTCTGGGAGTCTTTTGTTCCTGGGTCTTGTATGTTCTAGAGGTCCTTTGCCTTTTTACATGTTGTATCTTGTAAACGCTTTTTTCTTCAATGCGGGTGTTGTCTCTTTTGATATTAATGAGACGTTGACACTCCTCGGTTACTTTTTGTAAAGTTACATTCGGGTCCGACTCCATAATTGTCAGGATCCGGGATCTGACATCTTTGTCCCTTGGAGCTGTGAGTCCTTGTACAAAGATTAAACATTTAAATAAATCTGCCGAAATTTCATTTAATTTAAATGATTCCCATAAGCAATTTACAGTACATGCATATTCTAAATAGTCTTCGGATTCCGACTTCTGTAAATTTAAACATTTATATCTAGAATGAAAAAGGTTGTCTCTTTTATCAAATATTCTAGATAAGGTATTAATTGTCTCTTCAAAATTCACTTCCTCCGGTTTTTTGGGTAAAATTAAATTAGCATACTTGGTGTTTTCGTCCGTGCCCAGTTTTTGTAGTAACAGCGTAACTTTTTCTTCGTCGGTCCAGTCCGAACATCTTTTTGTAAAAACTGTTTCGTACCTTCTATAGTATGCTGGAAATGTAACGCCAGTATCGGGAGAGTAGTGAAATTCTGACAAAGAATTTGAAATACCCTCTGCAGAAAAATTAGTTTTCTTCCCATCTGTCGACGTTTGAATTAATTTTTCAAAATTCTTTTGTTGCGTTAACATTTGGCGTTGAAGTATTTTTGTTTGCTCTTGTTGTGCCTCTAA
The DNA here is from genome assembly GCA_963556195.1 of Sepiola atlantica. NCBI lineage: Eukaryota > Metazoa > Mollusca > Cephalopoda > Sepiida > Sepiolidae > Sepiola > Sepiola atlantica. The sequence continues at coordinate 99,713,231 of OY744530.1, forward strand.
AGTTTTTTGTGTCCATTCTTGCTGCTGCAGTAGCTGTTGTTGTAGCTGTTGTTGTTGTTGTTGTTGTTGCTGCTGTATACTTAGAGTTAACGCCTTCGTCAACTCAGCCAATTGCTCCAATTTAGCTTAATTACAGTACAAAATATCTTTCCAAAGTTTACAACAATAATTTCACAAAAAGTTCGTCAATATGCGTTTTCGTAAATTAGTAACATAATTTTTGCAAAAATAAATGTTTCACAAAGTTTATACAATTTAGCAACAGTCTTTTACCAGGTAAACTTTTTCACCAAATAATTTCAGACAATAAAACGTTTCCAAAATTCGCACAACAAATAGTTTCAATTACTTTAGACAAAGCAATGAACAATTATTTTTCACAAAAATACGGCTGCATTTGGGGAAGAGAAAAAAAATATAACAATAATTTCTGAATTGTTTAAAGAAAAAAATCGTAAGCGTACTTTTTTCTTTCGAAATTCGTAATCTCACGGTGCAGGTTTCGAATTCAGCTTGTGCTTCCCAAACATTTTTTCGTCAACATACAGATAAAGTTCACTTTACCTTAAAATTGTTTCGAGTACAATTTTTTTTTTTACTTTCCCGAAGAAATCCGTACTTTTTACTACTTTAGGTAGCAAAATTCGCACGTGTCGACTTTTTTTTTTTTCTTGCCGTCCTTGCAAATTTTCTTAAAAAAAAAAAATCCTTGGATAGTACGGTAATTTATCTCTGTTAAGAGAAAAAAAATATCCTCGTTCGCCACTCTTATATCCTAAATTACATAGGACATACTAAATTAAGAACACGCCGAGTGGTTTGCGTTTAACAGGGATCGGGTAGGAAGTAGAGATGTTTACTCTTCGCTCGTCCAGATATCACTGCTGTCTCATATACGTACTTTCGTCTATAGTCAATACCTGATTACTTCCCTTCATGTTAGTTTCGTATTTATGCCAATCATGACCTTTACAACATTTACAAACACGTTTTGTTATACACACATTTAAAAAAATGTTTTATTTACAAATGTTTTATTTACAAATGTTTTATTTACAAAGCTTTGTAAATTTTGGAGATTTATAAGAAATTAAAAAAATATATTTTTATTTATAACATTTTTTATTTAAGCAAAATGTATAAACAAATGGAACCATCATATTTAAAAAGAAACATTAAAATAAAAGGATGTTGTGCAGAGATGATATCACACTATTTGAAAAGGGTATTTTTGAGTGCCCCAAGAATTCCTTCAAATAGGAATCCAAGTGAGATTTCCTACAACCGAACATTTGTATTAAAAAAATATGTTTTTAAATATATATTGAATTGTTTGCTATAAAATATTTAATTCATCATAAGCGATGAAACTGGAAATCAAATGTAAAAAAAGAAAATCTGTGTTGAGATAAAACGTGTCCTTTGGGTTGTTGCTCATTCTGAGGTGCCGGAAATCCATTTGATCCAAAATTTGCTGTCAATAAAAGTTGATGTATTTTTTTATGGATTTCTCATTCTTTCTGATAATTGCATTTCCATTTACAATTTGTATGAACTACATTGTTAATTTATTTAATTTGCTTTAATTCCCTACAGAATGATGGAAATTTGCTCATATTTTGAGAATCAACATAAATTTGGATCTTTTACCTCAGGTTTAAAAATCAAAGCTAAAACATATGTGTAGGTGTGTATATGTGTGTGTGAGGAAGAGGGAGCCATGCTCTCTCAGATACCTCCTTTAAGAGTTGTAAAAGGTCCCCACCCTCAAATACTTGAAATCAACCAAAAACATACTGCTCTGTCAAACACATGCCAGCATGTAAAACAGATGTTAAACTGATGATGATGATGATGAAAACTAGGTCAAAATCGATGTTACACCAGGAGTTCCCAAACTTATTTTGCTTGTTGACCTCCTGAGAGCTATTTTTTTTTTTTAACATAGTTCACCCCAAACAAGGCAGGCCGCCACTGTAGACGTAAGGGGCTACTCAGAAAAAAGAGAGAAGGTTTTTTTTTTGGGGGGGGGGGGTTTCAACCTAAATTGGGAGCTGCACAGCGAGATGTCTGTTTACATTAGTTTCAAATTTCTGCATGTCAGTACTGTCAGGGAAACAGGGGGCAGGGAAGGAGTTCCAGAGGTCAGCAGCACGAGGAAAGAAGCTATTGGAGTAGAAAGCTCTCCGGCATCTGGGGACCTCCACAGTGAATGAATGGGATTTAGCTGATTGTCAAGTTGGTCTAGTGAATTTACGTCGAGGGGGCACCAGAGTAGCCAGTTCATCAGAGCATAATCCATTGAAGTATTTGTAAAACAAGCACAAGGATGCTACATTGCGGCGATGGCACAGGGACTGGAGCTTGGTTGATCTCATATACGCATATATAATTTTTGTAAATAAAACAAAATAAATAAAAACTAGATAAGTTTGTTTTTTCGTGGGCTGCCTTAAAGCTTCTGGAGACCCCAGTTGAGAATCTCTTGCACTGAAAAGAAAAGGGTTAATGTTATGAGGTTAAGTCTTATTTGAGGGTCTTAAAAGGAAACAAATGACAATAATTTTGCGCAATTAAACTACGGTTTAAATTTCATTAAAATCAGAGGTAAAAAAATCTTTTCAGTTTGGCGAATATTCCGGCTGCCTTAGGGACCCCTTTCTAAGAAATGTGATAAATATGGCCTCCTTACCACAATCTGTAAAGCTAAGGGATTATTCTTATCAAATTTCAGTTATAGCCAAATAGTAGTTTGTGACTGAACAGACACATGAATCTCTCATATTAGAATAGATTTCTTATGTCCAATTTCAAAGAACTACTAGAAAATCTCATTTAAGCATTGCATGTTTTAGCGTTGTCGCACAGAATATTTAGATTGCGCCAGCTCACTTACCCACGCTCTTTCCGCCACATCCATTCAGAATCCGCTGGGCTCTGTCTTTAGCATCTGATGGGAAATTAGGGTCAACCATTAATTCAGGGTGTACACACAATGCCAATACCTGAAGAGGAAACAACAACAAACAGAACTTGTTAGAAAAACAAACAATTCCAAGTCCTCAATTTTGAACAAGGTTATATAATATCATTTGAGATAGAAAAATCTATATAATGAAAGGAAGATTATGTGGGTCTAAGTAATTACTTACTGTGATTATTTACCCTAAGTTATGTGCCCTCATATTTTTCATGATCACGGTTATTTGGTGTGTTGACGTAAGGAAGGGCGTTCGGTCGTAAAACTAAGCACTAAACAAAATCGTGAATGAATACCTAAAAAGGCCCCCAGTACCCGGCAAAAAGGGGTGCTAAGAATCTCCGGGGAAGGCAGAAGAAAAATAAGTCTTGGAATGACCAAAATAGGAACCTTGAAAACAAAATCAACGGAGTTATTGACGTGTGTAGGCACCACAACATTAACATTTGTTGCTTACAAGAGACAAAGTGGAAACTATGTCAAGGTTATTGATGGCGACAAGATCTGGTACAGTGGCAGCAAAGATGGTGCAAATGGAGTCGGTATCGTTATAAGGCAAAGCGAAGTGGATGTAATTTTAGTTTATGCTCCATGCTGAAAAGGCAGAATTCTTGAGTCATCTGGAAGACGTGACAGCCAAGACTCCAACATACACAGACCTTGCAGTAGTGGGCGACTTCAACGCGCATATCGGTTCAAATAACGAGTTTGAGAACATCATAGTTCTCTACGGGTTCGGCACGAGAGACACAGAAGGATTAGATGTACTAACCCTGTGTCTCAACCATGATCTGACAGTCTGCAAAAGTTGTTCCAGGTGTCGAAAGAGTCAATAAATTCACCTACCTAAGTAACACAATTGATTCCAGTGGATGAACTGACACTACTATAAGATGATGTATATCTGCCACATAGAGTCTTCAGGCAGCTGTCAACAATTTTACAAAATGCAGGGATCTCATTGTATGCGCAAGTAGCAGCATACAACACACATGTCCGACTTGTACTCTTGTATTGCTGTGAAACATGATCAACAACGAAACGTCAGAATGGCTGCGTCGCATCAGATGGAGAAAATTGTCTGTCTCACTCTACTGGCCTCCATGAGAAAGTATGTCGCACAACAACGTTTCAACTAGTTTGGTCACATCACTCGCCGTCAGTCATCCAAAATGCTCTAAAGTGTGTTCCACATCAACGTTGATGGCTCAAAGCCACATGGTAGGCTGCTTGATGATGGCCTGATCCTGGCAGACAGCATAAGCAAAATGGCAACAGACAGGAAAAGTTGGAAGTCATTCATGAAACATCTAACCTCAAACTTGAGACAAGACGAAAAAATGAAAATAATATAATAAAATAAATTGTATTTAGATGATAGAAATCTTTATTTGCAAGATGTAAATAAAACTTGATCAGAGTACCGCTTGCGCTCTTACATCTATAGAATTAAACTAACACTTACCGGCATAAGGGCCTCAACTGGCATCCATCTCATGGAGGAGTGCTTGTTCAAATGAATGAACATTTATACACTAAAATGGCCACTTGTGAATCTCAGCCAATCAGAACACAGAGAATGGACTTTCCCTTCTGAGCATAATGGAACATTCTAGCCTTATCTAGCATTATCTTGCTGCTCAACAGTCTGACTTATCTTGCTGCTCAACTGGTCGTACAGTTGAGCCTTAAGCATCGACTCCATATGGCGCTACGAACAGGATATATGGATCCTGAAGATTGGGAGCAGTACCTCCTCAAAGCAGGGATCTCTGCTAGCTCAGCTCGAACTTATGCTGTCACATTTGCAAGTGAAAAAGCTGACAAAAAGGAACCTGCAAATGATCGATCGGGCCATGTTAAAAGAGCTAGGGATCGCGACAATGGGAGAAGCTCTCTCAACCTTAAAGAAGCTAAGGAACTCTCTGCTGAGGTAACATACGCTAAAGCACCAGCCGCTAAACTGCCCCAGCTCCATCTTGAAATGACTCCCTCAACAATTCAGGATTGATTGGGAAGTATTCACCAAGATGACGGGTATGCCAACATCTCAGGCCAATATACAGCTATACAGTTCTGCTGATGAGTTCGTCCAGAATGCTATAGTCAACACTCACCCTAAATTCTTCACCACTGACCCAGACAAGCTACTAGGAATGATAGAGGCATTGGTCACTCAAAGGTCGAATCCCATCGTTCATCGCCTTACTTTTGCCTCCATGTCACAGGGTGAGACTGAGACAATACAGAACTATCTCGTCCGTCTCCGGGCCACAGCCCTAGACTGCAACTTTTTATGTCCTCTTCGTGAGCATGACCTGTCTAACATGTACATCAAGGACCAGCTCATCAGGGGAATAGCAAACAATACCCTCCAAGCAGACCTGCTGGCCAAAGCTGGAACACTTACAACTCTCGAACAAAATGTTTGCCATTCTGAGGCGTTCGAATCGGCATTGAAAGACCAAACTTCAATGACTGACACCTCTGACATGGCTATTGCACGGATATCTACGTACCGCAAGCAGAAAACCAGTGCTCAAGCTAATAAAGGTCATGTTAGTATCAGCAACTTCGCAAAACGTGATAACTTTCAAGCTTGCATGGGTTGTGGTAGCCATTATCATGGTATCCCAGGAACAAGCTCTCGCCAGTTAAAATGTCCAGCATGGGGTCAAACATGCAGCACTTGTGGGAAACTTAACCACCTTTCAAGAGTGTGCCGAGCAAAGAAACCCTGTATTGAAATTGACGAGGCTCCCATGGATTCTCTTATCGCTCACATCACATTTAACCAGACAAGGGATACATATATGACCGCAAGTGAAAATCAAATAGCAGAAATAGATGCGTATGTTATCCCATTTTCACCAAATCCAGATCCCAGACAAGCGAAGAACATCCCTGGTGACTACCGAACAAAGCTGAAGAATTTCCCTGATAGTGGGGCCACTATATGTCTAGGGGGATCAAAGCATCTGTTTAACATGGGGCTCACAATGAATAACTTAGTACCATCAAGAAAAATCGTTTGGACTGTGGGAGATTTCACAATTGTGTGTCAGGGATGGTTACCTGTGAAATTCGAAGTTTGTGGAAGAACAACCAAGCAAGCCCTTTACATATGTGATGGGATCCAGCGACTTTATTTCAGCAAGGCAGCATGCATTGATGTGGGAATGCTGCCTGAAGATTTCCCAAACCCTGCGGCAACATTTTCAACCCAGGCAAATATCGCAATACAACACATTGAGTATGTGAATCAATTGCCAAGTCACTCCGAAAGTCTTCCCTTCACCCCAACGGAAGAAAACATTAGTAGACTTAAGGATTGGCTCCTAGAGCATTTTGCCAAGACAACGTTCAAAAACAATGGGGTGTTCCCATCTATGTCCGGCCCTGCCGCCCATATTCACCTTAAAGAGGGAGCGGTCCCAAAAGCCAGACACAACCCAATTCCTGTGCCTTATCATTTCAAGGAGCAAGTACGACTCGCACTTTGGGATGATGTTAAAAGAGGCATTCTTACTCCAGTGCCTGTTGGTACCCCTACCGATTGGTGCAGCACTATGGTAATCACTGCAAAAAAAGATGGAAAACCAAGAAGAACGGTGGACTATCAGCATTTAAACTCGCAGTGCAAACGAGAAACACATCACACTAGCTCGCCATTCCAATTGGCATTACAGGTGCCACCCAACAAAAAAAAACCCGTCTTAGATGCAATGGATGGTTATCATTCAATCCCTCTAGATGAGGAATCTCAGCCACTTACAACTTTCATCACGGAGTGGGGTCGTTTCATGTATCTCCGCATGCCTCAGGGATACTTAGCCTCCGGTGATGCCTATACGCGTAGATATGATGAGATCATTAAGAACATTCCTCGCAAAGTGAAGGTCGTTGATGATACGCTACTTTTTGACAACAGTATAGAAGATGCCTTCTATCATACATTTGACTACCTATCGCTTTGCGCAAAAAACGGAATTGTCCTTAACAAAAATAAATTCCAATTTTGCAAAGATGTGGTTCAGTTTGGAGGCCTTCAAATAGCATCATCAGGAGTAGCCCTTTCCGAGAATTTACTTAATGCAATTGCCAACTTTCCTATCCCAAAGAATATAACTGATGCAAGGTCTTGGTTTGGATTAGTTAACCAAGTAGCTTGGGCACATTTTCTAAGCACCATAATGTCTCCCTTTCGAGACCTTGTCAAACAAAATTCATGCTTCATTTGGAATCAGGATCTCGAGAATGCATTTTTCACATCCAGGCAAATCATTGTGAATTTTGTAAAAAAGGGTGTAACGACCTTTGATATTAACAGAGCAACCTGCCTTGCTTCAGACTGGAGTAAAGAAGGTATGGGTTTCCTGCTATTATAAAAACACTGTATATGTTCCACTAAGAAAGCACCGGTATGTTGTCCTGAGGGCTGGCACATCGTATTTGCAGGCAGCAGATTTTGCACAGATGCGGAGCGCCGATATGCACCCATTGAAGGCGAAGCAGCAGCAATCGCCTGGGCATTAGACAAATGCCGTATATTTATTATCGGCTGCCCTAACGTAATAGTAATAACAGACCACCAGCCCTTACTAGGAGTATTTGGCGACAGGGACCTGAGCAAGATACATAACCCGCGCCTCTTTAAGCTTAAAGAGAAATCACTCAGGTATTTTTTTACCATCCAACACTGCCCAGGAAAGTTGCATCAGGGTTCCGATGCCGTCTCTCGCAACCCAGTCCCTACAATGAGTGCCCTTACATCCCTATCTTCCACACACCCTTCCTCTGAAGACATCCATCTCTCGGATAAAATAGATGCTAGGCCATGAACGATTTTAAAGACAACGATACAATCCTGTCAGCTGATCACGTACGTGCATCAAGCCGAAATGATCCATCTTACACGACTCTGATCAACACAATACAGCTAGGTTTTTCATCCAAACGTTCACTTACTGAACCGGAAATCCGTAACTTCTGGGATGTACGCCATTGACTAAGTACTGACAGGAGCTTAGCACTGATGGATGCGAGAATCGTGGTACCCAAATCTCTCAGAGGAAAAGTACTACGTTATCTACACTCAACCCACCAGGGTGTGGTTGGCATGAAAGCCCGTGTCAATGAATCGGTGTGTTGGCCCGGTATGAATGCATCAATATGCAACTTTCGAGACAATTGCCTCATCTGCACAAGCATTGCCCCAAGTCAGCCACCTGAACCACTCGTATTAACCCAAGCTCCAGATTGGCCCTTCCAGCAGATAGTGATGCACCTTTTTTACGTCGGACATATTGCATACCTTGTCTGTGCAGACAGACTCACTGGCTGGATTATTTTGTATCATCTTAAACCAGGTCATGCCATCACCTCAAAATTAATATCTATTTGTCGGAAACTATTCCACACATATGGCACTCCAGAAGAACTTAGTAGCGATGGTGGCCCACCTTTTAATTCCAACATGTTTCAGCAGTTCCTCAAAACATGGTGTGTGAAGCACAGACAGTCCTCAGTGGCATATTCTCAATCTAATGGCCGAGCAGAGTTAGCTGTAAAAACAGCGAAGAGGATAATTCATGGAAATACAGTCCCCAGGGCTCATTGAATAATGACAGTGTTGCCAGAGCCATCCTGCAATATCGCAGCACCCCTATCCAAGGCATTGGTCTATCCCCAGCACAACTCTTGCTCCACCGCCGACTTTGTGACTTCATACCATCCCAACCAGCACTATATAAACCACATGCAAAATGGATAGTTGAAGCTAGGAACCGTGAGATAAGCTTATCTCAGCGCAATGCTCATCTCACCGAGCGGTACAATTGCACAGCGCATACTTTATGCCCACTCCAAGAAGGAGAAAGAGTATCAATACAACGTGCAAACAATCGTCGATGGGACACAACAGGTCGTGTTGTCGAAACTCTCCCTAACGTTCAGTATCGGATTAGGATTGATGGGTCAGGCAGAATCACTTTGCGAAACCGCAGATTCCTCAGAAAACTTGCAACACCTGTAATTCCAGTCCCTATTCCCAGTGCTTCGACTGAATCTCCCAATCCAACGCCTTGTGATTCCCATACACCTGGTACACCATTGCCGCATAACAGAGGAGATGTAATGACATCGCCGAGGCACCCAACATCACCCAGCACTGCTAAACCAATGCCAGTGAAATCTGCCCGGGCATTGTCCAGGTTACTCCCCCACAATCAACCAGGCCAGAAGGAACTCATTCTTCCCCAAAGACCATTGCGTTCGCGTACTGAGGGGAGGGGGGAGATATAGAATTAAACTAACACTTACCGGCATAAGGGCCTCAACTGGCATCCATCTCATGGAGGAGTGCTTGTTCGAATGAATGAACATTTATACACTAAAATGGTCACTTGTGAATCTCAGCCAATCAGAACACAGAGAATGGACTTTCCCTTCTGAGCATAATGGAACATTCTAGCCTTGTTATAAACAGGTATTATCTTGCTGCTCAACAGTCTGACTTATCTTGCTGCTCAACTGGTCGTACAGTTGAGCCTTAAGCATCGACTCCATAACATCCATGGGACAGTGAACAGGAAAAGCAAAGTTCTGTTAGAGTTTTGTTGAAATATTGAAAGGAAAACTTGACTAAGACAAGTGACCTCCCCCAACTGGCAGAAAACACGAATAACCAGAACGTTTCACATATGACTAACACACATACATCACAAAATAATTTTCCCATGAACACCGATCTGAACAACATTAGGCTCTAATGTCAACTATAAAAATGGGAAATTTTGCCTGTTTATATTGAACCCAAAAATCACTCGCTTTGAGCCACTGATTGAGCAAAAGGAATTTTTTGCATGACCCAAAATGGCTCACCTCTCTGTTTGGAATAGCCAGCATCTCCCTTTCTAACGCAGACACAGCATGCAAGTCATCAGCGTTATTATCTCTGGGGGCAGGGTTCGAATCAGCTCAACCACACAAGATTTTTCTTAAGCTATGAGAATTTTTACTGCCAAAATGGAAATTAGTATTATTTGTTAAACTTTAATTAATAATGCGAATATAATGTAATTATTTTTTTAAACTAAACTTTTTCTCAACAAAATTAGCATCTTAAATATACTTTATGATACTTAAAAATTAAAAAAAACAACTTTTATTTACCCCAAATAAGACAGATTGCGACTGAGATGTAAAGAGCTACTGTGGATTAGGAGCCAGATTTATAGGGGCATACTAAGTGGGGAGTTGTGCAACGACATGTTTGTTGACATTACATTGAAATTTTTTAATTTTGGTACAGTCGGGGGAGCAGGGAGGGAATTCCAAAAGTAAACAGTTCGAAGAAAGAAGCTACTTTCTGGCAACCTCTACAGTGAAGGGATGTGATTTTGCTTCTTGTCGGGTGTGTCAGAAGTATCAAGTCAAGTGCAGCAAATTCGTCAAAGCACATTCCATTGAAGTACTTCAAAACAAGCACAGGGATACAACATTGCGGCGATGGGACTGGGGCTGGAGTTTGGTAGACAGTGTGAGACATATTAGGTTAGATGCTCTTTTACGGACTTTGTCTAAGAGGGAGAGACTAATGGTTGATTCACCAACCCAGATGTGGCAACAATACTCCATGCATGTTTTATTTCAAACGCAAATAGGATATTTTAAAATGCAGAATAGTCAAAGCATATTTAATATCTACAATCATTTTTATGGTTCTGCTAAAATCTATTTTTAAAGTAATTAAAAAAAGAAGGAAAATGAACATTTTGAATGTCTTTTTACGATATAGCAATCGAATAAGCAATACTCAACTTTTTTCGTTTCTTTTCTCCGTAGTATAGACACCACACACAGAAAGATCTAAAACAGAGCTTCTCTCCTTTCACCACAAACACTCGGATCCTCGCTTTGCCCCACTTAAAATGGATGGAACTCCTTGAGGAAGACCCCTGTTTTAATAAGCTTCTAGAACTGACGTTCACCCCAGATCTGAAGTGGTTTGGTTTGGCTTGTTTTATGGCATATCAACCATCTGTGGGTTATTTAATGCCGAATAAAGTTGTCAAATATATTTCAATAGGTAAGGTAATTATTTATATTTTTAGAAGACATTACTCTTTGAAGACATTACTCTTTGAGAATAACAACACCCAAGCTGAAAAAGATTCTGACAATACCACAAGCAAGCAATAGACCTATACCACTAGTTTTGTGTTGTTTGAAATATATTTGTCAAATATAATTCCATAAGTAGGGTAATTATTTATATTCCTAGAAAACATTGCTCTTAGTTAACCAGAATACATTTCTCTTAGTTAACGAGAACACATCGCTCTTAGTTAACCAGAATACATTGCTCTTAGTTAACTAAAATACATTGCTCTCAGTTAACTAGAATACATTGCTCTCAGAAGGAAATTTCACAGTGAAAGCAGAAACATTACTCTTAGAAAGGAACTTCACAGAGAAGGGGCCGCATTACTCTCAGAAAACACCATTCAAAGAAAACCATTGCTTCTTTGGAAACATTACTCTTTGGAAACATTACTCTTTGGCATTAATAATCTTTTTTGTTCTGAACGTGATTGACCGCTTTCTAGTATCTATTTGGGGAGAAAAATAAGATAAAAAAGGGAAAAAAGGTTTTGATTTTTTGAAGAATCAGATTGAATAATACGGTTGGGGATGAAATTATAGATACTAGGGCATGACGTGAACAGCCAATTGATCGGATTGGGCCTCTCCGACCTCCCGTTTAGCCAAAGTAAGAACCTGAAGTGACCAAGCCATGGACCGCTCAGTCACCAGGATCCTGTCTTAAGACATCATGGGTCGTCACCCACAGCCAACAGGTGGCCCCATTTTCGAGTGGGGAGGGGGGCTCTTACCCCTCTGCATGTGGTTGCAGTTGGCAAATTTTAAGGCCTGCCGACAGGGCAGAGATCTGAAGTGGAAGACCTACATTAGATCTGTTGCTAAGGTCTCTGTAAAATGGTTGGATCATTCTAGCGTTCAAGTTGGATTTAAGTTAATAAAAGAAGGAACATAATTCCCATTTGGGTCGGGGAATTCAATTTTCTGAACTGGATGTTGGGAAGAGAAGAAGAAAGAAGAGATAGGAGAGAAAACGAGTTGTGAGCTGTGAGCCGCATTATTTTTGACGAGTCGATTATTTTCATTTAATTCAGTGAAATTTATCTTTAACGGTCCCATTGAAGTCAGAGTGAAAACGCTTCCCTGATAGAGTTTCAAACCCCTGTTTCACATCTGAATTCGATTGAATATAAGACAGTGAAGAGATTTTAAAACAATCCGATATAAAAATTATATTTGTCAATACCTCTATTTATATAAAGTTTCAAATGTGTATATGTTTATATATTTGTATCTACAGGATTAACTAATTAACCGATCATTATGAATTTTGGTACACAATTGCTAGGCGTAAGGCTGAGTAATGTGGCCTATATTAAGTTTAATTTAGTTTTATGCAAAGAAAGCAAAGAGAGAATGAAAGCCTTTCATGAAAATTCAGATATCTCCTATTTTTGTGAAATTTTAACCATATGTATTAGACAATTCATAAATATTCCCCAAATTTCAGTTTCTTTAGAGTCGTTGAAAGCGTTTTAGATGCCATAATATGGGCACAGCCTCCCATTTGAAAATTAAAATATTTCAGATTTGCATTAAATTTGATCCAGTCATTAGACACCAATTAAACAAGATTCCCTGAATTTCAATTACTTCTTAAAACCCTTAAATTTTAGACATTTTCTAGAATCAAAATCATGTAATGGATTTTGATCACAATTTGAATAAGGATTCTAGACATAAGGTTTAGTATCATTATATCTTGATTTTAATCTTCTCAAAGGGACATAAAAGTGGTGCAAAACTGTTCTGTTCGGGGAATTAATTTTACCTGTCCTGGGACGGGTATTCTTCTCGTTTACAACAAATAAAAGTTTTTATAATAATTTGTTTTTATAAATTTGGTTTAAATTTTGGCTTTTTATTCGATTATTTTATCTGATTGTAATTAAAGAAGACATTCTAATTATGTAGTTTTAAAAAGATGTTTGATTTAAATAATTATTTTACGTTGTTCTTGACACTTTCGAACATTTTTTATTCTTAAAATGATCAATAGGATTTAAAAATATTCGTTTTAGTTTTCCCTTTTTAATTTTTTATTTCAATAAATATTTGATTAAATATAAAAATTAATTCAATGTATATTTATCAAAGTTATTTTCAACACAGCGATTTTTACTGTGTCTGTGGAGAATTCTATTGTGGTTTTGAAACTTTAAAGCTGTCAATTCGAAATTTTTCAATTTGGCTTTTTTTAAAAAATGAATATTTGCTAGTTTTGTTTTTTTTCTTCTAAAAGTTTAAACTAAGCATTTATTATTTTATTTACCTCCTCTCCAGGAGGTTAAACACAAGGTCAGTTGTAGGTTTTGATGAAAGTGTTTCTGTGAAATGAACTGGATTCGAACCCGGCACACTCAGGTCTTCAGTCCACGTCGTTAACCACTTAGCCACATAAGCATTTATTATAGTCTGGCAATATCTTCATTGGTGGAAAATTATGAATTTAAGAGTTATCTCCCTTGGTGACTTGTCAACTTTTATGTTATTCACAGGTTTGTGTGTAAAATTCAACTTGCTATAACCTACTTTGTTATTTCTTTTACATGTTTCTTTGGGAGTAATGCTGAAACCTATTTCATCGTAAATAATTTACATCAGTAAACTAGTAAATTACCGTCAACTGAGGCTACTATGACAGGTTTAGGGAGCATTTATTTCTACTGTATCGCTTTATAGGAGCCTATCTTAGTATGGATTGGAAGACAAACTCCTATGATATTTTTGTAACAACACAGACGTCAAACAAAAGGAAAACCATGCTCTTTTTTTAACAACAACGAAAGGTATTTATTTATATTATCAACACCGTTGGGTGTAGGTTAGCAAAAGTTAAGACAGTGTCCGAGTGAAGAAAGGAATACTACAGTGAGAAAGTTCGGCTTCCGAAAGTCTACGAGCAGTTTATCTTCAACTGAAGATAAACTGTGCTCGGGTTCTCCAGTGGACAAAGGCAGGAGAGATGTCCTTTTTCGTTAGTTCCTGGGAACTCTCTAACTGCTGTCTGTGATTTCCGAAGGAGCTGACGTAGTCCTACAACGGACAGTTGAAATTAATATGCCCTGGAAGCTGATTGGTCCACGTGAGACCAAATCACCTCACAGGGGCTGCTCTCTGGGAGAAAAAAAGTAAATGTCAGTATTTATGACTGCTACAGCTCTCGTTTCACAAAAAAAGCCTATTCCCTGAATGAATAACATTTAGGTTTTGATCTTCCTGAAAAAGTGCAGAAAAAAAATTATTTCAGCTTTTTATACATTTTTTAAGTATCATAGTAGCCCTAGTTGAGGGTACCGTGATAACACATTTTATAATACGTTATAACCTCGTCCTTTAACAAGGCACATAAACGTCCCTTGGAACAGACAAAGATGACAACAAGGCACAGCTGTAATAATCAGTGTCACTTTTGTATTTGTTCACACCAGGCATAGATGGACACGAATCAGCAAGAGTTATCTTTGGTTCACATTTTTGTGGGGTTTTCTCCTTTGGCAAAATATAGTCCTCAAGCATACTGTCCAAAAACCTTTTGCACTGGCTTAGCATTGGCAGGAAACATAACATATGTTAGAGTTGTACTATACATGTTACAGTACAGTTTTAGGAGGCAAATAAATTAAAGTTGATTAGTCTTGTATAACAAAGCATTTTTTTCATGGCCGTGTGATTGTATTTTAGGTGGATTTTTCATTAAATCGTAATAATAATCATAGTTTCTTTATTGATATGAACATACATCGAAAACATTGGCAGGGCTGCTGCAAAGATTGGCTCTCTATACAGTAAACTTCTCACACCTGACATTATCCTATATCTCTACAAAGCCACCATCCACCCATTCATGGAGTATTGTTGCCACATCTGGGCTGGTGCATCATCCGCTAGTCTCTCCCTCTTAGACAAGGTCCAAAAAAGAGTTGCTAACTTGATAGGTCCTTCACTATCCACCAAGCTCCAGCCTCTGTCCCATCGCCGCAATGTTGCATCCTTGTGCCTGTTTTACAAGTACTTCAATGGATTGTGCTCTGATGAGCTTGCTGCTCTGGTACCCCCACGACGTAAATTCACTAGACCAACCCGACAAATCCCATCCATACACTGGACGTCCCCAGATGCCGTAGAGCTTTCTACTCCAAAAGCCTCTTTCCTTGTGCTGCTGGACTCTGGAACTCCCTCCCTGCTTCCTTCTTTCCTGACGTTACTGACATGCAGAAATTTAAAACTAATGTAAATAGACATCTCACTGCGCAGCTCCTAATTTAGGTTGACCCCCCCCCCCTTTTTTTTCTCAGTAGCCCCTTACATCTACAGTGGCGGTCTGCCTTGTTTGGGGTGAACTATGATAAAAAAAATTAAAAAATATCCAACTAATATTAAAAAGGTACAAATAAAACAATATTGAGTTATTCCCCTAGTTAAATTGATGCTGGTTCAATCAAGGAAAGGTTGAGTAAGTATGAAATAGTTAAGGTATTATAATGGAGTCCTGGCAAAAAGATGATTGCTAACACACTCATTAAGTGTGAAGCCTCAAGGTTTAACTTATTGAGAACTATCCAAAAATAGATGATTGGCAGTCATTATCTTGATTTGCATGCAATTGTTTTCTTAAAAAGAAATAAAAATGAAATAAGTTAAATTGGACGGTTAGAGAAGGTGGAAGAGTAATTTGTATGGGAGATATGGAAAAAGAATATTTGCTAGGTGGAGTCCATTTAATATCTGGTAAGTAATTACTATCTATAGATATTGGTAAAATTTATATATAGGACGGGTAAAATTAATTCTCCGAACAGTTTTGCACCACTTTTATGTCCACTTATGAAAATTAAAATCAAGATATAATTATATTAAACCTTATGGTTAGAATCCTTATTCCAATTTTGATCAAAATCCATTACATGATTTTGATTCTAGAGAATGTTTAACATTTTAGGCTTAAGCTTAAAGGGTCTTAAGAAGTAATTGAAATTCAGGGAATCTTGCTTGATTGGTGACTAATGATTATGGATGAAATTTAATGCAAATCTGAAATATTGAAATTTTCAAATGGAAGGTTGTGCCTGTATTATGTCTAATAAAAAAACCCTTTAAAATACTACAAAGAAACCGAAATTTGGGGAATATTCATTAATTGATGTCGCATATCTATTGATGAAATTTTACAAAATCAGAGGTATCTGAATTTTCACGAAAAGCTTTAACCTCTTCTTTGCCGTCTTTACATAAAACTAAATTAAACTAAATACAACCCACATTACCCAACCTTATGCCTATCAGTTGCATTCCAAAATTCATAATGATTGGTTAATTAGTTTAGGAGTGAATCCTGCACATACAAGTATATAAAGAAATACACAAATCGAACTTTATATAGAGATATGCAAATTAGTTACCATATAATAGAAATTTGCGAACAAAGTTATTTGGCTCCTTGACTATAGTCTGAAAGTCGGTTGACTATCAGAAGAAGAATCGTAACAGGTGTAAAACATGCTCAGAAGCAGAGCAAGTAGGCCGTTGGCCAAAGTCTGAGCTGGTTGAAGGTCGTGCCAATAATAGACAAAATCTCATTTCTGAATTTGCGACAACGTGTGTGTAGGGAGGGGGGTGGTGTACAAAAGGACTAAATTTTGCAACAATAGTGCCCTTCGCATATACTCAAGGGGGATAACTCTTCTGCTTCTAACACCTTGTTTGGCAAGGGGAGATTTAAAAACTTGACAAACATGTCACAACTAAACGTAACACAACAGATGGTTCGTATCTTTACTTAAAATAGAACAAATCACACAAGCACAACGAGACCCCCTGAAATTTGTGATCCAAAAAATATTATAAATATAAATACTCTAATATTTCGTAGTCAACTATACTTCTTCATTATGAACCAGTATTTACTTTTGTGTAATATATTTTACAGCAGGGCCGGATTAAGGGGCCAAGGGGTTGGGGCCCTGGGCTACCCACCAAGAGGGGACCTGCCACCAATTTTTAACATAATTTCCGATTTCAAAAACGTTTATTTGGATTTTATTTTGTTTAAAACTTAATTTTCCATTCCTGGTACTAATGATACCATAATAAATATTTACGGATTTTAAACTATCAGTTAAAATAAATCTATTGACCATAATAACATCTAAATATGATTTAAATTTATGTTACCTTGTAAAAAGAAAAAAATTAAAATGTAAGCGTTCTCAAACTCAAACATAACTTCGCTAGTTTCAGATCAACTGGTAAGAGAAACAAAGCCTCGATGCTTTTCACCTGTTTCCTGCTTGGTGAAAGAGCTTGTCAGTGTATCTGTCTTTTTTTGTCAACTTACCAAATATATATTTTTAAATATTGTTAATTCACACTATTTAATATTATAAATTATCAATTAAATAATTATAATCCAAATGATGTAATATACACATAAATGAATTCACGTTGTTGTTCTGCCAGCTTCTTTCAAATATATTTTTTAAATTTATAAAAGAAAGTGTTGTCTTCATTCAAAAGATAGAAATGAATACTAGCAACCTAAATTATTTTAAAATGAAACTGGGAATTAGTTTTAAAAATTATTTTTGTATTTTATCACGAATCTCAAATACGTTTTTTTATTTTTGTTGTCAGTTGCAACTGTTAATTAAAAAAATTGTGAATGTTGCATTCAAAATTTTTTAAATTAACATAGAAAAAAATCCCAGATTTCACCCGAGATGAAGTTAAAAGAAAAAACAGCATTGGTAGGGTATAAACCCTACGTACAAGAGATGAGCAAAAAAAAGGCTTGTGATGTAGGGTGGGATTAAGTGAATTAGTGAATCCAATGTTTTTTCACACATATGTGAGAAGTGGAAGTCGAAGACTTTGGCGTCAGTTATTTCTTTGATTTTGATTTTTCATGTCTGTGTGAACTAATAGTGAAAAGAAATATCAAAATAAATAAACAGTGGATGGGGAGATAGAATAAAAGTATAATAATAAACAAGATTCTTGGTTATTGAAACAGTTTAGTTACATTTTCATTTTCTTAGAGACAACTACTCTTAGAAAGACTAGAGGAAATTTTGACCAACATAAATGTAAGTGCATATATTTCTTTTCTTTTTTGTTAACTCTATTTTAAAGAAATTTAAAATGTGTTTTTAGAAAAAAAAAATTACTAATAGCATTTTTTAAATTATTAATCTTTGGATGTTTAAATAACTGAAAATCATGGGGTTCACTTAAGAGGCTATGCCATCCTCCAATATTTGTAAATAAATATTTTTTAAATAAGTATTTATTAATACGCTGTTGTTTTCAAGCAAATGAAATCGATTTATCTACATTAAGTTTTTTTTTAAAGAAGCAAAAACTAGTCTCATTGTTTGGAATTTTTCTTGAAGAACTCTATTCATTTATTGCTGTAACTTTTACAACAAAACAATAAATAACAACACAACTAACATTTTTTGTTTAAAGAAAATAAAACTTAACAAAAAGTAGCCCGTCTTTACAAAAAAAAAAGCAAAATGTTCAAAATTAGTTCAAAAGACAACGTCAAACAATAAAGTTAATCTAATCATAATGTTAATTATTAATTATAAACTTAATTATAGAGTTCTGGATTAAAATTTCTTGTGAAATGTGTCTTTTCTTGTGAGATTCTTTTTAAATAAGTATTATTTGAGAAAGGAGAAATTACTATGTCTCGATGTCTTGCTTCTAAATACCCCCTATTTAGAAGCAATACATCGAGACTTATATTTTTACACCAATATTTAAAAACAATGTAAGAAATAGATATTTTGTAAATTGAAAGAAAAAAGAGGTGCCCTGAATATTCGGCAAATGAAAATTCGGCAACGGAAAATTTGACAAAGGAAAATTTGGCAATTTTGGCAAAGTAGGAAAAGTCGGTAATTAATTAGGGAAGATATATCGATTGAAAAAAGATTTTAGAACTGTACTTGCAGGGGATATAGTCGTAAATACGGGGCTACCCCTATCAATAAAGAACACTTATTGTGTTATCATTTTGGTACTTGTGCAATTTACGGACCGGGCTATTTTTTAGATAAGATTTTCAAGTTAAATTCAATTTTTACGATATCTTTTGTTTATTACATTGTTAGGTAAAAGTACAGAGGAGTTTACAAAGCCCCCCCCCACGCTTCCCCCATGTTAAGAATGGCTTTCTAAATAATGCTATTATTTCAACCCGGTTCGTAATTAAATTACGAGATTAAATCCATCATAATGCATTTAGGTTTCTGTGTAAACAAGTCAGCCGTTTTAATATTTTGTTAATAATTGAAAAAAATATCAATTACTTCGTGTTTGTTTGAAATTTGAAAGGAAATTTGTTTTCCTTGTCATGAAATACATTTCTAATTTATTTTTTGTAACTGTAATTCAGTGTTTTAATCTCGGAGGGAAAGAGGATGTGTTAAAAATCGGCCGTTCGTCGAGTCGTTTTTTTTTACTTCAAAATTGGTAAATCACTGTAAGATGAAGTGGTTAATTCGTCGTTTCATAGCCAAAATGGCGGACAATAAATCGGCTGTATTTTTCTGATTCTTTTTGGAGTTACTCTCACTTTTATCTAAGTATGACCCAACTATTCAACAACGCTTGGAGAAACTTCCGAGAAATGCACAAATGTTAAGCCCAGAGATTCAAAATGATTTACTCTTTTCAGCGCAGAAGGTTCTGTTAGAGGAAGCCGGATATTATGCAGTTTTAGACATCACTAACAAAGAATTACTTGGTGTTTCATTAAGGTTTCTGCACGGAGGAAAAGTCCATGAACGGGCCATTGGTTTCATGGAGCTGTATGACTTATCTGCTGCCAGTATTTCGGAACAGCTGCAAGGTATGCTGCGGTCTATGAACTTGGAGAAGGAGATGTGTGTTGGGCAAGGATACGATGGTGCAAGTGTGATGTCAGGCGAACGTGGTGGTGTCTAAGCGCTGATGAAAAGGGCTGGCTATACAAATGCCCAGTATGCGCACTGTGCATCTCACAGGCTGAATTTAGTTCTCGCATCTGTCACTGAGATTGATCCTGCCATTAAGACATTCTTCGAGACCATGGATTTAGTGTACACTTTCATGACAGGTACAAAACGTCATTCCCGATACCTGGAAATCCAGAAGATGTATCCGAAAGACCTACAATTGGAACTAGCCCATTCATCTACAACCAGGTGGTCTTCCAGATCCTTAGAGTTTGAAAAGTTCTTGCGCCGTTTTGATGTAATTTTGGACACTCTGGCATCCTTTCAAAATGGTCCTGCTGCTGAAACAAAACTTTCTGCTATTGCTCTACTGAAGGCAATTCAGACAAAGAAGTTCCTAGTTCTCCTAATCTTTTTGGAAGATTATATGACTATACAGATGTTGTGACCAAAGGTCTGCAAAAGAAACAAACAAATACGGAGACAGCTATTAGCTTGGTGGAAACACTACTTGAACATGCAGAATCATTCAATACAGAGAAGGTGGTGAAGTATGCATTGGAGCTTGCCACAAAGTACGATATCACGGATATTAATACTTGGCCATCTGAAAGGGCACAAAAGTTATCCGGAAAATTAGATCGCGCATTAGTGACTGGTTCTGTTGGCCATAACTGTGTGGGTACAGTGGAAGATTTTGATTTTGTACTCCGACAGTTTCTGGGGCACATTAGAGGAGAACTCCGTGCTCAATTTGGAAATGCTCAATGTGCAGTGATGAAAGCTGCTGCAGTGTGTAACACGTCATCAGAATCATTCATGGACAGTGAGACGCTGAAATCGCTAGGTCCACTTTTTGGTGTTTTGGTAAAGGAGAGTGAGATGGAAATATTCAAGAACTACATTCAGCGACGTCTCCTTACCAAAGATCTTGGACTTTCAGAATTATTCGAACAATGTGACAGGGATATTTTTCCATCGGTGCATAGAGTATTGCAATTGCTCCTTACCATCCCACAGACATCAGTAACCGTTGAAAGACTATTCTCTTCAGTGAAGCGCATCAAAACAACAATGCGATCTTTTATGTCAACAGAGAGACTGCCTCATATCCTCTGAAAAAGATTTGCTGAGAAACATTGACAGAGAGCGCATCCTTGCACATTTCAATATCTGAAGTAGCTACCTTATTTTATGAACTTTGTTATTATTACTGTGTTTACTATGCTTTATGTGCTTTACTATGCTTATGTTGTTATTTACATGTACCTACCGAAATACGCAACAATATATTTAGATTATATAAAAGAAATTGACATTTTTTTACTACTTATTTATATTTATATATCAGTACACACACACACTGAACCAAAACGTCACTCATATTAGAATATCAATATTAGTTTTACCCCTTCTTAAAAATGCCTTGCCCCCCCCCCCTCAAGTTAGAAGTCTGGCTACGTTCCTGCAACGAGAATGGAGAATATAAATATAATTATTGAACATTAATGTGCCACTCATTATTTAAAACAAAAAATAGAGCAGAAATAAAACCTAAAACGTAAGAAATTATCTACAGATGTTCACGTGTGAATATACTGGATGGAATATCCATATTACAATCTATTATTATACTAAAGCTGAATTAATCAACGTTTGTTTCCCTAACGTTTTTTTCCTATGTATTTTAATCACACAAAATACATGCTAAAATACTCCTCAGTTTTAAAATTGAGTTATTTTTGAAAAACCTTCCATTTTAATAGCTCTAATTAGCCACAATTTGCAAATAACTCAAGGGACCCATCTCTTACTTTCTATCATTTACACCATCCTTCACTGAATTTTGTTTGCCGCCTTGTGCTGATTCTATACAATATCTATTATTCTAGTTCCTGTCTACCCCACTCTCTATAATTAGTCAAATGTATTAAGAGGGTGAATACAAAGATTGGAATAGTCCATTATAAACAATAAGGAATGTTACAATATGTATTTAATACTTATTTGTAAAGATAAAGAGAGAGATAGAGAAAGAGAAAGAGAGAGAGAGAGAGAAAGAGAGAGAGGGAGCGACAGAGAGAAAAAGAGAGAGAGAAAGGGACAACAAGAAAGAGAACAAGAGGGATAGGGAGAGACAGGGAGAGGGAGGGACAAAGAGAGAGAGGAGAGGAGGAAGGGACAAAGAGAAATAGAGGGAGGAACAAAAAGAGAGAGAAAGAAGGAAAGGGAGAGACAAAGAGAGAGAGGGAAGGGGAAGGAGAGACAAAGAGAGAGAGTAGGAGAGGGAAAGACAAAAAGAGAAGGAAAGGTAGGGACAAAGAGAGGTTAGGTAAGGTAAGATATTGCTTAATGGCGCATCAACCCTTTTCGGGTCATTTCATGCCATGAATGTAGAAGGAAATATCCTTCATTTGAGTTTTAAGTCAGTGGGTCATTTATAGTCATTAGTTAAGAGCTTTGCTATTTTGAATTGTTGTCATTTTGGTGAAGGTTTTTATGCTTCAAGTTTTTTATATGTTCAAATATTTAATTATGGTTTTTTGGTTTGGTTGTTTTTGTTTTACGGCATATCGACTCTTTTCGGGTTATTTAATGCCGAATCTGGTCATTTTGGTGAAGGTTTCCACGCTTCAAGTTCTTTTATATTTTCAAGCATCCATCCATGGTGCTTGGTTGAGTGAAAGGGAGAGGGAAGAAGAGGGGAGGGAGGGAAATTGTTGTTTTTTGTTTTGGATTTTGCAAAACATGATTGAGTTTTGCAAAGAAAAACAAAATAAAACATCAATGTTTGGTGGATTTTGAGTCAGGAAGTCAATAACTTCAGACAGTCTGATTTGATAGCGCCAGTACGTTCTATTTGACCCATAGATGGGGTCCTTACAGGTACTACCACTCCGGGCTAGAGTGGACCTGGGAGCAATGGCAACTAAGGGGCAACTCCACATTCCCCACATCTCCCAAATGGAGGCCTCACCACTGGATGTCTTTTAAGGTCATACCCAGGACCGACAAAGAGAGAGAGAGAAGAAGAGAGATAGAAGGACAAATATAGAGAGAAAGAGAGAGGGACAGAGTGAGAAAGAGAGAAGTACAGAGAGAGACAGAAAAAGAGAGGGAGGGGCAAAGAGAGAGGGGTAGAATGGGAGGGAGGGAGGGGCAAACAGAAAAAGAGAATGAGAGGGAGGGAAAGAGAGAAAGAAGGAGAGAGAGAGGAGGGAGAGAAGGAGAGGGAGAGAAGGAGAGAGAGAGAAAGAGAAGTAAACGGAGGGACAAAGAGAGCGAGAGAAGGAGACAGAGGGAGGTACAAACGTACCCCACTCCCTACCTCGCGACGTCACCAGTTCGGGTGTTCCGGGTTCGGTTGGTCACCCGGTACTGCTCGAAAGAAGTTGCCGTTCTGATGAAGGCTGCCGATGTTGAAACGCCTGGTCCAGCAACTACTCACTCCCACGTTGTGTTTGTTTAGATCAGTGAGCAATCAACCGGGTTGGGTCAGTTACCTTGTCTCGCTGTGAAGTGAAAGGTCATTTCGTGCAGAACAGTTGAATGGAAAGAATTAAGTCCGTAACGACTTTGTCTGTTTGGTTAGAATAATTATTTTAAAAAAATAATTAAAATTAATGTACATTGGTTTGTTTCTAAAATCAGAGCGCTCCATATTATCAAAGTTTAACTGTATGTGTTAGTCGGATCGACGAGCGCTAATAATTCTGGGCGTCTGGATCGTTGTCAGTGAAAATCTGTTCTAAGTTCTGAATGAGAAAAGAACATACACAAACTGATATGTTGGGTTCGGTGGGGAAAGTACAGAGCAAGTTCTTTCGTCCGATTCTCTCATAACTGACGGCTTCACCCACTGATGGCATCAGCGGCCGACGGCCTCTCACTAACTCTCCGTCTCTCTCCGACTGTGACTAAACTGTCTTTGTAAATTGTTCTCGCTTGCCTTTTATCAAGACATACTTCACCTCTACCCGGGGAGGGGGGGTTAACGGTGGTCTCCGATTTATCCTGAGAAATAAATTTTATTGCGTTTATCCATAGTTTCTAAAAGTAATTTCGACATAGCTGCCAAATTCTTTTATGACCGTTTATTTCTGCTGCGCGTCACTCAACATAACTCAATTCATACTAGTATCTCATTTTTTGGCAATAAGCTTTATCCCTCCGCATGCCGTCTGATTTCGACAACAGCTGAGAGATATCAGGACTGTCCCACAGCGGCTACCTTTCTCGGACGACCACTTAAAACCAATTGACCCGATTCGAGATTTAACACTCGACTGTAATTCTAACTCTCGCGGAGTTCAACTATCACTCTCATATCGACTTTGAGAAGTTAATTCCGTTTTTTCTTTACCTTTTGATAAGCCCATAAAAATAATAATTCGGTTTCTTTCTCTCATTACCAACTGTGCAATCCATTCAGAGATTTTAAAGTTTTTCTTTCTGTCTATTCATACTAGCGTAGTAATTGCACTATCGACCTTCGTAGGCTCAGGGTCAACTCATACCGGCGCTGCCTGACACTGTCACACAAAGAGAAGGAAAAGGAGAAGGAGGGACAAAGAGAAAGGGAGAAGGAGAGGGAGGCACAAAGAGAGAGAGAGAGAAGGAGAGGAAGGGACAAAGAGGGAGAGAAGGAGAAGGGACAAAGAGAGAGAGAAGGAGAGGGAGGAACAAAGAGAGAGAGAAGGAGAGGGAGGGACAAAGAGAGAGAGAGACGGAGAGGGAGGGACAAAGAGAGAGAAAGAGAAGGAGAGGGAGGGACAAAGAGAGAGAGACGGAGAGGGAGGGACAAAGAGAGAGAGAAGGAGAGGGAGGGACAAAGAGAGAGAGAAGGAGAGGGAGGGACAAAGAGAGAGAAGGAGAGGGAGGGACAAAGAGAGAGAGAAGGAGAGGGAGGGACAAAGATAGAGAGAAGGAGAGGGAGGGACAAAGATAGAGAGAAGGAGAGGGAGGGACAAAGATAGAGAGAGAGAGGGAGAGGGAGGGACAAACAGAGAGAGAGAGGGAGAGAGAAGGAGAGGCAGGCACAGAGAGAGAGAGAGAGAGAGAAGGAGAGGAAGGGACAAAGAGAGTGAGGCACAGAAAGAGAGAGAGAGAGAGAGAAGGAGAGGGAGGGACAAAGAGAGAGAGAGAGAAGGAGAGTGAGGCAGAGAGAGGGAGAGAGAGAGAGAAAGAGAAGGAGAGAGAGAGAAAGAACAATTTTTCGATTTTGCTTTTATTCTTTCAAATTTAACTGGCTTTTTAAACTTAATTTTTTCTTATTCTAAAGATTGTCTAACCAGAGAGTGGGTTTATAATAATGAGACATTTGAAACCTTTTATAAGTGAAAGAAACTGCACCTAAAAATGCGATAAAGCAACATACTGCTATAGTAAAAAGTGTGAAAATAGAGGATGCACAAATGAAACGTTAGGACATATTTCATGTGTCGTTTGCTCATACAATGTTCTGTTTTTTATTCATGGTTTCAATCTCATTAATATCAGAGGTAAGAAATTTGATGCATGTTTCATCATCTTCTTCGGGTTAACATCTATTTTACATGCCGACACGTGTTCGGTTAAAATTGACTTCCCAACTAAACTTTTTCTGGCTGAGTCCTTATTTTTTCTTCTTTCTCTAAATCCATCCTCATCACTCCCTCCCATGTTTTCCTTGGCCTTCTCTTGCCAACTGACCGTTCTATGTCTACTAACTCAAGCGCTCTCATCCATTGATGCGACCAAACCAACAAAGTCTCCTCTTCTGCACACACCTCCCTATACTTTCCAGATTTAATTTTCCTATGAAGTCATTCAATCTAAACCTGTCTACACACTAGACAACCATTGTATTATTCTCATATCATTTCTCTCCATGCAACACATATCCTCAACCCTTAATGGCAAGGTTTTACTTTCATACATCATACTGTGCACACATGCCTGATAGACTCTTTCTTTTCGTTGACAGCGATAATGCTCTGTTCTGTTATCTATGATTTAAATCTTATTAAAATCAGAAGTAAACAAATTTGAAGTATTTTGGGATCAGACGGCTATTTAAAGAATGAACAAATACCCAGATGGGAGTGCAAGTGCAAGTTGGTTTCTGATATAGACTCTAGAACTGGCAAGCAGTTAGCATCCTATTAAAAATGTTTATTAACACAGAAATATAATTTGGAAAAAAAAGGTAAAAATTTTTAGATACGAGCAAAACTGAGACTAGCTGAAATACCCGTATTGAGATGAGTTTATAAATTTGCAGGATGGAGGTCGAATTTCTATTATCTTGAATTATAATTACCATTTTTCTACTAAGGGAGATAACTCGATTTTTGTTAGTGATGAAGTTAGTCCCCTTGAAGCAATAAACAAGGACAATGATTTTGTATTTATTTACTCCTCTCCAGAAGTTAGGCACAAGGCCAGTTTTATCTTACTCCCACAAGTAAGATGTGACCCATGATCGGGTCAGGAAAGTGGGGTTTGAAAAGCCAGCACCCGAGAGGTGAGCACTCTGGCCATTAAAAATTGCCTGGGCAGCCCTGTCTTCATTCCCCGGTAGGGGCGCCTCAGGCAGTAAGCAATAAACTTACTCCTCCCTAAAGAGGAGAGGCAAAGCCTGGGAGGGTGGACCTCCTAGAACTACACAGGACAGACCCATAGACCGGCGTAAATCAAGCCCCAAAGGCCAAGACAATACCAGTCTATGGGGTGAAGTATCCATCGGAACAGATACTACACTTTGATCTTTGTATAAAAAGGAAAATGATGACTTAGTTTTCACTTAGTTTTCACACCAGACGATTGAACAGTACTTGGACGTTTGCATAACTTCTGACCCTGTGTGTCGTCACTGCATCTATCAGACACCATCTCTATTGTCTGCTCTGTTGTTTATTCATGACCCCCCCCCCCATTATATAATATTTGTTTCACATCATAGCACGTCAAAATATCTGACCAACCTTTTCATCCAGTCACTGTCTGTCCAGTTTCGTCTAGTTTTCTTTAAAACAATTTTAAAACTGATACTATATTTATCCTAAGAAAAATGTAAGCAGTTCCAAAATAATAATAAGCTGTATTTTGCTTTTGTGGATCTAGACAAAACTTTTGGAGTGCCAAGATAGGTTGTCTGGTTGGTTTAGTGTAAACTAGAGGCAAATGAGTGATTGGTGAAGATTGTACAGAAATGCCCAAAGTCATGTTAGAATTAACAGCACATTTAGTGACAGCTTTAATGTTAAAGTAGGAGTATATTAAGGTTCTGTACTGAGTTCGTTGCTTTTCATTTGTGTCTTAGAAGCATTGTCCGGAAAGGTTGCCCAGAATGTTGTATGCTAATGATCTAGTACTTGCCTGTGAAATAATGGAAGGTTTACTTGTTAAGTTAAATACTTGGAGGAATGCTACGGAAAGTAAAGGTCTGAGAGTGAATGTCACCAAGACAAAAGTGATTTTCAGTGGATCATTGGAAAGCTCCACCAAAACGGAAAGTTTCCCTGCTCAGTTTGTGGAAAGAGAGTCGGGTGTAATTCAATCTTTTGTAGCACGTGTAAGCATTGGGTACACAAGAAGTGCAGTAGAATTAATGGTAGGTTGAGAAAAGATAACCAGTTTATATGCAAGAAGTGTAAGACAATGGAGATAGATGAGGACAAAGTATATTTGGATGGCGAAGCTATTGAGGTTGTCAAGAAGTTTTGTTACTTTGGTGATACCACTGGAGCACAGGATGGAGCAACAGTTAGGAGTAGATGGAGTAAGTTCAAGGAACTCCTGTATTTACTAATCAGCAGAGCGTTACCACTGTCGACTAAGGAGAAAAATCTATCAGGCATGTGTATGCAGTGTGATGATGTATGGAAGTAAAACCTGGCCAGTGAGGGTTGAGGACATATGTTGCATGGAGAGAAAAGTGTATGTAAATGATATGATAGACGTGTAATGTTAGTTTTAAAGACAAGCTTAAATCTGATGACCTCAGAGGAAGATTAAATCTAGACAGTATAGGGAGATGTGTGCAGAAAAAGAGACTTCGATTGTATGGTCATGTTGAAAAAATGTTAAAGACTTTGCCAGAAATAGGTTAGTTTGGAAGTCAATTTCTTAAAGCCGTCCAACACATGCCATCATATAAGACAAACATTAAACCGAATATGATGATGATTATAATGATGATTAATCTTTATTTCTTTTTTATCCATTGTTTTGCCTTACTTGTGTCACGGATAAAGGAATATTCTGATTTCCAATCTCTCTCCAAAATAATTCTTTATCTTATTTTTATCATTATTTTTCTATATGCAGCTCTGACCTGAGATGACTTCGTCCATGTTTCTAACCAGAGTGGGTCAATCCCCGTCTGCAGTCTATTATTACAATAATACAGAGAACCGCTTAGATGTTTAAAAAAATGATAAAAGTTGGAACCCCCAAAATACTGCAAAGCAATCAAAAACATGCTGTTATAATAAAAACTAAATATAGAATTTACATAACTAAAGTAATGGGCTTAGAAATTTTTTATTATTCATTAAATTCTTTTATTTTCAATAATGATAATAATTGATACTAGCGGGACCCGTGTAAATTACACGAAATGATGTTTCCAATACTAATTATCTTATTTCTAACCTATACATTACTTTGTAAATGCTTTAGATTAAATTAAATTTGGCTCCAATTCATGAGTAGCATACAAAGATTCAGAAGGTCGTTGCTTTTGATGTAAGCGTGACACACAAAATAACACACACGCTATCGTATTAATATGTGTCTTCCCGGTCGTCCCCTCCCTACCTTACTCCCTTCCTCCCCTTCGATGTAGAAAAAAAAAATTGAGGTTGGTTGGAATCGAACTACAAACCTATCGGGCCGACGTCGACAACCGACGTCAAAATCCTACGTCGCTAACCGTTGCGCAAAAGGGAAATACTTGAAACATTACGAAAACTAACTGTCTTGAATGCTTTTCAAAATCTAGGTGCGACACGCATGCGCAGAGCTTTTGCCGGAAGCGTGACACACGAACACACACGCTATCGTATTAATATATAGATTAAGTTTCACACAAAATAAAATAGAAGAGTTTGAGCAACAACCATCTTACAAAGTTGAGAAGATCAATTTTAAAATAAGTTTGCCATAAGAATTTCGATTGCATCACACTTTGAGCATAGATGCATTCGTGCTCAATTATGATTGGCTAACAAATCAGCACAAAAGTTATCATACAACCAGAAGAATACCTGTCCCAGGATGGGTAAAATTAATTCCCTGAACAGAACAGTTTTGCACCACTTTTATTTTCCCTTTATGAAGAGTAAAATCAAGATATAATGATACTAAAACTAATATTTAGAATCCTTATTCCAATTTTTATGAAATCCATTACATGATTTTGATTCTAGAAAATGTTTTAAATTTAAGGCGTAAGGTTAAAGGGTCTTAAGAAATTGAAATTCAGGGAATCCTGCTTCATTGGTGTCTCATGACTATAGATAAAATTTAATGCAAATCTGAAATATTTGTATTTTCAAATGGGAAGTTGTGCTTATGTTATGTCCTCTAAAACCCTTTTAAATACTCCAAAGAAATTGAAATTTGGGAAATATTCATTAATTGATGTCTCATCATACATATTGTTAAAACTTTCAGACTCAGAGGTATCTGAAGTTTCATGAAGAACCCTGTCCCCCTTTGCATGAAACTAAATAAAAATAAATATAGTCCACATTACCCACCCTTACATCTAGCAACTATGTTAAAAAAATTAATGTGGATCAGTTAATTAGTTTACAATTAAACTGTACAAATAAAGATTACTAGTGCCACTAACTTAATCCGTTGTAGAGGGGAAGTTAGTATCAAAAGAATGACAAAGTCGATCCATACAAAAGAATTAATTTTTATTGACAACTTGTTAGGACAACCAAAAGTAAAGAGTTAGTAGAAAGTGGAGAAAGAGTTGTCGTTGTGTGAGTTTGCGTGTGACAGTGTGTAAGTTCAGTAGACTATTGTGTGTATAGTATTGTATGGTCAGTGTGCACATATGTATGTAAACTGGTGTGTAACACATCACTCAATAAAACAACTGTGCCTAACTAATAAAATAACTTTTAGGCAAAATTCAACATTATATATCAACATAGTTACCTTCTATGGCGATACACTGATTCCAACGCGTCTCTAACCATTCAAAGCTTTTTTTGTAGCACGATTTCTCTTTGGCTTCAAAATATGTCTCAGTTTCCGATATGACATCTTCATCGGAACTAAATCTCTTTCTTTGGAGCATTTTTTTGAGGCTTACAAACAGTCAGATCGGGGGCAGATCCAGAGAATAGGGTGAGTGTGGAAGCAATTTGAAATTCAATTAATGTAGTTTTTTTCTTCTTCATTTGTGGCCATTTTTTTTTAGATTTCGTCCTTCCAGCATACCAATATTGCTATATAATATTTACTATTGATGGTTTTTCCTTTCTCAAAGTAATCGATGAACAAAATACCTTTCACATCCTAAAATATGGAGGCCAAAACCTTGTCTTCTGATTTTTGCGTCTTTGGACGGATTTCGCCTGCTGCTGTCCACTCAGCTGACTCCCTATTTGACTCTGGAGTGAAGTGGTGGATTAATGTTTCATCCATTTTCACATATTGATGTAAAAACTCCTTTTTGTTGTGTTGAAGCAGTTGCAAATAATCCTCTGGATCGTCAACGACAACTAACAATTTGTTTATGTGAGTTTTTTTAGTATAATATTGTGCTGGCACAAAATCTATAAAAACTGCATATGTTAATTTTTTTGTATCTCACCAATAAGTTATAAAAAACAATATACATGGGTAAACTTGTAGATAAATCAATTTCTTTTCGTGTGATAGGATTTTATGGATTTATTGTGACCTTATAAAAGTCTTTCCGACAAATATGCTATTGGAGAGTAATTCCACTCCAAAGAATTTAACCCACCCGATATTTTTTCTTAACCGTGAGGGTTTTTTGGCGAGATATTTTTGTATGAAATTTTAGGACATTAATTGGATATCTGACACTGAATAAGTTTATTATTGACAAACAATTTATTGATAATTTTCGGCCATTTTTTGGAAAATATTTTTTCTGATTAAAAAAAAAACAAACTTCATTAATTAATTATTAATTAATGAATGTTTATTTTCATTTTAAAGAAGTTAACATTTCTTTGCAAATGAATTTAATTAATTATTTTCAAATGGAGGCGAAGCAAGATTATAATGCTTAGATTTAAAAAGAAATAAAAAACTTTTAGTTAACTAAACATTAGGGAAGAAGACGTGTTTGATTTTGTTTACGGTTTTGTTTTACGAACTTAACTATATTGTATGTATTATTTAACAAAAGATTATATCTCAAGTATAGATAAAAAAAATTACAGATAAATCTAGAAAAAGATAAAGCCAACAAAATACAAATTTTATTTGTTGGACGCAATTTAGGTTTAATAATCATTAAAAGGAGGAGGGGGAAACATGTTCTGTTCTCAATTAAATAACGGAACCTTTCCTTTCATTTTTGCTATTGGTGGGGATTTCCTTTGTACGCAAAATTTTCACAAAAAACAACATCCTTGTGCTTAATTTGTCAAAATATGTTATATATTTTTAGCAAATAAATAATTTAAAGTGTAGTATCTGTTCTGCTACTACACTGTATCTTTTCTGTCCTTGGTCAGTGAAGGAGAAATCCTCCTAGACTAAGGCAATTTAAATTTTTGTCCCAATCCAGAGTGACCCTTTATGGAGAGCTGGATCTCCCATATTAAAACCCGACATTGTGTCTAACTCTGCCTTAGTGGAAAAACAAGTAAATAGGATCACAAGTAATTAATAACTAAATCATCCCTCTCTAAAATGAAATTCTATTTTATTTTAGGTGATTACATCTGACATCCCTGAAAAACTTGGCAGAAAGACGAAAAAACAAACCAACCCTAAAAGAATTTTTTAGAATTTAGAGTGGGTGGATCAGTTTCGTATATAAATTTATTTATACCTAATTCAACTCCACACCAAGCCTTTCAAAGTGTTCAAAGTTTTTTTCACACTTTTTGGCTACCACTTTTAAGTGTTGTGGAATCTGACAAAAAAAACACCATATTAATTATATGACAAAAGCCTAACAGCATAAAATAAATGAATTAAAAACTAATTAAAAAAACTTTTTTATATTTTACTTTTAATTATCTATTGTGTTTGTCAGTATTTTTCTAGACAAAAATATTTTATTTAACTTTTAAACATTTTTTGGAACTTTATAAATCAATTGTATCCTTTTAAAGATTACTTTAGTGAATTTATGCAATTTAATTTTCTTGTACACAGCGATTATTTTCTTTCAAATATAAATGAACAATTACTACACTTACTCAAATTTCTCACACACACACACACACACACACACACACACACACACACACACACACACATAAAAGAAAATGAAAAATTAGTATTTTCATACGATTGTGTAAAGTTATTTTGTGTTGCACTTCTGAGGCTTAATACTCAGATTTTACTTTTCCCCTAAAAGTTGTGAAAGTTGCGTGACAAGTACTCTACAGAGTTTTACATTGTATAAGAATTTTAAATAGTTTGACATTTGTGTAATTTTACGGTTTGAACTTGATGTTTTGATGTTTCCATTGATGTAATATATCAGAGCAATTAGATATTTGAGAATTCAACACAAATGACCTTACATTAGGTTGTTTTTTGGAGGTTTTGTTCAGCACATTTTGATTTTGAGTAGATCACAAATATGCTGGTAGCATCAGATAATTTTATTTAAGAAGTGGAAAAGAAGATGGAGAAAAAATCAGAAAGTGTGTTAAGGAAGTAGAAATCCATATCAATAATATGAAGGCGCTTTGTTCACTATAATATCAGATAGTACTGAATAAATTTGATTAAACTTAGCATGCAGATAGCTTATAACACTGTTGATCATAGGTGATGCAAAGCTGATTTAGGTCAATTTTGAAGGTCAGAGAAGGCAAAATAATAAGATCAGAAACAATATTTCTCATGAAAGTGAACCTCAAATCAAACAATTTAATTAAAAACTAGCTGTCCCTACTCGGCATTGCCCGGGATGCAGTGAAGTCATTTTAGTTTGTAAGTTTTACTTGTTTTCACATTTTAAAACTTATACAGAAAAAGAAATAAAACTTTAGTTACAAGGGAGACAACTCTTATATTCTTCAATTAAAAAATAAGCTGAGCTTGTTGATTTTTATTTTTATCTTATTCAATAATAAGATAAAAATAAAAATCAACAAGCTCAGCTTATTTTCAATATTACCAGTTTTCCATCATTTTAAAAATAAAGTGTGGCAAAGAAGAGAAACATGTTTGAAATGTGTCAATATGCTACAAGAACCGTGATTTTCACAAAATGGAGTCTTACAGGAGGCCGCCATGTTTTTTTAGTATTGTTCAAGATGAAAAAAGAATTAAAATATCTTTTTTTTTCTTCATTACTACCTAATAATATATTGATTTGAACTCCAAAACGTTGCTAGTGTCATAATCTTTATACAGTAATTTTATTCGAATTTTTGAAGAAACTGTTTACACTGTCGATCTTTACAAATACCTAAGTTTTGTTGTTCAAACACAGAGTATTGATTTACTCCTCTCCAGGAGTTAGGCACAAGGCCAGTTTTTATCTTACTCCCACAAGTAAGATGTGACCCAAGGTCGGGTCGGGAAAGTGGGGTTTAAAAATTGCCTGGGCAACCCCGTCGGCATTTCCCGGTAGGGGCGCCTCAGGCAGTAAGCAATAAACTTACTCCTCCCCAAAGAGGGGAGGCGAAGCCTGGGAGGGTGCACCTCCTAGAACTGCACAGGACAGGCCCATAGACAGACGTAAATCAAGCCCCGAAGGCCAAGACAATACCAGTCTATGGGGTGCAGTATCCATCGGAACAGATACTACACTTTGATCTCTGCCAAAACGAAAGATACCTGGAGAAGGCTGCAGAGTATAACTGCCAAAACGTTGTGAGGATAACAGTCTGAGAAAGTTGAATGTATTTTATATCCAGGAATTTATTTATTACCCAGTATTTATTTGTTGCTTAAAAGAAAATCAATTGTTTTTACAGCAATTGATTGGATTTTTTGTTGGGTCAGTTGAAGTTGTTACAGTTACATAATGAAGTGAGGCTGCGAAATACCGGAGACTGATTGATTGGTGCAGCCGAGTCATGTTAGCGCAACAAGCTTTTTAAGGTAGACTTAAGAGCAGTTAAAGTCAGATGCTGATGGTAGACAGAGGTAAGTTTAAATAGTTCTCATCATCCTTCAAGAACATCTTCTAATGAAGAGAAATGAATGTTAAGATAGCTACCTGCTTGCAAGTGGGTTTCTGAGATTTGTAATTTATTTTGGGTTTTATTCACACCACTTACTAAAGGTCAAAAGCCACTCTAGAATAAGGGTTAATGAGATGGGTGGATTTTCAGTTGAATGATGAATATTATGAAGATTGAAAATTATGAAATAACCACTAGACGAAAGCAAAGGAATATATATATACTAGCAGGGCTACCCGGCGTTGCCCGGGGCGATAAAAAACAAAGTAGTAGAAATTAAAGAGTGTGTGTAACATCTTTATATAAAAACTTCAATCTCTCTTCTTTCTTTAGCCGTCTTTCTTTCCCTGGTCCTCATTATTTCCCTCTCTCCTTCAAACTTTTATTTCCCTTCTTCCCATATGATTCTTATCTTGTTTAAATGTTTTAAAAACTTATAATAATGTAATTCACGTAAATTCTTTTTACTAAATATGTATTTCATGTAACTGTGGATTTTCTTAAAGAAATATGCTATGCAAACAAACAAACATTTTGGATGAAAGTTATTAATTATTCTTACATTGTATTTTTGATCCCGAAATAAAATTATATTTGATTTTTTCAAGACTTTAAACTTGAATTTGAATGCAATTACTTAATCGCTGGCGGCCATGTTGTAATTTCCTATAATTTTCTTTCATAAAATAGTAGCAATAGTTTGATTAGCGTTTGTCGCTTATTTAAAAAACAATACCAAAGAACTAAAAATTTAAAGGCGCGTCCCTGGCGCTAAGAAACGTTAAATAAAATTAAAAGTTATTTCAAATTATTAGGTAATTAAATTAAAATATGACTCAGGATTTTCAAACTACTATAAAATATAATGAAAAATAACTGAAAACAGTCCCCCCCCCCCCGATGAAATACGCCCCAATGGACCCCTAAGGGGTGGGTTTATAGATTCGGGAATACTCTCATCATCTTACTCTGTGAATTTTACATAAGAATACACTTTTATATGTTATGTATATTCTCTAACCTTGTTTTAAAAAACTAAATTGTGTTTTTAAACATGAGTTATCGTTCTTCCTTAGCTATCTTCTAACAAATAAATTTCATTATAAACCATGAATTGTTTTATGAACTTGAGGTATTACGTAATTAAATTACAATATGACCCAGCAATTTCACATTACTATGAAATATGATGAACAATAACTGAAAAGCCCCCCCCCCCCCCGATTATATATGCCCCAATGGACCCCTAAGGGGTGGGTTTATTGATTCAGGAATACTCTCATCATCTTACTCTGTGAATTTTACAGGAAAATACACTTTTATATGTTATGTAAAATTCATTGGCCCGACCCCTAACATTTTCCCCGACGCCCTCCTTCCATCTCTCTAACCCCACCCTCCGAATTTGCTTTTTTACTCTCCTCCAACCCTGAGAAATATTTTAAGTTCAAAAAAAAAAAAAAATTTGGCCCGACCCCTAAAAAATTTGGCCTGACCCCTAAAATTTTCCCCGACCCCCTAATCTCTCCAGCCCCCCTCCCACCCGCCAACATTTTTTTCACTCTCCCACAACCCTGAGAAATATTTTAAGTTCAAGGAAAAAAAAAAAATTTGGCCCAAAACCCCAATATTTTTTGGGACCGTTATACTTAAGAAGCACCAATATTTCTAGGGACCGTTATACTTAAGAAGCACCAACATTCGTTTGAAAATCAAGGAGGCCTCCTGAGCACTGATGAAATCACTCTTACAAGTGCGGATGTGATTGAGCAACCCTTGTTTCACTACACACTCTTAACGTAGCCTTCCTATGATGTTATTGATTTATCCGGACAGAAGTTATGGGATGACCTGATACAACCGGACACAATTTAGGGCAAGACCGGGTACATCCGGCAAGGGATTATGGGATGTTTTCAGTGACTCAGCATTTTTATCGGATTAGTACATAAATGCATTAGATTATTTCCAAATTAATACTATTTAACATTTAAAAAAGTCTGAAAAATACGGGAAAAATGCTACCCTCTGTCGGAAACTGGTCCGGTTGACCCTCAGCAAGTGAATCGTTTTTTGCGATTTTGAGATATTATGATCCCAGGATATGTACGGTGCTAAAGATGTCAACTTTTTGACATGTCGCAGCTTAGTTTTTGAGGAGTAGCTGTACATTACATAAATACATTAGATAATTTCCAAATTAGTACTAATTAACATTGAAAAATAACTGAAAAGGACCCCCCCCCCCGATAAAATCTGCCCCATGGACCCCTAAGGCGTGGGTTTATAGATTCGGGAATACGCCCATCAACTTACTCTGTGAATTTTACATAAGAATACACTTTTATATTGTATCTATATTCTCTAACATTTTTTTCTATAGGGCACACACACACACACAAACATACAGACATTCAATTTTATATATATATATATATATATATATATATATATATATATATTTATTTATTTATTTTGGTACAGAAAAATTAGTACAACATTCGTACCGCCGGTTTCAAGCACAGAAGGACTTAGCCATCCGGCTCTCTTTAAATTTAGTGTAAGGAAGGTTTAATATGGTTTGAAAAAAAGGGGAGAGGTGAAAAGTAACAGTTGAGATATAAACCGGAGATGATGTAAAGAGATATAAAAAATAAAAATTAAAAATTAAAAAATTAAAAAATATTTCTATATAAATCCTGTGAGCCAATATTATGAGTATCGTATATTTGGCCGTTACTGTTTTGGAGTTTAATGATGTGTCTTCTAAAGGAATTAGGGAGAGAAAATGGGTTTAAGGATTATACTTATGAAGATATAAAAAGGTTAAAAGGAACAACATTAATTAAATTCAAGTTTAAATCCTGGATTAAAGGACTTTAAATCAACTCTAAAGGAATTTAAATAAAGATATCATCCGGGCGGTCTAAGGGCAGTAACTCTGCAGGGTTTTTGAATGATTTGTATTCATGATTTAACATTATTAACTAAGGTATACTGAATGCTTATGGGGTGATAAAATCGGTATGCTGATTACAACTGGTTTAGAGATAAGAGTAAGGATTGGATCAGCAAGATTGGATCTGTTTGGGAGATATGGGGGATAAGCATTTGACCGAGAAATGGTGGGAACTTATGGGAGTAATAATGTGATATGGGAGTGTTACCCTCTTAATGACTGGAGAAATATTTTTGGGAAAGTTATAATTATTGCTCTTGAAAAGTAGTGTGGATATAGACTGATTAAGGCGTGTGTTCATATTTTTTAATTTTATTTATATTCATGAGGGGTGATAGTTCGGAAAATTTTCCGGAGTGGAAGTCAGTATTTAATATTGTTTAATCGTTAAATTATTAATTGAGCCGAATTGTTATAAAGCTATAATTAATTTTGTTATGGTAATTTTGTTTTAATTTCTATATTATTTCTTAACGTTATTAACAGAAGATTAAAATAGCGGACTTATTTACAAAGAAGCCGAAATGAATTTTTTTTTAAATAGGAAAAAAGTGGAAATCTCGTTTTATTTTATGTTATTTTATATTTGATTTCAATAAATAAAAAAAACAACATTAATTCAATTCTTGTAGTCAGACAAAAAATACATCTGTAACATGGGAAGTTATCTCATAATTTTATAAGATTATGCACTATCTTGAATAAAGCCATCAGTTTTGTATATCCCAGCTTCCAGAAAGAAAACTGGTTTCAGGAACTTCGACTTAAATTTTAGTTGATAATTTGTGCCTCAGAGGACAGCTCTTTATTCTTGATTCTATAAAAATTGGTAATTAGCAATGAATGGGAAACAGTGACTGACCTGCCGTAGAAATGTGAGGGGCTGTTGTCCAGTTGCATGACAATCACCAATATTGGCACGGATGACCTCAGTAAAATCCTTGGTAACACCCTGTGAAGGAAGACAAACAAAATGCATGATTAATACAAGATGCTACCTTATACATAAACAATCTGATCAAAAACTTAAACTTTTTTTGCACCTTTTTTTTTTATTTACATGCTGGAGCAGATTATTATCATTATCATTATTATTTTCACTTTTCATCTTGTCTCATGTTGTTGATTGATTGGTTTGATTTACGGCATATCAACCTCTTAAGGGTCATTTAATGCCAAAACATTAATTGTAGTATGGGAGTTGAATGTTACAAACGTTTCAGAGGAACATTTCGACTATATCTTGTTATATAGCTTCGATGCTCTTAGAAATTAAAAAATTTTATTCGGGTCAACCTTGTTGAAGATCTCTTTCAGGTTATTTTCTTGGTAATGTCGCAGTCGGATCTGTTTAAAGTCTATACAGCTTACCAGTATATAATGCACTGTGTAGGGTTCTTGGCATGATATCCAGATTAGTGCTTCTTCTCCTTTCAGCAAGTACGAGTGGGTGGCATAAGTGTGCCCTATTCTGAGTCTAGTTATTGTCACCTCCTCTCTTCTCGATATCCTTGTATTGGTGTCTCTTATTCTGACGGTCTGTATCACTTGGTATAATTTATTTTCTATACAGGAGTTCCATAGTTCCTGCCACTTTTTGAGAATATATGTATTTGTTTTTGGTTTTAAGTCCGTATAAGGGATTTTTTCTGTTGTGGGGTTTAGTTATAATGACTCTTTTTCAGCTTTATCAGCTTTTTCATTCATGCGGATACCGATATGGCTTGGAATCCAGCAGAAGATTATTTCTTTATTTACTGTTAGATCATTTATTCTATTCAGCAACTTTGTAATCAAGGGGTTTGTCATTTTTTTCCTTTATTGATATGAGCACTGATAAAAAGTCTGTAAGTATGAGGTATTTTTTGTGTTCTTGGGATGCTATGATATTTAGTTCCAAGTCGACGACAAATACTTCTGCGCTATACACGGAAGCCCCATTCAGGAGTCTTTTCTTTTCTTTTTTCATGGATGGCCGCGCATCCTACTCTGTCTCCATCTTTTGATCCATCAGTATATATTTGTAGGTGTTCTTTGTATATATTTTAAATGTTGAGCAGTTCTTTATGGAAAGTTGAAGGATGGATTTTGGTTTTAGAGTGCGTACTTAGTTTTAATATTATGGATGGTTGTTTAATCATTCAAGGTGGAGATTTTGATTTGATGGATTCATGGATTTTTGTTGTGTCTATTTGGGCTTCTGTGAGGGTTTTTTTAATGCGAAGGCTGTATGGTTTGATAGTATTTTCTCTTTCGTTGAATAATTTTGTGTGTTGTGGATGGAAAACACATTGGTGTGCAGGATTTGATGGGAATGATGAGAGCTTTAAGTAGTATTGTAGTGCTAGTTTTTTTGTCATAATGTTAATGGTGGTTCGTTAACCTCTGTATACAGGCTTTCTGTCTCATGTTGAGGTTAGACGTTTTGTGAATGGCTTCCAACTGTCTGTTGTCATTTTGCTTGTGCCACTCCTTCAAAATCAAGTCATCATCAGCTGATCCCCACCATGTCTTTCATGGGCCATCAACATCATTGTGGGACACACTTTGAAGCGTTTTGGATAACTGATGGCAGGTGATGTGACCACACAAGTTGAGACGTTGTGCAACACACTTTCTCATGGAGGCCTGTACAGTTAGACTTGCAATTTTCTCCATTCGATGCGCTGCAGTCGTTTTGACCTTTCGTCGTCGACCACATCTCGCAGCCATACAAAAGTATAGGTCAGACATGTGTGTTGTATACTGCAACTCTCGCATACTATGGGATTCCTGCATTTTGTAAAATTGCAGACAGCTGTCTGAAGACTCTCTATGTGGCGAAGATATGTCTTCTTATAGTCGTGTCAGCTCCCTCGCTGGAATCAATTGTGTTGCCTAGGTAAGTGAATTCATTGACTCTTTCAAAATAAAAAAAAGAATTAAAATATGAAGACTTACCCCTCTCTAAGAAAAACTCCAGTAATCCGACACAATGATTTCAACAAATGAAATCTAATAGTTTATATATTCTTTCTTCTACTTTCTATTCTTCGATTCTATCTTCTTCTATAATCTATATAACAAAGTAAAGTCAGTCAATTTATCGTTTCTTTGTCATCGATAGCTTTCTTCCTATAAAATCAATATTTAATTCTGATTTGTCAGTTTTTCTTGGGGATCGTTGCAGCATGTTCTTAAGAAGAATAAAATGTAATTTGTGTAAATTCTTTTCAGAAAATAATTTATCCACCTCAACATTATTATAACTGGTGATTAATGATAACAAGCAAAAATAATTTGTATGTTATAACAAATAAGCTGGTTATAGGGAGGGTTTGTTTATTAATAATGTTTATGCCTAGGGGCATTCAGTAGAAGAGTCTTAATATTTTGCTGATCCCTCTTAGTTTATTACTATTTCTGATATAGTAGAAATGACCAAGATTTAACGATAACAGTAGACACTTTTTCAGACTAATCAACAATGAAATACATAATAATACTGCTACAAGATTTTACGAATGTAGATTTATTGCATCCAATTTTATGAATGTAGATTTATTGCATCCAATTTTATGAATGTAGATTTATTGCATCCAATTTTATGAATGTAGATTTATTGCATCCAATTTTATGAATGTAGATTTATTGCATTCAATTCCTTCATTTCTTCATTAATTTTTCAAAGTTTAAGTTTAAACTTATTTAATCATTTTTTAAAAAAATATCTTGCAGATGTGTTTTTTTCAGTATTTTTTAGATTTTTGTATGGAGAAATTAAAAAGAAATAATTTTGCATTATTAATCAGCCTATTTTATTATTTTAATGCTAAATTCAAGAGAAAAATTTAAAATTTTCTATGAAATCCACTTGAAAAAAATAAATACTTTTCTTTCAGCTAACTTAAATTTCAATGCCCCCCAAAAAACAGCTTGTGGTAACAAGCTGCTGATAACATGAACACCTGCTTCTTTATTTTTTATATTGAAACAAAAAAAAGAAAAAAAAGTCCCTTTTCAGTATATTACATTCAATTCTTCTGCAAGCACTACAAGTGATAACAACTCACTTGACACACACAAAAGAGACTTCATTGTATTCTGGCATTTTTAGCGGGATGGTTTAGTTGTGATTTACTTTCTTCTTATTAAAGCAAGATGTGGCACAGGAGAGGAAGACAGAGATATCCAGCTCCCCTGGCTGGCTACAAAAATAGTCAAGAACGATCTGTCGGCATCTCAAGTATGCACACCTCAGGCGATCAGCAGTAAACTAACCCTAGGGGAGGTACTGTCTGGAGGGGAGCATCTCCTAGGACTGGGTTGGACTATACCTCATCCCGACAAAGAAAGAGTCTGGTACTGTTGTGGCAGTTACATAATGAAGATCTATTTCTTTTGTATGTACACGCAATCTCTTACATAATTGGTTAGCTAAAACAGGCATGCTAAGACCCACGTAGAGATACACTGGGCAATTCAAACACTTCTGCGCAATGGGGTAACTTTCAGCAAACATCCGTTTTCGCCCAGCTCATGGGCAGAAAAATACAATTCCAAAAAAAGATGCCATGGAGATGTTTTATCTCCATGGCATCTTGTGCTTTGCCTGAAAACAGAAGATGCGATAGAACTCCAGGACTCAATAGTCTGTCTTTAGCATGAGCTGGATTGCCGAGCAAACTTGCTTTATATTCCTATGTTCCTGTTAAATAAAGTTGATTTTAATAAGGAGATGTAGTTTGCTTGAAGCATTGTGTGTAATTGTATATAG
This sequence comes from Sepiola atlantica, assembly GCA_963556195.1. NCBI lineage: Eukaryota > Metazoa > Mollusca > Cephalopoda > Sepiida > Sepiolidae > Sepiola > Sepiola atlantica. The sequence continues at coordinate 99,755,391 of OY744530.1, forward strand.
AGGGGTATAACAATTGTTATGTCACAACAATTTTTCCGTTCTGCACTGATTTCATGAGATTTGAAACATCCCTCATTTAATAAGGAGGTATTTTCTCGAAATATATTATGGAATACGGTCACACACATTAGATCACTGTGTAGAAGTCCTGACTAATCAAGTAAGTTTTATTTTTTTTTTTTTAATTTTTTTTTAAATTAAAAGAAAAAAAACTTGTTTTTGTCATACTTCTCAATGCCGACACATTTCCATCTCTATGAAGTTGATTTTCTTATAGTGTAGATTTTGATATTTCAATTTTTATTTAGAATTTGATGACCTCCTTTCTTATTGTATTATGCCAGCTCTGTCAGATGCCTACATACGCGGTCGACTCAACAAAAATGGCGATCTCCCATCTTCACTCAGTGACTTTGTGGCTATCGGGCTGATATATGGTTCTGTTCAGTCTTAGGAGCTCTACCTTCCCAGGCTTTACCTTCTCTATGAGAAGGAGTTAGTTTATTGCTAATCGCCTTAGGCGCCCCAACCGGGGAATGCCGACCGGGCCCCCACTCTGGCTTTTTTTTGTAGGCCAGAGTGCACTGTTAGCTTTTCAACCACACCTGACCTTGTGTCCTGGACTCTGGAGAGGAGGTAAATGAAATATGAGAACTCAGCAACGAGACAGGTATGAAGTCAGGAAAGGAGCTCTTAAAAATAACCTAACAATTTAATTCTAGTTACATAATGAACTGGTACAAGGATAACTGGGTCAAAAAAAAGAAAACGTAAAAGATATGTCATATTATTATGTGCCCCATTTTCATCAAAATAAATAAGTTTGTTAACTTATAAAAACAAGTAGTTGTGTCTTTCATTTCTAATGAGGAAATAGAGAGTTGACTTGTGAATCTATTTGTCTGTTGGAGTGAGGACCGGATTATTTCCTTTACTTAACAGGTAAACCGGCTGGCCTTAATTTCACTACATCACTATACAGGACTATCTCATCTAACTACAAGTATTTCTTTGTAATCGGATCCATTGTTTAAGAAACATATTGTATAAATGAGCATGTTAATTTTTTTAACCTGCTGGAATCTTGTTCACATTGGTTTCAATGATTCCTTTTTAGAGTCAGGTACTCACAGGAAGGACCACGTGAAGATTGGCAATATCCTTGTGAAAGTAATGCTATGAATAGGACAAGATTCGAACCCAACACACCAAGTCGTCAGTCTGTGCTGGTATCCACTTCACCACCGCCACCACTCTAAGAAACACTGTTAAAGAAGATCGTCATCTTAAACTATCACACAGCGAAACTTTGGCTAACTTTTGTTAGCTTAAATTTGGTTTTTGTGTGATTTTCACCAAAATTGGGTGAACAAATAAAAAAACGAAAAATAAAAAATAAATAATAAAAATAAAATAAAAAATAGAAAAAAAATGAAAAAAGAAAAACAAAGAAAACGAAAAAGGAAAAAATATAAGATAAAAAAAAAAAAAAATTAAAATGAAATAAGACAGGAAAAAAACGAAAAAAGAAAAACAAACAAAGAACGAAAAAGGAAAATAAACGGATAACAAAAAAAGAAAGAACAAAGAAAACGAAAAATGAAAAATAAAAAAGATAAAAGATAAAAAAGAAAAAGAAAAAAGGTAGCCAGATCGTCTGCATTTTATTTTTATTTTTGCTTGTATATATTTAGGATATTCTAATGATATTCTTATTATGTTAATAACAATTACATATATTTATATAAAATTAGGAGAGTAGAAAGTGGACCTTGGGTTTACTTTCGGCAGCCTTAAGTGGCTTCATGCCTTGTCTGGAGCGATTTCCATAATATATATTTAATATTCTTTTAATGGTATGTATATCATGTAACAAACGGCTATAGATAACAACAAAGTAAAAAGTGAGGGGAGAGGGGGAAGAAGATGAAAGAGGAAGAAATGGACAGTTGAGAACGACAGGGGAAAGAAAGAGAGAGAGGGGAAGAAACAGGGGGAAAAGAAAGAAGAGAAAGGGATATAGAAGGGGAAGAGAGATCTAGAGGGTGCGAGAGAGGGAGAAACAAGGAAGAGAGAAGGGAGAAAAGAGGAAGAGAAAGGGGAAAAGAGGAAGAGAAAAGAGGAAAAGAGAAAGGGGGAAAAGAGGAAGAGAAAGGGAGAAAACAGGAAAAGAGAGAATGAGAGAGAGAGAGAGAGAGAGAGAGAGAAAGGAGGCAATCGGAGAGAGAGAGAGAGAGAGTAAAGAAGAGAGATGACAAAGAAAGAAAAATGGAAGGAAAAACAAACATAACGTGAACGAAAATGCCAATGGAGAAAAAGAGAAAAAGAAAAAAAGAAAAGACTATTGGAATATAGACATTATACATACATTTTTAAAACATATTTTTTACAATTAAAAGTATAGAAATAAAACCGAGTTAAATACATAATTAAATCCAATGTACATTGATCTTCATTCTTTTTCTGACCCAATAACCTGATTAAAAAAAACAAAAACTGCTTCATTAAGTTGATTAGGGTTTACAAGCTAATTAACTATTGGCATCTGTTGGGCGTTCAGAGTTAGCCAGCAGCCTTGTTACTTTGTCAACTGGAACACTTATACATCGCACCAGTAGCAATAAATGAACATTGAATGACCTCAAAACTATTTCTTTTCTCCCCAAGGGTATCCGTGAGTGAATAATACCGCCCCCACCCCCCAAGCCACCTGCTTGCACCAGTTGTAAACAGTTTGTTTTTGTAGAGAGGATAGTGTTCTACAAAAAAATAAATAAAAATCCGACTTTTATAGATACATCATCATCATCATCATCATCATCATCATCAACCGGTTTATTTGTTGAATCAGGCCACAATTAATCCTCTGATGAGGGTGGGGCCTGATTGTCTAGTCTCGAAATCTAAGTCTTCCTCTCCACTCCTGTCTTTGGCAAGGTTTGATGGAATCCATACCCATGGCCTTCCTATCACGTTTGACTACGTCCTCCCAAGTCAACTTGGGTCTGCCAGTGGTGATGTTCTCTGCTGGCACATTCAACTTTCGGACTTTAGCAATCCAGCCATCGCTACTCTCAATGTGACCCAACCAACGCAGTCTGTTCTTCTGCATGATGTCCGTAAGGCTTTTCAAGTCGACCTGTGAGAGCAGGGATTCAAAAGAAACGTACTGTTCAGGCCTCACCAAACAGATCCATCTGACCATTGCCCTGTCATTACGGTGCAGCTTCTTTAGTATGCCAGCAGAGACAGCCCAAGTTTCTGAGCCATACAACAGCACACTTCTGACACATGAGGAGTATACACGCCCTCTCGTAGTTGTTGGCAGGTGTTTGTTTGTCAGGATTGGTAGCAGCTCTCTAAATTTTTTCCAGGCACACTTGCAACGTGTAGCTGCCGCGAGTTCACAGCCTCCACCTGATGACAGCACATCTCCAAGATAACAAAAGTCTGTCACTACTTCCAGCTTATTGTCACCAGTATCCATCTCCGTCAGTGGTCTGCCATCTATTGGTCTTGCCGTGCCGGTGCAACGAAAGCACATAAAGTGAGGATCTGCTTTGAGAGAGCCCTTTATGCCACTGCACCTTTTGTGGACCCAACCTGAACAGTGAGTGCAGATGATTGAGTTGCTGCCAGTTCCTTTCAGACATACAGCACACGGGTATTTTCCTGTTTTCTGTAATAAGCTGAGGTTTGGACGGATACGGATATCCCAAATAATATCAACGTGTACGTTTCTCCCGTTCTCCTGAAAACTAGCCCAGTCTAATAATACGAAACGAGCAGTGAAAAATGGCACTTAAAAAAAAAATATTAATGGGTCACCGCTTATCAAGGCTCGAAAGCCATCGAGGATAAGGGTTAAAGAGATTTTCAGATGGACGATGATCGCCATAGAAAGGATTGGAAACAATGGATGGAATGGGCAGAATATTAATTACGAGGAATTGGTTATCCAGGAGGAAGGCTCAACAAACATTGTTTTACGTTAGATTTGAAGATGACCATGTTGTAGTCGATTGGGAAGCAGTCTCATGGTATCTTGTTCCACAGATGGGATGTTCTAGGAAATAAACTTTGTTCATGGAAGTTCTGTTTTGTTTTTGGTACAGAGAGAGGAGAGAGAAAGAGAGAGAGAGAAAAAGAGAGAGAGAAAGAGAGAGAGAGAAAGAGAGAGAGAGAAAGAGAGAGAAAGAAAGAGAGAGAGAGAAAGAGGAAGAGAAAGAGGAAAAGAGAGAGAGAGGAAAAGAGAGAGAGAGGAAAAGAGAGAGAGAGAGGAAGAGAGAGAGGAAGAGAGAGAGGAAGAGAGAGAGGAAGAGAGAGGAAGAGAGAGGAAGAGAGAGAGAGAGAGAGACGAAGAGAGAGAGAGAGAGAGAGAGAGAGAGAGAGACGAAGAGAGAGAGAGACGAAGAGAGAGAGAGGCGAAGAGAGAGAGAGACGAAGAGAAAGAGAGGCGAAGAGAGAGAGAGGCGAAGAGAGAGAGAGAGAGACGAAGAGAGAGAGAGGCGGAGAGAGAGAGGCGAAGAGAGAGAGAGGCGAAGAGAGAGAGACGAAGAGAGAGAGAGAGAGAGAAATAAAAGTTCTTTGCTGTGGTTTTAAATAGGCAAGTTCTTGCTGTGAATGTTTTACAGGGGACCAGAGATTTAAGCTGTCGAGCACTTATATTCTAAATATGCTATCCTCATTGTTGTTTACTTGTTATGTTTCAATATTTAGATGCTAAGATTAAAATTAAGGAAAGAGTGGAATTTTCCATTAGAAGTTGAGTTAGGCTTATGTATCCAAGCAGTTACGTCACAGACAGGAAGTCGCTAATGAGACAGGGTGAATAATCTCATCAGATCTTGCCTCTTTTTACTGGATGACCAAATAGCGTGGTCAGGTTTTTGGATAGCTGCTTCCACCCATGGGGGATGAGTTGGAAGTATTATGTGTGTATATACATATATATACACTGTAAATAAAAAAGTAAAGCCTCAAAGAGATCGTTAAACCCCAATTGGTTTTGTGCTGTTCTTTATTAATAACGCTTACGGCCGCTGTTATTAAAAAAGACGACAACAACGAGAGAGAAAAGGAGAGGAAATGAATTGTTGCTTCCAGTGAGAAGCCGCCATTTGGATAATGGCATCGAAGAATTGGTCAGCGTAGTGCTACAGTTTTATTCGCATCATTATTCTGTTGGCTTCTTCTAGACACTCAGTTTTTTATATTTCTGAATTTTTGAGATGAGGATTGATAATTTGCATAATTTCTCATCTTGAGTGTTATCATCACAACGTTTTAGTCGCTGTAACCTCTGGCCTTCTTCGGGAATATTTTTGTCAAATCTAGACGGAATTTCGAATGGAACCCTTTATTTAATCCACAGGGGTTGCATGCTCTTGTTCCATCATGACTGGGAGAAGTCTTCAGTGATTCGCAATCTTTCGTATCCGAGGACTGAACCTTCAACCTTGGAACTGAATTTAATTTAGTACTATATCCACTGCGCCACGGGTCCTTGCGGACAGTCCTAATATGAATTTTGGGAGCCTTAAACCTATTCTTGTTTTTTTCTATGTGTAGTCTTACTACTTATCACTATATATCAGTACTTTTATTACTACACATGACTGTCTGTATATATATATACATATTTATTATAACCTTATCTATTATTTATAATTAATGATTCCCATATTTTATTAAATTCTATACTAGGTCTGCTGCTTTGAGTCGTCTGACTCTCCATTGTTCTTCTCTATCTATAATGTTTACTTCGTTCCATAAGGGTAGATGGTTTCCATTTTCCCTCCATATGTGGTCAGTCATAACCGACTTTTCAATATCTCCACGTATTACAGCTTTCCAGTGTTCTTCTAGCCTTACTTTTAGATACTGTCCAGTAAAAGTTGGCTTTCGATATACAGATGACCGTAACCTCTGATCAGTGCGAGATATCAGCACATCTAGGAAGGATAATCTGTTATTATGTTCCTTTTCCATCGTGAACTGTATAGATTGGCGGATAGAGTTCAAATGGTCCAGTAATTTTGAAAATCTTCCTGGTGACGCCAGAGTATAAATGTGTCATCCACATATTGCAACCACATGATTGGCTGTAGTGGTGTTGATCCTAACGCCATTTCTTCGAAGTATTCCATGTATACATAGGCCAGTACTGGGTACAATGGTGATCTCATAGCTAGACCTTCTTCCCGCCGGTATATATCAGATCTCATCGCGAAGTATGTGTTTCTACACAGAAGATCAACATCTCCATCAGATTATCAATTAGGATACAAGTGCATTCCTTCAGTGAGAATAGGTTTAAGGCTCCCAAAATTCATACTAGAACTGTCTGCAAGGACCCGTGGCACAGTGGATATAGTACTAAGTTAAATTCAGTTCTAAGTGATTGTCATCTGAAGGTTGAAGGTTCAATCCTCGGTGCGGGCGATACAAAGAATTGTGAAATACTGAAGACTTCTCCTAGTCATGGCTGACGGAACAAGAGCATGCTACCCCCGTGGATTAAATAAAGGGTTCCATTCGAAATTCCGTCCAGATTCGACAGAAATATTCCCAAGTTCGAAGAGATACACCTGAAGAAGGCTGGAGGTTGAAACGTTGTGATGATAACACTCAAGATGAGATATTTTGCATTCAGTTTTTTATTTAAATATTTTACTAACACATTTACAGACATTTGTCTTAGCACCACATATAAGTCTATATCTTATAATCTACACATATACCCCTATTGTCACTGCTAGTTTAATATTATTAGACTAGTGTTCAAGAGAGATAGGTATGGTAAGAGATTGCTTAATGGCAAATCCACCCTAAGGGTCATTTCATGCCATGAATGTAGAAGGAAATATCCATTGGCGGATAGAGTTCAAATGGTCCAGTAATTTTGAAAATCTTCCTGGTGACGCCAGAGTATAAATGTGTCATCCACATATTGCAACCACATGATTGGCTGTAGTGGTGTTGATCCTAACGCCATTTCTTCGAAGTGGGTCATTTATAGTCATTAGTTAAGAGCTTTGCTATTTTGAATTGTTGTCATTTTGGTGAAGGTTTTTATGCTTCAAGTTTTTTATATCTTCAAATATTTAATCATGGTTTTTGGTTTGGTAGTTTTGTTTTACGGCATATCAACCCTTTTCGGGTTATATAATGCCGAATCTGGTCATTTTGGCGATGGTTTTTATGCTTCAAGTTCTTTATATGTTTAAGTATTTATTCATGGTGTTTAGTTGAGTAAAAGGGGGGAGGGAGAAAGAGGGATTAGGGAAGAAGAGGGGAGGGAGGTAAATTGTTGTTTTTTGTTTGGGATTTTTCAGAACATGATTGAGTTTTGCAAACAAGAGAAAGAAAAAAATATATGTTATATGGGTCGTCCGTAACTAATCTCCATCTCTCTTACCTTAGAGTGTATGTAGACAGAAACAGGAGGATTATGTATTATTTCGATTATTCGGACTACTGTTCTCATCTTGAGTGTTATTCTCACAACGTTTCGGCTGATGTAACCTCCGATCTTCTTGAGGTGTATCTTGTCAAACTCGGGAATCTGTACGGAATTTCGAACGGAACCCTTTATTTAATCCACGGGGGTAGCTGGCTCTCGTTACTTCAGCCATGACTGAGTAGAAGTTATAAGTAATTCACAATTGTATTCTTAGTATCATCCGCACCGAGGACTGAACAATCAACCTGTAGGGTTAGGGTTAGGGTTAGGCTGTCACTTAGAACTGCATTTTTACTTAGTACTTTATCTGTTACGCCACGGGTTCTTGCAGAGATGAGGACAGTATTTCGAATAATCCAAATAATACAAATTATCAATCCTCATCGAAAAAATTCAGAAACATAACAGGAATATTAATATTTAAATACTTCTCAAGATTTCAGAATGAAAAAGAAATCTTTAAAAATATGATGTAATATCTGAGCAGTTTAACATAGTTTGGGTTACAGACAGACACCGCATCTCCATTATGATAAAGTAACAAGGCTGGACTATATAGCTATTACACAGATATTAGAGAAACACTGTGCAGTGTTATTTATTAAGACTTTTCGTTTTTGTCTATTGGAGATCAGTTATGGATGGCCCGAATAATCTATAACTTTACTCAGTCTCTCCTGAACAGTCTAATAACAAGTTGAATTCAGAAACTAGAGTAATAAAACCCTTTTTTAGAATTGAAAATCATAAGAGAAAAGAGAGAGAAAAGAGAGAGAATGTTATTATTATTATTATTATTATTATTATTATTATTATTATTATTATACTAAAGCTGAGTTAATCAACATTTGTTTTTCTAACGTTTTTTTACCTATATTTTAATTGTACAAAATATATGCTAAGATATTCCTCAGTTTTGGGAAACATCTATTTTAATTGTTCTAATTAACCGCAATTTGCAATTATCCCATCAAGTGACCCATCTCTTACTAACTTTCCATCACTTTTACCCTCTCTCACTATATGTTGTTAGACTTCCCTGCTCTTAATAAAAAGATTGGAATAGACCATTATAAATAAAAAGGAAATATCACCACAAACAGTAATACTTTTTAACTCATAGTATTTAAAAAAATATTTAATTGACTTTGCAAACTCACTTTTTCTGATTCAAACAATTTAACCCAAAGTCAATGAGTGACAACGGATCATATTTATTTTTCTAGTATATATATATAGGATGTATTCAAAATAGTGTACACAGTAGAATAATAGGATCACACCCGTATGGAAGGGGAAAAATAGATTATGAATTTAAACATATTTATTTTCCAGAAAGCGGAACTCTAGATTAAGTCGATATTGAAGCATTTCAGTTCAATAAATAAAAGTGAAGAAAAAAGAAATATAAGAAATGTGAAATTTAATTTCAAAAGAAATGAAAGAATCGATAAAATAGAAACAGATAAAAATTGGGTGAGCATCAGCTTAATCCCCCCCCCCCCCCCAAAAAAAAACCCTAAAGAAAGATAAAAGCTATTCTGATTTGACATTTCGTTTCTGGTCTTCAAAGATGAGGTCATTCATGATACTGACATTTATAATACAAGTTGCATGTATCTTTATATATTAACCAGCAGGGTTACCCAACGTGTCATAAGTATCAAATATGCTGGAAAAAAACAAACAAAACATAAATAAACAAATAAAACTTAAGGTGTACAACTATGCCTGCACCTCCCACTAACTGCTGTACCCCAAACGCTATGGTTCTTTTTCTTATAGATCATGTCGAGATTCTAGTGTAGTCGGTTGACGGAGTATGAAGTCACAGCCACCGCAATATTCACACACATAATAAAGAAAACACAGATACAGGCATAGTATACAAGTAATGTGTTTGACACGAGAGTGCATGCATGTCGTTAGAGTCTTGTCACTATTGTCTCTACATCCGAGCTACTCTCCCATCTCTGACGTTCTAAATCTCAGCTTAGACTAACCCCGTCAGCCACGACTTTTCTTAGTCGAACTGTTATCTCTTGCCGCCTCAACCTGACCGACTCTTTCTTCCGTTACTTCATTTTCTACTTCCTTTTCCGGTTTCTGCCTTTCTTTGTCTTTACTTTGTATTTTACTCTACCGGCGCTCTACCGGAACTGAAAGACTTCCATTTTTTAATATCTTTTTGAATTCTCTATCTTGACCAGCCAGGCTGTCAATGGCTAACTGTAATGGCGTCTCTTGTTTGTGGAGTTCAAAGAACCTGTCCTTTTTAATGTGTTTGTTATAATTCCTAGCTAATCTCTTGCAGTGATCCTAGTTTTTTTTTTAAAGTTTTTTTTTTTTAACATGGTTCACCCCAAACAAGGCAGGCCGCCACTGTAGTCATAAGGGGCTACTGAGAAAAAGAAAAGGGGAGAAGGTTGTGGGGGGGATCAGCCTAAATTGGGATCTGCGCAGCGAGATGTTTGTTTACATTAGTTTTAAATTTCTGCATGTCAGTACTGTCGGGGAAACAGGGGGCAGGAAGGAAGTTCCAGAGGCCAGCAGCGCGAGGAAAGAAGCTATTTGAGTAGAATGCTCTCCGGCATCTGGGGACCTCCACAGTGAATGAATGAGATTTAGTTAATTGTCGAGTTAGTCTAGTGAATTTACGTCGAGGGGGCACCAGAGTAGCCAATTCATCGGAGCATAATCCATTGAAGTATTTGTAAAACAAACATAAGGATGCTACATTGCGGCGATGGGACAGGGACTGGAGCTTGGTTGACAGTGAGGGACCTATTAGGTTGGCGACTCTTTTTTGGACCTTGCCAAGGAGGGAGAGACTAGTAGATGATGCACCAGCCCAGATGTGACAACAATACTCCATGCATGGGTTGATGGTGGCTTTGTAGAGATACAGGATAATGTCAGGTGTGAGGAGCTTACTAGCACGGTAGAGAGAGCCAACCTTCTTTGCGGCAGCCTTGGCAATGTCTTTAATGTATTTGTTCCAATTCATGTTATCTGTGAAGGTTAGGCCGAGGAGTTTGAATGATGAACTCTCAGGTAGGGTGTTATTTGCCATGGCAATCAGTGGTTGGTGAGGCTTCTTGTAGTTATTGAAGGAAAGGAGCTTTGTCTTAGCAGCATTAAAAGTTACCAACCATTTATGACCCCAATTCACTACAGCCTGGAGGTCATTTTCTAAAGATTCAGCCATTGCCTCGGATATGATCGTGTCTGTTTTGCCAATATGGCGAGAGTAAAGCGTGGTGTCGTCAACAAATAAACCAATCTCCGACTCTATGTCATCAGGGAGATCGTTTATATAGATCAGGAACAACAAAGGTCCAAGGATAGATCCCTGGGGTATACCAGCATTTATGTCATGTTGCTTGGATGAGCAGCCATCGAGGACAACCTGAATTTTTCTTTTCTTTAGGAAGGATCTAATTATATTAAGTAGTTGCCCAGTAATACCGTATGAGCGTATTTTCAGGAGAAGCCCTTTATGCCATACCTTGTCAAAGGCCTTGGATATATCAAGCGCTACTGCCCCAGCTTCACCTGCCTTGTTGAGTGTATGATACATGAGTTCAGAGGTGACCGTTAGGATGTCTGCAGTAGATTGTGCTTGTCTAAATCCATACTGGTGGTCAGATAGAAGTTTAGCATTAACTAAGTGCCGTACTATCGCTAGATTGATTAAGGATTCAAAGATTTTAGCAAAGATCGGCAGTAGACTGATTGGGCGGTAGTTTTGAGGGTCGGTTCTATTCCCAGAACTCTTGTAGACTGGTACCACTGAGGCAATTTTCCAGCTATCGGGGAAGCAAGATTCAGCTAGGCATTTATTGTAGAGTTTGGAGAGGACAGGGGCCAGTTCAGCAGAACATTTCTTTATTACTATTACAGGTATAAGATCAGGCCCACAAGCTATAAAGGTGTCAAGGTTTTTTATGATGTCTCTAACCTGGGATGGGGTGATGACCAGGTTATCAAGTGTGACCTCGGTCCGCAAAGGGAACTCAGGGAGGGGGTGGTTGTCTGAGTCCAAAGTAGAGTTAGAAGCGAAACGCTGGGCAAGTAGTTCAGCCTTATCAGTGGCCGTGCAAACGACATCATTGTGATTTGATAGTGGGGGAATCGTTGATTGACCATTATGCACTACACTATTGTAGATTTTCCAGAAATCGTGAGTACCTAGTTTCTGTGACTGGATGCGTTTTTTTGTTAACTCATTATACCTTCTCTTCGCTTCGCCTATCACAGCCTTGCAGTTATTTCTTGACTCTATAAATTTATGTCTATTAGTAGCTGACTTATGGCGGCCGAATTTACGGAATGCTTGTTGCCTCTCAGAAATGGCAGCTGCACATTCTGAAGTGAACCATTGAGGAGAGTGGGGCTTGCTAAAGAATTTTCACATGGGGACATAGGCTTCAATGCCTGCTTTGACCCATTCAGTTAATTCGTTTGCACACTGGTTGGCAGGTAGTGAGAAGGTTTCCCTCCATGGGGCGTCACTGATGTGATCTCTGATTGACTCGAAATTAGCCTGCTCGTAGTATCTTGTTGTTTTGAGCAACGGTTCATCAGCTTTTGGACGACTTTTTAGGGTGATATGTATCATTAGCACAATGGGATGAGCATTCCCGAGTGGGCTATGAGCTTTCGTCACACAAGCCTCGGGCATTGAGGTCAAGAAGAGGTCTAGAAGTGAGGCTTGCTGGTCTACTCGATCGGGGATGCGGGTCGGAAAATCGACAGTCTGAGAGAGGGAGTGAGCTAAGGAGAAATTATACGTAGAGTTGCCGGCTGCGTCAGTAAGGCTGGAGAATCCCAACCAGTCGCGGTGGTGGGCATTAAAATCCCCAAATACATGTATCTGGACATTCGAGTCAATTAAGAGTGCTCTATCTATGCTTTCAGAGACAGAGTTTAGTTGTGGGGGTGGGAACCTTTCCATACTATAACCTAGGTATGAAACTTCATTCCAAATACTTCTGATCTGTAACAGCTTTGGCGTAATGACCAGACAATGATCAGATGAATGTGCAGCTGCAAACTGGAGGAAAGGATCCCTTCAACCATGCGTCATCAGAAATTTCGCATTGGTGGGATTATGGATGCCGTATGCGTTCTGCATCTGAGGTGGTTTGGCCAGTGTGCCACCTCTTGCATCACCTTCATAACACACCTGGATACCCCAGCCACTAGGGAGCGTGGTAGACCAAGGAAGACCTTGCTCGACTGCGTAAGAAGTGATTTGACTGCATGCACCATGACTGACATCAATCCATTGGATCACAAGGATATACACGTCTCTCAGTCGAACTCCTCAGTCAGTATATTGCACTTTGATCTATTTGATAATTTCAATCGTCCTGTTCAAACAATCCTATACTCTTGTATTAAGCACAATCAGTCCATAAGGTTTGATGTATAAAACAAACACTTCATGAATATTTACCCAGGAGATAAAATTTGCATATGCGGATCAGTCTTGCAAGAATCACACTCTCCACAAGATCGTTTTTCTATAAATACTTGTCCCAAAAAACAGTGAGGTTTTTGTTTCAAGAATATTTTGCATGCAAACTCCCTATGTGCTCACTTTGGTCTAGGTTGTAAGTCACCTTTTACACTACAGTCCCCTTAGAATTAACATTACGCAGCAATGCAAATAAAAAAACTGATTCTAAAAAAAAAAAATAATAATAATAAAAATAATCAGCCAAAACTATACACTCATAAGGCAAGGGAAATAATCTACATACTATGTTCAAATTGTATGATTTGATGAATTCATTCAAAACCATAAATATTTCATCAACATTTAAAATTTTTTAATGGATGTCCAATATTTAACCCTTTCAATGCCAATACCAACAAAAGTAGACATGTACACCAGAGTTAGCAACAGTTTGCCAAAATAGTGTGGCCTAAATTGACCTGCGACTATTCTCTAAGTGATGCAGTATAGATTGCGCAAAGATTTATTTTAATGTTTATTATAAAAGTGATGGTGTCAGAGAATGCATTATATATCAGCCAGTGTATAACTCATTTATATATATATATATATAAGAGAGAGAGAGAGAGAGAGAGAGAGAGAGAGAGAGAGAGAGAGAGAGAGAGAGAGAGTAGAAAAAATGTGACCGTTGGGTCACCCACTGAACTTGAGTTAAATTGTTTGAATTGGCAAAAAGTGAATTTACAAAAGCAGTTAAATATTAAAAAAATATATATAAAAATAAAAAAAAAAATTTTCTTCTCCAAGTATGGGTTGAATGTAGTTATATTCTGTTTATAATGGACTATTCCTATCTTTTTATCACCTTTGACAGTTGAGAGAGAGAGATAGAGAGATATCACCTTTGTCTGTTGAGAGCGGGAGAGAGAGAGAGAGAGCGAGAGAGAGGGAGAGCGAGAAAGATACAGTATAAAAGCAGAGAGAGGAAGAGGGAGAGAGATACGGTATAAAAGCAGAGTGAGGGGGTTGAATAAGACACAATAAGACAAGAAGGAGAATGGCAGACAGACAGTAAGAGATGGGTCACTTGGTGAGAATTGCAATTTACGGCTAATTAGAACAATTAAAATGAATTTTCTTTCAAACATAACTCAATCCCAAAATTAAAAAAATATTTTAGTCTGTATATTTTATGTGATTAAAATATATAGGAAAAAAGCAATAGGGAAACAAACGTCGACCAACTCAGCTTTAGTATAATAATAAACACACAAGAGAGGAAGTGCTTCCTTATAGCAGCTGGGTACCTGATGCTGGAACCATATCCTATGTTGGAGAGTTGAAGTTTGTGTGTGTTTGGCATCATGTGATCTTGACCTATCGAAAACTAGAGTTTTGTTTTATTTATTTTATGAGCCAATCAGTTCTTACCAGTTCTTAGTATATGCAGATTTGGAAGGTGACTGTTTTCTCATTACTTCACATCTGAAAACAACTGCTTGGCACAATGCTATCCACTGGGTTTTCCCCAACGCATGTACAAGGAGTTTTAAAAAAACAAAAAAAAAACAAGAAAGATTTTATTAAAAAAAAACTATCAGGATACTTGTCCCAGCATTGCCCGGGAAAATTGAGGAAACCAAGAATCGCAACCCTCAGAAGATTCTTTTCACCCAAAATGCTAAGCCTTTATCCACGATATAGAAAATAATTGTAAATAGAACTATGTATTATAATAAAATGAAAACAATCACTGAATTAGAAAACAATAAAATCGAATAGTAACGAGATGTCATTTTGCAAAGAAATATGCAAATTAGTTAATATTACAGCGTTAATCGCATACACATTATCAGTATATTCTCTTGTGAATATGAATTTGGCGTTTTAATCCCACTGTCATTGCGATAAATGGCCCAACTTTATAAATATACAAATAATATGCTAAGGTAGTTCATGTTCATACATATTGAAAATTATGAGATTGAGGATTAATATGATGTCGCTAAGATAACAAATTTAGACTTTACCCATTTTAAAATGAATTGTTCCAAAATCAAATTATGTCGTCCGGTCGACTAAAGCGGTAACAATTTTAAATAAATACATTTAAAATAAATACAATTTTAAATAAATACGTTTTAAATAAATACGATTTTAAATAAGTACATTTTAAGTAACATTCGTTTTATTGTTTTGAAAATATATTTAGCTAACAATTATTTTTACAGTAAGAAGACAGAATATTTATTGTTTTAAAAATAATTAAATTGCTACAATTTTAAATAAATATAGAAGAAACATATTCGTTTAGTTATTCAAAGAATATTTAGCTGACAATGAAAATTACTTTTATGGAAGAAGAAAGAGTAATTTTTCTTAATAGTATTGATAATGACAAACATTTATTTTAAAAAGAATATTATCATTAACAGTAAAATTAAACAGCTTGAAATTTCTACATGGTCCCACTAGTTTGGTGCCAAAACGATTAATTATTTTATTTATATTAAATAAGTTTATTAATCTAATTTATTTAAAAAAAAAATCAGAAACTAAAAGAAAGTTAAAGAAAGCAATATGAAGATGGTCAGCTAAACAATCTTTATCAAAAAAATCATGCGAATTCTTAACATTCTAGCAGATGTTAATTAACAGATGTTAATTAACAGATGTTAATTAACATTATAATGCGAGAAAGCCAGATAGTTTGGCAGAGCAAGTCTCATGAATAAAATAAATATTAGAATTACATCTACTTTGTAAAAAGAATGCATCGAACAAAAGTAAAAAAAAAAAAATGTAGAAATTGCCAAATTATAGGATATTACATCAAGACCTATATCTATATATCTATAGGAAAATAAAATGATACAGGGAATAAACGTTAACAAATGTATGAGAAAACAGTACAACAGACAGGCCATGCAGGAAGAACCGATATTTTGCTTCTGGTTTATGGGAAGCTTATTCATGACTGGAGAAAATGTCTCAGAAACGGAATGAATCTATACATAAAATACATGTTCAGAGAGGATAGAAAAATAAGGATCTCGAGTTTATACGTGGCTTTATGTGAAATTGTAGGCTTGAATTGTGGAAGGAATTTCTTAGTTACTATTAATATATAGTTACTATTAATATCTAGTTACTATTAATATATAGTTACTATTAATATATAGTTACTATTAATATATAGTTACTATTAATATATAGTTACTATTAATATATAGTTACTATTAATATCTAGTGTACATACGTTTATTATGTTCGTATTGTCATTAAATATAAATAATTTGTTTGTAATTAAAATGTGATCTTTCTTAATTTGTTAAAAAACCTTGTACATATTAAAAACACCCACGTCAGACTTCAGACCTGATTTGTGTGTGTTTAGTTTACAATTCCATTTTGATTCTTTTTGTGTGTGTGCATATGTGTACAGGGATTTCATATTCAGATGTTACCTAATGTGTTATATAATTAACTATATGGGAATAATATATATATATATATATATATATATATATATATACACACGTGAAAAAATGAAGATAAATGTCATATCTTTGTATTATATTCTATTGTGATAAGTCAATGCTCGATATACAAGATAGAGCAGTAATATAAGAAAATGAATGATGAAAATAAAAATTGGATGAAATACAATATTCATTAGGTCATCAATTAGTTTAAACAAGGAATATATATAAAAAACTTTTTTCTTTTCCTTAATCCATGGATTTTCAAAAATAAGCTTTTATCATTTAGAGAAAAATCAGAAGAATAAATCAGTAAAATGTGTATTACTGTTTAGCAAATATTTGAAAATATTAAAAAATATGTAAAAAGTTATGAGCAAATAAATCATCTTCAATGAAGAAAACAAAATGTTCATGTAAAAATATCCAAGGAATCGGATAGATGAAGCAGATATAAGGTGAGGATTGGAGGGTAACCCAAAGAATCCGAACAGTAAAAGTACCAAGTCTGAAAAATGAAAGGATTCAAGTCCAATATAAAAGTCAATTGATAATAAATATATGTATTTTTTGTGGTGATTTATTTGTTCATAACTTTTTAGATATGCTTTTATATTTTCAAATATTTGCTAGACAGTAATACAAATTTTTACTGATTTATCCTTCTGATTTTCCTCTGATGATAAAAGTTTATTTTTGAAAATCCATGGATTAAGGAAAAGAAAAAAGTGTTTTTAATATATTTCTTTGTTTGACCTAATTGATGATCTAATAAAGATTTTATCCTATTTTTATTTTCATCGTTCATTTTATATATATATATATATATATATATATATATATATATATATATATATATATATATACACTGATTTTTTGTCATTGTTTTTTTTCTGGCGATAGTCGACCGGTGTGTTTTTATTATGTCACTACTCTGAGCGGTTTGTTTATTTTTATAAGAATATACACTGGACCGCATTTTTATTTGCCCTTAATCAGACGAGTTATAAATTTTTGTATACATAGATAGTTTTTAATTAATTAATTTATAAAATTATTTGTGCATACAGATTTTTCTGAATAAATTTACAAATTAACTTTTGCGTACACAAAAGATATATATATATATATATATATATATATATTAGGTATAAAACTTTTTATTTATAAAAACATTGTGTGGCTTTCACCTTTTCTTTGACCTTTATCTAGATATCTCAAAATTAAATCAGTTCGCAGTTAGGACCACAACCGATATTTTGACCAAGTTTGGTGACGATTGGTCAAGCGATGTGAACGCTAGGCTATACACAAACATAGTGACACACAAACTCAACTGAAAACATAACCTCCGACTTGGCAGAGGTAATTATGTTTATTTTAAACTTGCGAAAAGAAAACTTGCATTGCCCATGAGCATTAACTTGAAACAGTTCCCTTTTTTATTATTACATATCTTCTTTACTTGTCTCCTTAGCCTTATAGCAACATTGTTTTGAGGACACCTGACGGAATGGCTGTAATCGTAGACATATGTAATGAGAAACCAGTAACCTTTAAAATGTACTTTCCAACAAGAGAAGGACGTTCACATTTATAAAGTAACAACAACAAAAACAATTCCAGTTTCGAAAGGTCAACATTCATGTGATGTCAAAGAAAACATTCCAGGTAAGAAAGATCTGGAAGACAACTTCTTTTCAGAGAGACGCATACCTTTCTTCGAGCAGGCAGTACCCTGTTCTAGTAAGGCATTCTCAGCTGTAATCAAGAAGCTCTACAGAGCATATATTTCTTTTATGAAAAGTGTTCACTTTTCTATAGTGAATAAGTAAAAACATTTTTTTGCACACATCTAGTGTGTATATAATATATATATATATATATATATATATATATATATATATATATATATATATATATACATAAATAAAAATATATATATGAGAAAGGAAGGATGAAGGTAATCCAACGTAATCGGAAATGAAAAAGGAAAAAGCAAAAAGATGTTTTGTTATGTATTCATCAACGTTTCGTCTTTATTTGTAAGACTTCCTCAGGATGATAATTTTAAGAAAAATGTCATGCAAGTTCATAGAAATATTGGGTTGACATGATGGGTTAATGAGAAGTAGTAGCCACTGCTGGGAGCACAGGACCGAGGTCCGGGTTGAAGGAAGTCGGTGGCATGGAATGAAAATAATGTGGATGGCTGTGAGTGAAAAAGTGGAGGGGTGGGGGTGAATGAAATTAATGTGGATGGCTGTGAGTGAAAAAGTGGAGAAGTGGGGAAAGAGGAGTGGAGGGGGAGGCTCTGTGTTTTTGGTGTGTAGGTTTTTAGAAAAGATTTGAGAAAATGAAGGTGATTGGAAGTGGGAATGGTGGGTGGGTAAGAGTGTGAAAGAAGTAGTCGAAAGAGTGAAATGGGTGATATATATATATATATTACACATACACCCTATTTTATATATCTACTCATAGTATAAAATAATATATGTATATATATTTTGTTTCAATATTTATTTCAACAGTGCATGAGTAGAGCTTAGTAGTGTTATAAAAAATAATTTATGGCAAGTAAGCTATACAGAAACGTTTGTGTTTCATTCCTTTGGGAAATCATCGGGTTACTTGCCTAATTTTCCTCGGGAATTAAACAAATGTTTCTGTGTAACTTACTTGCTATGGATATTTTTATATCATATATATGTGTGTGTAGTACAATACAAAAATGGAAAAAACATTAAACACAGGAAAAATAAAAACAAACGACCGGTTTCGTTAGTTTGTTTTTATTTTGTTTTAATTTTTTTTTCCATTTTGTCTTTCACTACATTATGTCTCTGTTACATCTGGATGTTTATATCTTGTTTGGTTTAATTACAACTCAGAAATCAAGGAAAGACGAAGTAAAACCTTTAATAGATTTATTTAACAAAACACTGATTAAATTGAAATGTAGAAAACTGCTTAACGTGAGATGCTTGTTTGATTGTGAATGCCGTCCTGTTTACTTTTCACTGTCATGGCGGACGACTTCTTTTATCCAAGGGTCATAACTCTTACTTTTGATTCAAGAGAAATAACTCGATTCTGTTTTGTTAGGTTGCTCTAACAGTCTCCATGACATTTCAAATGATCGTTTCGGAGCAAGACAACAATAGGGACCCCAGATCATTAACACAAGACGCGGGACATATTTTGAAAGTCACCGGTTGACCTCGCAATACACGTGGTCTCTATTTACAAAACACTTGTAAATAAATCTTTTATTTATTTGAATAAATGCAGTATATTTCGGAATTTTTTTTTCTTTTAACATGTTAATATTTATTTTAAGGCAGAGAGTCCATAAATAAAACAAATAAAATATTAACATGTTTTCTTTTAAAACATGTTTTTGTGTCCCTATTTACTTGCCTCCCCACGAGGGCAGAAATGTGGGGGGGGGGGTGAAATATTTATCACCGTACATAAGTAATCTTTCGTTTTGTAGGGAAAAATCAAGCTTCCCAAAAAGGGGCACTCTGGATCTTACCTCAGTTTAGAAGGATTTTTCCATACTACACATTGCTCCTAGCCTGAGGAGGCAAAACGGATGATTACGCAAGTTATTTTAATAAATAAACGAAATATATACGCTTTTTAAAAAATCGGCTGACTTGTAATCTTTCGTTTTGCCTCCCCACGAGGGCGGAGTTAGACTTCAAAAATCAGTTTCTAAACGGAAGCAATTTAAAGTTTATGAAGTTTTTGTCCTTTTTTTTCTCTAAGCAACAAATGAAATAAGATTTAACAAATACGAAGTTTTATTTATTTGTTTATAATTGTTGCTTACAGAAAAAAAAGGAAAAAACTTCATAAACTGATTTTTGAAGTCTAACTCCGCCATTATGGGGAAGCAACAGTGTAGTATCTATTTTTTTGATACTACACTTCACCATTCCTATCTGCGGTCAGTGATAGAGAAATCCTTCTAAACTGAGGTAACTTTAATTTTCATTCCGAGGTAATTTTAACCTACCTTGTGTCTACCTTTGCCCTTGTAGGGAGGCGAGTAAATAGCGAAGTTTTGTTTTTTAATAACAAATAAGTTATAAAAAGATTTGTAAATAAAAGTATGCCCAATTGCTTCCGTTTAGAAACTGATTTTTGAAGTCTAACTCTGCCCTCGTGGGGAGGTAAAACGAAAGATTACAAGTCAGCCGATTTTTTAAAAAGCGTATATATTTCGTTTATTTATTAAAATAACTTGCGTAATCTTCCGTTTTGCCTCCTCGGGCTAGGAGCAAAGTGTAGTATGGAAAAATCCTTCTAAACTGAGGTAAGATCCAGAGTGCCCCTTTTTGGGAAGCTTGATTTTTCCCTACAAAACGAAAGATTACTTAAGTACGGTGATAAATATTTCATACCCCCCCCCCATTTCTGCCCTCGTGGGGAGGCAAGTAAATAGTGACAGAAAAACATGTTTTAAAAGAAAACATGTTAATATTTTATTTGTTTTATTTATGGACTCTCTGCCTTAAAATAAATATTAACATGTTAAAAGAAAAAAAAATTCCGAAATATACTGCATTTATTCAAATAAATAAAAGATTTATTAACAAGTGTTTTGTAAATAGAGACCACGTGTATTGCGAGGTCAACCGGTGACTTTCAAAATATGTCCCGCGTCTTGTGTTAATGATCTGGGGTCCCTATTGTTGTCTTGGTCCATCGTTTCTTTCTGGTTCATCTTCAATTTAGGTAAAGTCGTTAAACATGTAATAATCGCCTCAGCCCAAATAGAATAAAACACATTCTAGCTAAATCGATTTGAAGGGAGCGAAAATGTCAGAGGCGGACACAGATTATCATTATAGAAATACTACATAAAACACAGTATAAATCTGGTTGGAATTATTTTGGATTTGAAGTAAAACAGAAATGGAACCAAGAAAATTAGCTCCCCACAAGGGTAGAGTTAGACACAAGGTCGGTTTTTAATGTAGGGATAATCCATTTCTCTCAAAAGGGCCACTTTGGATTGGGACAAACATAGATATTGCCTCAATCTAGAAGATACTAAACTCAAAACAGATGCTACACTTTGATCTTTGACAGTTTTATTATTTTCTTAATTTGTAGCAGTAACATATTCTGATTGTATTCCTTTGATGTAAATGGACAGGGGTACCACTGAAGTGATTGGTCCTTCAGCTAATCAGAAGCTTTGGTGTAAGAACAAAAATCGCCGGACTTCTTTTTACAGTACCCAAGCGATTTTTTTTCCCTAGGGGATTTGGAGCCAGTAAACCGTCCAGAGCAGACATATTTTGTTGGTCTCCTCAAATCGCGAACGATGTGGTAAACCTACCGTAGTCGTATGCTGCACTTTATAAAGACCGACCGTGTAGCTGTTTAATTCATTTTCCAGTGCAGATCAATAAAAGGTATTTTCATTTGAAACTCCGATATCGTCTCTTGATTAATTGTTGGAGTCAGATAGACTTTCTATTGCAGCCTACAATTACTTTAATAATAAATTTGTCCTTTTTTACTTCATTTTATTTTTTCACTATGTTTGACAACAAATCATTTTGAATTAACCATAATGAATTTTACCTTTAAAATAAAGTTTTTATAATATCTGAAAATTTAGTGGTTAATTGTTTAGTATTCGGAAGAATTAAAATTAAATAAAAAAAGTCATATACATCCACTAAATGGTGTACTTGAAAAAAGAATATGCAAATGAAATAATATTCTGAATTATCTATATATTAATACGATAGTGTGTGTGTTCGTGTGTTACGCTTCCGGCAAAAGCTCTGCGCATGCGTGCCGCACCTAGATTTTTAAAAACATTCAACTCGCCTAATTTTCGAAACATTTTCAAGTATTTCCCTTTGGCGCAACGTAGTATTTTTGACTTCGGCCCGACTAGTTTATAGTTCGATCTCAACCAACCGCTAAGATCTTTTTCTACATTTCAAGGGGAAGAAATAATACATTTTTTTTTTATCACCTGGTTAAAAAGTACTTTTTTTGTGTTGCTTAAAACTTAAAACTATTTTTTGTTTTTTTTCTTTTGGCGTTTTTAAGGGCATTGTCTATTTAATTACGTTAACTGCTTAAAAAGTAGGCTAGCATTGGTATTTCTTAAAACGTGAAAACCATTTATTTCCTTTCTTTTGGTTGTAGAGAGGGCCAGTATTATTTTTTTTTTGTTTTTTTTTTTGAACGGATGGCATATCAACCTTTTTTAGTAGATATGCGCAGTGTCCATCGTACACGAATTACTATTAAAAAAAATTATTTCACTTTTATCCAGAAAGGGGGGGGGGGCTCATAATAAAGCAAGCGTAACTTACTAACAAATAGAGGGTGCTTTGTTACATTTGGACCCGTGCTAACTTTGACCCCGTCGTTAGAGTTAGGGTCAGTGGGTTAGGGTTAGCTATAAAGTTTAGGGTCGTTGGGGGTTAGGGTTAAAGTTAGGGTCAGGGTCAAAGTTAGCCCGGTCCCAATGTAACAAAGTACCAAATAGAGACGTAAATATAAAACAAGGTCAATGATATCATATAGTTAACATCTGAGAAATTATTTTTTTTTTATTTCAAATATGTATTTAGTTATTTTGTCAAATTCGTCAATCATAAATGGCGTTCGCTTATTTTAGGTGAGGTGGTCGCTAATTTCAGACTATAAAAGGCTAAAGTGTCCGATTGCTTCATGTATTTTTTAAAATAAATATACAAATAAAATCTTATATTCTATTCAAGCATGTATAGGTTAGGAACAAGATAATTAGTACTGAAAACATCATTTCGTGTAATTTACACGGGTTCCGCTAGTATAAATTATTTCAAAATTAAATATATAAATGACCGATAATGATCTTCAAAAGGATTTAAGAAAAAAAAAAAAATCTTCATCTATTTTCAGAATTCAATTTCTAAATTGTCCATTTCAGAATAATTAAAAAATAGATGAAAATACGGGTATCTGAAAGAGACATAATTTTCCAATCTAATTACTGAAATTTTCATGTACAATACTTTTTCTCATTTTCTAGTCCACATATAGGGATTTATTTTCATGTATTTCTACTGTTTTACTGTGATAAAGGTATTAATAGAATCAGTTTGTGTTTTTCCTATTACATGTATCATGATACATGTATTGTGATACATATTATACTGTGACCGACTGTATCATTGCACACACGCATGTGTGTCTTATAGTGTTCATGATCCTTGGTAGAATATTCAGATTTATTTGATCAGAGAAGTGATAATACTCCACTCAATAATAAAGACCAATCTGTATTTATTTACCTTGGAAGAATATTCAGAATTATCTGATCAGAGAAATGATAATACTCCACTCTATAATAAAGACCAAACTGTATTTATTTACCGTGGTAGAATATTAAAATTTATTTGATCAGCGAAGTCATAATTCTCCACTCTATAATAAAGACCAAACTGTATTTATTTACTTTGGAAGAATATTCACATTTATTTAATCAGAGAAGTGGATAATATTCCACTCTATAATAAAGACAAACGTGTATTCATTTACCTTGGTAGAATATTCAAATTTATTTGACCAGAGAAGTGATAATACTCCACTCTATAATAAAGACCAAACTGTATTTATTTACCCTGGTAGAATATTCAGATTTATTTGATCAGAGAAGTGATAATATTCATCTCTATAATAAAGACCAAACTGTATTTATTTTCCTTGGTAGAATATTCAAATTTATTTGATCAGAGAAGTGATAATACTCCACTCTATAATAAAGACTAAACTGTATTTATTTACCTTGGTAGAATATATAAATTTAGTTGACCAGAGAAGTGATAATACTCCACTCCATAATAAAGACCAAACTGTATTTATTTACCTTGGTAGAATATTCACATTTATTTGACCAAAGAAGTGATAATACTCCACTCTATAATAAAGACTAAACTGTATTTATTTACCTTGGTAGAATATTAAAATTCATTTGATCAGAGAAGTGATAATACTCCACTCTATAATAAAGACCAATCTGTATTTATTTACTTTAGTAGAATATTCACAATTATTTGACCACAGAAGTGATAATACTCCACTCTATAATAAAGACCAAACTGTATTTATTTACCTTGGTAGAATATTCAAATTTATTTGATCAGAGAAGTGATAATATTCCACTCTATAATAAAGACCAAAATGTATTTATTTACCTTGGTAGAATATTACAATTTATTTAATCAGAGAAGTGATAATACTCTACTCTATAATAAAGACCAAACTGTATTTATTTACCTTAGTAGAAGATTCACATTTATTTGATCAGAGAAGTAATAATACTCCACTCTATAATAAAGACCAAACTGTATTTATTTACCTTGGTAGAATATTCAAATTTATTTGATCAGCGAAGTGATAATACTCTACTCTATAATAAAGACCAAACTGCATTTATTTACCTTGGTAGAATATTCAAATTTATTTGATCAGAGAAGTGATAATATTCCACTCTATAATAAAGACCAAAATGTATTTATTTACCTTGGTAGAATATTACAATTTATTTAATCAGAGAAGTGATAATACTCTACTCTATAATAAAGACCAAACTGTATTTATTTACCTTAGTAGAAGATTCACATTTATTTGATCAGAGAAGTAATAATACTCCACTCTATAATAAAGACCAAACTGTATTTATTTACCTTGGTAGAATATTCAAATTTATTTGATCAGAGAAGTGATAATACTCTACTCTATAATAAAGACCAAACTGCATTTATTTACCTTGGTAGAATATTCAGATTTATCTGATCAGAGAAGTGATAATACTCCACTCTATAATAAAGACCAAACTGTATTTATTTACCTTGGTTGAATATTCAAATTTATTTGATCAGAGAAGTGATAATACTCTACTCTATAATAAAGACCAAACTGTATTTATTTACCTTGGTAGAATATAAACATTTATTTGATCAGCGAAGTCATAATTCTCCACTCTATAATAAAGACAAAACTGTATTTATTTACCTTGGTTGAATATTAAAATTTATTTGATCAGAGAAGTGATAATACTCTACTCTATAATAAAGACCTAACTGTTTTTATTTACCTTGGTAGAATATAAACATTTATTTGATCAGCGAAGTCATAATTCTCCACTCTATAATAAAGACCAAACTGTATTTATTTACTTTGGAAGAATATTCACATTTATTTAATCAGAGAAGTGGATAATATTCCACTCTATAATAAAGACAAACGTGTATTCATTTACCTTGGTAGAATATTCAAATTTATTTGACCAGAGAAGTGATAATACTCCACTCTATAATAAAGACCAAACTGTATTTATTTACCCTGGTAGAATATTCAGATTTATTTGATCAGAGAAGTGATAATATTCATCTCTATAATAAAGACCAAACTGTATTTATTTTCCTTGGTAGAATATTCAAATTTATTTGATCAGAGAAGTGATAATACTCCACTCTATAATAAAGACTAAACTGTATTTATTTACCTTGGTAGAATATATAAATTTAGTTGACCAGAGAAGTGACAATACTCCACTCCATAATAAAGACCAAACTGTATTTATTTACCTTAGTAGAATATTCACATTTATTTGACCAAAGAAGTGATAATACTCCACTCTATAATAAAGACTAAACTGTATTTATTTACCTTGGTAGAATATTAAAATTCATTTGATCAGAGAAGTGATAATACTCCACTCTATAATAAAGACATAACTGTATTTATTTACCTTGGTAGAATATTACAATTTATTTGATCAGAGAAGTGATAATACTCCACTCTATAATAAAGACCAATCTGTATTTATTTACTTTAGTAGAATATTCACAATTATTTGACCACAGAAGTGATAATACTCCACTCTATAATAAAGACCAAACTGTATTTATTTACCTTGGTAGAATATTCAAATTTATTTGATCAGAGAAGTGATAATATTCCACTCTATAATAAAGACCAAAATGTATTTATTTACCTTGGTAGAATATTACAATTTATTTAATCAGAGAAGTGATAATACTCTACTCTATAATAAAGACCAAACTGTATTTATTTACCTTAGTAGAAGATTCACATTTATTTGATCAGAGAAGTAATAATACTCCACTCTATAATAAAGACCAAACTGTATTTATTTACCTTGGTAGAATATTCAAATTTATTTGATCAGAGAAGTGATAATACTCTACTCTATAATAAAGACCAAACTGCATTTATTTACCTTGGTAGAATATTCAGATTTATCTGATCAGAGAAGTGATAATACTCCACTCTATAATAAAGACCAAACTGTATTTATTTACCGTGATAGAATATTCAAATTTATTTGATCAGAGAAGTGATAATACTCCACTCTATAATAAAGACCAAACTGTATTTATTTACCGTGGTAGAATATTCACATTTATTTGATTAGAGAAGTGATAATACTCCACTCTATAATAAAGACCAAACTGTATTTATTTACCATGGTAGAATATTCAAATTTATTTGATCAAAGAAGTGATAATACTCCACTCTATAATTAAGACCAAACTGTATTTATTTACCTTGGTAGAATATTCACATTTATTTGACCAGAGAAGGTATAATACTCCACTCTACAATAAAGACTAAACTGTATTTATTTACCTTAGTAGAATATTCACATTTATTTGATCAGAGAAGTGATAATACTCCACTCTATAATAAAGACATAACTTTATTTATTTACCTTGGTAGAATATTCAAATTTATTTTATCAGAGAAGTGATAATTCTCCACTCTATAATAAAGACCAAACTGTATTTACTTACTTTGGTAGAATATTCAGATTAATTTGATCAGAGAAATGATAATATTCCACTCTATAATAAAGACCAAACTGTATTTATTTACCTTGGTAGAATATTCAGATTTATCTGATCAGAGAAGTGATAATACTCAACTCTATAATAAAGACCAAACTGTATTTATTTACCTTGGTAGAATATTCACATGTATTTGATCAGAGAAGTTATAATACTCCACTCTATAATAAAGACCAAACTGTATTTATTTACCTTGGTAGAATATTCAGATTTATCTGATCAGAGAAGTGATAATACTCAACTCTATAATAAAGTCCAAACTTTATTTATTTACCTTAGTAGAATATTAACATTTATTTGATCAGCGAAGTCATAATTCTCCACTCTATAATAAAGACCAAACTGTATTTATTTACCTTGGTAGAATATTAAGATTTATTTGATCAGAGAAGTGGATAATATTCCACTCTATAATAAAGACCAATCTGTATTTATTAACCTTGGTAGAATATTCACATTTATTTGATCAGAGAGTGATAATACTCCACTCTATAATAAAAACCAACGTGTATTCATTTACCTTGGTAGAATATTCAAATTTATTTGACCAGAGAAGTGATAATACTCCACTCTATAATAAAGACCAAACTGTATTTATTTACCCTGGTAGAATATTCAGATTTATTTGATCAGAGAAGTGATAATATTCATCTCTATAATAAAGACCAAACTGTATTTATTTACCTTGGTAGAATATTCAAATTTATTTGATCAGAGAAGTGATAATACTCCACTCTATAATAAAGACCAAACTGTATTTATTTACCTTGGTAGAATATATAAATTTAGTTGACCAGAGAAGTGATAATACTCCACTCCATAATAAAGACCAAACTGTATTTATTTACCTTGGTAGAATATTCACATTTATTTGACCAGAGAAGGTATAATACTCCACTCTACAATAAAGACTAAACTGTATTTATTTACCTTAGTAGAATATTCACATTTATCTGGTCAGAGAAGTGATAATTCTCCACTCTATAATAAAGACCAAACTGTATTTACTTACTTTGGTAGAATATTCAAATTTATTTGACCAGAGAAGTGATAATACTCCACTCTATAATAAAGACCAAACTGTATTTATTTACCTTAGTAGAATATTCAGATTTATCTGATCAGAGAAGTGATAATACTCCACTCTATAATAAAGACCAATCTGTATTTATTTACCTTGGTAGAATATTCAGATTTATTTGATCAGAGAAGTGATAATACTCAACTCTATAATAAAGACCAATCTGTATTTATTTACCTTAGTAGAATATTCACATTTATTTGATCAGAGAAGTGATAATACTCCACTCCATAATAAAGACCAATCTGTATTTATTTACCTTAGTAGAATATTCACATTTATTTGATCAGAGAAGTGATAATACTCAACTCCATAATAAAGACCAATCTGTATTTATTTACCTTGGTAGAATATTCACATGATTTTGATCAGAGAAGTGATAATACTCCACTCTATAATAAAGACCAAACTGTATTTATTTACCTTGGTTGAATATTCAAATTTATTTGATCAGAGAAGTGATAATACTCCACTCCATAATAAAGACCAATCTGTATTCATTTACCTTGGTAGAATATTCACATGTATTTGATCAGAGAAGTGATAATTCTCCACTCTATAATAAAGACAAAACTGTATTTATTTACCTTGGTAGAATATTCACATTTATTTGACCAAAGAAGTGATAATACTCCACTCTATAATAAAGACTAAACTGTATTTATTTACCGTGGTAGAATATTCACATTTATTTGATCAGAGAAGTGATAATACTCTACTCTATAATAAAGACCAAACTGTGTTTATTTACCTTGGTAGAATATTACAATTTTATTTGATCAGAGAAGTGATAATACTCCACTCTATAATTAAAACCAAACTGTATTTATTTACCTTGGTAGAATATTCACATTTATTTGACCAGAGAAGGTATAATACTCCACTCTACAATAAAGACTAAACTGTATTTATTTACCTTAGTAATATATTAAAATTTATCTGGTCAGAGAAGTGAAAATACTCCACTCTATCATAAAGACCAAACTTTATTTATTTACCTTGGTAGAATATTCAAATTTATTTTATCAGAGAAATGATAATATTCCACTCTATAATAAAGACCAAACTGTATTTATTTACCTTGGTAGAATATTCAGATTAATTTGATCAGAGAAATGATAATTCTCCACTCTATAATAAAGACCAAACTGTATTTATTTACCTTGGTAGAATATTCAAGTTTATGTGATCAGAGAAATGATAATATTCCACTCTATAATAAAGACCAAACTGTATTTATTTACCTTAGTAGAATATTCAAATTTATTTGACCAGAGAAGTGATAATACTCCACTCTATAATAAAGACAAAACTGTATTTATTTACCTTAGTATAATATTCAGATTTATTTGATCAGAGAAGTGATAATACTCAACTCTATAATAAAGACCAAACTGTATTTATTTACCTTGGTAGAATATTCAAATTTATTTGATCAGAGAAGTGATAATACTCAACTCTATAATAAAGACCAATCTGTATTTATTTACCTTGGTAGAATATTCAAATTTATTTGATCAGAGAAGTGATAATACTCAACTCTATAATAAAGACCAAACTGTATTTATTTACCTTGGTAGAATATTCAAATTTATTTGATCAGAGAAGTCATAATTCTCCACTCTATAATAAAGACCAAACTGTATTTATTTACCTTAGCAGAATATTCACATTTATTTGATCAGAGAAGTGATAATATTCCACTCTATAATAAAGACCAATCTGTATTTATTTACCTTAGTAGAATATTCACATTTATTTGATCAGAGAAGTGATAATATTCCACTCTATAATAAAGACCAAACTGTATTTATTTACCGTGGTAGAATATTCACATTTATTTGATCAGAGAAGTGATAATACTCCACTCTATAATAAAGACCAAACTGTATTTATTTACCTTGGTAGAATATTCAAATTTATTTGATCAGAGAAGTGATAATACTCAACTCTATAATAAAGACCAAACTGTATTTATTTACCTTGGTAGAATATATAAATTTAGTTGACCAGAGAAGTGATAATACTCCACTCCATAATAAAGACCAAACTGTATTTATTTACCTTGGTAGAATATTCACATTTATTTGACCAAAGAAGTGATAATACTCCACTCTATAATAAAGACTAAACTGTATTTATTTACCTTGGTAGAATATTCAGATTAATTTGATCAGAGAAGAGATAATACTCAAC
Organism: Sepiola atlantica; assembly: GCA_963556195.1. NCBI lineage: Eukaryota > Metazoa > Mollusca > Cephalopoda > Sepiida > Sepiolidae > Sepiola > Sepiola atlantica. The sequence goes on from OY744530.1 coordinate 99,785,980, forward strand.
TCTATAATAAAGACCAAACTGTATTTATTTACCTTTTGTAATATATTCAAATTTATTTGATCAGAGAAGTGATAATACTCCACTCTATAATAAAGACCAAACTGTATTTATTTACCTTGGTTGAATATTCAAATTTATTTGATCAGAGAAGTGATAATACTCAACTCTATAATAAAGTCCAAACTGTATTTATTTACCTTAATAGAATATTCACATTTATCTGATCAGAGAAGTGATAATACTCCACTCTATAATAAAGACCAATCTGTATTTATTTACCTTGGTAGAATATTCAGATTTATTTGATCAGAGAAGTGATAATACTCAACTCTATAATAAAGACCAAACTGTATTTATTTACCTTGGTAGAATATTCAAATTTATTTGATCAGAGAAGTGATAATACTCAACTCTATAATAAAGACCAAACTGTATTTATTTACCTTGGTAGAATATTCAAATTTATTTGATCAGAGAAGTGATAATACTCAACTCTATAATAAAGACCAATCTGTATTTATTTACCTTGGTAGAATATTCAAATTTATTTGATCAGAGAAGTGATAATACTCCACTCTATAATAAAGACCAAACTGTATTTATTTACCTTGGTAGAATATTCAAATTTATTTGATCAGAGAAGTGATAATACTCTACTCTATAATAAAGACCAAACTGTATTTATTTACCTTGGTAGAATATTCAAATTTATTTGACCAGAGAAGTGATAATACTCAACTCTATAATAAAGTCCAAACTGTATTTATTTACCTTAATAGAATATTCACATTTATCTGATCAGAGAAGTGATAATACTCCACTCTATAATAAAGACCAATCTTTATTTATTTACCTTAGTAGAATATTCACATTTATTTGATCAGAGAAGTGATAATATACTACTCTATAATAAAGACCAAACTGTATTTATTTACCTTGGTAGAATATTCACATGTATTTGATCAGAGAAGTGATAATACTCCACTCTATAATAAAGACCAAACTGTATTTATTTACCTTGGTTGAATATTCAAATTTATTTGATCAGAGAAGTGATAATACTCAACTCTATAATAAAGTCCAAACTGTATTTATTTACCTTAATAGAATATTCACATTTATTTGATCAGAGAAGTGATAATATTCCACTCTATAATAAAGACCAAACTGTATTTATTTACCTTAGTAGAATATTCACATTTATTTGATCAGAGAAGTTATAATATTCCACTCTATAATAAAGACCAATCTGTATTTATTTACCTTAGTAGAATATTCACATTTATTTGATCAGAGAAGTGATAATATTCCACTCTATAATAAAGACCAAACTGTATTTATTTACTTTGGTAGTATATTCACATTTATTTGATCAGAGAAGTGATAATACTCCACTCTATAATAAAGACCAAACTGTATTTATTTACCTTGGTAGAATATTCAAATTTATTTGATCAGAGAAGTGATAATACTCCACTCTATAATAAAGACAAAACTGTATTTATTTATCTCTATACAAATATCCATCTCGTCAGTTAGTGATTACAGAAAACTGACGAAGAAAACCAAGTTTTTAAGGAAGAGAGAAAGCAAATAGCAACTCAGACCCCTCCATCCTCCCATCATAAATTAATTCTGAAAGAAATCCTAGACTATTTTTATAATTAAACGTTTCCTTTCCTTTTTCATTTTTTCTGTCTATACCAATTTATACGTTTTTTCTTTCTTATTTCTTTGTTAACTTCGCCGATTGAGACGTTATTTTATATGAATATGAATACTAGTCCGAACACTGACGAAGCATGATTTTTTTCATCATTTTTGGACAGAGGAAACTCATAAATTAATACTCAATGCTATTTTTGACAGGTACCATACTAACTTAAAAGCAAAAAAAACATTATTTAAACAAAATATGACTTAAGATGGCTATCAAAACATTTATAAAAATTAAGGATTATTCATGTAATTATTCTTTATATTTAATAACAATCAAACTATTTTTCCATAAAAATATAAAACAGTCGTTTTTTTTAGTTATAATAATGCATGCATGTTTGGATGAAGTTTAAAGTTTTTTGCTTATTTGTGGTTGTTGTCTTTTATGATAAGATAAAAACTATGATTCTTCAGCAGGTAAATAACAGCAGGTGGAAAGTAATTCAATTTCACACGAAAAATAAATCCCCCCCCCCCCAATAGTTTTTCTTTTATATAATTTGGATCATTCGAACTACGATTCTCATCATGATGTTATTCTCACAACGTTTCAGCATATGAAACCTTCGACATTTTTACAGGTGCGTCTTGTTGAACTCTAGAATCTATACGAAATTTCGAACGGAACCCTTTATTTAATCCACCGAGGTAGTTGGCTCTCATTTTGTTAGCTTAGACCAAGTAGAAGTCTTAAGTAATTCGTAATTGTATTCTTAGTATCGCCCGTACTCAAGACTGAACCTTCAACTTCCAGAAGACTGTCACTTAGAACTGATTATTACTAATACAAGATGAGAAAAGTAGTCCGAAAATACAAATCATCAATTTTCATCTAAAAACTTCCGAAACATAATAGGTTTTTTTTTGTTTATCAAAATTAGATTCTTCAGGAGATCTTAGAAGACAATTCACTTTAATAAACCTATGGAAATGCATTTTGGTAGGAAAAATTCAGTGTTCAAATACCTTTTCCACAATACTAATATCAAGAAGTCTTCGTGTGAACGTGGCCTGAACTTTATTGTCAGCTGAGATTTGCATTGGACAAAGCACATCTTTAAAATTCTCAAGAAGGCTGAAGGTGTCTTGGCACTATTTAGCAAGACCTTTGTTAGCTGCTCTCCAGCTATCTTTGTAAAACTACATACAACTATGATGCAACCGTACGTAAAATTCACATCAGTCTGGAATCCCCATCTTGCTCAGAACATTGACCACTTGGAAACCGTTCAGAGATGTGCAACCAAGCGAGTATCCTCTACCAGACACTGTCATATTCTGAACGCCTTGGTTCCCTGGGCTTGGATTCACCGAAGCTCCAAAGTCTAGAAACTGATTTAATAAACACCTACAAAATTATTGACCATCTAACCAACAACAACCGGAGCACCTTTTTGATCTCCAACAAAATTTCTACCTTATTCAATGAAATTTCTACCTTATTCAATGAAATTTCTACCTTATTCAATGAAATTTCTACCTTATTCAATGAAATTTCTACCTCATTCAATGAAATATGCCTGAAAGAATGAGTGTTTTCTAGCTACACACACTTTAAAGAAAAGTTTTTTTTTAAGGAATAAAAAGAAGGAAAAAACAAAGAAGGAAATCTGGTCTCTGTTGATGGAAACAAGGTGCTCACCACTGGAACTTCGTTACTTGGTATACTCTTCTCAGATGACACCGTATTCAACGCAACAAGCTGTTTGCTACTAGATCTTTATCACATAGTAGATTTTTCTCTGTTTTCAATACTGAATTCGGGAACAATGTGCTTGCCACTGGAACTTTTTAACTTGGTATACTCTTCTCCAACAATACTGTTTTCAATACTTATCTCTATTGCTCAACGATCTTTGAGTGCTAAAACACTTCTGACAACTTCTATTAAGCTTGTCATTTATGGATAGAAAAACATGCTGGTCACACATGGTTGATACAAAAACAGGACAACTTCCATGACTTTCAGAAACATTTTTTCGTGCTCAGAAGTGCTGAAGCATGGAACGAACTGTCTGCATCAGTTGTTGGCTAGCAAGACTCTGCATTATTTAAAACCCTCAAAATTTACCAAAATTACACCTGATATTCTACCTCCACGCACATGCACGATGGTGAGTTGTAGTTCACCTGAGCATTGTACATAATGATTTTATTATTATTACGACTTCTATCTGGATGGATTCATATTACTAAAACACCTTTGACTCTTGAATAAATGCCAGAGGTACCAATCTTTACCAAGCAGAGGGGTACCTAGCAAGGCTTAACACCGATTTTCATATGATGATCACTAAAATCGAAACTTATTTGCAAAAACCGATTTTAATATCTGTAGCATTCTGTGAAACATTCCTCTATTGTTTTCCTTTGAAGAAATATCGTTGTAACAGCAGTCAGTCAGATTTTTAGCTGTCTATTTCATTGAAACAGATCGCAACATATCAATTTCCTACCTTCGTTTCACTGTTGTCACAAATGCATTTTTCTGTTACGGTGATTGGTGTTTTATTTATAAACATTTGATGTACATTCATTCCTCTACAATAAGTCAAATGTCATAGTCTACGACAGTGTAAACATTTCAACTCAATATAACTCTTTAATTGTTAATTCTTTTAACAATAACAAATAAATTTTATAATTACTCATGCTTTTTTCTTTCATTGCATTGGAAATTAGTGATAAAAGTGTACACTGGAGTAGCGGCTACACAAAAACGGATCAAATTAGAAGCATGTTGGGGGGGATATTCACAAGATATTAAAGAATATATAAAAAGATGCAAAAAATGTAAAGAATGAAGAAATTTTACACAAACTACTTTACATTCATGGTCGAGAGAAATGGAGCCATGGAGTCGTGTGTATATGAATCATGCGTACATTCTACTTGTGCACTGTTTTTAACATGGAATGTGTGAGGATGTGAATATTTACAATCCGGATCACATTTTAAAGTTTTATAACTTTTCACACTCAGTGTTAAAAACGGTGCACAAATGAAATAAATTTTCAAACTTCTAAAGGTTAGGATCAGTTCCTTTAGCGGATCGTTTTACTAAGCTTGAATAACATGATGCAATGACCTACCCTCGGCAGAAACTTTAAAAATAATACATTTTTCTGAATTGGTTTCGCAATAATGTGAAAATTTAGCATGTAATCTATATCTATTCATTAAAATTCTAAAAAAAAATTAAAAAAATATGAAAAAAAAAGTTTGGAGGAGTGGCATAACTTTAAGTCTACCAAAACCTGTTTTGAGAATAATCATTTTTTTTGTGAGTCCTTGTACTTAGTAGAATAAAATATCATTTAACAACCAAATTTTGAATAAATAATTGAAGTTTGGCCTGTTTTCCAACATCAATGGATCATTTAAGGCCGGCCAAAAGTAATAGTAAAATAATAGTTATGTTTCGAAGAAATATTTGATTTTGTTACCATTCTTTGTAGAGAAATAGTTTATAGAAAACAGGTTAAGTATTTATATTTATTTGTACCAACTTACTTCCTTCAGGAATCCAAAAATATCGTTAAACCTACTACAAAAAAGTCCTTCAGGTCACTGAAATCAAGAACAGATTTCACTGAAATCAATACATTTCACAAATATATGTGTAGTGATTCAGTATGTCTAATTAGCATTAGAGCACACATATAATTCTCTCTCTTTAAGAAGAGGTTAGAGAAAACTTGACTAGCCACTACGAGGCTAACTTTACACTTTACAACAATGGCGTCGCTGATAGGATTTCAATTGTCTGTCGAGAATGCTGCTAGTGCAAGAGCTTAAAAGTTAAAGACAACAAGGAACTGGGAGGAAAAAATGAAATAACGGATTTAGTTTTGGCTACAGTTTGATGTGTATATGCCATAATGAAAGTATCCACATTGGCATATCCCACGAACCTGGAAGATTTGATTTTCGAAAAATAAGTCAGATCATAAGAGGAAATATGAGACTCAAGAAAAGATTGGTTGTAGTCAAGAGAACAACGCTCATGTCGATGAAAGAAGAAAATGATGAACCAATCATAAAATATCTACACCGTCTATGAAATGCGAGTAGAGATGACGAATTTGAAAAACTAGGACAAAAAAAACAGACAATTGAAAAGGACTTAATTCAATTAAGATTAATCGAAGGTATGTGCAATATAAAATAATAGAAAAACTACACCTCCCTGAAACGTAAAGAAAATTAGTGATAAAAGTGTATACTGAAATAGCGAGTACACAAAAACAGATCAAATTAGAAGCATGTTGGGCGGGATATTCACAAGATATTAAAGAATATATAAAAAGATGCAAAAAATGTAAAGAATTAAGAAATTTTACACAAACTACTTTACATTCATGGCCCAGAGAAATGGAGCCATGGAGTCGTGTGTATATGGATCATGCGTACACTACTAGAGTGGGACTTTTATTAATACTAGTAGACTCTTTTTCAGGCTGGCCTACACTATACTGTGGTTCATTTTTGGGCAAAACCAAATAAAAAAACAAAGAAAAGAGCAAACTCACATGTAGGAGAAACTCACTAGTACGCCATTTTGAATTTTTTTTTACTGAAAAATTAAAAATGGCGCCTCTCACAGAGAGAAAAAAAGAGATAGAGAGAGATAGTGTCATGTGACCGACATCACACCTTTCAGAGCAAGGCATGAGAGATTTAAACTTGTGCATATTTTCGTAATGCCCACTAAAAAATAACGTTAAACTAGTTATGTTTTAAAAAAAGACTTTGGAATAAATTCAATTCTATTTCAAGGCACTACACAATGAACACTATGTTAGCGGATAAAATGTCAATAATACCGTATACACACCAAAATACCAAAACCATATCATGTCGAGAGAGTAAGGCCAATGTAATCTGAAAATATTCAAACAATGACCAAACCACAATTCTTATTGTTAAGATTAGAACTATTTTTACATTACTATTAGAAGCCTACCCGGTGTTGCTCGATAATGAATCAAGACCTGTGTACTTCTTATCCAAGCCCTTAAAATTTGAAATTGATCTGTTATTGCCAGCCAGTATCTGGTAGGCACATATCACAATTAAAGACCCAGTATTGTTTGTTGCAATTGCAGATTTGTAGCTGGCTTTCGGCTTGTAAGGCCACAAAGACTTGGATTTACATACAACACCTGGTATTTCCAAATGGTTATCCATCTAACTACTGACCAACAACTTAACTTCAGTAACGGTAACCGATGTGTATCATTTTTATGATGCTCTGTAATTTACGTTTTCTTTTTCATTGTTTCTTTTGACTCTCCATTTACACTGCTGCTGCTGCTATTCCCTTTATTCTCCTCCTCACACCACTCTACCTATTCCCCCGACTTCTCATCTCATTCTGCCTTTCCTCCCATCATTGTAAACATTCGTGAAAACAAGTAAACAAGATTATCGGTGTTTTCGTATTATATTAGATACTTTTTACTATATAAAGAAACAAACAAAAAATAGAAGAAATTCCTGCCCCTTAGAATTATTAAATAAGTTTTTTAAAATCATATTCTTCCTTTTAAGGAATATTTGTTATAAACTTATCAAGACCGAAAAAATCACTAGCTGTATCTACTCGACGTTATCAGCTAATGCATTTATTTTCAATTTTTTTTCTTTTTTTTTTTAAAGTATGCCAATTTTTTCAAAGTATTTGTTGTTCAAATCAAAGGGAAGTAACTCTATACGGACGAATACAGAGTTATGTACGTTTTTTAAGATGACAGTCATTTAAAAATTATTCTGATCCAGAAAAAGCATTTTCAGGAAGGAATTAAATCGAATTTCATTTTATTCTTCTTGACAGCATGCTGCAACATCCATAAGAAAAACTGGTGAACCAGAATTAAACATTGATTATGTAGGAAGAAAGCTATTGATAACAAAGAAACGATTATGAAACTCACTTTACTTTATATATTAAACTAAGTGTACCGACATGGCGTTGCCCAGGATCCCTTACGTTCAATTTTTTTTTGTAAATATTTCTAGGTTTTAAAATCATGCCCTTTTTGTTAGGTTCAATATCTAAACTAAAAAAGCAAATAAGGAACATTAACTTTTCCTAAAAGAATCAAAGTAATTCTTTTTAGCTGATTTTTATTTTTAGGTGTTTATTTAAGAATATCTCCGTATTAGCAAACTGCTGAATCAGATTAAGTATTTTTTAATAATAAATTGTAGTAAAGTATGTTAGCTTATTGTCAATAACATAGCACAACAGTACCAAATCAGAAATGGCTTGTCGGAATCCAAGTTTAATTCGTCAGCTTAAATAAAAGACCGTAGATATGGTTTTCTTTAAAATATCAAACCAGTAACCTATGTCCAAGATTAATGTTTTATCCCAGCCCCCAAACAACGTCAGTTCAACATTTCGAGATTTTATTTACTTTCCACATGCAAGTCATTATAGTATTGGCAATCAGGTGCACAAAAATGGAAATACTTTCATTTGAACTTTCACTTTCAACTGAAACTTTGGGGGGTTCAATAAAAATCAATTAAAAAAAATACGTGCCAACTATAGGTGCAATCATAAGTCTATTTAAAACTGTCTTCGGGTAAAGTGGTTGTAAACAGTCTAGCAAGCAAAATGGCAACTCATTGCAAATATTCAAAAAGAAAAAAATCCAACCTTTTATGCACAACAAATGAAATTCACATCTAAAACTTCTCACTTTTAGTATTTACCTTCCTCCCACCGCGGGAAGATGTGGTGCACGACCGGAAGGCGGAGAAAATAAGTCACCGCACAAGGTGATGCACTCTGGCCCTTAAAAATTACCTGAGCAGCCCCGTCGTCATTCTCTGCTCTCGCGGTTAGCTATTAACTAATTCCTTCCCAAAGCGAGAAGGTAAGGCCTGGGAGGGTGAACAGAACAAACACCACAACCCAACAGAAAAAAGGCCACCACCATCACAATGGTCCAGTCTCTGCTGGACTGATTGTCGAGAACGGATCGTCGGCTGATATGCTTGGTGTAATAAAAGACATATTTCTTTGCCTCGGTATTTAACACCTTCCTGCAGAATACTGCTTCCGGTCGGGTGTATAAACATTATGTCTTCTCTGCTGCAACCTAGGTTGTATCATTTTGCATCACCGCCATGATTGTCATCGTCGTGGTGGGCTACTCTTTTCGTTTGTTGATACAAACAAAGCCGAGACTTGTTGTGGGTTTTAAAATGTTTATTAAAAACAGAGAAACAGAAAACTTTGTGTGTGTATGAGAGAGAGAGAGAGAGAGAGAGAGAGAGAGAGAGAGAGAGAGAAAGAAAGAGAGAGAGAGAGAGAGACCGATAACCTATATATATATATATATATATATATATATATAAAATAATAACACTACTAACTCCCCCCTAAACCAAACAAACGTACTGTATTTGTTCCAATGTCCATTTGAGAAATGTTTCCTCAAGACCGAAACAGACAAACACAGTACTTATATTGGCCATACAACTACAACCCTCTCCTGACGCCTTACGCATCACTTAAATTATACTAGTGTCATCCAGCGACACATTACCACACATAAAAAAGCATAAAATCAACCGAACTACGACAAATATTAACAACTAATACTAAGATCATACATAAAAACAACTGCACCAACAGACTAAAAACCCATAATTAATAAAATAGCATTCACCACCGGTACTAACGCCCTATCAGTCTTAATAAATAATACTAATACTACTACTACTAATAATAAAAATAACAAAAACTAAATAAACAAAGATATATATATATGTATACATATGTAAATTAATAGATATATAACTAATAACAAAACTACAAATACGGCTCTTAGTAACAATAAGACACAGCCTCCTGAAGACGGTTGAGAGACCGAAAGCGCTAGAGGAATGGCCCACGGCATAACGCTAGGCGCCACACTCCACCGGTTAACACCCGAAAACCGAAGAATCGCTCGCCGCGTCAAGAAATTGACAAGAAAGACAGCAACGTCTCTCTGTTTGTTCAGTCCAGTTGTCGGCAGGCAAAGAGGCCGAGACGCTCTCTGGCGGAAGTCACATGATTTCTCGACTTCTGCTTTTAGGGTGGCCTCCCTCCCGCACCCCTTCGCTATCTAACACCTCCCACCGTGGGAAAATGTGACACAAGGCCGGAAGGTGGGAAGAATAAGCGATGTTGTACTCTGGATACCTTAAACACTTCTCATCTTTAATAATAATAATAAAAAAGAGACATCTTTTTTTTAGAAGTCGAATTTTCTCATTGGTTGCTCAGCAGAAGAGTAAAAAAAAATTAGTATAATTCGGCATTTGTAACAAAAGTGTTTGTTTATTTTATTTTTTCATACTGATTGGCTGTTGCCATGTTCCTTAAGGGCCTCACGGATTGGCTGTCAGACATTGCAACCCCTTTTTAGTATAGGTGTCATGTGAGCCAGCCCTTAAAAACCCTTGTATACGGCTTCCCGCCTCTTTTTTTTTCAACGACTCCACTCCAGTCAACAACACATCGGGCGGTCTTCTCAGTGATACAGCCCACGACGGCATCACAGAGAATGATCTCCCGCCGTCACCATCCTCTCTTCCATCCTCTCTATAATTTACCAATGCCTAAATGAACTTTTTGAAACTAAATACTCGATCCAACTTTCTCTTTCTTACTAAATTGATATGAAATGACACCCTTGTGTTTTGTGTTCCTTCTTCAGACTTCCGTCCTATACATATCTTTGATGATTTTATCTGCACATTGTTACCCCATTCTCACGTGGGAGAATTGAACTTTATTTCAGGATTATTTTAATCCCAACAATACCCCATCTACAATACCCCATCTACAACAGACCACACACAAGACTCGTTTTGGCTGATCTTGTTTACGTTCCTCAATAAGAAAAAAGGCTTTAAAATGGAAAGTGTGGATTTTTCAATAGAGAAATACACTTAATCTTTATAAGCTCCGACCAAATCTCTGTTTTTCAATATCAATTAAATAAGTCTAAATTTGTATGAAGATAGACAAATTATCACTTTTTTAATTGTTTTTACATATGAACAATATAATTAGGTAACAACAAAACTAAAACTGTACTTATAAAAACATTACAGGATTTATTTGTGCTTACAAGTAATACACTATAATTATGCACACATGTCAAAGCTTCCTAATATATGAGAAAGTGTAGCAGCACGTCGACAGAAGTGTTTTTTGGGGGTTAAGAGACCGATTACATGTCACAGAACTTATCTGGACAAAAATGAATGTTGTCACTTCGATGATTATACCAAAAAAGGGAAATGATTTGGCAAATATGCGGCCATTTGGACAGCCAATCCGAAATGGAAGAAAAAAGGAAGTGGACATAAGTCGTGCCTTTTATATGGGTGACCACGTGATTAGAAAAAATTACAAAAAAAAAAAACCCAACACCCAACAAAGAATTAGGTAAAAAAAAAAAGCTAAAAACTCCACAAGTAATTAATTAAAGACTAGAGTGGAAATTGCCTAAAACCAGTGCCTAATGATAAACTATGGAAATACTTCAGTTAACAAACTTAACCGTTTTCTTTTGGACTAAATAAACAGACGTGACTGAAATTTCTTTTAAAAGGTGATGCCATTTTTCTCAAAAAAGAGATTAGAAAAGAAAGAAAAACAAAAGAACCTTGTCCAAACGTATGTCCTTCAAAAGAAAACGTGAATGATATTCTCACCTCTGCTTAGAATCAGTGGAAAGTTATTTACTGACAGATTCGATTTCTATTTTTAGAACAAGTTCATCCACTAATAAAAACAAAAGCATAAAAATAGGACAATGAAAGAATGTTATGGGCTTTTCTTTCTTTTTGTAAATGAAAGAAAAGAAAAGTTTTCTAGCCACCGTTACTCGATGCTGCAATAGATATCAACGGAAAGAAATAAGAGAAGAGGCAGAAAAAGAAGTGAAAACTGATATTTAAAAGCGGACGTTAAAGGGGGGGGGGGCAAGTTTCAATCCTCCCCCCCCCCCCTCATCCCAGACCTGTAGAGAAATGAAAAGGATACAATTTCATCAACAAGGATTGTTTTAAGTAAAGTTTATCAGTAGGATGATAATTTAACTATTCATCGAAAATGATGGAACATGACGTCAGAAAGCCAACAAAGGTGTCTTTACATTAATTCTTTCGTTTTTTATATTGGAGAAGTTGCCAAAAAAAAAAAGATAGAGATAGAGGAGGGAGAGAAAGAGAGAGATAAAAAGACAGCAAGAAGGGGAGAGACAGAAAGAGAGAGAGAAGGGGAGAGAGAGAAGGGGGAGAGAGAAGGAGAGAGAGAGAGAAGGAGAGAGAGAGAGAGAGAAGGGGAGAGGGAGAGAAGGGGGGAGATAAAGGGAGAGAGAGAGACAGGGTGGGAGAGAAAGGTGAGAGAGAAAGGGAGACAGAGAGAAAGGGAGACAGAGAGAAAGGGAGACGGAGAGAAAGGGAGACAGAGAGAAAGGGAGACAGATCTGAAGGGAGAAAGATCTGAAGGGGGAGTGATGTGAAGGGGGAGTGATGTGAAGGGGGAGTGAGTGAGAGGGAGAAGGAAAGGGATAGACAGAGTTATTTCCCTCCCACCAAGGGCTGGATGTGATACTAGATCGAGTTAAATGTGGCCACAAGGACGTTCATTGCCAGTTTCAAATTGCCTCCCTATGAGGAAAGTTAGACACAAGGTTGGTTTTTAATGTGGGTAAAAATTCAACTCCCCCAAAGGAGCATTTTAGATCCAAACAAAAGCATCTATGTAGTCCCGTCGGGCATGTCTCAGGTAACAGGCAATAACTCTCTCCCCCTTCAGAATGGAGGAGGTAATACTGGATATTGTCCCTATTTACTTGTCCCTTTACAGAGGAAAGTTAGACAGCAGACTGATTTTTATTGCTATGAAAATCCAGCTCTCCCAAAAAGGGACACTCTGGAGGGGGAACAAAAATACCTGTATAGTCCTATGATCCTCTTCAAAATATGAAGTGTGTTCACAGAGTAACGAGATTGAGGATGTATTAGCTATTGTTAAGACGATTAATCGGAATCGGAATGTGGAGTCGAAAAAAATCGGAACATTTTTGGGTATCAGAAAAATTTGAGCCTGATTTCCAATTCCCAAAACGATTCTTAAATTTGTTTTTTTTTTAAACATTATTTTCTATTGCTGTTACTGATGATAACATTTTAAATATGTATTGATTTTAAACTACCATTAAAACTAGAATTTATAGATCATAACGAATTTAAGTAAAAATGGCACGAGTTGATAAATAGGAAAAAAATGGCACAAGTGAAAAATATAGATGAAAATCTCACTATGAGTTTATCAAAATCTTCGATACAATACAGTAAGTTTGTCAAATTAAAAAGAAAATTATATCTACTTTAAAAAATAGACAAAAACTTTACGGTAACCCCCCACCGCCCAAAAAATTAAATTCTAACTTTTTAGGTGATTAGCCAGTTTTAGAATTGGAATCAGAATCAGTAATTATATCGGAATTAGGAATTTAGAACGGAATCGGTAATTTTATTAGAATCGTCCCATCACCAAGGACAGTGAATTAGAGAGCAGACACTATTGCAGTTCAGTGGCGTTTTGTTGCCATTTTCTCATTTTCTTTTCGCTTGTGCACTCGAGTTTTACTAGCTGGTTTTGCCAGCTCACTATCGCTTCACAAAGTTTGCTATCGCTTCGCAAAGTTTGCTATCGCTTCGCAAAGTGTGCTATCGCTTCACAAAGTTTGCTATCGCTTCACAAAGTGTGCTATCGCTTCGCAAAGTTTGCTATCGCTTCGCAAAGTGTGCTATCGCTTCGCAAAGTGTGCTATCGCTTCACAAAGTTTGCTATCGCTTCACAAAGTGTGCTATCGCTTCACAAAGTTTGCTATCGCTTCGCAAAGTTTGCTATCGCTTCGCAAAGGTGCTATCACTTTACAAAGGTGCTATCCCTTCGCAAAGTTTGCTATCGCTTCACAAAGTGTGCTATCGCTTCACGAAGTTTGCTATCGCTTCACAAAGTTTGCTATCGCTTCGCAAAGTTTGCTATCGCTTCGCAAAGTTTGCTATCGCTTCGCAAAGGTGCTATCCCTTCACAAAGTTTGCTATCGCTTCGCAAAGTTTGCTATCGCTTCACAAAGTTTGCTATAGCTTCGCAAAGTTTGCTATCGCTTCGCAAAGTTTGCTATCGCTTCGCAAAGTTTGCTATCGCTTCACAAAGTGTGCTATCGCTTCACGAAGTTTGCTATCGCTTCGCAAAGTTTGCTATCGCTTCGCAAAGTTTGCTATCGCTTCGCAAAGTTTGCTATCGCTTCACAAAGTTTGCTATCGCTTCACAAAGTTTGCTATCGCTTCACAAAGTTTGCTATCGCTTCACAAAGTTTGCTATCGCTTCACGAAGTTTGCTATCGCTTCACAAAGTTTGCTATCGCTTCACAAAGTTTGCTATCGCTTCACAAAGTTTGCTATCGCTTCACAAAGTTTGCTATCGCTTCACAAAGTTTGCTATCGCTTCACAAAGTTTGCTATCGCTTCACAAAGTTTGCTATCGCTTCACGAAGTTTGCTATCGCTTCACAAAGTTTGCTATCGCTTCACAAAGTTTGCTATCGCTTCGCAAAGTTTGCTATCGCTTCGCAAAGTTTGCTATCGCTTCACAAAGTTTGCTATCGCTTCACAAAGTGTGCTATCGCTTTGCAAAGTTTGCTATCGCTTCACAAAGTTTGCTATCGCTTAACAAAGTTTGCTATCGCTTCACAAAGTGTGCTATCGCTTCACGAAGTTTGCTATCGCTTCACAAAGTTTGCTATCGCTTCACGAAGTTTGCTATCGCTTCACAAAGTGTGCTATCGCTTCACAAAGTGTGCTATCGCTTCGCAAAGTTTGCTATCGCTTCACAAAGTTTGCTATCGCTTCACAAAGTGTGCTATCGCTTCGCAAAGTTTGCTATCGCTTCACAAAGTGTGCTATCGCTTCGCAAAGTGTGCTATCGCTTCACAAAGTTTGCTATCGCTTCACAAAGTGTGCTATCGCTTCACAAAGTTTGCTATCGCTTCGCAAAGTTTGCTATCGCTTCGCAAAGGTGCTATCACTTCACAAAGGTGCTATCCCTTCGCAAAGTTTGCTATCGCTTCGCAAAGTTTGCTATCGCTTCACAAAGTTTGCTATCGCTTCGCAAAGTTTGCTATCCCTTCACAAAGTTTGCTATCGCTTCGCAAAGTTTGCTATCCCTTCACAAAGTTTGCTATCGCTTCGCAAAGTTTGCTATCGCTTCAAGGTTTTCTACTTTAAATATTAATTTAAAATAAACATTTCATTTATAACTTTGTTGTAAACACGAAATAAAATCTTTCTCATCTATTCATGAATAGATAGATAAACATTAACATTTTGGTAATTTCGATATAAATTTATTCATCTTTTAAATGTGATCAAAGAAAAGAAAAAAAAATCAATTTGCGTTTTCACTTGCGATTTAGAAATAGATCGCAACTTATTAAAAATCAAGTCAGTCCCTCTAAAGGAAGGAACATTTGAACAAAGATATTAAATATTTGTCCAGGAAATAAAACAATATTGCGAAACAAAACTATTTGTTATATTAAAACCAAAACAATAATTTTATTGAAAAAACAATAACAAATAATAGTTAATTAATAAAATGTCCTTTTTCAAAAGTAATATGCAAATTAGTTAACTTTGCGACTAATATCGCATATACATAAGCAGTATATAAAAGTGATGGTGCGTCTATTGTGTAAAGTTGAATTCATTTGAAATATGGTGTTTTGACTTTAGCGTTATTGTGAGAAATGAACCCAACTTTTAAGAATTTATTCATTTAGATTTAGCCAAATATATCACGCACTTTTTGAAACTTATTTTACGTTATTTATCCGCCCGGCCAACACCTGATAGTCCTGCTAGTTTTGATGCTTTGCTTGATGTTTTAGTGTAATAAGTAAACTTCACTTTCAAGATCATATTTCTATCATATTTCCAAAAAATAAATAAATAAATAAAAATATGTTAAGATTTTTTTTTCTTCTTTACATTATGGTATGTTGTGTGATTTGAATAAGATTTGACCTAAATTAGTAGTAATTTGTCATTTTATTTACATTTTTAATCGATTGTTTTTGTCAAGTTCAAAACAAAATTCTTCTTACATCGTTAATGGTAAACAACTTAAAACTGATGTCATAACATGATGATCGGATTTGCAAATCATCAAACTTATGGTTTCCAAACAATATTGCATTTAATAATCCGAGTTGTTCATTATTTTAAAAATACGCCAGAAGATTTCTACTCTGATAGCTTCTTTCCTCAAACCGCTTGCCTTTGGAATTCCCTCCCTGATCCCGACCATACACACATGCAGAAATTTAAATATAATGTGAACAAACATTTTGTTACCCAGCTCCTCATCAAGGTTGCACTTTCTGTTGTATTGTGCAGGGCTTAATAAAAATGACAACACAGGTATCTTAGGAAAATATAATATGTATATTTATTTGTCGGTGACGATGAGGGTGGTGGTCGGAGAGGCTTTGTGCACAGGGAACTAGACGGTTGATTCTCTCCGAGGTTCGATCGTCAACTGACTGTCTTTTGATTTTCGGTTGTTATTATATAACGATTTTGTCGCCACCTGGACGACCTCATTGAGATTGCACTCGGTGACAGCTTGAACTTTATTTGACACTTCCAATATCTTTCCATCTTTTCCTGGCATGACACAACCGCACCTGGCAATATGATCTTTAACCTTTCCAACATCTCTGTTTCTTCTGACATCACTGTTTAAGTGATTCTTGCAGGTGCATCCTTTTTTTTTGTCAGAAGAAACTTATCTTTTGACAATCGATCATATGTTGCCTCTTCCTGTGCAGGTGTTTGTCTGGTTGTGAGTTTTTTATTTTATTTTCAAATAACTTTTTGGTTATCCGACAATTATCTTATCAACTGACAATCGCCAGGTGCATCTGTTTTATCAACAACCTTTCCGTGCACCGACTCGGATATGTAACATTTCAAAATCTGACTCCTATCACAGTAGCCCCTTACGCTTCAGTGGCAATATGCCTGGTTTGGGGTGAATAACATTTTCTTTTTAAATTTGAGTTTTACAGTAATATCGTGAGGTCTGTGTTGGTGCTGGACAGCCTTTAGAAAGTAAAAAAAAATGGAATAAAAATAGTAACATGGGGTTAAGAGGTGGGAACAGGATTTTCCTGTGTTCTTCAATTCTCCCAGACAACGCCTGGACACGGGTCCCGTTAGTGTTAAATGCTCACCTTTTCTCTTCTAATTCTGATTGAAGCCTGGTTCCCCAAAAATTCATTATTATATAAGACAGATCCACGAAATAAAGATGAAACGTTGATTAATACATAAATAATATTTTTGGTTTTTCTTTTATATATATATATATATATATATATATATATATATATATATGATATTGCGCGAGTGTTGGGGCTGGACATGGCTAGCTGATTGATCAGATCGGGCCTCTCTAACTGCCTGTTTAACTCAAGTAAGGGCCAAAGTGGAGTGTTGCAGCCAATGACGTTTTAGTTTCTAAGTCATTGGTTGCTCAACCCCCAGGATCCAGTCCACAGGTATCACGGGTTGCCACATATGGCAAACAGATGGCCCCATTAGTGAGGGTTTTACACCTCTGCAGAGGTGCAGTTGACAAATTCTACAGCCCCAGCCGATATGGCGACCAGAATTGGGTGATCACTACCACCTAGTAGCCCGAAAATGGATGATCATTTTACATTAAATTTATATTCAAAAGTGATTCCCTACTCTAAAGTCTAAATATTGTTTTTTTTTCTCATGTTATTTTTTTCACCGCCAACTTTTTTACAAGTTGTTTACATGTAATCATAAAAAAAAAAAATGTAGAATCTCTTTTTTGTGAATTAGCAAAGTGGTACAAGGCTACAATTTTACTGAAATATGTCCATAACATTTGTTATCTGAAATTGACGAGTCATCACCAGCCAGTGGCTGGTCGGCACATATCACAACGAACGACCAAGGTCTGTTCGTTGTAGTGGAGATTGGTAGGCTCTTCTTGCCTTGCAAGGCCATTTGGACCTGTTTACATACAGTAGCACCTGCATAATTTGTTATGTTAAGGATTATGTCAAACAGAATTGAGATTGGGCGAATTAAAAATCTGAAATCACATAAGACTTGGTGATAAACAGGTTGATACAATGTGGGAATATACATATGAAGGTAAGATAAGAAATAAAAATGGTAAAAAAAAAACAATGAAAAAGGAAAGATAGAGATAGAAGAAATCAAAAGAAAAAAGAAAAACTAAAGATTAAGAAGAGGAAAAAAAATAGATAAAAGTTAGGATTATGCTAATTATGATTTGTGTATCTGAGAATGTCATCATATTCGGTTTAATGTCAGTTCTACATGCTGGCATGTGTTGGACAGCTTTTAGAAATTGACTTCAAAACTAACCTATCTTTGGACAGGTCTTTATTAATCCCTCTTCTTTTGAAATCCATCATTATTACTTCCTCCCATATTTTTCTTGGTCTATCCCTGGAAACTGACCTTTCAACCTCAATTATTTTACATCTACTAACACAAGAACTCTCATCCCTTCTTTCAATGTGACCAAACCAACAAAGTCTCCTGTTCTGCACACATCTCCTTATACTGTGCAAATTTAATCTTCTTCTGAGGTCATCAAATCTTAGTATATCTTTATGACTCACATTACACATTCATCGTATCATTCTTATATCATTTTTCTCCATGCAACGCATATCTTCAACCCTCACTGGCCAAGTTTGATTTCCATACATCATCACACTGCAAACAAATGCCTGATAGACTCTTCCCTTGGTCGACAGTGGTAATGTTCTGCTGGTTAGTAATGGCAGAAGTTTCTTGAACTTACTCCATCCAATCCTACCTCTTGCTATCATACCAGTACCAGATCCTCCCTGTGCTTCAATGGTAACACCAAAGTACAAAACTTCTGGACAACCTAAATAGTCTTGCTATCCAAATATATTTCCTTCAAGTTCTCATCCATCTCTATTATTTCACATACCAAATGTTATGTTACCTCCCCTCCGAGGAGAGATCTAAATGTCTCACAAGTCACAACCAAATAAACTACATGGTGTTTATCAATGTAATCACAAATCATAACAGCACAATTATTTTCTACCTTGTGTCGTCCACTCATAATAGCACAAAGAAATTTTTTTTAGATGTTGGCATTGCCTTTTCTTCTGCTAGTGGCAGAGGGTGGCATTCTGAGCTACAGATATTTGGGTCTTCTTGGTTTATCGTCGATCTTAAGTCATTTCTAACGCATGCTCCTAATCCTCACTGGCTAAGTTTGATTTCCATACATCATCACACTGTATACAAATGCCTGATAGACTCTTCCCTTGGTCGACAGTGGTAACACCTGCTGATTAGTGATGGCAGTGGTCAAATCTAAAATTAAAATCCATTAAATTTAAACTTGTGACTAACGACTAAGCTAAGAATTAACACAAGTTTATGGTTTGGTTTTGGCAGATAAATCGCAGTGGATTATTTAATGCTGACCAAAAGTAAAAATTGAATAACCATTATTGTTTGGTAGAAAGATCTGATTTTGGTCAGACTTTTAGTAGAAGAATAGTTTAAAGAAACCCATGGAGCATTTATACTTATTTGTACTCTTACTTCCTTCAGAAATCCAAAAATATTCTTCAGATTGATCTGCACACGAACCTGGTAATGTCTTGAACAGATTTCATTGAAATCAATATATTTAACCAATATATGTTCAACTGCAAATGACTCAGGAAAACTAATTCAGAATAGAGGATCTTCTTTAAGCAGACAGGACAGCAGAAATAGCGCAATTATATGTAGAGTCGGGCAAGAATTACCTCCTCCGTTTAACTCTTCTATAACTCTAGTAATTCGTTTTGATCATTGGTTGGATATTTTTCAGTTGATTGTTCATGCCACTATTCCAAAATGTTTGTCATTTATTTGTTATGAATTTTTTAATGTTTGTTTTAGATTTGTAAATGTGAAAAATGGAATTTTTTGATATTAACACATCACTCAATAAGTCCCGGACCTAACTAATAAAACAACCTTTAGGCAAAATTCGACTTTTTTCACCAACATAGTCCCCTAAGGTGATACACATATTCCAACGCTTCTCTAACAATTCGATGCTTTTTTTTGTGGAACGATTTGTTTTTGACCTCAAAATACACCTCAGTTTCTGATATCATTTCTTCATTGGAGCCAAATCTCTTTACCTGGAGCATTCTTTTGAAGTCTGCAAACAGCCAGTAGTTACTGGAGAATAGGGTGGGTGCAGAAACAATTCAAAGTATAATTCACATAGTTTTGCTATCGTTATGATAGACTTGTGACAGGGCATTGTCTTGATGAAAAAGCACTTTATTCTTCTCAATTTGGGGCCGTTTTTTTTTCAATTTCTTTCTTCAAATGTACCAGTATTCGCTATTGTTGATTCTTCCTTTCTCAAGGTAATCGATGAAGAAAATACCTTGAGCATCCTAAAATACGAAGGCCAAAACCTTGCCTGCTGATGTTTGCATCTTTGGTCATGTTTGGCGACTTTTACCTGCTGCTATCCACTCAATGTACTGCCGATTTGACTCGAGTAAAATGGTGGAGCCAAGTTTCATTCATTGTTACGTTGGCACAAAAAACCCTTTTCGTTGTGTTGAAACAATTGCAAACAACGCTCTGAATCGTTGGCAAATTGTTTTTTTTTCATCAACTGTGAACAAATGCGGCACCCAATTTCAACACAGCTTTCTCATTAACATATGTTCATGCAAAATGATGAATACACTGGGTTTTCTTTCATCAACTGTGAACAAATGCGGCACCCAATTTCAACACAGCTTTCTCATTAACATATGTTCATGCAAAATGGTGAATACACTGTTTTTTGATATCTTCAACCCCTCTGTTGCACAACTTAAATTTACGATCAGCCAAAACGAGTTTGTGGACTTTTTTTCGAGTATTTACCAGAACTACTGTCGAATTTGGGCAGCCTGAGTGTTCAGCATCATTTGTGTCTGTACAACCACGTTTAAAGTCAACATATCACCTCTTAACCGTTGTTTCGATGAAGCAGAGTCCGAATAACACTTATCAAGCCATTGCTTTGCTTAAACAGTATTTTTACCCATCAGAAAGTAATGCTTTATTAACAGACAAAATTTTGTTTTTTTCCATTATTGAAATTTTACAACAGTAGCTTCACTTAAATTACTGTAATTTATAAACTAATAATCCGATTGGGCTCAAATTTTGACATGTGTCATTTGAAGATTAGTACTTTATAAAAATCATATGGATGTTTTATTAGTTTTGCTTTCTATATGTCAGGTGTGGGATTTACTGAGTGATGTGTTTGTTTTGATATAGTGTAGTGATTTATTTTCAGCTTTATCCACTTTTTTGTTTCCATGAATGCCAATAAGGCTTGGAATCCAACAGGGGATGATTGTCTCCATGTTGCTGAGGATTCTGTTGTAAAGTGAATTGTTCATATTTTTATTTTTCAGGGTCTCATTTGAGGATCTTGACTTTGTTTTTAACTATATGTCTAATACCAAATCAATGGCTTTTATATGAGCAGTGTAAATGATTGCATTCTGTGGTAGTTTATGTATTCTTTGCTGCCATAGATGGTAGAACTTCCCACTGCATTTTCAACCTTCAGATCTATCTGTATATGTATTTGTAGACGGAATGGTTTTCTTTTTTGTTATGAAATTCATTCTGAAATGTAATGGTGTTTGTTTTGTTCTTTGAAAATTAAAATGTTGCTGAATCATAAATAAACCTTTGTTGTTTTTATTGGCACAGTGGAGTTTTGAAGGTGATTGATTGGTGTATGTGATTAGAGTCTATTTCCACTTCAGGTACCAAATGACTTTATGGCGTTTATCTTTTTCTCAAAAACAGATTTTGTACTGTATTTTTTATACTAATGAGTCAGCACTTCCAAAGTCAAACTCCACTGCTATTTAGATGATGAACAATATTATGAGAGGATTGAAAATGATGAGTGAAGAAGCAGAATTTGATTACTTAAGTAGACAGTTTATGACAAGTATCTGAAGACGACCATTTTGTAGTTAGCAAGCAGACTGTCCCATGGTACTGCGTTTCACAAATGGAAATTCTTGGAAAGAAACTCTGTTCATGGAAGTTCCATTTTGTTACACAGAGGAGGAATAAAAAGTTGGCGATATTGTATTTTCTTGCTTACATGCCCCTATGAGGGTGGTCTGCCATCAATAGAAAGCCTCTCCTGCACCAACCGGTCATAATTAAAAAAAAAAGTTACATAAAATATTTCAGGGAAAATTTTATAATTAAAATTTATTAAAATTTGCTGGAATAATTTTTAAAATAAAAATTAAATATAAAGTAAAAATGGAATTTTTACCTGAAAACCATCAAATAATTTGAATAAATTTTTTTTTTTTTAAATTTAATTAGTTTTAATGTGCAATCATTTATATCGGTTTGAAACCGTCTAAATTAAACTTAAAACGTTGTTTATGATCGTTTGGTAAAAGAGAAACAGTCCACTGATGGCAGCCCATGGCCACAAATTCAGAATAGGGACGGGTGAGCAAGAAAATTCAATATCACCAAAAAGTTCTTTGCATTAGTTGTAGGTAGACGAGTTCTTTCTGTAAATGTTTACATGGGGGACTAAAGATTTGTAACAGCCAACAAGACAATGACAGAATTGCATTGCAGAGATATTTGAAATTTTTTTTTGGGGGGGGGGGGGGGCTTTAACTTATGTAAAGTCTACAGTTATATTCAAGAATAAAGGCGAATATTTCCTAACCAGAAGAAAGGTTTTGCCTTCAAAGTTTTCCAATAATCCAGATGGCAAACAAAACAATGAAGCAATCTTTTAGAAAACCTGGATAAGAAGATATGTTATTTTTTATTAAAAAAATCTTTAAGAATTGTTAGGTGAATCATTGTGTTGTATTTTAAACGATCGAACACAAGTAAACAGAATGTATAAACTGTTTTCTGTTCCGTACATTATAATGTTGTGATTCGTATCATAAAATAGCCAGCATCAAAAGTGTACCCTGCCCCCAGCTCTTTGGAAGTTATTGTGAAGAAAAAAAAAATCTGCTTTTATTCAGAAAAAAAAAAGAAAAAAACTAGCTGAACGTTTCAACTGTTGACCAAGGTAAGAGTCTATCAGACATGCGTGTACAGTGTGATGATGTATGGAAGTGAAATCTGGACAGTGAGAGTTGAGGGCATGCGTTGCATGGACAGAAAAGATATGAGAATGATACAATGGATGTGCAATATGAATCTTAAAGACAGTCTTTGATCTGATAACCTCAGAGGAAGGTTAAATCTGGAGAGCATAGGGAGACGTGTGGAGAACAGGAGACTTCACTGGTTTTGTCATATTGAAAGAATGGAGGAGTTTTTGGGTTAATAAATGTGGAACAGTTGAGGTAGCAGGGGCTAAGGAAAACATGAGAGGAAGTGTTAAAGAAGGATTTGAGAGAAAAGGAGAATAAATAAAAACCTGGCCAGAGATATGATAGTTTTGAATTCAATTTCTAAAAGTCACATAACGCATAGCAGCATGTAAAGCAGATGTTAAACCCAATATGATGATGATGATGATGATGATGATGATGATGATGATGATGATGATGATGATGATGATGATGATGATGATGATGGAAAGATAGGTCGATTAATGCGAGAAGTCTGGTGAATAGTATAGAGTGCTCTACTTGCAATTACGTTATTTTTTATTCAAAAATAACTCAGATGAAAACTGTACCCTTCTCCACGTCTCTTTTTAAGCTATTAGACGTACCTGTGACCCGTTGAGTCACAAATACTACCACTATTTATTCTAATTCATAAATTGTGACATACTTTTTTAAAGATTCTTTTGCATAAGTAATAATAGGTTTCTTTACTTCTATATCATCCCTATATAGAACCCTAACCCTAACCCTATATAGAAGTAAATAAACCTATTATTTTGCCATCTGATTTACATGTTTGTGGTGTGTACAGCTACGCGTACGTAAATTAGCTGAAAAAAAAGTCAGTCTTTCTCTAAATGCTCAAAGAGACACTTAAGAAATATTAGAAAGTTGCTGAATAAACATAGAGTGAGAGAAATACATAAATAGCTAAGAGAGAGATAATTACGGCTAATTAGAACAATTAAAACAGTTTTCTTTTCAAACATAACTCAATCCCAGAACTAAATTATATTTTAGCATGTATTTTGTGTCATCAAAATATATAAGAAAAGGCTCCAGAAAAAAAGTTTGACTAACTCACATTTAATATAAGAATAGATTGTCAAGAAAAGCGTTTTTTTTTAAGAAAAAAGAAAAATAGAAGGTGAGGGGGGGGGGTATTTATTGATTCATCTCTAGACAAGCCCGAGCTATTCTATTGATTGATGATGAGAGATGAGAAGTTGTTACAGTTCCGCAGAGATTAGTGATGATAGCAACTTCAAACGGAACGATTTGTCAGCAATGATTGGTTGCGGGAGTTTTTATCAGACAGTATGATGGTTAGCAGAAAGGTTAAATGAGGAAAAACAAATTTCAATACGAAGACAAGAAAGAAGGGAGCCGCAGAGCAAAACGGATGTCTGATAATGTCTGATAATGTCTGATAATGTATGCACAGAGAAATTTATACTGATATATTTTTATGCTTCAAAGAGCAAAAATGGTGCGTGATACTGTTGCAAACTATGAAATTGAATAATACAATTTAGAAAGGTATTAACCCACAATCTGCAAGCTATGGGTGAGAGAACAGTTTGTGTTCAATTATTTGTATACAATGAATCGTTTACAATAAAAGTAAAGATCTGCAAGAGAGCATGAAACCCCCACTGAAAGTTTTCTCTTGCTTATGAAGTTATTGAGTTTTAAACCATAAGAAGAATTAAACAGATTCCAGAGTTCAGAAAGATGCACTTGAAGGTCGGAGGTTACATCGGTTGAAACGTTGCGAATGTAACAAGCAAGAAGAGAATAGTAGTCCGAATAATCCAAAATTAAACAGATTTTAAAAATTTGAGTAAATTTGATCATTTGATGCCAATATAATGGTGGCCTTGTAGCAGTCATAAATTAGATTTACTTTGTAATGCGTATCAGTGTCCCTATGAGCTGGTTTGGCCAATCAGTTCGCAGGGCGCATTGATATCATTAGTTCCCTCACGGACTACTTGAGCTCCCTTAGGATATTGCAGACGATGAGCAGACGGTACCCTGGCACCAGCCAGGAAGGATTGCCTCAGAGAGACTCCGGTAAACAACGAGTAAGCACGTTCTCTCTCCGGCCTCCTTGTCCACTGGACGCTTACATCATCTACTATCTTCGCCTTAAGAACTTATTTTCCTCGTCTTCTACCAAACGGTAGAGGTAACCTTTTATTTGAATAAACACCTTTCGTTATTGTTGCAAAAATGTTTCTTTATTTCATTTCGTGAGTTGAATTTAAGATAGGGGATAACATATCCTCTTTCTTACAATGATGATCCGAAACACACGAAACTGAATAATAATAATAATAATATTAAGAAAACCTACATAAAATTATTTCAGCAACGAAAGGGTTTGTCACATAACACAGATCTGTGATCAAAAGAAAAAAACAAACCACATTCAAAGAAAAAAGCCGAACACGAAACTAAAACAGCAGACGAAAGCTTACTTTCAACCCGTTTAACTTCAAAGAATTTACGTGACTAAACTAGGAAATGAGCTTCAGCCAGTCACAAAATCCTTTCTAAACAAAAAAAGAATTTATAAAAAGAACAAAAAGGTAAGAAAAACATTTTGATCAACTGTAGAACTTTACTTTAAAGCAAATGAAAAACACTTTTTCACTGAAACATTTTCTCTTACCGAAGAAATTAAAAAAGGCTAATCTTTTTCACTGAACAATATTTATACAAACAAAACATTTTATCTTACCGAATAAATTAAAAAAGGCTAATCTTTTTCACTGAACAATATTTATACAAACAAAACATTTTATCTTACCGAAGAAATTAAAAAAGAAGCTTTCTTACAGCCTAACCAAAGAAAAAACGTTTCTAAGTCCATAACTTCAGTCATGTAAGTTATATTTTC
Source organism: Sepiola atlantica (assembly GCA_963556195.1). NCBI lineage: Eukaryota > Metazoa > Mollusca > Cephalopoda > Sepiida > Sepiolidae > Sepiola > Sepiola atlantica. Next base: position 99,811,947 of record OY744530.1, read on the forward strand.
AGTTTTTACTAATATATATATATCATACTAAAGCGAAGTTAATCAACGTTTGTTTCCTTAAAGCTTTTTTTCCTATATATTTTATTCAGAAAATACATGCTAAAATATTCTTTAATTTTAGGATTGAGTTATTTTAATTATGTTAATTAGCCGTAAATTGTATTTCCCTCATCAAGTGGCCTATCTCTTACTAAGGGTCTGTCTATAATTCTCTTCCTCTTTCGTTGTATGACCCCCTCTTTCTGCTTATTTTATATTGCTACACACACGTTATTAACAGTCAAAGGCAATAAAAAAGGACAGAATAAAAAGATTGAAATTATCTATTCTAAACAAAAGAGAATATCACCATATGCAGTAGAAATATTGACACTTCTTAGTTTCGCCGTGAATTTATTTGTTTTCAATTTTGAAAACAGGGGCAGACAATCAACCGGAAGTAATATAGAATTAGAAGTTTTTATCCAAAACAATCAATAAAGTGAACAATAATAACAGCGAACAGTGTTTTTTTATTTAATAATGTAAAATTTTATAAAACGAATAGTCAATGGTATGATTTAAAACTTTATAAAAACAAAGAGTTTGTCTTAATTTTTATCAAACAAACAATGAACATTGTTTTTGTTTTGTATAATTTAAAATTTTATAAAACGAAAAGTTATCATTTGTGCACTTGCAGTGATTTGTTTTTTTTGGTATAATTTAAAACTTCTGGTTGATTGGGTTAGGAGTGAATGTAACTCTTCAAAATTGATTTCTGATTCACAGCTAAACTAAAGAAGTGCCAAAATATTTAACCCATATGTAATTAGAGAGAGAGAGAGAGAGAAAGAGGGAAGAAAGATAGCGAACAGAAAGAAACTAATTTTGAATTTTGTCTTTTTATTTAACTGGTTTTGCAAACTTACTTTATTCTGAGATCATTAGTATATCTATATATAGGCAAAAACAAGAACATGTTCAGAGCAGTTAAAATTTGAAAAAAACATTTTTCAAAACTCATCGGATTTTCATAAAATGTTTGTTACTGAAGTTGCTTTCCAACAAAAGTTCACATTTGAAATAACTACAAAAAAAAAAAAAATTATTTACCACCCCCCTGTATTTAGTGTAAATTTTTAAATTAACTTTAAAATTAATGAATTTAGCACTTTCTAGAATGCTATCTCGAATCATAAAGTTAATTCATTCATCGAACGAAAATGTTCACGAGTCAAAACAATTTTTCTCAAATGAAATAATTGTAAATCCAATTAATCCGTTCGCCTGATCCAGAAACATACTTTTTTATAGAAAGGGATTAAAAGATAATCTTAATTATAGACAAATAGAGTAAAACATAATTGCACACTTCACTTTTGTGGTTGATCTATTGGCACACGTGATGGTGGAGGAGGGGAAGGAGAGGGTAGAGGCCTTCGAGGGAGAGTCCCATTCAAATTGTCTTTCATAAATCCATATCAAAGTTCTGTACTTCTTCTAACACATAAGATGTTTGCTTCATTAACATCGGGGCTAAAGGAGTGAACATGTTAACGCATCTTTTTAAAGATAAGTATAGATCGTTTACTTTGCCACATCGTACTTCTTGTTGAGATCAGTAACACAAACACCATTCTCAGGTTTAGCTATTATTTCCCGCATATCGACTGGAGGAGGTGGCGATGGTGAAATGGATGACAATGCGGACTGACGACCTAGGTGTGCCAAGTTCGAATCCTGTTAGTTCCATAGCATCACTTTCACTTATAGATGTTGGCAACCTTCACAGTTCCTCCTGTAAGTTCTAGAAATAATCAAGGAAACCAACGCCAACAAAAGTATTAAGCTGGCCAAAAAAGTCGTATCATACAAATTTACTTTTATTTCTACTGTAATACGTTTAAGTTTCTTAACAGCACCATCACTAACACTTTTGACTTTCTTGTGAGTCATAATGAGGTATAATTTAATTCAAAATAAAATTAAATTAAGTATATCAATAATAACCCAACAGTAAACAATATTGACGACAGTACGCAAATCTGAGTACAACTGATGCTCAGCCAGATTCAAACATGGTGAAAAGTTTGAGTTAGTGCGTTCATTTTTTGGAAATTTAAAATCGGTAAAATAGTAATATTTAAAAAACTGTTCTGAGATATTTTCGTATCCGATGTCTTGCACTTATCCAAGTATGGATAAAAATAACAACTTGTGTTCGATCAATCGTATCCAACGAATCATTCGCTAAAGGAATTGTTTTTCGGCATGAGATTAACAAAAAAAAAACGTTTTTTTTGTTTAAGTTTGATATGCCATAAAAACAGACAAAACAAACGCTTGCACTTATTAATCTAGTGGACGGTATTCTTTTCTGTTCACACAAGCCACAACTTTACATAACTTTCCTTTCTTCCTCCGTGTGCCTTAAATCAAACAGAATTTCTTTCCAAGAGCTTCCCATCTGTGGAACACATTACCACAACACTGCTTCCCTGTAGATTACAACATGGTTGTCTTTAAATCCAATGTCAACAAATACTTGTTATAAACTGTCCTCATAAGTAATCAAATTTTGTTCATTCCATTCATCATTTTCAATCCTCTCATAATATTCTTCATCATTCAACTGATAATCTATCTAAATCATTCATTCTTATTCTTGAGTGGCTTTTGGCCTTGATAAGGATAACTAATTAGTAAAAAAAAAATTAATTAATGGACTCAAAGGTTCTCAATATTATAAACCCATCCTGGGATGGGTATCCCAACTAGTCTGTAATAACCATTTTCCCCCCCAAAAAACTATAGTCATTAACAAAATGAATATGGATAATGCATGTTTTCTGCAGATTTATATAATGCTATAACACTGAAAATCTTGCTTGTATTAGATGGTGGGAGGAACGGCAAATGAGACAAGTAGGAGGAGGGTGAATTAGTGGTAAAGGAAAAAAAGGGTGTGGTGGTAGTAGTAGCAGCAGCCTAAAAGGAGAGTAAGAAAATAATGCAAATAATGGATCAACCCATAAACCGTCGTCTGTTTGGTCAGTCACCATGGCAACAAGTGTTTTGATTGAGCTAATATAGTTTTTCAGCAGTAACGTCTTAAAAACGTTTATTAGTAAAATTTTGCTAATTTACCTTAAATAGAAAACAGACTGTTACTTATATTTTCTATTTGTGTATCTACTTTTAAAATATCTATTTACCATCACAATCGGTCAGGGCACAACTTTATACATTAATGCAAGCATCTCAAATTCTGGATCCTCTTAGGGCCATGTGTAATGAGATTACACTGGGGTGATCGAAAAAGTAGGATAGTAAATAAGAATTACAACCCAGATGGTAATGAGATATAGGTCAGGGGTGTGAGTAGAGATCACGTTTGTAATTCGACTGTGATTGTTTTGATAATTAAAAGGTTGAAACGAAAATGAAAAATATAAGCACTGTTTGTATTTTGAGGTATGCCGATTTGAGGAATATGTTAAAAGCAATTTTCAGAATTATGTCACCGATCGAGAGAGAATCAGAAAAAAAGAACAGAGTGAGACTTGTGATTGAAGTGAGTGGACGTTCCACCTTTTACTCTCTCCAGTCTGGTCTGGGTAGTTAACTGCATCTCTAAGGCAGGAGTGTACCAAGAGAATGTCAACATTCTACTACAATAAATTGTAAGCTACAAGAAAAGACTTTTTTGTTTCGATTCTTCATTTTTGCTGCAACACCTAAAAAAAAGAACGGGGCATAACGCAACGGCCTGAATTGTGTTTTCCAACTAATTTCTCTCTCATATATATATATATATATATATATATATATGAAAGCACAGGAAATGAGAAAATAAAACTATTGTCATTAATGACAATAAACCAAGGGTTTCTATTGTTAGAAGTTATAAGAATTTAATAAACATAAAAGTTTATCAATTGAGCAATGAGAAGTTTTAATTCATGAGGAATAAAAGGGATTTTTTAAGAGAAAAAAAAGCCAAAACAATAAAAAAAATAAGACAGCAGAAAAGAGAAAATAGAAGTAAAAAGATTACGATGTGTCCATTAAGTCTGTGCGTTTTTATTGACGAGTTTTTTAACAGTTTTTAAAAACTTTTGTTCATTTCAAACAAGACATATTGCAACTGAAGCGTGAGGGACTACTGTGATAGCAGCAGATTAATAGGGGTCTACCTGGATGAGGCGTTGGGCAGCAAGATGCTTGCCCATATTGCATTTTGATTTCTGCATGTTGAAACATGGAGCAGGAAGAGAATTCCTAAGACAAGTAGTCCAAAGAAAAAAGCTATTAGAGTAGAAAATATTCCAGTATTGAGTAAAAAGGGTGGGATTTTGCTGAAAAATATTCAAGTATTTAGGCACTTCTATAGTAAAAAGGGTAGGATTTTGCTGAAAAATATTCCAGTATTTAGGCACTTCTATAGTAAAAAGGGTGAGATTTTGCTGAAAAATATTCCAGTATTTAGGCACTTCTATAGTAAAAAGGGTGGGATTTTGCTGAAAAATATTCCAGTATTTAGGCACTTCTATAGTAAAAAGGGTGGGATTTTGCTGAAAAATATTCCAGTATTTAGGCACTTCTATAGTAAAAAGGGTGGGATTTTGCTGAAAAATATTCCAGTATTTAGGCACTTCTGTAGTAAAAAAGGTGGGATTTTGCTGAAAAATATTCCAGTATTTAGGCACTTCTATATTAAAAAGGGTGGGATTTTGCTGAAAAATATTCCAGTATTTAGGCACTTCTATAATAAAAAGGGTGGGATTTTGCTGAAAAATATTCCAGTATTTAGGCACTTCTATAATAAAAAGGGTGGAATTTTGCTGAAAAATATTCCAGTATTTAGGCACTTCTATAGTAAAAAGGGTGGGATTTTGCTGAAAAATATTCCAGCATTTAGGCACTTCTATAGTAAAAAGGGTGGGATTTTGCTGAAAAATATTCCAGTATTTAGGCACTTCTATAGTAAAAAGGGTGGGATTTTGCTGAAAAATATTCCAGTATTTAGGCACTTCTATATTAAAAAGGGTGGGATTTTGCTGAAAAATATTCCAGTATTTAGGCACTTCTATAGTAAAAAGGGTGGGATTTTGCTGAAAAATATTCCAGTATTTAGGCACTTCTATAGTAAAAAGGATTTTGCTGCTAGTCAGGTGGGTTTGGGATAATTTCGTTGAGGATGTACAAGTTCATTGAAACACATTCTGTGGAAAAGCTGGGATGTAACACTGTGGCGATGTGACAGGGGTTGGAAATGAGCAGACAGTGCAGGACCTATTAAGTTAGAAATATTTTTTATAGTTTGCCCAAGAGGGAGGGGCTAGTGATTGGTGCACCAGCCCAGATGTGGCAACAATACTCCATGCACGGTGCTTGAACACATCTAAAAATGTTCAAATCCGAGTGTGACAGACTGACGAAAATGCTATTTCAAACTCTAGCATGACACACCGACTGATAGAACCTCTTCTAGAGATGTTTGAATGCATCTAAGAATCAGATTTAGATTCAAGGTTTTAAATACTGACTGTTCATACGGGAATTTATGACAGACTTATCACATATGAAAGAACACACACCACATATATTGTATTAATCCCTTAATCATAAGAATGATGATCCAAAATTATCAGACAACCTCCACAAATGAATTAGATTATAATGAATCATGCATTATGGAGAACTATTTCCACCAGATAAAACGCATCTATACATATCTATGGTTCCTTGACTTTTTGGCTAGTAACAAAGTGTAGTATCTGTTCTGATACTAAACTTCATCTTTTCTGTCCTCGGTCAGTGAAAGATTTTCCCCCATATAAAAAAAAACTTGTGTCTAACTCTTCCCTAGTGTGGAGGCAAGTAAATAGGGACTCCTACGTATTATCCTCATTCTTCTTCTCTAGATACTGGGTATGACCGTGTAGTATTTAAAATGTTAAGATTTTTCAGAAAATGCCTAAATGTGACAGATTGAACGACGGATAGAAAATAGCTGTTTCCTTAGCCTTTTGGCTCGGAGCAAAGTGTAGTATCAGTTCTGATACTACACTATGTCTTTTTTGTCCTCGGTCAGCAAAGGAGAAATCTTTCTACACTGAGGCAATTTTAATTTTTATCCCAATCCAGAGTTACACTTTTTGGAGAGCTACATTTTCCCTACATTAAAAACTGACCGTATGTCTAACTCTGCTCTTGTAGAGACGCAAGTAAATAGGAATGTGTCTATACACAGATCGACCTGTTCAAAACTTGTTATTTTGGAGTTTCCTCCTTCTAGACGAGTTACCCTACCAAGGATTGAGAGTCCAGTCTATCCTACTATTTTACCCCTAGTGTGAGAAAGAAGAGATGGATTGATAGCTTTCTCTAGGGCATTAGTGAAAGTGATGGCATTTTTCTGATAGTGCAGAACTCGAAAAGCGAAAACCACAAGCTCTGCTGGTAACCAATGCCATTTGCACACGGACATAAAAGGCACACTCGCCCCCCCCCCCATCAAAAAACAAAACAAAAAACAAACAGATGCACCAAATCATACTGACCCACTTTTTTGTCAGATAAAAAACAATTTCCTTTGTTATAAGTTTTCGAAGAAAAGGAATAGAAGTAAAAAAAAAATCAAAAGAAAAAAAAAGAAGTCAATGAGACTTTTTTCATAAATAAAAGGGGAGGGGGTCCCACCTGGAAAACGAAAAAGAGTAGTGGAGAATTGAGGTGGGTGGGGGTTGGGACAGAGAAAGAAATCCCAAGATCTTACCAACCCTGCCACTTAGTGACCTCTAAAAAAACAACACTGCACAGTAATAGAAATTTGATCTAATTTCTGTTGGCATTCTAATTGCAGATCAAAAATGTTTTTCTTGACCTTCCAATACATTCTCGGTGACCTTCAAATGTTCTGTGATTTTATTTGTGAAGTCTTCATATTTCCTATCATAAACATGTATTCAAAATATCATTTATCAATATGAAGTAAGAGAAAGACATTTGGTTGATTTATATCAACCAAATGTCTTTTGGAGAATCTTAAAAAAGTAAAATGCAACTCGGCACTATTTCAAAACGACTTATTGCATAAAACCATTATATTCAATGTTTTTTTTACCCCCTCCCCCCAAAAAAAACAGTAAGTTATGACAAGTTGAATCATATACACGAAATGCTGCAAAACATTTGAAATACAACGTTCTATGATTCATTTATTTCATTTTTGTTAACTTCTTAATTGAGTGACAATAATGACAGATTTCATCAAAGATTTATAAAGAATAACATTTTGAATCTTCATTCTGTTCTAATTCTTTAATTCCTTTATTTTGGCATACATTATTCTTTTTGGAGGGGGAGGGCATACGTAAACAGCAAAAAACAATGAAAGCAATTGGCAAAAAGGTCAAACAGGCAGCATCCAGTTGGCTAACGGCTGACTAACTGAAGTTACGAGATTTCTTCAAAGGAAAACAATAGAGAAATATTTCACAGAAACAACAAACATTAAAATCGGTTTCGGTTTTAGTGATCATAACATGAAAACCGGTTTTAACCAGTTTCGAGCTCTACTACTACTACTACTACTACTACTACTACTACACACACTTCATTATAATGCTAATTACCATTGTAATCTAATGAATTCCATAATCTCTAACCAGAGCTGCTAGTTAAAGCCTTAAGAAATCTGAAATATTGCCAGAAATAGAACGAAAAACAAAAACAACCAAAGTCAAGATCTAGGAGCTAGAGTTAGCCCATTACACTGAATTCCCCCCCCCCCAGCACTTTAAAAAAAAACCCTGATTGCAATACATAATAAATTTTTAACTTCTTTGAACTTTCTTCTAAAACACGCCTTGCCTTATTATATAGCAATACCTGCGTCTTCGAACTGACCGTCTCACCCCAAGCACATCGGCCATGCCTTTTCTTATTATTATTCTGTCTGTGTCGATTCTAGTATTGCTGGTCGCCAAGAGCACAAAGGCACAGTTCACAATTTGCATACATATTAAGAAAAAACGCAGACACAAATATGGACATTGTATACAAGACTTGTTGAACACGGGTGTGTGTGTAATTAGGATCCCATCATTAGCATTTCTACTTCTGAGCTAAATTCCAATTTCTCAAGTGTAGGATCTCTGCTAAGACTAACTCCATCATTCATTCCTTCTCACCTTCGGACCCAATTCAATTAAGCTCTGTCTTCGATCTCCCCAAAGTCCCTCTTTCATCGTTTTCCTGAACCCATCTCTCTGCAGTCTCCTCATCGATCTTCTCAACAGCTAGTGTTGCCGAAATATATCTTCTTTCAACCGGAAACTGGATGCATCCGATTGTCTCTCAGATTACTACTGGAACTGGCTGCATCTGCTCATTCCTCAGTTTACTTTCACCTGAAATTTAGATATGTCCGCTTCTTTTCTCATGCTCACCTTCCCCACTGCTATCTGACCATCCAGAAAGTTAACAAATAACTGTCATAGCATCATTGGTCTGTGGAGCTCAATGGATCAGTTGATCCTTTTATTAACTTTCCCAACAAATCTCTTTTGATGATGGGGGCAGTCTAAAGTATCACACTCTTCCTAAGACAAAAGTATCCAACAACATTTTTTTACGATATCAAAAGCAAACCATTTTTTTTTGTCTACATCACCCTCTTATATTCTTCATTTGGAGAAAAAAATTATGACGTGCAAGTCAAAGTCTGAAAAAAAAAGAAAGCATTTAAATTCCCTTTATCTTGGTTGCTATAAAAACACCCCAACCTCTGAAAGTTTTTCCATATATAACCCAATGCTACATTTACATACCACTAGTAAGGCCACTAAGTGTTGTCCGGGGCATGAATAACAAAAAATAGATGCGTTAAGAAAAATATGTGCCCTCTTTTAAAACTCCTCCATCTAGTAACTGGTTTAATAGGGAGAAAGGAAAAAAGAAAGAAAGCAAAAGTTGACTGACTAACCATAATTCAATTTTGTTATTGGAAATACTACCAGTAAGAATGAAAATAGTGTTTTTTGCAGATCCGGATCACACTGAATCCGATGATGTAAAGTTTGTAAATGTAGTTTCTGAGTTTTAACCGGTTGAACACACACTAGTTTCCTTTATATATTAGATAATAATAATAATAATAATAATAATAATAATAATAATAATAGTTATAATAATAAGATTTTCCTAAAATTTGAAATATCTGGGAACAATTATTTTCCAGATGTAAGCTTGTGTAATGTTATTAGGCAGAATGCAGATTTTGAACCCGGGTCGGCTGCAAACAGATTTAAGGTAAAAAAAAAAACGAATTATTTTAGAGAGAAATGAAAAAGTGAAAACATTCCTTGTCCATGACATCAGTAGGTCGAAGAACACGATCAACAAAAGAATGGTATTGTCCGAGAAAATCGATTAGGAAGCTTATTTAACAGAGTTAAATTTGGATGCCTGGGAGTCTGACACACTTGGAGAAGCAGAGAGAATCAATGTGACAAAACCGGTTCAGGTGTGAGACTCGTTAGTTAAATTAATTTATAAATGAAGAATAAATAAAAGTATTCTTTTTATAACAAAACAACAAAAAAAAATGTTTGCTCTTTATACCAAGGGAAGCAACTCTTGCACAAACGGGAGTTGAACAGACAAGTTGTATCATCCTCATTACACTTGTATCAAACAGTTAAAGGTTTGATACAGGTGATAACACTACACGAGTAGATATATAACAAAGTTTTCTAAAACTAAAAAAAGGAACATTTCTTCATTTTTCTGTATCAAACTTGAATGATATCAGTATTCATAAATAATACTACATTATTTGCTGACCTATTTAGTGCAGGTTAGCAAAAAACAACTATCTCAATCTCATCTGTGTTAAATGGGGTTACTACATTTGCAGGCACTAACCATCAATTAGGCAGAACAGACAGAGAAAAAGAAGATATATTGTACTTAATTACCACTTTTTCTTTTCCTTTCAGATGTACAGTGCCTTTGTTGATCAGCTGAATGTATTCATCTAAACTTTCTTTATACACCGTTGACCAGGGGATAAATGCTACACATCCCAGCACTATTGGCTGATTTCAGAATAGACAACCAGAATCACTTATAGGCAATTCTCCTAGTATCAAACTTCAAAATAGTTGTGATTTTTTCGTTTTTTTTCTTGAGGTAAACATGGGAACATGTACGATGATATGAAAAAAGTTGATTTTTGAATAATCTTTCGTTCATTTCATACAAAATGTTTTCGAATCATTAAAACATTTTTTTCGGGAGGGGTGGTGTGCAGATAACTAAAAATTGCACTTCTAAATTTCAAATTTGATAATAATTACGCTGTAAAATTCTATCATTAAAATAATGTTAGTTTTTAATCTTTATTTTTTATTTATTTTTTAACACAGTTCACCCCAAACAAGGCAGGCCACCACTGTAGACGTAAGGGGCTACTTAGAAAAAGGGTGAAGGTTTTGGGGGGAGGGTCAACTTAAATTGGGAGCTGTGCAGCGAGATGTCTGTTTACATTAGTTTTAAATTTCTGCATGTCAGTACCGTCAGGAAAATAAGGAGCAGGAAGGAAGTTTCAGAGTCCAGCAGCACGAGGAAAGAAGTTTTTGGAATAGAAAGCTCTTTGGCATCTGGGGACCTCCACAGTGAATGGATGGGATTTGGCAGATTGTCGGGTTGGTCTAGTGAATTTACATCGTGGGGGCACCAGAGCAGCAAGCTCATCAGAGCACAATCCATTGAAGTACTTGTAAAACAGGCACAAGGATGCAACATTGCGGCGATGGGACAGGGGCTGGAGCTTGGTGGATAGTGAAGGACCTATCAAGTTGGCAACTCTTTTTTGGACCTTGTCTAAGAGGGAGAGACTAGCGGATGATGCACCAGCCTAGATGTGGCAACAATACTCCATGCATGGGCGGATGGTGGCTTTGTAGAGATATAGGATAATGTCAGGTGTGAGAAGTTTACTGGCACGGTAGAGGGAGCCCATCTTCTTTGCAGCAGCCCTGGCAATGTTTTCAATTCATGTTATCTGTGAAAGTAAGGCCGAGGAGTTTGAATGATGAACTCTCAGGTAGGGTGTTATTTGCCATGACAATCGGTGGTTAAAGTGTTTTTTTTGTAGTTATTGAAGGAAAGTAGCTTTGTCTTTGCGGCATTAAAAGTTACCATCCATTTTTGACCCCATTCCACTACAGACTGGAGGTCATTTTCTAAGGATTCAGCCATTGCCTCAGATATGTATGCGTCAGTTTTGCCCACATTTATAAAGGTTTATTTTTATTTTTAGGTGATTATTCATATTAGCAGTCGTCTGAAGGTTATTTTTTTTAATAAATTGTAGCAATAACACGGCACAACAATAATAAATAAAAATTAGCTAGTTAGAAGCAAAGTTTGATTTCTCAGCTTAAATGCTACTTGGATCTGACTTTGAAGATCCGATAACTTTATATATTAGATAATGATGAGTAATAAACGGAGAAGGGGGGGGGGGAGGAGCTGCTTTAATTGTACAACATTTAACCTTTTAACCATAATCAATCACAATTCAAAAGTTTTCGAAGGCCTCATATGTCTAGCTGTGGTGTATTAACAATCTCCCCAAACTAATATAGCATATAAATTATTAATACAAATTCCTGCATGTAAATCCATAATGACTTAAATAATGGTAGTTTAACATTAATTTCAAATTGTTTCAGCATTTTTTTAGATAAGGATTGATAATTTGGATTATTTGGACTACTATTCTCACCTTAGTTATTATTTTCACAACGTTTCGGCCGATGTAACCTTCAACCTTCTTCAAGTGCATCTTTTTGAACTTAGAAATCTTTGTTGAACTCAGGAACCTATACTGAATTTCGAACTGAACCATTTATTTAATCCACATTTAGATTTTTAATCAAATTTTATGTTGTTCTTAGTTATTATCGCTTAAAGTGAGGATTGAACCTTCAACCGCCAGAAGACTCACTTAGAACTGATTGTTCATCAATTCCAATATCTGTTGAACTAATTTCTTAAATTAAAACGCCAACTATTTTTTTTTTTAAGAAAGAATAAAAATAAAAAATGGTACCAAACTTTTGTGTCACAATTTTGTTTATTTGGAAATTAACTACTTAAATATTTGATTACAAAACAAAAAGAAATTCCTTCTGTGAGTTTATAAATTTTAATTGATCAAAATCGGAATAATTCAATTTTAAACTCAAGCAGGATAAGCTAATATGATAAGGGTTATTGTCATTTTATTGTTTCTTTTTACAATAGAAGCATGCATGATAATTACAATTATGGAATTTAAACTTTAATTTAAACCAGAAATTACTTCAAAATTATGTTCAAATAAGACAGTGCCAATCATTTTTTTAAATCTTGAACAGCAGCAACAGAAATAATGATAGACATTTATAAAAAAAATGTAAAAATGAAAACCCAGAAAAATTGGATTATTTGGATTATTCGGACTACTATTCTCATTTTGGATGTTATTCTCACAATGTTTATGTTAAACTCTGCAACTTCTATGGAATTTCGAACTGAACCCTTTATTTAACCCACACAACAGATAAACGCTTTAATTAACAATTGACAGTCTTCTGGAGGTTGAAGGTTCAATCCTTATAACAGGCGATAATAACTAAGAAAACCTTAATAATTAATTAACACTCCTACCAATCATGGCTGACAGAATGAGAACAATCTACTCTGTGGATTAAAAAAAAAAAAGGTTAAGTTCGAAATTTTGTACAGGATCGACAAAAATTCTTAAATTTAAAAGGATGCAACTGAAAAAGGTCGAGGATTACATCGGCTGAAACGTTGTAAGAATAACAACCAAGAAAAGAAAAGCAGCCCAAATCGCCCAAATAATACAAATTATCAATCTACAACTAAAAAAAAATCTGAAAAAAAATTTTTTTTTTCTAAATTAAATTTTAGAAAGTAAAATTAATTATTTTGTTAATCTTTAATGTTTTTTTTGTTTTTTTTGCATTTGTCAAAATGATAACACTATGAAATGCTGCATTACTAATGTTTAATGAGATGATTACAGAGGGTGCGATGAAGATGCTGCAATAATGTCAACCAACAAAAGTAGAAACTAATTCACTGAGTCTACCTACAACAAAGAAAAACAGTGGCATCCTTGAACATCCAGTCTTGGTGTGGCACGCATCCTGGGCGGGTTCAGATGGCTTCCTCTGATATGAGGTTTCTAAGGAATATCAAATCTACAAGTGGTCCCCAGTCACCTATGTATCCTGCCCAGGCAAGAGTTTTCAACAACGTTTGTTTTTGCAGAGATTTAAATTTTTTTAAATAGACATAGTCAACTTGAAAATCCCACCCATTCAGTTATGACGGCTCTCGCTCAAACTAGGGAATGACTTAATTGCTTGAGAACCGAAAAAGGTTGCCATTGCGACTCTGATCTATTAACGATGCAGATGACCAAAGAACCAGGCAGATTCTTAAAAAGTGCTCTCCACTCCCCACATGATTAATAGAGCTAGACTAGGTCATGCTTGACTGGCTGCAAAACTTTCCATTGTGGGTTTGATTTCGACTGCGAACCGCATCTATTATCATTTTATTATAAACTAGCTGGCTTGTGCCGTAAAAAAATTGACGGCATACTTTTTCATTGTTCCCCAAACAACTTTTATAATTAACGTTACTTGTTTATAAACGATACTAACACTTCAGTCAGCTGCTGCAGATTGATGGAAATGTTTTCTTGAATATACACTGAATTACCTCTTTTAGTGTTACAGGCAAAGGAATAGCTATATTATATATATATATATATATATGTATATTTCAGCAACAAGTCATTTATTATATACGCGTCGTTGAAGATTGGCCATACAACTACAACCCTCTCCCGACGCCTTACGCATCACTTAAATGACACTAGTGCCATCTAGCGACACATTACCACACATAAAAAAGCATAAAATTAACCGAACTAAGACAAATATTAACAACCAACACTAAGATCATACATAAAAACAACTGCACCAACAGACTAAAAATCTTCGAAGCCCTACACATAAAAAAATTACAACCCACAATTAATAAAATAGAATTCACTACCGGTACTAACGCCTTATCAGTCTTCAACAATTAATACACAATAATAATAATAATAATAATAATAATAATAGATATAAAAAAATAAATAAATAAATAAAATAAAATAAATAATAAATAAACGAATAAATATATATATATATATATATGTAAATTAATAGATATATAACTAATAATAAAACTATAAATACGGCTCTTAGTAACAATAAGACACAGCCTCCTGAAGACGGTTGAGAGACCGAAAGCGCTCGAGGAATGGCCCACAATACAACGTTAGGTGCCATACTCCACCAATTAACACCAGAAAACCTACGAATCGCTCGTCGCGTCGAGAAATTAACAAGAAAGATAGCGAAGAGAGCCAACTCTGTGGTCTTCAACGACGCGTGTATAATATATATATATATATATATATATATATATATAACGTTAGTGGGCGAGAACCCCAGCAGAGTGCTCGATTATTAAAAAAAAATTAAAAAATTAGAGAATAATATTTATTTATATATTTAATTACAGAAGATTAAGACAACATCAGTACCATCGCATATTATTATATTAGAGACTAAAGTATCTGTTCCAACAAAAATGATTGAGAGAAATGTTACAGTTTTCGAATAATAACCAAGCGCTTTATATCACAATAAAATGTATTTCCCTTGAAACAATGAACTATTTACACCATATTCATCAAAATTAGCTCATTCCAATGGTCATTTGATACATGACCATTGGAATGATTCTGTCGGAGTTTCAAAGTCAGACACGAATCAAATTTTGCTTCTGACAAACAAATATTCATTTGTTATTGTTGTACTGTGTTATTGACATTATAATAACACTCTGCTTCAATTTATTAAAAAAATTACTTAGTTGGCCTTTCACAACTGCTATTACCATTAAACATTTTTAAATATTCACTGAATAATAAGATTATCAAGGGGGATAAACTCATGTTAAATTGAAGAATATAATCGGAGTTGCCTACCTTAAGTTTAAAAATGTTCAAACAAATAAAAATTAAAAACTAAAATTACTTCATTGCATCCCGGGCAACGTCTGGTATGGGCAGCTAGTATATAATTAAGTTATGCTTCCTGTCTGTGAACAGACTCCCCTTTTTCATGCCAGCTGGGTAAATGCTTGACACATTCTGGCAACCTAGAGACTGCCTTGCTCTCATCAGATGCTTCTTTGTAGGAATAAAGCATGGCTTGGTTCGCTCCTAAGAGGTCATCCTCCCAGTCATTACCTCCTTCTTTGGGAGGGAGGATTATTGCAGGTCGCATAAGGCGCTCCTATCGAGTAATGCCGATGGGTCAGTTCTCGTCTATTTTTGTAACCTTTTCGAGTGCCCCCCCCCCCCTCTAGAAGCTGGTTTTCCAGACATTAAAAAGACCTTATGTCACAGCTTGTTGCTTTGGAAAGAAATTAAATATATATGTGTGTGCGTTGTTAGTCTCTCCAAAACCCTAGGAGTTCTATATTTAATTTCTTATTTTTATCGAGATCTTGTACAGTTTTGAACATCTTAATCGAAACGTGACGATCTTAGCTCTGCTTGCTTGGTTCCAAGATGGCTGCCTGAGAACGGGATTACGCTGTGTCAGATGTTTTTTTTTTGGGGGGGGGGGATTTTTCCATGATTGTAATCTTTTAAAGTGAGTTTTTTGTATTTTTTGACTTGCCGTTCTTCTCACCTTTCTTCCGTTTTTTTGTTGGAATAATGTGCTTGTTTTTTCATTATTGATTGATCGTCTCTGAAGAGCAACCGGTAGACCAAAAACTATATTTTTTACCGGGTTGCGAAACGTGCATAACACAAAGAAAAATATATAGGCATTCGCCAAAATAAAGTAATAAACAAATAAAAAATAAAAATAATGATTGTAGACTGATTTGTTCTTTCTTTTGGTCATTTGAATGCAACTAACCAGTATATATATATATATATATATATATATATATATATATATATATATATATATGTGTGTATCGAGGCAGCATTTTTTCTCTAAGGCACATATTAAAAATAACCGACAATTCGTGTCTGGATATTTTTGTATGAATCCCTTCCATTTTCCGGATTAAAGTCCTAATCTCGGATGAGAATTGGCTGATGAAACTGCCGTAATTTTCTTTTAGGTCCAAAGTACTTTCTGACCCATCTGTGGAATAATGTCAATCAGGTAAAGACCTGGAGTGAGTTTATAGTTAATTTTGGTGGGAAAATTTAAATACGAAACTATATTTATTTAGTATTATAAACATTTAAGTATATTAGTACTAGTGTTAAAATTAATCCTGTTAATAACCGTTTTTTTTTTGTCTTAATGTGTAAAGCTTCTAGTATATGGAGTGTTTGTATACTAGAACACAATACTAATATACAAAAACTCCAGGACTTTAATCCGGAAAATGGAAGGGATTCATACAAAAATATCTAGACATGAGTTGTCGGTTATTTTTAATAATACATTATATATATATATATATATATATATA
This sequence comes from Sepiola atlantica, assembly GCA_963556195.1. NCBI lineage: Eukaryota > Metazoa > Mollusca > Cephalopoda > Sepiida > Sepiolidae > Sepiola > Sepiola atlantica. Next base: position 99,828,582 of record OY744530.1, read on the forward strand.
TATATATATATATATATATATATATATAATCCGTCACTGCATTAAAGGGCAAATTAACACCCAGTGAGTAGTCACTTGTCAGTTACAGTGTAAGTAGAGAAGAAAACGACATCTAGAGTGACGACCTACATTTCGTTTGTATACACTGAATGTATTTTTAAGTCAATATTGTCATGCACAGGAATAACAAGTGATATTTTTATTTGTTACGATGAGGAGAAAAAACAAACAAAAAGTATTAATGTAGGACCCCCCCCCCCCCCCATCGATAACTTTACCCACACTTCAACGTTATTCTTTTTTGGTTAAAAAGGTCGTTTTCTATTTTTATACTTTTTTTTTTTTACTGAATAACTCCCTATTTAATTGCCTCCTCACGAGGGAAAGTTCAACCCAAGGTCAACTGTTAAATGGGGGCGGGGGAGGGCAGGGGTATCCAACTTCCCCAAAATGAGGCACTCTGGATGGATGAGAAGAAAAATATCTGTATAGTCCTGTCGACTATTTCTCGTGAATAAGATCGCCTCGGGCGACAGCCAATACCTCCTCCCCTCCCGGAAGGAGGAGGTAATACATAGAAGGATGGCATCCAGAAACCAAACTGGTACTAAATTTTGAATTATTTATTCGCAAATAAAAAATATTTCCACTTACAAATTACGCACAAGACCATCAAAAGTATGGGGAGCGTGTGTGTATGTGGTGGTGGTGGTGGTGGTGGTGGGGGGGGGGGTCGGGGGTCGCTGACCATCCTACTCTTAACTAGACGCATTTTGACCCATTCACCAAAGCAATGTTCCTTTAATTCTTTCATCTTTTGTCCATCACTTCCACGTCAAAAGGTACTGCACTTTGATCCCGAATAAGTCATCAATAAATACGAAAGGAAAGTTTATTTGCTTCCATAAAAGGGGCCACTTTGGATTGGACAAGAATAATAATTGCCCCAGTCGGGAAAAATTTATCACCCTATGACCGAGGACAGAACAGCGGTCATGATCGTCCGTGTGGTGTTCATAAATGTCCACAAATGCCACATTTCACCCAAACTTGTATCACGATCAGCCCTCGTGGAGAGGCGGATTAATTCACAGATACTAAACTTTGATCCCAGCCCGAAGGCAGGGAAGTGAAAGAAAGGCTGAATCATAAAGTCATAGAGAATATGAAAGAAAAAGTTAGTTATTTCTAGGAGTATATGGCGTAACCGTGCTGACATATCGGTTGTCGTTAAATCGTTGAGGTTAAACGACATTGAGTCTGGTCAGTACCAGATGGGTGACTATTTAGTTGGAAATACTAGGCGTTGTATGGGTGAGGACGGCGACATTTCACTACCAAAAGTAACGTCGTCAAAATCGTATATATATATATATATATATATATATATATATATATATATATATATATATATATCATTTTCAATGTGATGATATATATATATCATTCTTAATGTGATGATATATATATATCATTCTTAATGTGATGATATATATATATCATTCTTAATGTGATGATATATATATATATCATTCTTAATGTGATGATATATATATATATCATTCTTAATGTGATGATATATATATATATCATTCTTAATGTGATGATATATATATCATTCTTAATGTGATGATATATATATATCATTCTTAATGTGATGATATATATATATCATTCTTAATGTGATGATATATATATATCATTCTTAATGTGATGATATATATATATCATTCTTAATGTGATGATATATATATATCATTCTTAATGTGATGATATATATATCATTCTTAATGTGATGATATATATATATCATTCTTAATGTGATGATATATATATATCATTCTTAATGTGATGATATATATATATCATTCTTAATGTGATGATATATATATATCATTCTTAATGTGATGATATATATATATCATTCTTAATGTGATGATATATATATATCATTCTTAATGTGATGATATATATATATCATTCTTAATGTGATGATATATATATATCATTCTTAATGTGATGATATATATATATCATTCTTAATGTGATGATATATATATATCATTCTTAATGTGATGATATATATATCATTCTTAATGTGATGATATATATATATCATTCTTAATGTGATGATATATATATATATCATTCTTAATGTGATGATATATATATATATCATTCTTAATGTGATGATATATATATATATCATTCTTAATGTGATGATATATATATATATCATTCTTAATGTGATGATATATATATCATTCTTAATGTGATGATATATATATATATCATTCTTAATGTGATGATATATATATATATCATTCTTAATGTGATGATATATATATATATCATTCTTAATGTGATGATATATATATATATCATTCTTAATGTGATGATATATATATATCATTCTTAATGTGATGATATATATATATCATTCTTAATGTGATGATATATATATATCATTCTTAATGTGATGATATATATCATTCTTAATGTGATGATATATATATATATCATTCTTAATGTGATGATATATATATATATATATCATTCTCAATGTGATGATATATATATATATATATATCATTCTCAATGTGATGATATACTATATATATATATATCATTCTTAATGTGATGATATATATATCATTCTTAATGTGATGATATATATATATATATCATTCTTTATGTGATGATATATATATATATCATTATTAATGTGATGATATATATATATCTATCATTCTTTATGTGATGATATATATATATATCATTATTAATGTGATGATATATATATATCTATCATTCTTTATGTGATGATATATATATATCATTATTAATGTGATGATATATATATATCTATCATTCTTTATGTGATGATATATATATATATATATCATTCTTTATGTGATGATATATATATATATATCATTCTTTATGTGATGATATATATATATATATATCATTATTTATGTGATGATATATATATATATATCATTATTAATGTGATGATATATATATATATCATTATTAATGTGATGATATATATATATATATCATTATTAATGTGATGATATATATATCATTCTTAATGTGATGATATATATATATATCATTCTTAATGTGATGATATATATATATATATATATATATATATCATTATTAATGTGATGATATATATATATATCATTCTTAATGTGATGATATATATATATATATATATATCATTATTAATGTGATGATATATATATATCATTCTTAATGTGATGATATATATATATATCATTCTTAATGTGATGATATATATATATATCATTCTTAATGTGATGATATATATATATATATCATTCTTAATGTGATGATATATATATATCATTCTTAATGTGATGATGATATATATATATCATTCTTAATGTGATGATGATATATATATATATATATATATATATATATATATATATACCATTCTTAATGTGATGATATATATATATATATCATTCTCAATGTGATGATATATATATATATCATGAGGTTGTAGTGCATAAACTACATTGATAGAAAATAGCAGGAACAGAAGAAATAAAGGTATTTGTAATGAATGAGTATCCAGAGGCATTCAGTACTTTGACAGAGAATTCATAGTCAGTCCCAGAAATGGCCGAAGCAGTTTACGATTTGAAAGTCATGAATTAAATGTAAAAAGGCAGACCACACTAAGAACGCGAAAGGTTAAGTTAGGGCTTAAAAAGAAATAGCCCCTAAAAAAATTAAATAAAGTTGAAAAAAAATTTCTAAAAAGGGAGGTAGAGAGGTTTCAAATCGTAAACTGCTTCAGACATTTCCGGGACTGACTCAGGATTCTCCGTCAAAGTACTGAATTTCTCTGGATATCCATTAATTAAAAGTACCAAAATAAAATATGTATTCCATTGATGAATCAACTGTAAAAATGATTTTTTTCTTCAGAAAACATCTTTAAAGAATAAGTAAAACCCGAAAACCAGGCTCAACATCTTTTAACTTCGGTTATTTAACGAGAACCGATTTGTCAGTGTGATTATTGTATATTAGAAATAAATAACCTTTCCTTTCGATTTTTCAATGACTTATTCGGCCTTTCTTTCATTCATTTAACGTTCTTTATGTGGTAAGCAAAGACGACGACACGGGTGAGGGGGGGGGGGCGACTCATTTGTTTATTTACTTAGGAAAAACAATTGTTTACAAACTTAAAAAGTATTTTAAAATTTGTTTACACTGGATTTTGAAATTGATTTCCAACCGAAGAATTTAAATAATAATACAATTAAATTGCTTCATAGCACCACGGTGGTTAAAACATAAAAGAGTGGTAAAAATGCACTTAAAACTTGACGATCGTGTACTAATTAACCTGTAGGAAGAAAATAAAAAAAATGAACACTAATAATTTAAATGGCAAAAATAATAAAAAAACAAATAGGCCGGAAAACACTTAAAATGTACTAAATTCATTAAATTAAACTTGAGAAAACACTAAAAAAAAAAAAATCAAAAACAAATAAACAAACATTATCAACGTGGTATTTCTAGGTTATAAAACAAAGTTCTCGCTTATGATTGGCCGTAACCGGACACACCCTCCAGACATGGTCGGGTATATTGTAAATGAAACCTAAATTCAGGACTTAGTCATTCCTTCTCTTCATACGAACTACGGAGAGTGGATCCGACACGAGGTCGGCTTGATGTGCCTCCCTCCCTCAAATGGGGGGAACTTTGGATTGTAGCAAAATTGGTCTGTGATCGGACCCGTCGGCATTTCCCGGAGTGTGTGTGTGTGTGTGTTGTGCGTGTCTCTCTCAGTGTGTGTGTGTGTAGGGGGGGGGGGAGGTCTCAGGCGACCGACAATAAATCATCTCCTCTCCAGAAGGAAGAGGTAATGCCTGGGAGAATTCTCCCTGAAACAAAACAGAACCCTGCTTCACTCTGAGCTAAGTTCGAAGGCCAGTGCCCCTTTTTGTTAGCTGACTTTTTCTCCCGCTGACCTTGTGTCTAACTTTGCCCCTGTGAGGACAGGCAAGTAAACAAGGACTACAAGGTCATTAAATCAGTTTTGTTGTTGTTGTTGTTTTAAAGCAATAATTTCTTATATTTAAGTGGCGGGATAAAAATTAATAATAATCAAAAACAAATAAACAAATAAATAAGAAACCACTTTCGGTTAAATTTTACCCTTTGCCCCCACATCGCAAACGAAAAATTTAAAATGAAATATTTATATATTTTTCTTGCAATATATGGAAAATATTTTAGACTAGAGAGTGACCAATAACACTTTTTGGTCAGGAAGTGGGTGATCATTTTACCTTATATCATCTTTGTTCTAATAAAAGTATCAGACATCAGTAACTTTCATAACTACACATTCAATTATTTTATTTACTATTTATCGAATATTTAGTGGAATAAAAAATAAAACATGGAGTTACTAAAACGAATTGAAAAAAAGCCTATTAAAAAATCAATTACGGAATTAAATTTCGATTATTCATTTACAAGTCAGCCATTTTTTTGTTTGTTGATAGTCGAAAAATAAATCAATTACTTCGTGAACGTTCGAAATTTGAAAGAAATTTGGAAACATTTAAACTGTCGAAAAGAAAGTAATTTAAACTGGATTTAAAATTCTTAGCAAATCCTTATGAATTGAAAGTTTTAGAAGACATCCAATAATTTTATAAATAAAGATTAAAACACCATATCCTTAAGTTCATAACAATTTCCATCAATTATTAATTTAAGTTTAAAAAATTTAATCTAAGTTTAAAAATTCCTTTTAAAAATAATTTTGTAAGAAAATAAAACGATCAAAAATAAAAGTAAACATATCCCGGGCAACGCCTGGTAAGTATGATTTGTTTAAAATAAAGGCACGACATTTTTACCATTGGATCGTCACTTGTCAAGGCCAAGAGCCACTCAAGGGTAAGGTTTAATGAAAATATTCTGTGATGATAACCATCTTATTTGATATAATTTTTTTGTTAAATATTTATTTACTCGTTTTATTTAGATACCTTTTGGATATCTTTTGTTTTAGTCAATAATGTCATGTCTACAAAATAAATCTCACCAAACAATAACAATATTCTATCAAATAGACCCCCAACACGTCCCTGTAGATTCATTATATTTAACCATTATTTATGAATTCATCCAACTTATTCTTAAAATAGCGGCTATTTTGGGAATATAGAAGAAAAAAAATGATTACCCGTTCTGCTCTATGCTATGTAAGTCAAAAACGCTTCCTGATCAAAAGTGGGTGATCATTTTCGCGTTAAATTTATACAGTAAAATGAACCCCCATTTCAAAATCATTTTAAAAAAAATGTCCACATATTTCCAGGGTGTTTGCGTGTAATCGCATAAATGTATAGGTTTATCATTTTTATTTTACTATTTAGCGTAGTATGGGGGGGGGGGGCAACATTTTAACCAGATTAGGCATTTACTCCCTCCCCCTGTTATATATATATATATATACATATATATATATATATATATATATATATATATATATACATATATAGTTGTGTTGTAAATGTAGTTTTTGAAATCTTGCTTGCCAATTAATAAACAGTGCGTGAATATATATATATATATATATATATATAAACAAAAAAGGGAGGGAAACAAAGAAGAAAAAAGAACATTTTAAATCCGAAAAAATAATAAAAGGAAGAAAAAATAGAAGAAAATGGTGATATATTACCCGTGCTAATTCATTTTCAATTTCTCCAGCCCTGGTTACAATTGGTCCCCGAACGGCGTACTCCATGCCCTTAACGAAAGGGTTTACGGTGGCGGCGGACAAAACTTTGGTTCGTCGGGGTTGTTGCGGCGCTCCGACAGCCGCGATCCGACAAACTGTAGGATTATTCCCATGATTATGTAGCACTTTCGGAGTACAGTTTGGAATCAATGAGCGTGCAGGGAACACACGGCCCATCAAACCAGCAGAAAAACTAGGGACACCTTGCATTATATCACTAGCCTGTCTTTTCAATTAAAAAAAAAAAACGATTCTAGGGAAAAAAGCTGTTCTTTTCTTTTTCCTGGTAGAATTCTCCGATGTATGTTTCTTCTCGTAAAACGTGGGGACGTCACACACTGAACGGCATTAATAACCAACAGGAGAAGCTCTTTAGCACTATTAACGCTACTATTGTTTTTATCACATGCGGTATACGCAGCAGCACGAGTTGATATACGGAACAAGTTTTTCGCAATTTAATCTGACTGCCTCCAAGTCATCTAGAGTTATCTCCCTTACTTGTGTCTCTTGTTTTCCACAATCATAAAGTGTATAAGTCTATATAATTATACAAACTAGCGCTACTTATCCGGCGTTGCTCGGAAGTCTTTTTACTTTCATACTTTTTTTTTTGAATAAATTTTTTTTTTTTTTACTTATTACGGTATCATTTGGTCATTAATTTATTAATTAAACCAAATTATTACTATACCTACTTGTTGATAAGTTAATTTTATTTTAATTTATATTTTTAGATTTATTGGATATAAATTAGCTCGACTGAGCTTCAATCTCTAGTTACTCTTTGTAAAACATTCATAGAAAGAACTTGTCTTACAACCACAACTACAAAGAACTTTCCTTTCTTGTTCCGTGTGCCTAACATTAAACGGAATTTCCATGAACAGGGGTTCTTTCTAAGAACTTCCTATTTATGGAACACATTACCACAGGACTGCTTCCCTGCAGATTAGAACATGGTCATCTTCAAATCATATGTCAACCAGTACTTGTCATAAATCTTCCTCATAAGCAATCCAATTTTGTTCATTCCATTCATCATTTTCAATCCTCTCATAATATTCTTCACTATTTCAACTGAAAATCCATTCATCTCATTAAGCCTTATCCTCGAGTGGCCTTCGGCTTTGATAAGTGGTGACTCATTAGTAACACAAAATAACTTCCAAAACTTTCACTCTTTTAATTTATGAGTATTTTAAAGCCTGAAAGCACCTTCTATTCAATGCTCCAAAATTCTTCTTTTTTTCTATCGGAATAAATTATTGTTTCTACGGTATTACCCCCTCCTTCAGGAGTGTGGATTGGTTCAGTGCTGATCGCCTACGCCCCTACCGGAGTATGCAATCGAGTCTGTTAATAGTTATTTTTGTACACGACCTTCAGGGAGCTGGTTTTATCCATCTTCTGGCCTTGTGGCACATCTCGTTGCAGATGGAAACAAGTACAACTTGTTTGACCAGTTGCCACACCAACCGAGGTTTGATTCGGCATTATTCTGACAACCTAGGGACTGACTTGAACCATCAGACCCTTCTTTGTCAGTCATTGGAGGTGTATTCCAAGCATTACATTCTCCTTCGGAGAGGGATGGTGATCATTTATTGTCGGTAGTCCGAGGCACCCCTACTGGGGAATGCCGACGGGTCCATTCTCGAATATTTTTTGTACTCAACCAGAATAAGCTCTCGGTTACTTTTGTCACATCTTCTGTAGTGATAAGTAAATAAATACTAACTTGTTTGGCGGCACGATCCGCCTGCGTCAGACTGTCGACTTCACCCTTCCGCCAATTCAACCAGCTCAGTAACCAGTGTCAACTCCTTCTAGACACTGGCATTCCATTCGTCTATCACAGGAAAAACCTGCTCTTTTCAGGGCAACTGACTTTATTATACTTTTGTGCGATTTAACATACCCTTTTCAGGGCAACTTACTTAATAAACGTTTGTGCAACTAAACATACCCTTTTCAGGATAACTTACCTACTACATTTTTAATGGATTAACCGTCTTTCCCGAGACAACTTCCGTTTCAGTCTGCCCAGCAATCATCCAAACTTTGTGCGACGTCCTTACCGAGCAATATCGATCGATCAGACCTATCCAGCTGTTTCTTCAACATCAGTGACGTTCACAAACGGAGAAGTAACACAATCAGACATTCCTAGGCAACACTTTCTGTGACGTCGGCAGTTGAAAGATCATTTTATCATTACATATACCTTAACGGTTCAATAAATCGATTATTTGTTATTTACAAATATAACTCCAGTGTCCGTCATCTTCCGTTGCCATTGACCTAGTTGCCATTGACCTAGTTGCCATTGACCTAGTTGCCATTGACCTAGTTGTCATAGGTCCCTAACAAGTTGGGTGATGATCGGCCCCTGCAACAGAGTTTCCGACGAAAATTATACACCCATTAACAGTGCTTATCTACCTGCTTACCTACACATTTCTAGCACTTCAGCACAGGTAGTTTTGAAGATATGTCGATAAACTGTGAGTACGGAAAATAAAAACAAATGTTTAGTGGAACTTGCAGATGGAAATCTTCATTTAACTTCAAAATTTATGCGTATTTCCGATCAGAATTATATACACATTAACAGTAAACATTCTCTTTTTATTTATTTCATAAATAATTTCAGCAGTTGAATACTAGTAGGGTAAAAGGTATGTCGATAAGCACGTACTACGCAGAATCAAAACCAAAGTTTAAGGGGGTTTGGACATCGAAATCGTTTGTGTAGAAATACTGGCTATTCAGTATGCCTGATTAGCATAAGAGTAGAAAAGAGTATATATACTTAATTATATCTCTGAAAACAGGGTTAGTAAAAGCTTGACTAGTCACTACCGAGGCTAATTTTACATTCCACAACAGTTTTTGCATAACTTCAAATTTTATGAGTATTTCCGGATAATATTTCACCAATATAAACACCGACGGACTACCTACTTATCCGCCAATGTTTAGCACCTAATCACCGGTAGTTTCGAAGATATCTTGATAGACACGTAGTATGCAAAATCAAATGGAATGTTAAGTGGGACGTTAAGATAAAAACCCTTTTTAAAAAATAAGTTGAACATGACCAGTGCTCGTCTCCCTTTTACAGCAAATATTTAACTCTTCTGCATTTCAAGAAAATGTCGTTAAACAATACATCAGCAAAATGAAAACGAATATTTCTCGGGCTTGAAAATGGAAATAATTTTTTATAACTTCAATAATTATGAGTATATGTGGCATTAAAGTCCCTGACTTTAGCCTGGGCGCCTGTGGAATTCTACCAAGAACCACGCCGACAATTAATACAAATTATAAAATGTGGGTCGTAAATAGCAAAGAAAATAAAATGAAAGAAAAAATACAGGCGTGCGATGCATATTACATGCAAATGAAATGAAAGATATATACAGGCGTGCGATGCATATTACATAAAAATGAAATGAAGGATATATACAGGCGTGCGATGCATATTACATGCAAATGAAATGAAAGATATATACAGGCGTGCGATGCATATTACATGCAAATCAAATCAAGGATATATACAGGCGTGCGATGCATATTACATGGAAATGAAATGAAAGATATACAGGCGTGCGATTCATATTACATGGAAATGAAATGAAGGATATATACAGGCGTGCGATGCATATTACATGCAAATGAAATGAAGGATATATACAGGCGTGCGATTCATATTACATGGAAATGAAATGAAGGATATATACAGACGTGCGATGCATATTACATAGAAATGAAATGAAGGATATATACAGGCGTGCGATTCATATTACATGGAAATGAAATGAAGGATATATACAGGCGTGCGATGCATATTACATGGAAATGAAATGAAAGATATATACAGGCGTGCGATGCATATTACATAGAAATGAAATGAAGAATATATACAGGCGTGCGATGCATATTACATGCAAATGAAATGAAGGATATATACAGGCGTGCGATGCATATTACATGCAAATCAAATCAAGGATATATACACGCATGCGATGCATATTACATGCAAATGAAATGAAGGATATATACAGGCGTGCGATGCATATTACATGCAAATGCAATGAAATATATATACAGGCGTGCGATTCATATTACGTGGAAATGAAATAAAGGATATATACAGGCGTGCGATGCATATTACATAGAAGTAAATGAAGGAGATATACAGGCGTGCGATGCATATTACATGCAAATGAAATGAAGGATATATACAGGCGTGCGATGCATATTACATGCAAATGAAATGAAGGATATATACAGGCGTGCGATGCATATTACATGCAAATGAAATGAAGGATATATACAGGCGTGCGATGCATATTACATGCAAATGAAATGAAGGATATATACAGGCGTGCGATGCATATTACATGGAAATGAAATGAAGGATATATACAGGCGTGCGATGCATATTACATGCAAATAAAATGAAGGATATATACAGGCGTGCGATGCATATTACATAGAAATAAAATGAAGGATATATACAGGCGTGCGATGCATATTACATGCAAATGAAATGAAGGATATATACAGGCGTGCGATTCATATTACATGGAAAATAAATGAAGGATATATACAGGCGTGCGATGCATATTACATGCAAATCAAATCAAGGATATATACAGGCGTGCGATGCATATTACATGCAAATGAAATGAAGGATATATACAGGCGTGCGATGCATATTACATGCAAATGAAATGAAGGATATATACAGGCGTGCGATGCATATTACATGCAAATCAAATCAAGGACATATACACGCATGCGATTACATGCAAATGAAATGAAGGATATATACAGGCGTGCGATGCATATTACATGCAAATCAAATCAAGGATATATACACGCATGCGATGCATATTACATGCAAATGAAATGAAGGATATATACAGGCGTGCGATGCATATTACATGCAAATGAAATGAAAGATATATACAGGCGTGCGATGCATATTACATAAAAATGAAATGAAGGATATATACAGGCGTGCGATGCATATTACATGGAAATCAAATGTAAGATATATACAGGCGTGCGATGCATATTACATAGAAATGAAATGTAGGATATATACAGGCGTGCGATGCATATTACATGCAAATGAAATGAAGGATATATACAGGCGTGCAATGCATATTACATGCAAATGAAATGAAGGATATATACAGGCGTGCGATGCATATTACATGCAAATGAAATGAAAGATATATACAGGCGTGCGATGCATATTACATGCAAATGAAATGAAGGATATATACAGGCGTGCGATGCATATTACATGCAAATGAAATGAAGGATATATACAGGCGTGCGATGCATATTACATGCAAATGAAATGAAGGATATATACAGGCGTGCGATTCATATTACATGGAAATGAAATGAAGGATATATACAGACGTGCGATGCATATTACATAGAAATGAAATGAAGGATATATACAGGCGTGCGATGCATATTACATGGAAATGAAATGTAGGATATATACAGGCGTGCGATGCATATTACATAGAAATGAAATGTAGGATATATACAGGCGTGCGATGCATATTACATGCAAATGAAATGAAGGATATATACAGGCGTGCAATGCATATTACATGGAAATGAAATGAAGGATATATACAGGCGTGCGATGCATATTACATGCAAATCAAATCAAGGATATATACAGGCGGGCGATGCATATTACATGCAAATGAAATGAAGGATATATACAGGCGTGCGATGCATATTACAAGCAAATGAAATGAAGGATATATACAGGCGTGCGATTCATATTATATGGAAAATAAATGAAGGATATATACAGGCGTGCGATGCATATTACATAAAAATGAAATGAAGGATATATACAGGCGTGCGATGCATATTACATGCAAATCAAATCAAGGATATATACACGCATGCGATGCATATTACATGCAAATGAAATGAAGGATATATACAGGCGTGCGATGCATATTACATGCAAATGAAATGAAGGATATATACAGGCGTGCGATGCATATTACATAAAAATGAAATGAAGGATATATACAGGCGTGCGATGCATATTACATGGAAATGAAATGAAGGATATATACAGGCGTGCGATGCATATTACATGCAAATGAAATGAAGGATATATACAGGCGTGCGATGCATATTACATGGAAATGAAATGAAGGATATATACCGACGTGCGATTCATATTACATGGAAATGAAATGAAGGATATATACAGGCGTGCGATGCATATTACATGCAAATGAAATGAAGGATATATACAGGCGTGCGATGCATATTACATAAAAATGAAATGAAGGATATATACAGGCGTGCGATGCATATTACATGGAAATGAAATGAAGGAAATATACAGGCGTGCGATGCATATTACATAAAAATGAAATGAAGGTTGAGATAATATTAGGGTCACCAGCTAGCAAGTGCTACCAAACTTCTATACTATTTTTAGCACATAAGTAGCGATAGTTTCGAACATTGTTTATGAACACTAAGCCCGCACAATTACAAAAGATGTTTAGTATGAAAATGTTTTTTTATTTTATTATCTCCAAATTTATAGGTATGTAGCGTTAACATTTTAGTTGACTATCTTCTTTCTATGTGAACTAATGTTTCTATGTGGAGTGATTGATCCATTGTCTAATGAAAACACTTTGCGTGAGATGCACTTCGGTTGAACTACTTACAAATCTTCCCGCGTATAAGTCAGTTGGATTGAAGACGTCAACTAAAGCTGTCACGTAAACGCGTCCCGTCCAACTCACAGCGACATGAAAACCTATTATAACATTTGACGTCAACTGTTTTCTTGAGCTCTTTCAGTTTTGTTAAGCAAAGACGTGAAATAAAGTCGATAAAATATGTTAGAATAAACTTCGTCATGAATTTACTTGTGACTAAATATCGCTTTTCTACGGATATTTCCGATCAAAATTGTTCAAGTATTAACAGTGATTTTCTACCGGGTTGCGTACTAATTTTGAGTCCTTAAACACAAATAGCTTTGAAGAGATTTTCATCAACACAAAGTATGCAAAATGAAAAGAAAGTTTAGTGGAACTTATAAAGGAAATTATATAAATATTAACAGTGCTTGTCTACCTAATTATTTATTTCAGCACGTTATCAACGGTAATTTCCAAGATATGTTGATAAACGAATGTTAAGCGGAACTTGAATATGGCAATCGTTTTTTTCATAACTTAAAAATTTATGCGTATTTCCGAACAAAATTGAACACGACTTACGTACTATTTCTTGGCACTTAATCACCAATGGTAGCAAAAATATGTTGGTGAACTCTAAGTACGCAAAATTAAAACAAAAGTTCAGAAGACTTGAACATGGATATCAGTTTCCATAACTTAAAAAGTTTCCCACGAAAGTTTTACAGACATTAACAGTGCTTCCTTAGTGACCGTACTAATCATTAGTAGACAAACAACGCTAGTTTCGAAGATTTGTCAAACACTAAATATGTGATAAATAAGTAAATAGATATGCAAGATAAGCGAGCGTGAAAAAGATACTAGCTTGTATAAGCTACTCTCTTTCTTTCTCCGTTCAATCAGCTTACCCTGCCCTCTTATTTCAATTTCACTTCTCCTTTTTGTAACGAGTGGAAATGTGACGCACCGAAATTAATTGCGCTGTCTGAAGTCGCGAAATAAAAACATTTAACTAAAATGTAGCTGTGAACTTGTGAATTTTCAACCAATGAGAAAAGTTCCCGCTTGTTTGAAACGGATTCTGTTGGGGTCGATCCTAATATGAACAGCTTCAAAAAAGCAGTTTTCTGTCTGACACACCCACGCAACAGTGTTCCGTGGAGATGAAAATAACAACAACCAGCGTCGAACAAAAGCCGTGGGCGAGCCTAAGATACACGACTTATGTAAAACTGAAAATCTCTTAACTAATACTTCTCCTCTCTGTACAATTACGGCCCAACGAAAAAGGTGTAGCATTACCTCTCTTTGTCAACACAATTATAAACTCACAACAAGAGGGCGTTTAAAGACTGGAGTTTTTTCCTCTTTTGACGCCAGGCAGCGTGGATATTCGGTGATTATAAAAAGCGTCGCACGGCAAAATTCACTCTTTCTTCCATCCGGTGTTGCCTCGACAGAACACGCACAGACTCTTAAAATCTTTGTTCACCTGGAAGGTAACAGACAACATCCACAACCAGACCGCCTCTCTCTCCTCAAGTTTGATAAACATTTCAACATGTGTGCGCTTCATACAAACACACTTTACATGGTACGTAAGACTTCTCTTCTCTACTTACACGCACAAATCGTTTTACTCAGACTTTGTTATACACATTCTCGTGAACTTAATTTCATAGCGAACAGCTTATGTGCGTTTCACGCAAACACACTCATTTCAGTACGTAAACATTTCCTCTCTATGTACATACATAGGCACACACGTGTGCACACACTATTTACTGACTCTTTTTGTATACATTCTGGTGAACTCAATTTCATAACAAACACCATGTACGCGCATACATATACACACATCCACGTACGCATCATTTATAGACTCTCTCTCATACACATTGTCAATGCGTATTTCATAGCGAATCCAAGCGAGTTCGCAAACAATAAATGTTTATTTGAATACTTTTTCGAGTTGTCACTTTGTTTTCATCGGCATGCTTGTAAATCGAACATATAAATATATACCGGAGTAGAGGCACTGTTCAAGCGTTGAACTGAAGTTGCTCAAGCACTGGCAAAGAATCCAAAAAAGGTAACACACACACAGACACACACAATAGAACTCTGAACAAATACATGCATATTTTAAGGCTCGTGTTTACTTATCACTTCAAATATTCTACAAACAAGAACCCTGCACTTTTTAACAGACACAAACAATTTTCCCACACAAAATAATTCTAATACTATTTTACATTTGTAAATATATAAACGTTTTGTTCTCTAATCACTTTTTAAAATCTCGTTCATTCACAATTCAACCATTTTTTGTCCATTCCAACTTGTATTGCATTTTAATTGTTATTGTGAGTTTTGGCGCATCCACAGCCGCAACCGCCGTCTACATCTAATCTAAACCAGGATCATTTAAACAAGCACCAAGGTGAATTTAGCACTTGCTAAATGGTGACACATCATGATCATTTATGTTTATTTCCTACCCAAATCGTAAAAAAAAACATTAATCGTGCTTGTCAATCGACTTACGAACTAACTTTTAGCACTTAAGCACCAGTAGTATCGAGAATATGTCGATAAACACGAAGTACCCACAAGGAAATCGAAAATTTAGTGCGATTTAAAAACGAAAATCGTTTTTTATAACATCATTATTAATGGTATTTCCAAATTAAGACGAACATTAACAGTGCTTCTCTACGGAGTTACGTACAAATTTCCAGCACAGAAGTGTCGGGAATTCGGAAGGTATGTTGAGGTGTGGTGAACACCACAATTAGGTACTCTCTTTCTTCCTTTCTTTACTTAGTCCTTCTTCGTCTCTTAGTTGGAGAACAGGGACTGATCTTGCAAGATCTCGCAAAACAACGTGGCTGAAGGATTTCGGCCAGCTTGACCACGCGAGATTTGAAGTCAATAAAAGGGCACACTCCTTTCTTTCTCTCTCTTTTTCCCTCAGCGTTCTGAGACGAACGAACACACAAAGAACGCTCGTCGACAAACTCCACCCCCACCGACGGCCTCGGCCGAGAAGGTGGGGGAGGAAGAGAAAGGTAATCCCTTTTATTCAAGAATCTATCTTTCAATTTAACGAACTTTTTCCCCAAACATACACGTTAAGATCGTCACACAAAAAGACATTCCTCACGTTCGTTCAGAACACAAACAGACTTTCAGCCCGCTCGCATACATATACATATATTTACGCTTACAATTATGTTTAAGTAAATAAATATAATACGCACACAACTTCTAGTCTAACGAACTTACACACTGTCACCCGCAAACTCACACGACGGTAGTCGAAATGAACATGTATTCTCAACTTCTTACAGACTAAAAAACTTCTTCACTTGGAACTTTTTGGGACAATCTGAACTCTCATTCATTACTAACTACTTACTTTTGGTTGTCATCAATAAAAATTGCTATATTTTTGTCGTCAATAAAAATTGCTATATTTTGTCGTCAATAAAAATTGCTATATTTTGTCGTCAATAAAAATTGCTATATATTTTGTCGTCAATAAAAATTGCTATATTTTGTCGTCAATAAAAATTGCTATATATTTTGTCGTCAATAAAAATTGCTATATATTTTGTCGTCAATAAAAATTGCTATATATTTTGTCGTCAATAAAAATTGCTATATTTTGTCGTCAATAAAAATTGCTATATATTTTGTCGTCAATAAAAATTGCTATATTTTGTCGTCAATAAAAATTGCTATATATTTTGTCGTCAATAAAAATTGCTATATTTTTGTCGTCAATAAAAATTGCTATATATTTTGTCGTCAATAAAAATTGCTATATTTTGTCGTCAATAAAAATTGCTATATATTTTGTCGTCAATAAAAATTGCTATATATTTTGTCGTCAATAAAAATTGCTATATATTTTGTCGTCAATAAAAATTGCTATATTTTGTCGTCAATAAAAATTGCTATATATTTTGTCGTCAATAAAAATTGCTATATTTTTGTCATCAATAAAAATTGCTATATTTTTGTCGTCAATAAAAATTGCTATATTTTTGTCGTCAATAAAAATTGCTATATTTTTGTCGTCAATAAAAATTGCTATATTTTTGTCGTCAATAAATAATTGCTATATTTTTATCGTCAATAAAAATTGCTATATTTTTGTCGTCAATAAAAATTGCTATATTTTTGTCGTCAATAAAAATTGCTATATTTTTGTCGTCAATAAAAATTGCTATATTTTTGTTGTCAATAAAAATGGCTATATATTTTGTCGTTAATAAAAAATTGTTATATTGTTATCGTCAATAAAAATTGCTATATTGTTGTCGTCAACAAAAATTGCTATATTTTTGTCGTCAATAAAAAAATTGCTATATTTTTGTCGTCAATAAAAATTGCTATATTTTTGTCGTCAATAAAAATTGCTATATTTTTGTCATCAATAAAAATTGCTATATATTTTGTCGTCAATAAAAATTGCTATATATTTTGTCGTCGATAAAAATTGCTATATATTTTGTCGTCAACAAAAATTGCTATATTTTTGTCGTCAATAAAAAAATTGCTATATTTTTGTCGTCAATAAAAATTGCTATATATTTTGTCGTCAATAAAAATTGCTATATTTTTGTCATCAATAAAAATTGCTATATATTTTGTCGTCAATAAAAATTGCTATATATTTTGTCGTCAATAAAAATTGCTATATATTTTGTCGTCAATAAAAATTGCTATATTTTTGTCGTCAATAAAAAATTGCTATATTTTTGTCGTCAATAAAAAATTGCTATATTTTTGTATGCATAGACTTTGTATTCTTTCTTTTGCTATTGCCCTTTATCTCTAGACTATCGACTAAATTTAAGTACTTAAGCATCTGTAATCAGGAAGATATGTCGATTCAGAATGAAAAGGAAAATCCAGTAGGACTTGAACGGGGAAAACTTTTTGTAATATAACTTCAATATTTATAAATATTTCTGATCAAAATTTTACAAACATTAACGGTGCATGTCGGCTTACTGATACCTGACTCCCTTTTGTATGCACAAGATCGCATAAATTGTTGAATTCTATTGAATGTAACATCTTTCCCCATCAAATATTATTTTAACCATAAGTTAATACTTGAAGGATAAAATCCGATGCGTAACAGAAAAATATTCAACCTTCTCGGGCGCGTTGTCTGCACCACCATTCTAGCTACGGTCAGAATCGAGAAACTCACCAATCATTTCTCCCTAGTCAACAGCAAGTCAATAGTATCAATCTCGTACGCAACTGGCCGGGATCGATGCGAATCCTTATCTTGTCGACAGATCTCGAGAACAGCCGAAGTTCACTACAGTTGAAAAGGTGTGCTCAGTCCTTACCTCGGCTTTGTTGCAGCGCGGATTATCGGACATTTCCGCTACGCTTGAACTAAAATCTATGCCATTGAGGGGTAACGCTTTCTGGACCAATCGCCAGGTTAGCGAGTACTCAGAATTTTTGAGATATCCCGAAACGTTCACCGAACTTTATTGTAAAAAGATCCCGTCCATTGACAATTCCAGCCATTCACCAAGCAGATTCGAAATTCCGATATAGTACCTTACTAGACGGTGAAAGATTAATAGACTGAGGAAGTTTTCTGAGAACTGCGATTCACTCTTATGACGGCCCTCGACCGAACGACTAAGGATCATGTCAGAAAGGGCACTCTCGACCGCAGAACCCCATGAATATCGATGACTTGCTACGCCAGGAACCCTCAATCCTCTCTCACGCGGAATTTAACACATACATCTCTACGAACACACGGCCTTCCTCTCATCCGAAGAAGCGAGAAGAGAAGGCACTGGAAGACTACTAAACGGCTCACAGACAGAAGTATAGTCAGTCGGTAAAGGATGAAAGGAAAGACGTACATGGCGCACGCATAGGCTCTACCCTTTAGGCAAAAATTCTTACGAAGTCAAGTTTGAACTGATGATTCAGTGTTTTTAAGCACTTCCGTCACTGACACGATGTCTCCAAATGACAACACAAACCCTGTATCGCGCCACTCTGGGTATGGTGATTCTGCGTAGGACTGAACGTTCCGTCCCATCCCTTAGCCGGCAAATTGGTGGGTTAAACACAAGGATATAAAGTAGGGACGACAGCGGACAACCCTGACGCAGTAAACAAGAAACAGCAAACGATTCTAAATGCTTTTCTATTCATCTGAACAACTGCCGTTGGTGAGCGATACAGAATGGAAATCCATTTGCAGGTCCGATTTAAAACCGGTGATCTCTAAAGCAGATGGTAATAAGCGATAGTCGATCGTGTCGAAAGTTTTGGACTGATTCAAATTGATTAGCACGGCTTCTGTGTCGTCTTCTAAACCCTCTATGTTCGTACGAATCAGATGCAAATTGTTATGTATTGATCTTCTCTTCACAGCATAGTTTTGTTCAGGTTTGATAAATTCCCAACGACAACTTGCAACTGATTCGATAGGATTCGGGCGAAAATATTTGACTCTGTTTAGTAGACCATACTTAGTCACCTAGCTAGGAATAAATCCCTGATCAAAGAAACGGATGAACATGTGCGATAGTCTCAAGAACAATTCGTAGGGCAGACCATCCAGTTCCGGTGATTTGTTGTAGTCGACTCGTTTCAAGACAGCCAAGACCCCACACATCGCAATCTTGCCATCATTCTAACCGCGTCAAGGCGTGGAGAGTCAGCTAAATAATTGCCAAACTCCTGGACGTGGAGTCTGGGCAGTTAGCTGAAGTGCTTCCTAAAGTGTTTCCAAAATCCTTCACAAATCTCTCGAGTCAACATTATGTCTATCTGGACTATTGCCTTTCCAAATGTATCCATCCTAACCTCTTGCTTATGCTAATCTGTGTTGAAGTTCACTTTCTTTAGCCTAACGATAACTACTTAGCGCTCGTTAGCCGCTCGATTCAAGTTTATCAAGGTTTGGAGAAATCTCTGGCCCATTGGAATAGTCCAATGGGCCAGAGATTTCTCCGAACGCGAACAGCACGACCCTGAAACCTGCGTTTTCAGGATTATGGTGGTGGCGCCCCCCCCCCCTCCCTAGTGAATTGGACAGATCGCTCCCACCTCCTGGACCGCTCAGCTTGTTTGTCTTGCTTGCAGTGCTCACATCTTTCTTCTTTGAAGACAACAAAGCAATCTTTTTGTTGCTCTGGATCTTGGCGACCAGTCAATGGGAGATGGAAGTGGCCCTTCACCCTCCGACGAGTTGCTAATCTTAAGGTTCGAAGCATATTTTTTTCGTCATTTTTACGGAGAGTGTACATTAGTATATAGTATATAAATAATATATCCTGGCTATGACTGAGCTGGCCACCTGTGGAGAAACAAGATTAAACAGTTAAAGGAACTAAATATGTGAAACCATTTACTCAAAAGGGGCCGAAAATACCCTAAAAGGGCCGTAGAAAGCGCCCAAGAAAGGCTAGAGAGAGAGAAAGAGAGGGAGAGGGGGCAGTTATAGGGATCTAATCTTGACATAAACTGTAAGACCAACTACTATAATAATCTCTAACAAAAGGATCGTCAAATGAAAGTAAAACAAGGCTTTTTATAAACAACAAATGATATATTTATTTAAGTGATCTACACCGTTGGGTGTAGGTTGCCAGAAGTTTAAAATAATGAAGAAAAGAAGAGTAATAATACAGGTCGGTTGCTGAAAATCAACTTGACACCAAGCAAATCTATATTCAAACGAAGATTGTCTTGCTCGGTGTTGAGTTGACAAGGGCAGGGGGAGGTCGTCTTTCTTCGTGGGTGCCTAGAAGCTCTCTGCCTGTTCTGCAAATCCCAAAGGGTCTCCGGGTGGAGGCCATAAAAGTTTTGGCTAAACTTACTAGGGTCGCTAGGAAAGAAATGTCAGTGTTTATGACTGATACAGTTCATCGGAAAGAGTGATTTGCAGATTAAAGTGAGTAAATTACAGAACACATACTACACTTTGATCATGGACTGAAGGCCGTATGAAATATTCGATGGATTAGTTATTCTCCTCCTTATTCTCCGCTTTAATTAGCGTAAAACTAAGACTGTTGATTTGATATGCGATTGATTTATCATGATATAAATGAACGGTCTATAAATATATTATGCAAGTACTAATTTAAATATCCACGCGCTACATGTTAAAAACTTGCCCCAAACTTCGTAAAACAAAATAGCTATTAATTTGTGCCCTGATAAATATCCATGCGCTACATGTTAAAAACTTGCCCCAAACTTCGTAAAACAAAATAGCTATTAATTTGTGCCCTGATAAATATCCATCTCATGTTTGCGTAATCCATACAAAACCGTAAAACCGATCTGTTCAACGTTGCTATCTTTACTGTTTGATCATATCATTATCCAACTTCCGCACGATGGTACGAAGAACAAACTCTCTTCCGGCCTTGTGTTACATCAGTGGTCCTCAACCTCTTTCATCATATATGAGAATGATTTTACCCCCTCTTCAAAAAATGTCTGACTCAAAATGTGCATTCATACTTATAATAATGAGAATACTAACATAATAGCATTTAATATAAACGCTCATGAAGAGAAAATCCAACGTGGTCTTTCAGTAGCGATGGGTGATGTGCAGCAGCAGGCTACAAGGTACGACAGCACGCGGTTTACGATTTTGAATCTGATTAATTCATAAGCTTGGCGCTGATTGGTGCAGGCACTTAACTTCCCTTCCAGCTTGCCCAATCAGAGACCATCTCTCATGCGAGCTAACCACGTGACAAGAGATCGCACGGCGTTCACTTCCTCCTTTTCTTTGGCACTACCAACCACACTCACGTTGCTCGTATCAGCTCCTCCTCCAGATTCCTCTCTGGGGACGAAACATACATCTTCCCGGGTTCGACACAAAGATCCAAAATGGCTACTACGTACATACACACACGGAAGCGTCCTAACACCGTTGCTGGTGTACAAACATTCTATATTACGAACTACTCTCTTGGCCTTTTGGCTAAGATCAAAGTGTAGTATCTGTTCCGATGGATACTGCACCCCATAGACTGGTATTGTCTTGGCCTTCGGGACTTAATTTACGCCGGTTTATGGGACTGTCCTGTGCAGTTCTAGGAGGTCTACCCTCCCAGGCTTCGCCTCCCCTCTTTGGGGAGGAGTAAGTTTATTGCTTACTGTCTGAGGCGCCCCTCCCAGGGAATGCCGACGGGGCTGCCCAGGCAATTTTTAAACCCCACTTTCCCAACCCGACCTTGGGTCACATCTTACTTGTGGAAGTAAGATAAAAACTGGCCTTGTGCCTAACTCCTGGAGAGGAGTAAATCAATACTCATGGAAAATTATATCTATGGACTTCCTTTACTTTTTCTTTCGTCCATACTTATGGACATACTAACCTCTTCCCTTTTCCTTCACGTATTAATGAAGACGACTCAATAAAGTTGTTAATAAATATTAGTATGAGTGTTTGCCACTTCTATTCTACAGATGCGCACTGTGTTTTTGTTGCACTGGATCCAGTTTGGTTCTGCTAATCTCCCACCATAAACTCTGAAATTCTCTCCAGTTACTATTTTTACTGTTTGCTCATATCATTATCCGTCTTCCGTACGATACTACAAAGAACAGGCTTCTTCTTTTCACTTCTTCCTCCTCCCACAGCGTAACAATTTTAATTTCTCATTTACTGATTAACTAATAATTCCAGGTTAGACGAATAAACCTGAATAAAAACACAAAAATTTAGCGACCTTATCTAAACTTACCTCAAACTTCGTAAAATAAAATCTTTCACTCTACAATAAAGACCAATGTGTATTTATTTGTATACAAATAAATAAATATAAATCTGCCCCGTCACATAAAAGTTAGCGAATAAAAAAAAACAGTCGGACGTAACCATTTTAAATGTTTAGAGTAAGGGAGAACGTAAGTAGCAAGTCCGACACTCCTACAGTCTAAAATGAATTCGGAAAGACATCCTTTACTCTATTTCCATAATGAGACGTTTTCTTATTCCTTCTTTCTATACCGATTGAGACGTTTTTCTTTTTTTAAATTTCCAGTTTAAAATGATTCTTCTTTCGTATTTCTTCTTTTAACTTCACCGATTGAGACGTCATTTTATATGAATATGAATACTAGTGCGAACACTAGCAGAACATAATGTTTTCCATCATGTTTGATGGAGGGTGTACATTCGTAATGAGAAGCGTTGTATGACCTGCAAATCCCAAAGGGTCTTTATTTACTCCTCTCCAGGAGTTAGGCACAAGACTAGTTTTATCTTACTCCCACAAGTAAGATGTGACCCTAGGTCGGGTCAGGAAAGTAGGGTTTGAAAAGCCAACGTCCGAGAAAAAAAATTGCCTGAGCAGCCCTGTCGGCATTTCCCGGCAGGCACGCCTCAGGCAGTAAACAATAAACTTACTCCTCCCCAGAGAAGGGAGGTAAAGCCTGGGAGGGTAGACCTCCTAGAACTGCACAGGACAAACCCACAGACCGGCGGAATCAAGCCCCGAGGGACAAGACGACACCGGTCTATTGGGGTTTTATTTACTCCTCCCCAGGAGTTAGGCACAAGGCCAGTTTTATCTTACTCCCACAAGTAAGTCGGGAAAGTGGGGTTAGAAAAGCCAGCGCCCGAGAGGTGAGCACTCTGGCCATTAAAAATTGCCTGGGCAGCCCCGTCGGCATTCCCCGGTAGGGGCGTCTCAGGCAGTAAGCAATAAACGTACTCCTCCCCAAAGAGGGGAGGCAAAGCCTGGGAGGGTGGACCTCTTAGAACTGCACAGGACCGACCCATAGACCGGCGTAAATCAAGCCCCGAAGGCCAAGACAATACCAGTCTATGGGGTGCAGTATCCATCGGAACAGATACTACACTTTGATTGGGGTAAAGGGTCTTGAAGTAGTTTTTTTAAAGTTCCGGTTGACTCAACCACCTCACAGGACTTGCTATCCGCCAGAAATGCTACAAACTACTGAAAACATTCTTAGACTTTAAAGACAAATCATCTATTAAAAAAAATGAAACCATAATTTTTTACTCCAATTTAAAGACCTTGATAGTTTGGCAAACTGTATTTTAATTTTTACTATAAATTTTTACTTTAAAACTAATTTAATTTTGAGACTATTTCTCGTTTCTTGAATAATTCATTTTGGACAGTGGTGTAGGTTCGGGTTGGATTGTGTGACTTAGTTGCCTTCTCTGTTCCCTGCAACACAATGGGGTTTCAAGTGGTTTCGGCCACGAGCTTAGTTACACTTTTGTACCATCTCGGTAGACTTAACATTTTCCATTTTAAAGATAGCCAGACTCTGTATAGGACATACACATATTACTCACACACATTTATTGGAATGTGAAGAGTTACCAATGTGTATAAGTCAAGAATCTCATACAGTCAAATCTATCTATCTATCTATATATCTATCTATCTATCTATCTATCTATCTATCTATCTATCTATCTATATATATATATATATATATATATATATATATAATCTCTCTCTATATATAATCTATATATATCTATATATCTCTTTATATATATATTTATATATATATATATCTATATATCTATATATATATATCTATATCAATATATCTATATATATATATCAATATCTCTATATATATCTATATATATATATATCTATATCGATATGAATATATATATATCTATCTATATATATATATATATATATATATATATATATATATATATATATATATATATATATATACAATTTTTACTTTAAAACTAATTTACATACACGGCACAATCACGTTGACACACCGGTTCCCGTTAGATCACCGAAGTTAAGCGGCGTCGAGCCTGGCCAGTACTAAATGGGTGACCATTTAGGAATACCAGGTGCTGTATGTGTGCTCTCTACTTATCTCGGCATTGTTTCCAGTCGTCTTTCTACTTGCCATTGGAATCAAGCAATGCTGACTCAGGAGAGCGGTTGTTGGGATTGCGCAGCCCTTGCAATTACAAATTCACGTGTGGGGCACTCATACGTCAAAATCGACGGGAGAGTCCATCATATATATATATATATATATGGGAAGAGAAGGATGGAGGTAATCCGACGTGATGGTAAAATGAAAAAGGAAAACCAAAAAACTGGATGTTTTTTTATGTGTACATCAACGTTTCGTCTTTATTTATAAGACTTCATCAGGATGATGATATAGGGAAAAGATATCATGCAAGCACGGATACATGTAGGGTAGACATGTTGGGAAGAAAAATAAAATAAAATGAAAAATAATGGCAGCGTCTAGCTGGACGTCCGTACTTGTTAGAGAATGAAAAATGAGTGGGAGAAAAAAGGGGAAGGGTGGAGGGAGCAAGGACTACTGTGGCTGGCGATGAGAGAAAGAGGTGGGGGATGAGCAGGGGTAAAATGGATGGCAGAGAGAGATTGGAGGAAAAGGGGGAGGGGGTGTCTGACCAGATGGCTGCGGTCGAGACCGAAGGGGAAGAGTGAGTTGGAACGTTTGTGTGTGTGGGGTGTGTGCAGGGAAATGGGGATGGGCAGAGAGGGAGGGGGGGGGCTGTGATCTCGGTGGATGGGCGAAAGCCATAGTCCCAGAGAGCGTTTGAAGAAAATGAGGGAATTTAAGAAGAGGCATGGGAGAAAACGGATGAGAGGGGGAAGAGGGAGGATTTGTCGTGATAGGGTGTGAAATATTTGAAATATTTGGAAAATGATAGCAATGAGTGAGGGATTGGAGTGGGTGGGGGAGGGGGGTGATTGAAAGGGTGGGTGAGGAATATATTTGAAATATTTGGAACATGAGAAAGTTTATTTGGACTGTAGTATTAAAAATGTGAGGGAAAAAAATGAGGAAAAAATAAGAGAAGATACAGGGAGAAAAGGGAAGGGTGTGGGTGAATGGAAGAGTGTCATAAGGTTAGAGATGAAAATAAAAGTTAGCCATGATCAGGCAAAAGACTTTGTTCAGTGAGGATGATCTTGCTTATTAAGGGTGATAGGTTAAAGAAACCATTTCGCTGCTTGATAGTAGTGGAGGATGTGATGAGTGCAGTTTCCAATAATCTTCGCCGAGATTTGTTGTGGATGTGTTTAGTGATTTTGGCTTGTTCAAATTTGAATGCATGACCATATTCTAGAGCATGGGAGAAAAGTGCACTAAGAGGGTTGTTGTTTTTTATATCCCTTTTATGTTCATTTAATCGTTTCTTTAATTCACGTTGTGTTTCTCCCACGTAGAATTGATGGCAATCATTGCAAGGGACAGTGTATAAGCCGGCATGGGATGTGGGTGTTTTTTGGAAATGTCTGGATGTGTTTAAAGTTTGTTTTATGGATTGAGAAGTGGTTTGTACTATTGGAATGCCTAATTTGTTGAGCGTGTTGCATATGGATGTGTTATTGGAATGCGTGGGTAGGAGAAGGGGTCTGTCTATGAGAGAGGTGTTAGGGGTTTGATTTTTTTGTGTGGTGTTTCTGGAGAATATTTGGAAGGCTTTTTTCTTGGCATTTAATATGAAATGTGTGGGGTATTGCAATGTTTTCAGGGAATTAAAAATGTATTTTATTTCTTCATCTATGTGTGGGGGGCTACATATTCTAAGGGCGCGTAGGAAGAAGCCTATAATTATACCTGTTTTGATCTTGCTATGATGGTGGGAGTAGAAATGTATGTAGTCATTTTTGTGAGTGTTTTTGCGGTGTACCTTAAATTCTAGTTTATTGTTGGACTTAATTATAAGAGTATCAAGGAAGGGAATAGAGCCGTTTATTTCAGTCTCATGGGTGAATTTTATGGAGGGTTCTACTGTGTTGAGTTTATCCTTAACATGAATGATTTGTGTGTCTGTGGGGAGGAAAATTAAAATATCATCTATGTATCTAAAGTATTCGATGTTAGGAGGTAGTCTATATTTGAAAGGACCGGATTCTAAGAATTCTAAAAAGAGGCAGGCCAATACACCGCTAAGGGGGTTGCCCATGGGGAGTCCAAATTTTTGTTTGTAGAATACTTCGTTAAATTGGAAATATGTTATGTCAGTGATGAGTCTAATTATTTCTATAAAAATGTTGGGGGGAAAAGGTAGGTCGGTTTTTGTTTTCTTTATATGTGTGTGAAGTAAGTGTAGGCATTTTTTTACAGGTACGTTAGTGTAGAGCGAAGTTACATCTAGGCTGTGTATATTTTTATTTTCTACGTTGATGTTTTTTATTCTGCTAAGAAGGTCGCCTGAATTTTTTATGTGGGAGGGACTGATGGTACCCATTAGTGGAGTGAGGATGTTAGCTATGGCCCGTGCGATTTTGTGTGTGGTGCTACCTATGCTTGATACAATTGGACGCATGGGGGTGTCAGGTTTGTGGGTTTTGGGGAGCCCGTATAATGTGGGAATGATAGGGTGATACTCAATGTTTGATGCCCATTTTTTGTTGTTCTTAATTAGGTGTTTGAAAGATTTGTTAAAATGTTCTATGTTTTTATCTATAGTTTTTTGGTCAGTTTTAGTGTATGTGTTTTCGTCGGATAATAGAGTAGATATTTTTTTGATATATGAATTTTTGTCCATGATTACTATGCCCCCTCTCATCCGTTTTCTCCCATGCCTCTTCTTAAATTCCCTCATTTTCTTCAAACGCTCTCTGGGACTATGGCTTTCGCCCATCCACCGAGATCACAGCCCCCCCCCCCCCTCCCTCTCTGCCCATCCCCATTTCCCTGCACACACCCCACACACACAAACGTTCCAACTCACTCTTCCCCTTCGGTCTCGACCGCAGCCATCTGGTCAGACACCCCCTCCCCCTTTTCCTCCAATCTCTCTCTGCCATCCATTTTACCCCTGCTCATCCCCCACCTCTTTCTCTCATCGCCAGCCACAGTAGTCCTTGCTCCCTCCACCCTTCCCCTTTTTTCTCCCACTCATTTTTCATTCTCTAACAAGTACGGACGTCCAGCTAGACGCTGCCATTATTTTTCATTTTATTTTATTTTTCTTCCCAACATGTCTACCCTACATGTATCCGTGCTTGCATGATATCTTTTCCCTATATCATCATCCTGATGAAGTCTTATAAATAAAGACGAAACGTTGATGTACACATAAAAAAACATCCAGTTTTTTGGTTTTCCTTTTTCATTTTACCATATATATATATATATATATATATATATATATATATATATATATATATATATATGTCTCTCTCTCTCTATATATATATGTATATATATATATATATCTCTCTCTATATATATATATTTGATTGTTATTCCATGTATGCTCCTAGAGAAGTATTTTATAGATGATTGGTGGTGTATGAAGCATTAAAAACGATGTTGTTGAAAAAACAATTTAAAAAACAACAACATCGTTTTTAATGTTTCACACACCACCAATCATCTATAATATATATAGATATATACATATATATACATATATATCTATATACATACAGGCTCCACTACTTTTGGAGCTGCTTCCGCTCGTGCTCCAACGCCCAAATTTGGAGCTGGCTCCTCTCACGCTCCCCATTTTCAAAAAGGAGCCGCTCCAGCTCAAACTTTCAGCGCTCTATAATGAAAATGTACCTTTTTTATAAACGTTCTGTTCTGCCAATGAGTGGTCGAAGTGGGATAGGGGTGGACGTCAAAGGATCTCGTAAATGTGGGTTGGGGTGTCACTTTAAGTGTAAGACCGTAAGATAATATTTGACAAAATCTCGCTAATATTTTGAGATGTGCTAAGAGTTATAGGAGAACATGTCGGACGAAGCATACATTAATTTTCGTTTCCTGAGATATAAAATAGAAATAGAAAAATCCCTGAAGTATTTAAAAATAATTTTAATTTTCATTACATTAACAACCTATTTTTTCAGGGAAAGAATATTTAACCCGATATCTTTCTATTTATTTTGGAAGGTTATTTAGATTTGTTTTAAGTAAATAAAATTTTATTTTTAAACATTATTAGTGATTTTTTTTTTTAAAGAAAACTTTTCTCTGTGAGTGGAAAGACAGCCAGGGCAACATTAATCGTCGTGTGGTTGTTTAATATTTGTTTGTTTTAAGAACGTAACTATACCGTATAATATATATTATTATTTATCACAGAGAAACGCGCAAGTACTTTCAAACAAATCGATTTATCCATCTTTTTTTCAATAATACAATTTGGGGCGGAAAAAAAGAAACAATGAAGTTTATTTTTTTAAAGATTGAATAAAAAAATATATATTTCATAAGTTTGCCAAAAAATATCAAAATTGTCAAAATTTCATACAAAATATCTGGCCTAGACCTTGGGAGTTGAAAAAATATCGGGTCAAATTTTCCTCCCCCGAAAAATTAACTGGAGCAAGTTTACCTAGGTCGGGCAAAAACATTTATTTAAATTTTTAATTTTAATAAAAGATGAAAACGTCTATATTTGAAATCTATAATAAAAACAAACTGTTTACAATTTTAATATTCGATAATAGATTTTTTAAGATAAAGAAAGATATCTAATCTACTTTCGGCTCTAAAAAAAACAAAACAAATTAGTCAAAAAGTCTAATTATTCGTTTTTTTAATTAAAATTTAAGACATTTAAAAAAAATTTAATTAAGTTTAAACATCGATTTAATTGTAGAATAGGGACGGCTGTTTTCTTTCGCTCATTTCGCTTGGTATTCCCCCAACGTTTGGATGAAACTGATTGTTGATCTTAATTGTATTTTTGGTCCTGAAATACAATTCTCATTTACTTTTAAAAGTGTTGAGAATCTAACTTTAATTCCAGGTTTTAATCGCTGGCGGTTATGTTGGTTTTTATTGTTTTTATTTTCCTTGGACTAAAGATATTTTTTCTTTAGACTAAAGATATTTTACTGCTATAACATTTTATTACACACAAACAACAGACTTTGAACATTCTACTTACAAAAGCAAATTTTAACGGAATTTTAAAGCAAACATGAAAAGGTTAAAACATACTAGTTGCGAATTTAAGAATAACAAAATGTTGCCAAAAAGACGATGGTAAAAATGTGGCATAAAAGTTCAATTAAAATGAAAAGAAAAATTGGCTTATTTATTCAATCAGCAATAAACATCCTTGTCATGAATACAAAAAAAGTTCAAATCTGTAAGAAAATAACTTCAAAGACATCTATACACTCACTGACGCATTTGAAGACATTTGTTGCCAAATTATCTCCTGCCTTAAGAAAACTGTCCTATCAAAAATGTAACATGTAGATGTGAAAAAAAAACTTAGAAGTTCAGTATTCTGTTTCCATGTGTAACTCTCTCGTTCTTTCTCCCTTCCTCTCTCCGTCTCCCTATCTCATATACATTTACCAGAGATATAATTTAAAAAATAACTCAAAGAGTTTAGCGGAGACGTTTTCTTTTGTTTTTTATTGCTGAATAAAAAAAAACTAATGCTTAAAAAACAAAAAAATAATTTTGAAGCGAGGAGCGCGAAGCGATAAAACCACCGCTCTTTAGTCCCAAATGGAGTTGCCCCCACTCCACTCCTGCTGAATATAAAATTAGCCCTCTTCTCCTTCGCTCCAGCAAAAAGGAGCATGCTCCTGGGGCGCGATCCTTTTTGGAGGGCTCCGTAAAGCCCTATATATATATATATATATATATATATATATATATATATATATATATATATATATTTTGATTTTATTCCATTAGTTGCGACAAAACAAGTTTTGTTTCATTGGCGCAAATAGCGACCAACTCATCGGGCTAGCGATGGAATTCAAATGGCATACGTTTTAACTTCACCTTAACGGGAGATTGAAAATTGAAAATACATTGGAGGGGGAGGGGGACAGAGTTGGGGCTTTGTCTATAACGGTGACATGGGACATGAGAGGGGAGGGGGGAGGATCCCAACAAGTCGTGTTTCAAATTATTGCGTGGGAGGTTTTCACGTGTTTGTGCTGTGATGATCTCAATTTCGGCCGGGGTGGGAGGAAGGGAGATGGGGCGACGGCCAGAGTGAGTTAAATTTAAAATGAGATTAAAATTATGATTATAACCGTCATTCCTATTTTATTTTAATTCTAATAAGTAATTATCATGTGGATAAAAATGTTTGATAATTTTAATTTAGGGTATTAATTGCTACTTCTGCATTTTATTTATTTTATTTTAATGTTTTGTTTATTATTTGTAGTGAATTTTGTTGTGATTATATTTTTTTTAAATTGTGATTATATTATACTGAGATCAATACTAGTGGAATCATTTTATAAGAGAAGTTTCATGGTGTTACCAGTTTTAGCATTAACAAAACCGATTATGATAACAATGATAACGCCTGCCAATCATACCTACGATAGTCGCAGTGATAATAGCCTTAATAAAAGCCTTAATAAAAATAAAAATAAAGATAAATATAAATAAAATTAGAATAAAAATAGAAATAACAAGTTTGTAAGAATATTAATGATAATAATAATAATAATAATAATAATAATAGTATTAAAAAAAAATAAAAATAAAAATAATAATAATAATAATAATAATAATAATAATAATAATAATAATAATAATGATAAATATCACCATCATTACCATCTTGCTACTTGTGAAGTCATTGAGCGAAATAAGTCGACAAGTGATGGTAGGCTTTTTTGTTCTGCTACCAATGACAAGGACTAAGTACCAGTTAATAATTAAGTGTTCAAGATAGTGATCGAAGGGTTAAGTAATTGAGATTAGAATATATGAATCTATAAATATATAACCACCCCTCTAAACTACCAATAACATCAAATCTCTACGTACTACCTATAATGCACAGCCTCAATAGCCTCTCAGCCATACTACCAATTCTAACATAAACCCATAACTGGGACAGCTATTAACACTGATATCACTTGGACTAATCTAATCTCAATTACTTAACCCTTCGATCACTATCTTGAACACTTAATTATTAACTGGTACTTAGTCCTTGTCATTGGTAGCAGAACAAAAAAGCCTACCATCACTTGTCGACTTATTTCGCCCAATGACTTCACAAGTAGCAAGATGGTAATGATGGTGATATTTATCATTATTATTATTATTATTATTATTATTATTATTATTATTATTATTTACTCACTAGGAGTTATCACACTGGTCATCATCAGTGGTCACCCACTGCCGACAACCTGTGGTATTCCCTGGAGTCCGAGTGACAACAAGTCTCCTCAGGCCTCCAGTATGCTCCACCTCTTTTCGTTCATCACCGCTGATGACCTTGCGGTAATCGCAACAGCCACCTACCAGCGATTTTCCGCTGATAAGGGCCATTGGTCCCCTCTGGGGCCCGAGTGGCAACAAGCCTTCCCAAGGTCCCAGAGCTGTCCGCGCTCTTCCAGTGGAGGTCTGGTTTGCGCTTTCCCTCCTCGACCCTCTGTCCATAATTTTGTGGCGTCAGCCTATGCTTGCGCCTCTCTCGTGCGGTTGTATTTTCCCCGGTTCTGCTGTCATGTGCTTCCATGTGTTTGTTCTCCATTCGTTGCTTATGTGGGTTGGTTTCCGCATTCGAGGACATTTCTCAGGATTGTAGCTGTTTTGATCATTACTGTCCTTTATATGGTCTCAGTTATCCCTTTGATTCCTATTTCTCCCAGTCTTTTCTCCATGTTTTTGGGGACTGTTCCTAGTGCTCCTATGATTATTGGTGTTATACTGACTTTCTTCATGTTCCATATTCCTTTCAATTCTCTGGCAAGTTCAGTATATTTGCTTCTCTTTTCCGTCTCTTTGATCTTCACTCTGTGGTCTGCTGGGACGGCAAAGTCCACGATTATTATTATTATTATTATTATTATTATTATTATTTTTTAATACTATTATTATTATTATTATTATTATTATTATTATTATTATTATTATTATTATTATTAATATTCTTACAAACTTGTTATTTCTATTTTTATTCTAATTTTATTTATATTTATCTTTATTTTTATTTTTATTAAGGCTTTTATTAAGGCTATTATCACTGCGACTATCGTAGGTATGATTGGCAGGCGTTATCATTGTTATCATAATCGGTTTTGTTAATGCTAAAACTGGTAACACCATGAAACTTCTCTTATAAAATGATTCCACTAGTATTGATCTCAGTATAATATAATCACAATTTAAAAAAAATATAATCACAACAAAATTCACTACAAATAATAAACAAAACATTAAAATAAAATAAATAAAATGCAGAAGTAGCAATTAATACCCTAAATTAAAATTATCAAACATTTTTATCCACATGATAATTACTTATTAGAATTAAAATAAAATAGGAATGACGGTTATAATCATAATTTTATTCTCATTTTAAATTTAACTCACTCTGGCCGTCGCCCCATCTCCCTTCCTCCCACCCCGGCCGAAATTGAGATCATCACAGCACAAACACGTGAAAACCTCCCACGCAATAATTTGAAACACGACTTGTTGGGATCCTCCCCCCTCCCCTCTCATGTCCCATGTCACCGTTATAGACAAAGCCCCAACTCTGTCCCCCTCCCCCTCCAATGTATTTTCAATTTTCAATCTCCCGTTAAGGTGAAGTTAAAACGTATGCCATTTGAATTCCATCGCTAGCCCGATGAGTTGGTCGCTATTTGCGCCAATGAAACAAAACTTGTTTTGTCGCAACTAATGGAATAAAATCAAAAAATATATATATATTTTGCTCTGAATTTTCATTGAGCACTCTCATAAACCCGGTTTCAACTTCCTTCGGATTCATACCCCCTGGATATTTGTAACAAGTTAATTATACTGTCAGGATCTGCAACAAAGCCGAAGGAAATACCACAACTCGAAAAATCAAAAGGACCTGTTTAAAGACACAAATCCGACCAATCTTAGACTTCATCAAAGAAGTTGGACTGTTCAAAAAAAAAAATTAATTTCAATTTTTTAAATTTTATTTCTCCTTTTTTTAACACCAATATAAAATAATTATCTTTCCTTGGGATTGCATTTGACAACTTTATTCGACATTAAATAGCTCATAGATGGTTGATATGCCGTAAAACAAATTAAACCATTTTAAGGAATTGTTTCTTAACTAATTAAGTTCTTTTATCAGTCGGTCCTACTCTCGGTGCGTATGTTTTTTTGTCTTCTACTTTTCGCGAACTTGCCAGATCGAAAACGACATTTGCGTACAATTTCCTCACATTGAGTCCAAAAACTGCGACAGCCTTATTTATCCTCAAACTTCATGACCCAGCACAAGAGTGGGTCGAGATTAACTGCAAATCCAACTAAATTCGTCTCCATTATCACCAAGCGAAGCAGTCTTCTATTTGACGCTGCTACTTTGGAGTTATCTCCTCACCCCCAACAAAGACGACATTTTCATTTATTTTTCAACACACGTCTCCGAGCCTACTTGCTGGTAGATTTTAAACCCTAACTACCAAACCCAATACGAATGGGTCGCGAAAATTAAGTGGATCGCCGAGAAGCTCATTGAATTCGCAAGTCGGGCAGCTCTACCTTTACTGATACGCTCGCTATTGAACCTGCTCTTGAAGAACCTACGCTATTTTTTTCATGACAGCGAAGCGTATAGTTAGCGATAAAAAAATCTTTACAAATTTTTTTAACGAATACGCCGTCTAAAGTCATCAAGATCAGAATATTATCGACACGAAAAAAGAAATAAAAATTCGACACTTTCCGCACGTTAAAAAGTACATAAGTCGGTAGAGAATTTAATTTATACTGTTTTTGCTATAAATGTTATTTTTTGTTTACGAATTCGTGACTGTTATTATTCTGTAACTTATTTTTTTTTAAACCTAAAAAATTCTTTACTATATGTAAAGAATTTTTGAGGTTTTACAAATTGAAACCAATCTTCTTCCTAAAACAAACTTTGCCTTAATATAAACGTTTTCAAGGGGTAATGGTTTCAAGGCACAATGTTATCTAGGAGTAGTGTCACTGGTGAGCTACTCCGTTTTCTTTTTCTTGAGTAATGATGCTGCCCTCTGTGAAATTTCCTTCTGGGAACAATGTATTCTGATATTCTGAGACCAATGTATTTTAAGAATATAAACAATTACCCTTCATATAGAGTTTCTTGTCTTCCCCTTCACCCTCAGGCATAAACCACATGGCAAATGTTTTATTTATCTACAAATATATAAATATAAATGCAGAATGTGGCACAAGGCCGAAAATAGGGGATGGAGAGAATGTGGACTTAACTAACATTAACTTAACTAGTCCCAATCACCAAAACAAATGATTAACCTACTTAAAACCCCAAAACGACAATATAAACATGACATGGGGAGTTGGAATAAAAATCTTATCTACAATGCGAATGAAATATATACAATGCAAAAAATCAAGTGTTAGCATAAAAACCTCCCACTTTCACGTGTGTCAGATAAAGTAGTTTTGCCCGTCGAAAAAGTCGATACAGCTTTATTCCTACATCTCTTTCGAAATTACGAAAGTAGACCCGTACCTCTGATGAAACAACGAATCTGTCACCGAATTGGGGTCGGGAATGGGAATCATAAAACAAAAGTGGGATAAAAAAACAGGGGTGGGAAAGGACAAAAATCAAGTTGCCCTATGACAACATGAATACAGCAGCTAAGTAAAATATGGAGAAGAAACAAAAAAAAAAACACTCTAGTCTAGCCGAGTCAAAAAAGGGTCAGTGTTCGGTTTGGCTACCCAATAAGTACCAATCAAAATTAACTTCATTCACTCGACACAAACGCGAAATTTTCACCCACCTTTCATTGAAATTTGCCTGATACACATTTTCAGGCGATGTTTGAAAATGAGGACAAGATGGGGAACAGTGAAGGTCTTTTCTCCGTAAACTTCCTTCTATCGTGTCGACCATACCACGCCTCTCATAACAACTAGTAAGCAAAGAAACACATAATGTTCCTCCTTATTCATGGTCAGTACCCAATTGCAGCAAGTTGAAAAATACTCCAGAACAAAGAACCGTTCGTTCAACCTAAGAACTGTGCAGCCTTCAACTAACTTACATAACGGGCGTACAATAGTGCAGTAAATGAAAGTGTGACGGGTGGTTTCCTCCCAGTCACAGCATCGGACACAATTCGGTGTCTCTACTAAGTCCGCTGTGAAAAGTTTTTGCCGACCTAGAGGACATTTCTTATCAGCCAGGTGAGTGATGCCCTGTAATTGTCGAAACACCTCAACCCAGACGCCCAAGGCCAGATTAAGCGAAGTTCTTCATTTGCAACAGATCTCCTCACCATCATCCGATATAATGCCTTACGAGACGACACTCGGGTGTCAGAGAGGGTTTCTTTCACCCGTAAAAAGAAACCTCAAAGACTGTCGACATTCACGGTAAAAGGAGCAGTCGTTTCGAGGTAACTGGTGTTCCTCCCCCTCATGAAAGTGCACACTTTTCAAGGCTTTCTTGGTTTGTTTGTTTTTGTTTTACGGCATATTAACTTTTTCAGGTCATTTAATGCCGAATCAATTGTATTTTGTTAAAGTTCTTTTCAAAAAAAAAAATTCTTTAGTATTTTGAAAACGTTCGTGGTGGTCTTCAAATCCAATGTTAACAAATACTTGTTATAAACCGTCCTCATAAGTAATCAAATTTTGTTCATTCCATTCATCATTTTCAATCCTCTCATAATATTCTTCATCATTCAACTGACAATCTATCTAAATCATTCATTCTTATTCTTGAGTGGCTTTTGACCTTGATAAGGGTGACTAATTAGTAAAGTAAAAAAAAAAATTAATTATTATTATATTATTATTATTATAAACCAATCCTGGGATGGGTATCCCAACTAGTCTGTAATAACTATTTTCCCCCAAAAAACTATAGTCATTAACAAAATAAATATGAATAATGCATGCCTAATGTTTTCTGCAGATTTATATAATGCTATAACACTGAAAATCTTGCTTGTATTAGATGGTGGGAGGAAGGGCAAATGAGACAAGTAGTAACTGGAGGAGGGTGAATTAGTTTGTTTGTGTGTGTGTGTTTTTGTTTTACGACATATCAACCTTTTTCAGGTCATTTAATGCCGAATCAATTGTATTTTTTTAAAGTTCTTTGCAAAACAAAAAATCTTTAGACAAAAACAAAATTCATATTTTGTAAACATTCATTAAACATTTTTTACGGCATATCATCCTTTTTCAGTTCATTTATACCAAATCAAAACTAGATAATTATATATTTTTTATATAGATCAACAGCTTTTAAAAAGTTCATAATTGTCTACTTTATTTTTTTAAACAGTTCCTTCATTGTTCCTACTCTGTAGAACGTTTCTCTTATAGAGGCCAGACCAATGCATTCAGTATTAATATGCTTGATTGTGTACGCAGTCTGGCATGCATAGCATATTGGTTGTTGTTTGTCTTCAAGTAAGTAGGAATGTGTAATCCTTGTGTGACCTATGCGAAGTCTGGATAACACTACTTCCACCTTTCGGCTTTTTCGTGAGCTTTTTTTCCATTCTCCTATTGTAGTTTTGATCGCTAGGAGTTTGTTATGTGTATTACTACTCCAACGTTGTTGTCTTTGTTGTTGGATATATTTGTTAATCTTCATTTTAAAATCTGTATATGGAATCTTAAAATTGGTATCCTGAGCCATGCCTAAGGCAGACCAGGCCGCCCTATCAGCCTTGTCGTTTCCTCTGATTCCGATATGACTTGGGATCAAACACAGTAATATTTCATTATTCTTTGACAAATGTTCCATTTTACATAGTAATTTGGTTATTAATGGATTGTCAAATTTCCTGTTTTGTTGTGATATTAGTAGATACAGTCTGAAAGGATAATGAATCTTTTTATTTTTGGATTTTAAAATGAAATTGAGCGCCATATTCACTGCACATGCTTCTGCATTAAAAATGAAAGTGTCATTTGGGAGACGCTCTTATTTATATTATTGTTGTAAATTGCAGCACATCCTGTTCTTCTTCATCTGTTAAGATGTGCATATGTCTTGAATAGTTGTTTTTGACTTTAATTCCTCGTGGAAAATTAGAGGATGGGTTTTTTGCTTGTGGAGTCTTCTTAAGGGCAGTATAATGTTTTAGATCCTTATGGTCCAAGGTGGGATATTTGGTATTATCGTATCATGTATTTTTGTCAGGTCCAATCCTGCTTCTTTGTTGATCATCTCCATTCGAAGGCCAAAAGGTCTGATAGCTCTTTCATTGATTTGGAATAATTCCCTGTATTTTGGATGAAATGTACCATCATGAACAGGATTTCAATTTTACATAATATCGCAGAGCTAATTTTTTACTTCTAATATCTGCAGGTGCCTCGTCTACATAGACTCTCAACAGGCGATGTTCTGAATGCTCCAAGGACTAACCTTAGTCCTTCATGGTAGATCAGGTCAAGTATTTTTAGATAGGTCTTTCTGGCTGATAGATATATAAAAATACTGTAGTCCAATTTGGATCTAATCAATTACCTATATAGTGTTTCGGTCTGCACCCCACTCAGTGTGGGCTACCACACGTAGTAGTTGTAATGTTCTATTACATTTAGCCCTTATATATTTCAAGTAGGGAATAAAGATCAATTTCCTATCAAAATTACCCCAAGAAATTTGTATTCATCTACAACTGGAATTTCCATCCTTTCAAGTTTCAGACTTGGCCCATTGTGCAATTTTCTCTTCTGACAAAAATCGACACATTTTGTTTTTGTCTGAGAAAATCAGAAACCATTTTCTGTTGCTCATTTGTTGACTTTATTCAGGCATTGTTGCAATTTGCACTCAATGCTATGCATATGCTTAGACCTGTAGTATATTAGGAGGTCGTCCACGTATAGGGATCCATCCACTCCGGGTAATAAACTTTTATTATGTTTATTTTTATGCTAAACAGAATCACAGATAGCAAGTTGCCTAGTGGGACACCCTCTTCCTGAGTTTTCATATCAGAAAGAATAGATCCCACTCGAACTCAAAATCTTCGACAACAAAACGTCAATAAAATGTGGCAGTCTACCGTTTAGACCGAGATTGTTCAAATCTCTCATGATGCCATATTTCCATGTCGTATCATACGCTTTCTTTAGGTCAAAGAAAATAGCTGCGAGATGTTCTTTCTTAATAAAGCTTTCTCTTATGGCAGTTTCCAAGCAAACCAAGTGGTCTATTGTGCCTCTTTTATTGTGGAATCCACATTGTACATTGGTAATAAGGCCATTGGATTCCAAATACCAAATCAATCTATTGTTTATCATGCTCTCCATTGTTTTGCATAAACAACTGGTCAAGGAGATTGGTCTGTAATTTTGTTGATCCGAGTTTTTTTTCCCGGCTTTGGAATCGGTATCACTGTAATTTATCTCCATATGTTCGGGAATTTTCCCTTTGTCCATATTTTGTTGTATATTTTTAGGAGTAATTTCAGTGATTCTCCTGGTAGTTGCCTTCAGAACTCATAATGGACTTCATCCTACAGCAGTATTATGAGATCTTTGAATAAAGTCCCTTAACTCACTCAATGTAAATGGACTATTATATTCTCCAGATTTTTTTATTTAAAATTCAATTTACGCTTCTCTGCATTTCTTTTGGTGGTTAGAAATTCTTGTTTTCTTGCCGTGACTTGATGAATTTTTGGAAAACGTTTACATGCACAGATCATTAGCATTAATAAATTTTTGTATTATTTTACCCTTGTTTGTCATATTTTTGCACCCCCATAGGGTATTGTGACTATTAAATCCCCCAATAGGATGAATGGTGTGGGTAATTGATCAATTAGCTTTTGAAGCTCACTTTCATTTATATCCTCGTTTGGTGGAATATATATCGAACATTGTTTTATGTAACGTTGCCTTGACTGCAACCGCTTGGATATTGGTTTGGATATTCAGTTTGCTATGAGTTATATCATTTCTGATTAGAATTGATATCCCTCCAGCGGCCCTGTGTCCAGTATCATGGATGTGGCTGAATATCAGATAATTTTTAATATTGATATTGTCCTCTTGTTTGAGGAAGGTTTCTTGGGGACAAATAATTGTGGGAGATTTCTTCGTCAGTAATAAGAGCAATTCATTAAGATTTATTTTTAAACCACGGCAATTCCATTGGATTTTTTGTTCCATGGTTTATATTTTGATTTGGGGGGGGGGGGGGTGTTTCTTTTTTTTTTCCAGAGTTTTCATCTTCTGTTTCCATCATGCCCAGTGCCTCAAATCAGTTTTGTGTCAAGTTCACTCTCATTTTTGGTTTTGGTTTTGAGGTTATTTTTCTTTTTTCTTAGGTTCAGGATTTTTACCTGGAGGCTCTTTGCATGAAGAGTTTTTACTTTGAGATTTTTTATTTGGATCTTTTCGGATCACTATCTTTTTTCTAGTAGATTCAGTTGCATTATTCATTTCACTTGTTTTTGACTGTCGTGGTGCATCTTGGATGGGGGCAACCGGTTGAGTAGGAGGCACAATGATAATCTTTCCTCTCTTGGTTCCACCTGTTGCTGTCTAACTTTTGCCTTTAGTTCCTCTTATTCTTTTCTAATTGTTTTTTGGAATGCTGGCCAGTCTCCCGGTCCAAGCTGAAGCAACCTTTGTATTCATTTTTTGTATTTAGTGTCCTCCTCATTATTCTCGACCGGGGACACAGCCTGAGAATATGTATTTTCTCTACTAGTGGTTTCAACCACCCTCCCTGCTTCTTGGAAGGAAATGTTTCTTGTGTATTTTACTGTCAGTATTTCCTTTTCCCTCTTCCATCTCTCACAAATTATGGCATAAACTGGGTGGTCACCACTATAGTTTGTGCATGTATGGTCCCCTTTACACTCATCCATAGAGTGGTTAGGGTCTTTTTCCCCACATTTTCCACATGTGTTTCTTCCATTACATTTGCTTTCGTGATGTCCATATTTCTGGCATTTGTAACACCGAAGAGGATTAGGGATATTTTGTTCAACCCTTTCAGTTGTATATACTATCTTCATTTTTGGTGGAATTGTCGGCATATCAAATGTCATCACGTATGTGTTTGTTTGGATTATCTTGTTTTTTCTTTTTATAGAGATTAGAGAATCACTTCACCTCAATTACTCCTTGAGATTTTAATTCTTCTTTTATTTCTTCTATAGTACACAAGAGCTAATGGCTCCTTATTACCCCTTTTGAAATATTTAAGTATTGATGTGGGTATGGTGTTATTTTTATTTTGTGAAAGATTTTCATTTTCAGCAGAAAATCTGCATATCTTTTTTTCTCAACTTCGACCAGTATGTTTCCATTGCCCAATTTTTTAACAACCCTAGGAGTCGTGTTAGCCGAAATTATTTTCTCAATGACGAAGGGAGATAGTGTAGCAAGATTTGGTTATTCTACTGCTTTCAGTACAATAAATTTTGGGAATTTACTTTGGTCGTTTTCTTCTTCTCGTTCGGATCTTGTATCCCTATGCATTATTTTTGTGGTTCTGTTAGGAGCCATAAATTGTTTTTTTAAATTTATCATTCCTCCTCCTGCCAAGGGGGAAACCCAATCGCCTTGACAAGACAAGGCTACAGGAATGGTATACTCAACCCGATCGTGATCACAAGCACCTGTGTTCCATCGATTTCTCTACCCACTTATAGTGAAACGTCCGGGGAACACAGCCATGTTGCGGTCATATATCTTTCAAGTTGATTGACCCTTGCCACCGCCTTCTAGCACTTATTATAAACTGGAGTAGGTATTGATAACTACGAAGTTAATCCAATTTCAATATTGTTCACGATCGGGGAAATTGATAGAATAAGTGCTAGGGCAAGACGTAATTGATCGGATCGGACCTCTCCGACCTCCCGTCTAGCCGAAGTAAGGGCTAAAGTAGAGTGTTGCAAATCACGTGACCATTTATGCAACCAGGTCACGGACGGCTCAGCCACCAGAATCCTGTCCTAAGACATCACATGTAGTCACCCACGGCCAACAGGTAGCCTCGTTTTCGGGGTTACCCATCTGCATAAGGTTGCAGTCGGCGAATCTGGGCCTCCCCCTCCCCCGACATGGCAAGGCTTTCTTGGTGTCTTCTTTCCAGAATTCACCGTTTCCCACACAAGGTGTACACATTCGGTCTAGGTAGGTTAGGCGAAGCGTATGTTGACGAATCTTAATACTTGGCATACCAAGACTGCCTTCAGACAGATGTAGGTAACAGATCCTCCGACACAGTAGTGTGATTGCTGAGAGTGGAAGCACTGAAAGACAATAAAGAATGAGAGGATCAATGTGCGAACTTCATCCACTTCTCTTCAAAATAAGGTTTCTCTTCAAAATAAGGTTTCTCTTCAAAATAAGGTTTCTCTTCAAAATAAGGTTTCTCAAAGACCACAGCTGGGCTGCGGCCTTAACTGCTGTCAAAACTTCTGACCGATTTCTCTCCAACTGGAAATCAAGACAAAACCAGATGTCGAGTATCTTGCAAGGCCCATCCATCCAGCCAAAGGGCCCCTGAAGGGGTACACCCCTCCTGACATCAATGTGTAAGCTAACAGACTTGTTGCAGTTGATTTTGGCCCCTGTCACCTGTTCATACCGTTTTATTTCTATGTCGACGACCCTAATTTCAGCAGTCCACATAGCAAATGTACTATTGTATTATTACTCACCTGCTCTATCTAGCGCATTGAGCACTTTCCGATTCAGTATATACCCCTTGCTAAGTATAATATATTATTACACACATGTAAGCTATGTGAAGCGTATGTTGACTAGTACCAACACTTAGCATTCCCAGATCACCTTAAGTTGGATGAAGATAACAGATCTTGCGACGAACTACAAGCCTTTTTATGCCACAAAAACGCAAATAAGGCAGTCTCTAGTTGAATTAGATAGGAACACTGGAGTAGATATGTGAATTACACACTTCGGCCCTACCCTTCAAGGAGAGATTCCTACGAGACCATAGAATGGCTATTCTTGACCGTTGCCAGTACCTCCGACCAATTTTGATTCGGCTGGAGATCAAAACAATGCCAGACCGTTGATCCAGCTGAACTGTTCGGAAAGAAACCCCGCCTCCTTTTCATCGTGTTAAGAGGTATTCTGGGATCTAAAAAGAAAACAAACTCTCTCTATCGATCTTCATATCAAACTTCCATTCTCCTTTTACTATGTACTGCTTTGCTGTGACAAGTTCTTAGAATTGCATCTAATATAACACTGCTAGTTTTCTGGGGGAACAAAACGCGGTACCTCGAAAGCTGTGACTGTTGTTTGTGTTCTTCGTTTTTATTATCAGCTTCGTTTTTATGACCTTTCTGCATTCGTTCGCCAACAGCACATTTCACATTTAGTCTTGATCACTTGTAGAGGTTTGAGTCTCAGTTGGGTAAGGGCTTTTATAAGCACGTCCTATGAAAAATTTGTCTTTCGGTCTTTACCATAGGCATTTACAAAACAAATTCTTCCATGTCAAGTAAACTTGGCAGTTCTGTATCCTTTGTTACTAGATGACAATTCTTGGAC
The DNA here is from genome assembly GCA_963556195.1 of Sepiola atlantica. Classification (NCBI taxonomy): domain Eukaryota; kingdom Metazoa; phylum Mollusca; class Cephalopoda; order Sepiida; family Sepiolidae; genus Sepiola; species Sepiola atlantica. The sequence continues at coordinate 99,872,670 of OY744530.1, forward strand.
TTCCTTAATAAAGTTATCCATATTAATGATACATGCTTGTGGTTTAGCCACACGTTCTTCGGTCCTTCATATCCTTGACTTTGGCAAAATCTTCGCCCTGTCGGCGGGGTCACAAATTCACCAACTACAGCCCCATGCAGAGAGGTAAGCCCCCTCCTTCCCTAAAACGGGGCCACCTGTAGGCCGTGGGTAGCGACCCGTGATGCCTTAGGACACTATCCTGGTGCGTGATGCCTTAGGATGCTATCCTGGTGCGTGATGCCTTAGGATGCTATCCTGGTGCGTGATGCCTTAGGATGATATCCTGGTGGCTAAGCGATTCTTCCACTTCAGCCCTTACTTTGGCTAGACGAGAGGTTGGAAAGGCCGATCCGATCAATTGGCTTGTTACTTTATGCCCTACTATTTAAGTTTATCCCCAACCATACTCAATCTGATTCTTCAAAAAATTTAAACCTTATTTCTCCTAGTGATGTTTATCCCCAAATAGATACTAGAAGGTGGTGGCTGAGGGTCAATCATGTTGAGAACAAGGATTACCAATGCCGAAGAGTAATGTTTTAAAAGAAGTAATGTTTTTCTTGGAGTAATGCTTCTATCTCTCAGTAAAATTGCCTTCTAGAAGTAATGTTTCCACTTTCACTGAAATTTCCTTCTAAGAGTAGTGTATTCTTGTATTCTAGGAATATAAATAATTACCCTACCTATAGAATCATATTTGACAACTTTATTCAGCATTTAATCATCCATTTATGGTTGATATGCCATAAACCAAAAAATGTGTTTCTGATACTATGCTCTCAGAAATTTGCTTTCAGTGCGAATCATTAGAACGCAATTATTAAGCTGATCGTTTTGCTCAGAGTGGCAAAGAGATCCCAACAAAGGTTCAGACCTGTAAAAGTCGGTTTTCTGTATATGGTAGTGGTAAAGTTATTCTTTTAACGAAAACCTTCAAAACGAGTAGTAAGTCATTATGCTCTTCCTCTAAACTTTAATGCAGGCTGGAGCGTGTTTAACTTCAGAAAAAAAGTCGCTTGCCTCATGCCGCGAGTTATAGGTGACAAGTGTCATTAACAAAGCATCAATAAAAAAGGCTCTAGGAGTATGATTAAACAGCAAAGACTCCTGCAAATCCATAGTCTTTGCCAAAATAGTAACCAGAGGACTGTCTAAACTAGACTTGTTAGCACATTTCATTATTAAAGCTAAAGCTGACACACTTAGTGGCCAAGCTCCACGAAAATGCTCTGCGAGAAGGAGAGGGTGGTACGTTAATGTTCTGCGATAAAAAAAATGTTAACAAAGATGTTAATGGTCTCGTTGAGAGATACATTCGTGAACAGGCTGGAGACATCAAAAGAACACAGAAAGTTTGTATTGGAATTACAATCCAGTTTGCGGATAAATGATGTGAGACATACCCATTACTCATAAACATTTATTGGAAGGTGAAGAGTCTCTGTATGTCGAATCTTATACAGTTAAACATTAATAGACTATCAGGATCTGCAAAGCCAAGGGAAATACAATTCGAAAAATCTAAAGGACCTGTTTAAAGGCACAAATCCAATCAAAATAATAGACTTCATCAAAGAAGTTGCACTCTTGAGAAAAATTGAATTAAACCTTTTTTCAAAAACAATATAAAATGATTATTCCATTTGCCAACTTTATTCGGCATTAAATAACCGATAGCTGATTGATATGACGTGAAAGGAATCGAAAATGCAATTTACTGGAAAGAATATTTTGGCCAGCTTATTGTGGAGAACCAATCGTAGAGAAGATTGGTCTCAAGCGAGACTCCCTCCATATTTTATTTACCTCCCCAGGAGGTTAGACACAAGGTCAGGTGTTAAGTTAAAAGGCCAGTGCACTATAGCCCTAAAAAAATTGCCTGATCAGCCCCGTCTGCATTACTCTGTAGAGCATGCCCTGTCGGCGGAGCCACAAATTTGCAGACTGCAACCTGATGCAGAAGAGAAAGATCCTCCGAAAACGGGCCCAACTGTAGGTCATGAGTGGCTAGGCATCCGTTCACTTCGGCTAGACGGGAGGTCGAATAGGCCCGATCCGATCAACTGACTGGTCACGTCATGCCTTAGTATCTATAAGTTAATCCCCAGCCGTATTATTCAATCTGATTCTTCAAAAAAGCAACCTTATTTCTCCTTATTTTTTTCTCCCCAAATAGATACTAGCTGAGAGTCAATCACGTTGAGGACAAAGTGTAATGTTTTTCTTGGAGTAGTGTTTTCTGAGAATGTCTCCCTCTCTCAGAATCAACTTCTAGGTGTAATGTTCCCACTTTCATTGTAAAATTTTCATCTGAGAGCAATGTATTCTAGGAGCAATGTATTCTAGGAATATAAATAATTATTCTACCTATAGAATTATATTTGACAATTTTATTCAGCATTAAATGACTCATAGATGGTTGATATGCCGTAAAAAAAACAAGGACTAATGTAAGTTTTAAAAGCAGTTGATCTACATACAAAAATATAAAGATCTAAGATATATAAATCCAACTTGATTCGGCATTAAATTACCTGAAAAAAATTGATATGCCGCAAACCAAACCACTTCAGCCCTTACTTCGGTAGATGGGAGATCGGAGAGGCCCGGTCCGATCAATCGGCTCGCCATGTCATGCCCTATTATCTATAAGATCATCCCCAACTGTATTATCCAATCTGATTCTTCAAAAAATTAAAACCTTATTTCTCGTTTTTATTTTTCTCCCCAAATAGATACTAGAAGGCGGTGGCTGAGGGTTAATCACATTGAGAACAAAGAAGATTACCAATGCCAAAGAGTGATGTTTTCAAAGTAATGTTTTCTTGTAGTGGTGTTTTCTGAGAGCAATGTATTCATGGAGTAGTGTGTGTGTTTTTTTAAATTAAATTTTTTTTTTTAAGACAGTCTCTTCTCTGTAAATTTCTAAGAATATAAATATCTAATCTACCTATAGAATTATATTTGGCAACTTTATTCGGCATTAAATAACCTATAGATAGTTTATATGCTATAAACTAAATCAATCCCTGGTAGGGCGCCTCAAGCGATTAGTGATTAACTACCCTATTCTCAAAGTGGACCTTCTTGGATGGGAGTCCCTTCTTATGGATCTTGTGTAGTCCATATATTTTGAGTCATTACGAACCCACAGTGCGGATCCTGTCATAAATGTCCTTACTCAGAAATTTCGTTTTATGGAGTTGAAGGAAACTTTGTAGTTTTACTTTAATATTCATTGTATTATCAGTTGATATGCCCCAAGTGTTGTTTTTTTACTTTAATTCACCCAAACAAGGGGACACATTGCCACTGAGACGTAAGGGGCTACTTTGATTTAGAGGCACCCTAAGTAGGGGAGTCGAGCAATTCGAGGAAAGAGGCTAAGAGTAGAAAGCTTTCTGGCATCTAGGGACCTTTACAGTGATGGGGTGGGATTTTGCTTCTTGTCGGGTTGTTCGGAGGTATTTACATTGAGGCGGCACAAGAGAAAGTTCGGAGCATTCCATTAAAATACTTGTAAAACAAGCACAGCGATGGGACAGGGGCTGGAGCTTGCTAGACAGTGTCAGTTCTATTAGATTAGGCTTTTTATTTTTTTGCCCCCTGTCTAAGTGGGGGAGACTAGTGGTTGGTGCATCAGTCCTGGTTTTTAAATTTATTGTCTCTCAAAATATTCAACATTTTATCGATGTAATCCTTGGTGTTAAGAACCACACCAGCACCCTTAAGCATCTTGCTTAATGATATCAATATCATTATTTCACTCTAGTAATTTGACATTCTGGTAATAAATTTGTGACAATAAAGAGGAAAAAGAATGAGGTGCTTCGCATGTCATGTCTGCAGGCTAAAGAAGGGCTTCTCTTCATAAGTGCAGGTTTTTATGGTGGTGTCTGATTTGCATACGTGAAGATCAGCTGATATAAATGAAGAGGACAACTGGGAAGGGTGAGAAGCGATTTGGATTGGAGAGAGAAAGTCAGAGAGAAAGTGGGTTGCACGAAAATCGGTTAGAAGTTGAATTACAGTAAAAAATTGACATTCTGGTAATAAATTTTATTCTAATCAAACTCTAGAATTGATGGGAGAACTGGCGAATTTATGTGCCAGTTCAACTAACCTCACCTTCATCTAAAGGAGCTACATGAGTAATAATGCGCCCACAAGTAACAATGTTGAGGTAGAAAAAATGTATCTGAAACGATCAGCAATGAGGTAAACAATGTGCACACCCAAGAATAATGTCACACAATTGTAAAACAAACAAAACAATTGTAAAAATATGCGTGTATTAAACATTTAGACTGTTTCAGAATACAAAGATTTGTAGAAAGTGTGAGAAAGAATATTGGCCGAGTCTGTTGTTGCATAGCAAACTGGTGGTAGCAGTTTCCAATTAAGGTGCTGTGAAGTGGGATGAGGATGTTGTTACATCGGCGACCAGTTAGAAAAAGATCCTAGCTTGTCTTCGTCAACGTGATGTAAGGTAATAAAAAAGGTTATCAGTTGATCACTACGTCCAACAATCTGATTGGTCCACGGTTGACACATTTCATCTCGGCATCCCCTTCTCTGCACATAAAATATTCTGTTACTGCTGCACTCTGCTTTCCGGATCATTTGCAAGACCATTTGAGTTAGACCTGACCCGTCGCACCCAGTTTTAAAATTCTTTTTTATCTGGAACCTTTTTGATTGCCCAAAATATGTACTTTATGTAAATAATGAATACAGTAATATTTTTGGAGACGTGTCTCGATTGTTTAATTTGGTTGTAAAATTTGGGATTGAATTATATATATATATATATATATATATATATATATATATATATATAACTTTAAGCATAGCCACTATTACATAAGGACTGCATTACTGTTTTTAATTATTCACCCCCAAACAAGGCAATATTACTGCTCATGGGCAGGGGGCAACCTGGGTGTAGAGGTCAGCATTAAATAACTGAAAGGGGTTGATATACAACTAAACAAAACCCTCAATGTTTTGCAACTGACTTGTTATATTCAACCCTGAATGGCGATGTCAAAATTTTTTTTCCATAAATATTTCAACCATCAAGACAACTTTAAAAGGATAAACCAAATACTGTTTTAGATGAATTTGGCGAATTTTACCATGAATAATTTTTACATTGCTCTGCATCATATGCAAACAGTATTTTACAATAGTGGAGGCGCAGTGAGTTTTTATTTTTTTACAACGCCTCACAAAAGTTAAAATTCCACCTTTTTATGCCAACTTAAGCCGCGACTAGGACGGCACTGCACTGCACAAATCTGCTGGGCACACTACGTGCTGACCTCAAGCAGGCGGGACTAGGACCACTACGTACAGCGAAACAACTTCATTGCCTACGACTAGCATGGAGGACTGATTGCAGCTGCGGGATGTCATTTGACTACCGTAGCCGCAGAACACAGTTTTTAATAATAAAATAAATTAAGCCAATAGCATTAATTATCAACAGTTTAAAGGGAAGTAACTTCGCACATCGCAATATATAAAGGGAGATAACTTAGTATTATTCTAATTTTATTCTGTGACTGGCAAGTGACTAATTATTTCATAATATACATGTATAGAGGGGGGGAAGTTATCAGGTATAATACCTCTAATACCAATTCAGCATAGCTCTGTCTGTGGGGCCACGAAGTCGTTAACTGCAACCCCATGCAGAGGGGTATCCCCCCGAAAACGGGGTCACCTGTAGGCCATAAGTGACAACCCGTGATGCCTGAGGACGGGATCTTGGTGGCTAAGCCATTCATCCACTTCAGCCCTTGCTTCGGCTAGACGAGGGGGGGGGGTCAGAGAGGCCCGATCCAATTATACCTTTTTATTTTCTTTCCCAAATATAAACTATAAGGCGGTGGCTGAGGCGCAATCATGTTGAACAAAGAAATTTACCACTGTCAAGGCGTAATGTTTTCGAAGGGTATTGCCTTCTGAGAGTACTGTCAGATCCCTCTCTGTGAACTTTTCTTCTAAGAGTAATGTTTTCTAAGAGTAATACAATGTATTCTAGGAATATAAATAATCATTCTACCTAATAGAATTACATTTGACAACTTTATTCGACATTAAATAACCCATAGATGGTTGATATGCCATAAACCAAACCATCTTCCGGAAGTCATGTGGTTTCACAAACTTCCGTTACTTAAAGTTTGACCCATTTATCAATCACTTCTCCATTTAACTAAGGACTTTTATGTAACAAGATAGCAAAAGATAAAGTCAACGCAGCTGACTCTTCAGTGGGTTTTTTTTTTTTTGAACAATTACCAGTAACAATGAAAGCAATTTTTTCTTGGATTAAAAATGAATTAAATTGGTTTCTGGTGACCCGAAGCGAATGATGGTTACATCATTTTAAAAAAACATTACCATAACTTACTCAAGGTCATACTGTATCAGAATATTTAAGTTTTGTTGTATTTACCTCCCTCCCACCGCGGGAAGATGTAGCTCAAAGCCGAAAGGTGGGGAGAATAAGCCAGTGCACAAGTTTTAGTGCGCTCTGGCCCTTTAAAAATGCCTGGGCAGTCCCATTCGCATTTTTGGTGAGGGCACCTCGAGTAGTTAAGCAATGAATTAACTCCTTCCCAAAACGTAAAGGCAAGATCTGGGAGGGTGGACCTCCTAGAGCTGAACAGAACATATACCATAGCCCAACAGAAAAAGCCACTGATTGTGGAGGACGGATCCTCGACTGGTATGCTTAGGCGGAAGAACCGGTATATAAGTTTTATAAGTTTATCTTTGGTAGTTTTTGGGGTCTTAGCAGGACGAACACACACTTTATAAGATAGGTAAAATATATACTTCATTAAATGCTGGAAATTTCATTAAAATTGGATAATTCTGATTTTTAAAATTTAATAAGCACATTGGTTTGTCTACAAGCAGTAATGTTCTCATGGGGGGGGGGGGGCATATCAAAGTATCAAACTCCTAGCACCAACATTATTCTTTTATAATTAAGGATAAGTGACCAAGATCGTCCTTGACTTTTCGAAAAAAATTTGCTTGAGGCAGTATTCAAACAAAACTTGTTATTTTATGAGTTATAATTTTTGGTAACTACCAAAGTGAATATTAAAGTATTCTTTTTGCTCTAACCAGCTCGATGTTATACTAAATTGGAATATGTAAGTTTTGTAAGTGAATCCTTGGTAGTTTGAGTTTTAAACAGACATCTACGCAAATATATATTTGTGGGGGAGTGTCATGATTCGCACGCAGCATCTTCGCATGTCTTCAGTGGAGATCTAATATATACTGAAGCGAATGAAAGTCTTTTACATCTAAGAAAAATTGGAACTTCAATTTGTGATAGTTGTCATAATGTCCAGTAAATCCTGCTTATGGCTCTGTTTAATCCACAATATAAAACTGTTTGAGAGAAAAATCAGTGTCATTAAACCTTTTATTTACCGTATCCAGGAACTTAGAAATAAACTGGAATTAGAATGTAATCCCATACACCAATGAATAATTTTCTAAAATTCCACTATAGGAATTAAAAAGACATTTATATCTTTGATTTGACAACTTCAAAGAACAAAACCAACCTAATTATATTTCAGTCTCCAATATGTATATCATGTCAAGAATCTTACACAGTAAAACATATTAATAGACTATCAGGATCGTTGTTGATATATATATATATATATATATATATATATATATATATATATATATATATATATATATATATGAAGCAATCCAACAAAAGATATAAGCGTCAACTAATATCTTATAATTAGTGAAACATCCGGATAAAAAAACTGAAGCTCAATATACTGGATAGAGCATTAATATTATAATATAAAATGAAGTAATAAAATAAGGTGTCAATCAAATTTTATTAGAATTCAAAGTTCATGCAAAGCATCCTTAAGTCCTTAGCTCATGAGTTTTCAAAGATAATTCTTCTCTTCAGAGGACCATTACCGCAGTTATACTACTACAGGCAATAAAATTACGCTTTGAAAATATATAAAATTATATACACAAATATATAAAAAATACATAACATCAAACATATCAATCCAAAAACATACTTTTGTTGAATCCATACAGTCCATCCAGGTCATACAAGTTGAGAAGCATAATCAGGAAGGACATTACTCCAAGATACAAACAGCAGTCCAAATATGTGAAATTGAAGGGGCCGGCAAAGTTATCCAGTCGCGAAATGTGTCCATATTCAATGTTAATGATAAATATCTTGGAGTAATGTCCTTCCTGATTATGCTTCTCAACTTGTATGACCTGGATGGACTGTATGGATTCAACAAAAGTATGTTTTTGGATTGATATGTTTGATGTTATGTATTTTTATATATTTGTGTATATAATTTTATATATTTTCAAAGCGTAATTTTATTGCCTGTAGTAGTATAACTGCGGTAATGGTCCTCTGAAGAGAAGAATTATCTTTGAAAACTCATGAGCTAAGGACTTAAGGATGCTTTGCATGAACTTTGAATTCTAATAAAATTTGATTGACACCTTACTTTATTACTTCATTTTATATTATAATATATATATATATATATATATATATATATTAAGCGGCGTCGAGCCTGGCCAGTACTAAAATGGGTGACCATTTAGGAATACCAGGTGCTGTATGTGCTCTCTGCTTATCTCAGCATTGTTTCCAGTCGTCTTGTACTACTACTTGCCATTGGAATCAAGCAATGCCGACTCAGGAGAGCGGTTGTTGGGGATTGCGCAACCCTTGCAATTACAAATTCACGTGCGAGCAGCCCCAGGCGGGGCACTCATACGTCGAAATCGACGGGAGAGTCCATCATATATATATATATATATATATATATATATGAGTATAAACGGAAATGGTGAGTACTTAGTATGAAAGATAAAAAAACGTGAGAGGGAGTGAAAGAGACGTGTTAACAAAACGAAATACTTGATTGCACTCCTTGACTATACAAATGTGTCACCTAGGACAGGAGAGTTCGTTATTGTCTCTGTATCAAAGGGAGATAATGGGCGACGTTAATTTGTCTTGTCTGTGATGATGATTACCATCAACAGGGATCTGCAACAAAGTCTAAGAAAATACTGCAACCCGAAAAATGTCAAGAACCGTTTTAAAGACACAAATCTGACAAATCTTGAACTTCATCAAAGAAGTTTGACTGTTTAAAAATTTAATTTCAAATTTTTTAATTTTTTCTTTTCAAAACAATATAAAATAATTATCCTGCCTATGGAATTATATTTGACAACTTTATTTAGCATTAAATAATCCATAGATTGTAATGCCGTAAACCAAACCTTTTCTTTCTGAGCATATTGGCACTCAAACCAACCAATCAGATTTCATCAAAGTCTCGCAGCTCACAGTAAAATAAAGCGTATCTTCACTCAGGAGCTCATTCAGGGCCTTTGTCTCTGGCCTCGACGCCTGACATGTCTCCGCCATAGCTGCTGACCGCACCTTGCTCTACAGACCCTTTTCAGACATTAAGACACCCTTTTCTTTGGCTCCTGTGCAACATCTTCTTCAGCTCCTGCCTCTCGAGTTCCTGCTCCTGCAGCACCTCTGCTGTTTGATAACTCGGCACATCTAACAAAACCGGATTTTTAATCATTCCAATTAAACAGGTGACCGGCCCTTGCAACAATATCAATCATACCCTATTTAAGTTATATAAACAGGATATAAATAACAAGATTTGTAGCATAAAGAACTTTTACCTAAATAACAATTTGGCATAAAATCGCCCAAAATGGGTTGATGTGCCGTTTAAAAATGATATAAAGGCTAATTAAAACAAACTAATCAGGAATTTACATCGTTAATAAATATTTGAAGATAGTAAGCATGAAAATGTAACAAATTGACAGGATTCAGCATTAAATCACCCGAAATGTGTGTTGATATGGCTAAAAGCTCACCAATCCTGAAAGCTTCACATAATCTAAATAAGTTTTACAAATATTTATTTAAAAATTTTGGTCTCTTTTTACTTTAGGGTGGCAAAGTAAGGGAGATAACTTATATCAACGTTTTTTAATTTATTTATCAATTGATTTTTATTTACAAAAACAGATTGTAAAAATTTGTTTTGAAATGAAGAAAAGATTTTTATTGTCCAGTCGAAGGAAAAATCTGTGTGTGGAAAAACTTTAAAAAATGTCATATATCTAAAATACAAACAAAGTATTTTTTATTTAAGGAAAACAACTTTTTTAATTTGAAGGTTTGTGGGGACATGGAAAATACAGACATTCTTAAGAACCCGACAGGACATATTTCCGTTAAATTTGGTTGAATTTGTGGAGGCAACGAGAAAGGGTGGGTGGGGGGGGTATTTTTGTGCACCATTCAATGTTTCCAAGAACAATATTTCATTGATTAATATTTTTTCTGGTTATTGTTGATTAATATGTGAGTTTCCTTAACATTTTGTATCATTATTCCGTATGAAAAAAAAAAACCCCTAAAAATAAGGTGAAATAAATACTTCGTCATTTTAAAGTCAAAATTGGCTACAAATTTAATCAGAAGTAATTAAAACCTAATACAACTGAATGTTTCTCATTTTGAAATACCATAAACAAATAATTGTAGTCAAACATGTATAACAAAGAACCTCGTACTCGGAAAAAGAATAAAGGGAAGCAACTCTTTAGATGGTTGTCGCCCTTGTATTTGTTCATTACCCAAACGAAAAATGTCAGTTCAGGCTTGCCAGATTATTGGCCTTTAAAAACCCAATTTAGTTTTTTTAAAACTAGACTTTTAAAATTGTATTTGGTTTAAACTTTTTTTTTAGTTACATATCTATTTGATAGCAATTATCAAAGGGAAAGTTATAAATTACATCATTTTTTACTTTAATATATTTTTTTAATTCAAATTATTTTACGTTTATTCGTAAGAATTTTTAATCTATTAATTTTAATTTTTTAATTTTCCCTTTATTTGAATTTTATTTTAATAAATATTCGATTAGTGATAAATAATTCAATGTATATTGATCAGTTATGCCCGGCACAGCGACGTTTTGTCTGGGAGCAAAGTGTAGTATCTGTTATTCTGTCTCCGGTCAGTGAAGAAGAAATCTTTCTAGACTGAGGCACTCTTTTTATTTTTATCCCAATCCTGAGTGCTCTTTTTTGTTTAGGAGTTTCCTCATTAAAAACAGACCTTGTGTCTAACTCTACTCACATGGGGAGGCAATTAAAAATAAGGACACAGCACCTGTTACCGTGTCCTTGGGAAAACTCGACTGTGATATTAAATTATAAAGTTTTCAATGTGCCATTTTTTCTCTCTAAAACCTCGCTCTGTCAGCAGGGCCACGAATTCGCAGCCTGCAATCCCATGCAGAGGGGGAAACCTCTCCGAAAACTCTGTGGTGGCGTCACATGATGCCTTAGGACAGGATCTTGGTGGCTGAGCCATTCTCCCACTTCGGTCCTTACTTTGGCAAGACATATGGTAAGAGAGGCCCGATCATGCCATAGTATCTATAAGTTCATCTCCAAATCTTTATTTCTCCTTTTTATTTTTCTCGCCAAATAGATACTAGCTGAGAGTCAATCACGTTGAACAAAGATTAGCAATCCCAAAGAGGAATGTTTTCAAGGAAGTAATGTTTTTCTGTGAGTAATGTTTTTCTTGTAATGGGGTTTTCTGGGAGTAATCCCTCTCTCTCAGTAAAATTGCCTTCTGGGAGTAATGTTTCCACTTTCACTGGAATTTCCTTCTAGAAGAAATGTATTCTGAGAGCAGTGTATTCTAGGAATATAGATAATTATCCTACCTATCTAAATTGATTCAGCATTAAATCACCTGAAAAAGGTTGATATGCCGTAAAGCAAAACAGACAAACAAACCGACTGCTGTATTGTGAGTTTTCTCAAGTGATTCATTGAGTTCCGATCATGTAAATGGCTGATTATAACTTTTGCTATTTTTTGAACTGAAATTTTTTCAGTCTGACTCTTGGAACCAGATTTTGAGAAAAGCTGTTAGCTAATGTGTTAGAAATATCTTTCCTGTCAGTGATTTTTGTATTGTTTGCAATGGTTTATTGGCATACTGCCATTCTTTCCTGCTATCTTACCTATCATGCTCCATATCTCCATAGACTTTTTGTTCGATTTTAGATATATTCCCTTTCAATAGATTTCTTTTGGACTCCTTAATCGTTTTCCAAGCTCTGGCTCTTTTTTAGTCTTCAGTCTTGGTCAGGTTCAAACTGAATCTTCTCAGATCTTGTGCTCGGATAGCTTTTTGGCATTCTTTATCAAACCAGGATTTGTCTTTAGTTTGGTTTGTAGATGACTTTGCTATACACTCTTCAACTCTTTTTACCAGTGTCTCTAAAGTAGGTGAAGTGATCTTCTCCATTGGCATTGGCTGTCAGTTTTTCTTCACATTGCTCTAAGAATCTTTCCCAGTTAGCTTTCTACAAATTCCATCATGGTACTCTTTTGTTCGAGTTTACGACCTGTGCTTTCCAGAATAATTAGAAAATTATCACTATCACGTGTCTCATGTACCTTCCATGTGTAATCTTGCTCTATTGGCGGGGCATAAAAGTTGCTGACTGCAACCCTATGCAGAAAGGTACTCCCCTACAACCCTGAAAACGGGGCCACCTGTTGGCTGTGGGTGGCGACCTGTGATTCCGTAGAATGAGATCTTGATGGCGGATAGACATTCGTTCACTTTGACCTGTACGTTGACTAGACGGAAGGTTATAGAGGCCCGATCTAATCAATCAGCTGGTCACGTAATACCCTAGTATCTATAAGTTCATCCTCCATTGCATTCGATCTGATTCTTCAAAAAATCAAAACCTTATTTCTCTTTATTATTTTCCCCAAATAGATACTAGAAGGCGGTCTGTGAACAAAGATTACCAATTCCAAAGAGTAATGTTTTTCTTGGAGTGGTGTTTTTGTTGAGTAATGCTTTCTTCTCTCAGTGGAAGTCCCTTCTAGGGGTAATGTTCCCACTTTCACTAGGCCGGGAGGAGGGGAGAATAAGGCAGTGTAACAAGAGCACTCTGGTCCATTAAAAACTGTTGCCCTGTCGGCGGGGCTTAGAATTTGCCGACTGTAACCTCATGCAGAGGTGTAAGACCCTCCTCCTCCCCTTAAACGGGACCACCTGTTGGTCGTGGGTGGCAACCCGTGATGTTGTAGATAGATAGGCATTCGTCCACTTCGCCCCTTACTTTGGCTTAATGGGACGTCAGAGAGGCTCGATCCAATCAATAGGCTGGTCACGTCATGCCCTAATATCTATAAGTTTATACTGAACCGTATTATTCAATCTAATTCTTTAAACAATCAAAACCTTCATTTTTATATTTCTCCCTAAATAGATACTAGCAGGTGGTGGCTGAGGGCCAATCACGTTCAGAGCAAAGAGGATTATCAGTGCGAAAGGATAGTTTTTCTGCTTTCACTGTGAAATTTTCTTCCGAGAGTTATGTATTCTGGTTATCTAAAAGCAATGGATTCTAGGAGAATAAATAATTACCCTACTTATAGAATTACTAGCAGAGCTACCCGGTGTTGCCCAGGTTAGAGTGTGGGATAGCATCATATGCAACATCATGGTAGAGAGAGTTTACTTTAACAGCAACCTTGATGCTGTCAGCTAGATATCTTACTCGTCGAGCTATTCAGATATATGTTAATACCCTTAAACTAACGCTAATAAATAGATTAATTGCATTGTGTAACATGTTTGAAAATTGTCATTAGCGTCTTTAAGGGGCAGCCAGAAACGAAAAAATACTTCCATTATGTTCACATGCAAATTGTGCATGTGAATACAATTATATTGACAGTACACTTCCTAGTATGTCTTCGTTTTTAGTGACAGACATGCACAGACGGACTTGATTATATATATATATATATATATATATATATATATATATATATATATATATATATATATATATATATATATATTTCATTTGAATCAAAGGGAAAACAGTTTTCAGTGGATGGGGTGTGTCCCCGGGGACCATCTTAATATTATAAAAATTTTGTGAATCGACATTATTTTTGGTCATTTAAATCTAAGGGAAAATAGTTTTCAGTGTGGGGGAGGGGGTAAGTTGTGCCGCCCGGGGGCCGCCAGCGTTGAAGTGATATATTTCTTATATAGCCTATGACCTTCACTGAGAGGTCAGTAGTCCACATACCAATTTTCAAGCAATTCTGTCCAGCGGTTTGGGTGAACATAAAACACAAAGATCAGGCGGACACACACACGCAGAGTTACTATTTTATATATAGAGATATTTGGAAACTTTATTCGGCATTAAATAACTCACAGATGGTTGATATGCCATAAAACAAAGCAAACCAAACCATCTTTACCTCATTTGAGTATTTCGAAATAAAATTATAAAAGCATTAATAAAATATGCCTCTTTGCATCCATTGGTATAAAATTAGTGTTTGCATAATGTTCTTAATTCATTTAGTGTTTGAGTGCCTCCTCATCGGTTTTCGAGTGACGAGTAGGTGTCTGAAAATCCAACACCTACTAAACACCTTTTTAGGCTTGACATAGATTACTTACTTATACTTGTAATGACTTCCTTTTGTCTGATTGAGCCTGCTTCATCCCCAGTAAGTACAGTGTCCCTGACCGTCGAAAGCCATTTTCGCTGAGTCACACGATATGACTAGCCAATCTCGAAGACTAACTACTTGTGGACCTGATAAGTGCTGCAAGGTCACCTTTGATGGTCGTGCCGAGGTCATCAACTAACCACTATCAGCAGGTAGGGGAACTGGGAAATAATTGATGTAAATTGCTTGCAAGAATTTGATAGCTGCGTTTATAATAGGAATATGAAATAACATGAAGGTGTCTACAAAGTTTCAAAAGTAAAAGTCCAATGGTTCAATTGATCTTCAGGCTGATTGAACAGTTATGGTTCATACTGATTCTTACTCAGAAAAATTTTGAATGAAAAGACGAACGAAGGAATAGGTTATGTCACACTTTATTCAACTTGGAATATTGTGTCCGAAGTAGATGTTGTCCTGTCGGTAGGGTCACAAATTTGTCGACTGAAACCCCATATGCTGAGACATAACCCCCCCACCCCCCACCCCAAGCGGGTCTACCAGTGGGTGGCGACCCATGATGTCTTAGAACGGGATCCTGGTGTCCAGGCATTTGTCCACTTCAGCCTTACTTTTGCTAGATGGGAAGTCGGAAAGGCCCCGATCTTATCAGTCGGCTGGTCATGTCATGCCCTTGTATCTAGAAGTTCATCATGAACCGTATTAGTCGATCTGATTCTTAAAAAAATCAAAACAAGACAGCGGCTGAGTGTCAATCACGATGAGAACAAAGATTACCAACGCCAAAGAGTAAAAAAGTAATGTTTTTCTTGGAATGGTGTTTTCTGAGAGTAGTGCTTCTCTCTATCAGTAGAATTCTCTTCTAAGAGTAATGTTCTCACTTTCACTGTGAAATTTCCTTCTAAGAGGAATGTATTCTAGGAATATAAATAATTTTCCTATCTATAGATTTATATGTGACTTTATTCGGAATTAAATAACCCACAGATGGTTGATATGCCATAAAACAAACCAACTCTTATCTAGGTCAAGGGAAATAGCTACGAGATGTTCCTTCTGTATGAATGCCTCCATTATGGTAGCTTCGAAGTAGACCAAGTGATCTATTGTTCCTCTTTTATAGCGGAATCCACATTGTAGATTTGTAATAAGACCATTGGATACCAAATCAATCTATTGTTTATCATCCTCTCCATTGTCTTGCATAAACATCTAGTCAAGGAGATTGGTCTGTAAATTTTGGATCCAAGTTGTCTTACCCTGGCTTTGGAATCGGTATCACTGTAGTTTGTCTCTATGTTTGGGAATTTTCCCTCTTTCCACCTTTTATTATATATTTTTAGGAGTAATTTCAGTGATTCTCCTGGCAGTTGTCTTATAATGGACTTCATCCGGTCCTACAGCAGTATTATGAGATCTTTCAATAGTATAGACTATTATATTTCCCCAGATTTTGATTTAAAACTCAATTTATACTTTTCTGCTTTTTTTTGGCTGGTTAGAAATTCTTGTTTCCGCCCTGACTTAATGAGTTTTTTGAAAACGTCTCCACTAGCAGATCTGTCTTTTTTATGTTATTAGGCAGCTATTTTTGGAGAGGTGTTTGATTAATTTGGTGTTTACCTGCTATGTTCCCAATCATTTCCTGACAGGGGTTAGAATTCGTCAACTGCAACCCCATGCAGAGGGGTAAGGCCCCCCTCCTCGAAAACGAGGCCAATTGTGGGTGGGATCCTGGTGACTGAGTAGTCCGTGGATTGGTTACTAGAAATTCTTACTTTGTCTTGACAGGAGGTCGGAGAGGCCCGATCCGATCAATTGGCTATTCACGTCATGCCTAGTATCCAACTGTATTGTTCAATCTAATTCTTCAAAAAATCGAAACCTTATTTTTCTTTCTTTTTTATTTTATTTCTATTTCTTTTTCTTTTTCTTTTTCTCTCCAAAAAGATACTTTAAGGCGGCTGGCTTAGGATCAATCACGTTGAGAGCAAAGATTATCAGTGCTAAAGAGTAATGTTTTCAAAGAGTAACGTTTCTAAAGAAGTAATGTTTTTCTGAGAGTAATTGTTTTCTTGGTATGGTGTTTTCTTCTGGGAGTAATGCTGATCTCTCTTAGTAAAGTTCCCTTCTAAGAGTAATGTTTCTGCTTTCACTGTAAAATTTCCTTCTGAAAGCAATGTCTTCTAAGAATATAAATAATTACCCTACTTATGGAATTATATTTGACAACTATATTTCAAACAATACAAAACTAGTAGTATAGATCTGTCGCTTGTAGGATTGTCGGAGTCTTTTCCAGCTTGGGCGTGGTTATTCTCAAAGAGTAATATTTTCCAAGAGTAATGTATTCTAGGAATATAAATAATTATCCTACATATAAAATTATATTTGACAACTTTATTCGGCATTAAATATCCCACAGATGGTTGATATGCCGTAAAACAAACTAAAGCAAACCATCTGGTTATCTGAGAGCAATGTTTTCTAGAAATATAAATTGCTCTATCTATAGAATTATATTTGACAACTTTATTTCAAACACAAAACTGGTAGTGTCGGTCCGTAGCTTGAGGGATTGTTGGAGTCTTTTCCAGCTTGGGCGTGGTTGCTTTTTTAAAGAGTAATGGTTCCAATGGTTTAATGGTTTATAAAATCAATGTGTTCTAAGAGTAATGTATTCTGGGACTATACATAATTATCCTACCTATAGAATTGTATTTGACAACTTTATTCGGCATTTAATCACCCACAGATGGTTGATATGCCGTAAAACAAACCAAACCAAACTATCCACACTTTTCACAGGAATTTCGTCCATTACACTTATTTTCATGATACCCATACTTCTGGTATTTGTAACAGCGAAGAGGATTAGGGATATATTGTTTAACTTTTTCGACTATGTATCCGATCTTCATTAGAATGGTGGAATGGATGTTTTCATTGGCCATTATTTTGACACTTTCGATGACAAAAGTAGATCACATTGAGGTTCTTCTAAGGCTTCTAATGAATTTTGGAAATCTGTCTTAGTCATTTTCTTCCACACATTCCGAGCTCGTATCTCGATGTACTCTTTTAGTGGTTGTATTAGAAGCCATAAGTTTTGTTTTTAATATTCACGATTCCTGTTCCCTACCCACCACGGAGCTCACGTCGAGTAAATGATGCCATAGGATGGGATTCTGGTGGCTAGGCATTCGTCCATTTCGACCCTTACTTTAACTAAACAGGATCCGATGGATCGACTGGTCACGTCATTCACTAGTATCTATAAGTTCATCCCCGTATTGATTTTATAAACCATTAAATCATTGGAACCATTACTCTTTAAAAAGGCAACCGTATTATTCTATCTGATTCTTAAGAAAATCAAAAGCTTATTTCTCATTTTTATTTTTCTCCCCAAATTAATACTAGAAGGCGGTGGCTGAAGGTCAATCACGTTGAGAACAAAGAAGATTACCAATGCCAAAGAGTAATGCTTTCAAAGTAATGTTTTTCTTGGAGAGTTTTTTTCTGAGAATAATGCTTCCTACTCTCAGTGGAATTTCTATCTATGATCAATGTATTTTAAGAGCAGTGTATTTTAAGAGCAGTGTATTCTAAGAAAATAAATAATTTTCCTACCTATAGAATTATATTTGACAACATTATTCGGCATTAAATAATCCATAGGTGGTTGATATGTCGTAAAACAACCAAACTAAAAATAATACTAGGACTGATAAATTCATTATCTTTTTTCCGACTCCCTATCTGTGCTCACAGCACTGAAGAACAAAACTATGAATAACCATTTAATTATCATACTCTTAAACAATAACACCTATCTATAACAAGATCAGTGTAAAATTAACTTATGCTGGATACCGAGTCATATCGGCATTCGAGGAAATGAAAAGTGGATAGAGCAGCTGAACATGATACCTACCAATACTAAAATTCCATTCACTGATCTTTGACATTCTATAAACAAATAATCAAACATAAATGGCCAGAATCTTGGGATGAATACTTAAGTAATAAATTACACAAGATTTGGCCAACTATTGATGAGTGGCCCTTAGGCTTACAGAAAGTCGAGAAGAGGTTGTAGTAGCCAGCCTCTGTATAGTGTTGATAATTATTATCGATATAAAGCCAAGTTCACACGAATGTGAGACATACCTTTTGATCTCAGCAACATTCAGACATTCTTCATGGCAGGACAATTCAGTTAAGACAAACACATTTTGTAGGTTTACACGCGCGTCGTGCGTTTATTTTACAACAGGACAACAACAACAAAAAGAAGGGCAGATAACCCCAAATCTTACAAGGGTTAATCTGGTTCCCAAATAATAATAGAACAAGGGAGATAACCCTTAAAATAGGTTTTAACAGTCCGACAAAATTGATAATTCAACACTCCTCCTCAATTGCTGTCAGACTGTTCCATGACTTCCCTAACACCTAACAGTGCTCTAAGCTTAATAAATTGTGCACTCACAAGTCCCTTCGTCAGCACATCAGCAATCATCTCTTTACTTTGACAGTATTCCAATTCAATTGTTTCCATCTCAACTTGCTCTCGAATGTAATGAAACTTAATATCAATATGCTTCGCCCTTCCATGATATTGTGGATACTTTGCCATACATATTGTGGATTGGTTATCCTCGTAGATGAGTGTCGGTCCAACCAAGGGTTCATTGAGACCACTTTGAAGATGTCGCATCCATACTGCCTCCTGTGCTGCACTTGCCAATGCCATATATTCTGCTTCAGCTGTAGACAATGCAACACAAGTCTGCCTTTTACTTCTCCAACTGACAGCCGCTCCACTTAATTTAAACAGGTAGCCTGAGGTTGACCTGCGGTCATCCAAGTCACCAGCCCAGTCTGCATCTGAATATCCTATCAGATTTGTTGCATTCTCCCTGTCATACAGTAACCCATAGTTCCGCGTGCCATTTAGATAACGCATGATATGTTTCACAGACCTCCAGTGTTCCATGGTAGGTTGTGAGCAGAATCTTGCTACATTGCCGACAGCATAGGCAATATCAGGTCTTGTTTTTGTTGACAGATACAGCAGGCTTCCAACTGCTGATTGATACAATTCTTGGTTGACTAGCTCGTTTTCTTTAACAGCTTTAGTTAACCTTGCACCAGGATCAATTGGAGTTGATGTAGGTTTTGAATTTTCCATTTGGAATTTTTTCAAAACCTCTGCTGCGTATGCTGGTTGTCCGATCCATATCTTCCCTGAATCTGGATAAGCGATTTTAACACCCAAGAAACTATGTAGTTTCCCCATATCCTTGATGTTGAAACTTTCGGAGATTCTTTTGATAAATTCTTGGATACATGTCAAAGACTTACATGCCAGAATGATATCATCAACATACACTGCAGCTATGAAGATCTCTCCTCCCGAGGAGAGTGTGTAGATACACGGGTCATTTTCCAATTGCTTGAAATGCATCTTTTTTAGCTGAGTATTCAGTGCCTCATTCCAACATCTTGATGATTGTTTCAAGCCATAGATGCTTCGCTTTAATTTACAGACAAGGTGTTCTTTGCCTTTGACCTTAAATCCTTCTGGTTGCTTCATATAGATGTCTTCTTTCAGCTCACCATTAAGAAATGCAGTGGTTACGTCCAACTGATGCAGGTTCAGGTCATGTTTTGCTGCTAATGCAATGACAGTTCGCACTGATTCGAACCTCACTACTGGACAAAAGGTCTCGTCGTAGTCAACTCCATGTTTCTGAAGAAATCCTTGAGCTACCAGTCGAGCTTTATATTGTCCCATGTTTCCATCAGCGTCATATTTTTGTTTGAACACCCACTTACTACCAATAGCCTTCCGTCCACTGGGTAAGACAGTAAGGTCCCATACTTTATTAGTATGTAGTGAATCAACTTCACTTTCCATTGCTTTCATCCATTTGTCTTTCTCAGGGCTAGAAAGTGCCTCTTTCACCGTTGATGGGTCATTCAATCTGTGAGCAATGTAGACCCATTCACCATACTGATCTGGAGCTTTCCTAATCCTTAGTGATCTTCGTGGTCCTGTTGTCACTTGTGAATTGTCATCATCATCATCATCATCATCACTGACGTTATGACAGTCAATTTTCACTAGAGGTTGGTTTCCAACTTCCTCTCTCTCTTGTTCACCAATGGATGCCGATTCATTAAGGATGACATCTCTGCTATGGAAGACTCTTAACTTTTCTGTATCATAAAGTCTATAACCCTTGACTCCAATACCATATTCGAGAAAGATGCTCTTCTTCGCTTTAGAATCCATTTTGGATCTTTCATCTTTTGGTATATGGGCATAAGCACTACACCCAAAAATGCGTAAATGGTTCACATCTGGTTTGTAGCCTTTCCAAGCCTCGTATGGTGTCATTCCTTGTACTGCATTTGTTGGGCTTCGGTTTCGTACGTATGAAGCTGTTGATAAAGCTTCCGCCCAAAATTTCTTAGGCAGCTGCGAGTCCGACAACATTGCTCGCACTGCTTCCACCAACGTCCGATTCATTCTTTCAGCCACTCCATTTTGCTCTGGTGTTTTGGAAACAGTGCGTTCATGGTGTATGCCCTCCTTCTTTAGGTAACATTCAAACTCTCTTGAAGTGTATTCCCCGCCATTGTCAGTGCGTAAGGTTTTTATTTTTCGTCCACTGGAATTCTCCACCATGGTTTTCCACTCCATGAATTTTGCAAAAACTTCTCCTTTGTGTTTAAGCACATATATCCACACAAATCTTGATTTGTCATCAATAAATGTGAGGAAGTATTCGGCTCCACCAAGCGATTTTGCCTCTAGCCTTCCACAAACATCGCTGTGCACAATTCCGAGTAGTTGTGTAGCTCGCCTTCCACCTGATTTTGGAAATGAGGAACGATGATGTTTGCCATCCACACATGGTTCACAAAAGTTAATACTCTTTGTCACATCATAGTCGAGGCCAGTCACCAGCTGATCTCTTGCTAGTTTCTGCAAATTCCCCGCACCAAGATGACCAAAACGTCGATGCCAGATCTCCTCCTTTGTGTTACCACCTGAACATGTAGATGCTGCATGAGCTGCTTCTTGTTTTTCATTACAGTTCAAATAGTACACATTTCCAATTTTTGAACCCTCAGCTACTATCCTCTGTTTTTTATCAAGAAGTCGACATCCTGATTCAGTGAATATGAACGACTTTCCAGATCTAGTCGCCCTAGACACACTCAATAGGTTGTACGATAGTTTGGGAACATAAAGTGTTTCATACAGTCTACATCTTTGCTGTTTACCGTCTGGCACACTCACATTCAGTTCTATTGTTCCCACTCCTAATGCTTCAACCGAGCGTCCATCACCAAGTGTTATTTCCTCTACTAAATCCAATTTCCGGAAATGTATAAACCTCTTCACATCGTGACACATGTGACAAGTTGCTCCAGAATCCACAATCCATTCGCTCCTTTTGTTATTAGATAATAACGCATGGTGTGCAAATAGTCCAACAACGTAATCGTTTTCAGAACCATTAGATTTTCCTTGTGTTTTTCCAGTGAAGAAAGCTTTCTTATTGGGGTAGTTCCTTTTAAAACTTTCTTTTGCATCCACACTAAGCAATCGACAGTCACGTTTAATGTGTCCATTCTTTCCACAGTGATAACACTTGGACCCCTTTTTAAAAGTGTGATGTTTTGATGTCATCGCTTTCGAGTCAGTAGCAATGTTTTCCTTTTCTCTGACTTTCGTTTCTTCGTAGAGCAGTCGTTCAGTCACTAACACCCATTTGGGCACATCCTGACTCGCTTCGAGCGCTGTTACTAGCATGTCATAGGAATCCAGGAGGCTAGCCAAGAGGTGTACAACTCTATCTTCCTCATCAATTGAATCGCCGATGACTGACAACTCTTCAAAGATTTCTGTCATTATTTTAATATGTTTATGAACAGAGTCACCTACTTTCAATTTAAGGGAATACAAGCGCCTCCTTAATGCTAATTTATTAGCCCACGTTTTCTTCTGAAATTGATCTGCCAATTTTTTCCACACCACTGCAGGGTCGTCGGGATCCCCTATCAAATACAAAAGTGACGGTTCCACTGACAAAACAATCGTCGCCAAGGCGCGATCTTTCCGCGATAAATACTTTCCGTGTAATATCGCATCTGTCCTAGGATCGGGGACGATTTCGGTATCATTTACTATGTACCATAATCCGTCCCTAATTAATGTCATTTTGCACTGAATCTTCCAAGTGGCATAATTTGTCCCATTCAACGGTACGAGATTACCAAGTTTTGTTTCCATCGTGAAGGTAAAACGATACAAAACTTCTTTCGTGAACGAGAATTTCAATATGGCCGAAAAAAAATGTCACACGTGGCTTTATAATTATATCGAGCGTTCATCTGGGCCCATAACCTTTGTTGATAATTATTATCGATATAAAGCCAAGTTCACACGAATGCGAGACATACCTTTTGATCTCAGCAACATTCAGACATTCTTCATGGCAGGACAATTCAGTTAAGACAAACACATTTTGTAGGTTTACACGCGCGTCGTGCGTTTATTTTACAACAGGACAACAACAACAAAAAGAAGGGCAGATAACCCCAAATCTTACAAGGGTTAATCTGGTTCCCAAATAATAATAGAACAAGGGAGATAACCCTTAAAATAGGTTTTAACAGTCCGACAAAATTGATAATTCAACATATAGGACATATACATATTACTGACAAACATTTATTGGAAGGTAAAGAGTCTCGAATGTGTATATAATGTCAGGAATTTTGTACAGTCAAACATATATTAGTAGGGGTTTTTACCCCGCCTAATAAACCGGCATTGTCCGGGCCTTCGGATCTGGATTTATGCCGGTCTATCTGTTGTCTGTCCTGTGTAGTTCTAGGAGGTGAACCCTCCCAGGCTTTGCCTCCCCTCTTTGGAGAGGAGTAAGTTTATTGCTTACTGCCTGAGGCGCCCCTGGCAATTTTAAAACACCAGAGTGCTCAAATTCTTGAGCGCTGGTTCTTTCCCACTTTCCCGACCTTGTGTCACATCTTACCTTGTGGGAGGAAGATAAATAGAAGTAGACTGTCAGGATCTGAAACAAAGCTGAAGAAAATACAACTAAAAAAAATCTAAAGGACCTAAAGATACAAACTCGACTAAAATCTTAGACTTCATCAAAGAAGTTTAAAGATACAAACTCGACTAAAATCTTAGACTTCATCAAAGAAGTTTAAAGATACAAACTCGACTAAAATCTTAGACTTCATCAAAGAAGTTTAAAGATACAAACTCGACTAAAATCTTAGACTTCATCAAAGAAGTTTGACTGTTCAAAAAAATTCAATTTCAAAGTTTATTTCTGTTGTGGGGTACAAATCACTCCTATTGAAGAACTAATGGGAGCAACCATCTATAATAAATACCATGGTTGCAAAGACTCAACAGAGGACATTCCTATCATGTGAGAGTCCTCGTACCACGTGTGGTATCTGTTCCGATGGATACTACACCCTATAGACCGGTGTTGTCTTGGCCTTCGGGGCATGATTCCGCCGGTCTATGGGTCTGTCCTGTGCAGTTCTAGGAGGTCTACCCTCCCAGGCTTTGCCTCTCCTCTTTGGGGAGGAGTAAGTTTATAGCTTACTGCCTGAGGCGCCCCTACCGGGGAATGCCGACGGGGCTGGACATGCAATTTTTAATGGCTAAAGCACTCACCTTCTCGGGCGCTGGCTTTTCAAATCCCACTTTCCGACCTTGTGTCACATACTCCTATAGTGGGTAGGTGTTAAATAAAGGACATTCCTATCATGTGAGAGTCTTCATACCACGTGTGGTATCTGTTCCGATGGATACCACACCCTATAGACCGGTGTTGTCTTGGCCTTCGGGGCATGATTCCGCCGGTCTATGGGTCTGTCCTGTGCAGTTCTAGGAGGTCTACCCTCCCAGGCTTTGCCTCTCCTCTTTGGGGAGGAGTAAGTTTATAGCTTACTGCCTGAGGCGCCCCTACCAGGGAATGCCGACGGGGCTGGACATGCAATTTTTAATGGCTAAAGCACTCACCTTCTCGGGCGCTGGCTTTTCAAATCCCACTTTCCGACCTTGTGTCACATACTCCTATAGTGGGTAGGTGTTAAATAAAGGACATTCCTATCATGTGAGAGTCTTCATACCACGTGTGGTATCTGTTCCGATGGATACCACACCCTATAGACCGGTGTTGTCTTGGCCTTCGGGGCATGATTCCGCCGGTCGATGGGTCTGTCCTGTGCAGTTCTAGGAGGTCCACCCTCCCAGGCTTTGCCTCTCCTCTTTGGGGAGGAGTAAATTTATAGCTTACTGCCTGAGGCGCCCCTATCGGGGAATGCCGACGGGGCTGCCCAGGCAATTTTTAATGGCTAAAGCGCTCACCTTCTCGGGCGCTGGCTTTTCAAATCCCACTTTCCGACCTTGTGTCACATACTCCTATAGTGGGTAGGTGTTAAATAAAGGACATTTCTATCATGTGAGAGTCTTCATACCACGTGTGGTATCTGTTCCGATGGATACCACACCCTATAGACCGGTGTTGTCTTGGCCTTCGGGGCATGATTCCGCCGGTCTATGGGTCTGTCCTGTGCAGTTCTAGGAGGTCTACCCTCCCAGGCTTTGCCTCTCCTCTTTGGGGAGGAGTAAGTTTATAGCTTACTGCCTGAGGCGCCCCTATCGGAGAATGCCGACGGGGCTGCCCAGGCAATTTTTAATGGCTAAAGCGCTCACCTTCTCTGGCGCTGGCTTTTCAAATCCCACTTTCCGACCTTGTGTCACATACTCCTATAGTGGGTAGGTGTTAAATAAAGGACATTCCTATCATGTGAGAGTCTTCATACCACGTGTGGTATCTGTTCCGATGGATACCACACCCTATAGACCGGTGTTGTCTTGGCCTTCGGGGCATGATTCTGCCGGTCTATGGGTCTGTCCTGTGCAGTTCTAGGAGGTCTACCCTCCCAGGCTTTGCCTCTCCTCTTTGGGGAGGAGTAAGTTTATAGCTTACTGTCTGAGGCGCCCCTACCAGGGAATGCCGACGGGGCTGCCCAGGCAATTTTTAATGGCTAGAGCGCTCATTTTCTCGGGTGCTGGCTTTTCAAATCCCACTTTCCGACCTTGTGTCACATACTCCTATAGTGGGTAGGTGTTAAATAATGGACATCCCTATCATGTTTTACCGCATGGTAGGAATCCGGTCATCTCCTACCACATTTAGTGGCGTTACTGTATTGCTATGATATAAATACATTGTATATTTTAACCTGTCACAAATTGTGGTTGTTATCTTTGTGACCCCTAGCACGGGTCTACAACAATTTCATTTCTTTTTTAATTTTTTTCAAAACAATATAAAATAATTATGCTGCCTTGGGATTCCATTTGACAACTTTATCCGACATTATAAAGCAAACCTGTTTTGGTAAAAAGTAGGGGTTACTTTGACGACGGACATGTGCAAGTTTTTATTTACCTCCTAGCCAGGAGGTTAGGCACAAGGCCAGTTTATCCCACAAGGTAAGATTTCACCCAAGGTCGGGTCGGGAAAGTGGGGCTTGAAAAGTCAGTCCCCGAGAAGGTTAGCACTCTGGCCATTAAAAATTGCCTGGGCAGCCCCGTCGGAATTCTCCGGTAGGGGCGCCTCAGGCAGTAAGCAATAAACTTACTCCTCCCCAAAGAGGGGAGGCAAAGCCTGGGAGGGTGGACCTCTTAGAACTTCACAGGACCGTCCCATAGACTGGCGTACCAGTCTATGGAGTGCAGTATCCTATCCATCAGAACTACACTTTGAAGATGTGAAAGTTTCGCTAAGTAAAACTTGAACTGAGAAGAGGATCATGGCTGTTTTTATAACATTGGCCGACTGCTCTCTCAACTAGATACAGGCACAAGGCTGATATGCTTATAATAATGCTCAGAGCTCTGCCTGATAACTGTCTCATGCTAAAACAACTCAAAACTGCACCCGATGGTCTCATAGGATCGAAATTTTCTCCAATCTTTGATATTGAGAAAATTAGTCTTTTTCTTTTTTCAAGTATCAGAATTTCCAACGCTGGTATTTCTTTTTGCATTAGGACTAACAGACATATTCCACATTGTCTGTATTATGTTGCGAAACTGGAGACGAAAATAAAACCATCCTATGTCAGAATCACCAATGTCTGTGGAACCGACCTCCACAAAGTCCAGAGAGGAGTGGTCTCGACGATCAATACGTGTTCGGTTTAACAAAAAGGAAAATAAATACCATTCATGTCACATCAATCATTCAACAAAGTTGTCGAAAGAATTTAGCCAAGTTGTTCAAAAGTTCTTTATGCTTTGAGATCTGTGTGTGCGGAATGATTTTTTGTTTAATCCACACTCCAAGAACAAATAAAAAGTAGAAATACAAGAAATGTGACACATCCATGGTTCCGAATAGGCATAGACATTATAAATTGCTATATCCGAAAATATGAAGAAACCTCCGATGTTCACAGCGAACTAAGAACGGCAAATAATTTAATAATTTAATAAAATTAATAATTTAATAAAATAATTTAATAGAATTATTCAACAATAACAAAATATATTTGATTTTAAATGCCATTTTATACTAGAGTAACTAATGCCATTTTATACTAGAGTAACTAATGCCCCGTTTGGTCACTGCTACTATTTATTTTACTTTGATTTCATTCGAAAGTTCATAAAATGCGACATCTGCCAAGACATTTTTCTTGCATAAATAAAAATAAGGCTATTTACTTATATATTGACCTTATCATATAGTAGCATTATTCTTTATTATAATATAAAAGTAAAGATACTTATTTACATACGTGTCTGTACACACCACACACACGTATGTAAATTAGATGCATTGTTAAACATTTGACAAAATATGAATATTAGATTTAAATTTAAAAGTTTATGAAAATATTTTGCAACCACCAAATGTAAAAAAAAAACAATATTCGAAACAAACATAAGGGAAGTTTAATCGGATGTCCTGCTGACTTGACAGGAGTTCCATCGAATAATGACGATAGAGAAGCGCTTGTAGAGCCAAGTACATTCTTTTTTGTTTGTTTTATGGCATATCAACATTTTTCAGGTCATTTAATGCCGGATCAAGTTGTATTCTTTAAAAAGTTCTTTGAAAAAAAACAATCCATTCTTTAAAAAGTAAAAAAAATATTTTGAAAACATTCTTTAAATCTTTTTTTTTTCTCATATCATCCTTTTTCAGTTCATTTGATACCGAATCAAGTTGGATTTATGTCTTTAGATAATTATATTTTTATATAGATCAACAGCTTTTAAAAAGTTCATTATTGTCTCTACTTTATTTTTGAAACAGTTCCTTCATTGTACCTGCTCTGTAGAACGTTCCTCTTATAGGTGCCAGATCTATGTATTCAGTAAGAATGTTTGATTGTCTACGCAGTCTGGCATGCATAGCATATTGGTTGTTGTTTGTCTTCAAGTAAGTAAGAATGTGTAATCCTTGTGTGTCCTGTGCGAAGTCTGTATTACTACTCCAACGTTGCTGTATTTGTTGTTGGATATATTTGTTAATCTTCATTTTAAAATCTGTATATGGAATCTTAAAAATGATTTTCTCAGCTATGCCTAGGGCAGTCAGGTCTGCCTTATCAGCCTTGCCGTTTCCTCTGATTTGGAATCCAACACAGTTATATTTCATTATCTTTTGACTAATATTAGATTTTAAATAGTAATTTGGTTATTAATGGATTCTAAAATTTCCTGTTTTGTATTGATATTAGTACAGATAAGAAGTGTTTGATTGGTTTGGTGTTTACCCGCTATTTGCCTGATCACTTTCTAAACTGCTTTCGGTTTAGAAGAGAAATTTACTTCATCAACATTCTTGTCTGCATTCTTTTTTTGCTGCTTTTATCACCCTGCGGGCCATTGCTCTGCTTTGTTTGTATTCTATTAAATTTGTTTGAGTTGGTTCTTTTTGAAACTTCCTTAATGCTGCTCTTCGCAGTCTAATGGCTTTTTTGCATTGACTGTTGAACCAGGGTCTGTTACATTTGTCTGGTGTAGAATTTATATGGAGGCAGTCTTTTGCTATTTCGATCAGCATCTCTGTGAAATATTCCACTGGGTCAGAGTCTGTTTAAAGAAAAATGTCAGTTTCTCCTGACATTTTTCTTTAGACAATTGGCTTTGTCTAGTTTCCAACGGTTTGGTTTACTTTCACCACCAGGTTCTATATTTTCGAGGAGGATTGGAAAATGATCACTGCCACAACTGTCATCATAGACTCTCCAAGTAAAGTCCATACACACTATGGGGTCGCATATAGTTAGTCAATTGTAGAATTACTTCCGTTGAATGGGTTCATATATGTTTCTGTTCCTTCGTTTAGCATGCACAATCATTTTCATTAAAAGATTTTGGTATTATTTTACCCTTTTTGTCATATTTTTGCACCCCCATAGGATATTATGACTATTAAACTCTCCTAATAAGATAAATGGTGTGAGTAATTGGTCAATTAGCTTCTTAAGCTCAATTTCATTTATGTCTTCGTTTGGGGGAATATATATTGAACATATATTGATTGTTTTATGTAACGTTGCCTTGATGGCAACTACTTGGATATTGATTCGGATATTCAGTTTGCTATGGGGTATATCATTTCTGATTAGAATTTATACCTCTCTGGAGGCCCTGTGTTCAGTATCATGGATGTGGCTGAATATCTAATAATTTTTAATATTGATATTGTCCTCTTGTTTGAGGAAGATTTCTTGGAGACGAATAATTGTGGGAGATTTCTTCGTCAGTAATAAGAACAATTCATTAAGATTTGTTTTTAAACCGCAGCAATTCCATTGGATTATTTTTTGTCCCATGGTTTATATTTTGATTGGGGTTCTTTTTGTTTTGTTTGTTTCTTTTTTCTCAGAGTTTTCATATTCTGTTTCCATCATGTCCAGTGCCTCAAATCGGGTTTGTGTCAAGTTCACTCTGATTTTTGGTTTTGGTTTTTTGTTGTGATTTCTCTTTTTCCTTCCGGTTAATGATCCTTACCTGAAGGTTCTTTGAATAGATATTTTTGACTTGGATTTTTTTGGATCACTATCGTGTTCCTAGTAGACTAAGTTCCATTATTAATTCACTTGCATTTGACTGTGGTGGTGCATCTTGGGTGGGGGCAACCGGTTGAGTAGGAGGCACAATGATAATCCTTTCCATTCTTGGTTCCACCTGTTGCTTTCTAACTTTTGCCTTCGGTTCATCGTATTTTGTTCTAATTGTTTTTTTTGGAATGCTGGCAACCGTTGTACTATTTTTTGTATTTACTATCTTCCTAATTATTCGTCCTCGGGCAGACAGCTTGAGAATATCTTTTCTCTACTATAATGGTCTCAACCACATTTGTGCTTCTTGGAAGGAAATGTTTTTTGTGTATTTTACTGTCAGTATCTCCTTTTTCCTCTTCCATCTCACAATTTTTGCCATAAACTGGGTGGTCACCACCACAGTTTGTGCATGTATGGTTCTCTTTTCACTCATCCATAGAGTGGTCAGGGTCTTTTTCCCCACATTTTCCACATGCGTTTCTTCCATTACATTTGCTTTCATGATGTCCATATTTCTGGCATTTGTAACACCGAAGAGGATTAGGGATATAATGTTCAACCTTTTCAGTTGTATATCCTATCTTCATTTTTGGTGGAATGTTTGGCATATCAAATGTCATCACGTATATGTTTGTTTGGATGCTCTTGTTTTCTCTTTTTATAGAGATTCGCTTCACCTCGATTACTCTTTAGGATTGTAATTCTTCTTTTATTTCTTCTATAGTACACAAAGAGCTCTTAGCTCCTTATTACTCTGTTTGAAATATTTAAGTATTGATGCAGGTATGATGTTTGTGAAAAATGTTCATTTTCAGCAGAAAATCAGCAAGTCTTTTTTCTCAACTTGTACCAGTATGTTTCTATTGGCCTTTTTTTTAACAACTTTAGGCTTGATACTAGCCAAAATTATTTTCTCAATGACGAAGGGAGATAATGTAGCAAGATTTGGTTCTTCTACTGCTTTCAGTACAATAAATTTTGGGAATCTACTTTGGTTGTTTTCTTCTCGTTCGGAGCTTGTATCCCTATGCATTATTTTTGTGGTTCTGTTAGGAGCCATGCATTTTTTAAAAAATTCACCATTCCTGCTCCCTACCCACCACGGAGTTTACTTTGACTCAAAGTCTATGAGAATTGCCAAGGGAGAAACTCAATCGCCTTGACAAGACAAGGCTACAGGAATAGTATACTCATCCCGATCGTGATCACAAGAACCTGTGTTCCATCGATTTCTCTACCAACTTATAGTGAAACGTCCGGGGAACACAGCCATGTTGCGGTCATTTATCTTTCAAGTTGATTGACCCTTGCCACCGCCTTCTAGCACTTATTATAAACTGGAGTAGG
The DNA here is from genome assembly GCA_963556195.1 of Sepiola atlantica. Lineage (NCBI taxonomy): Eukaryota > Metazoa > Mollusca > Cephalopoda > Sepiida > Sepiolidae > Sepiola > Sepiola atlantica. Next base: position 99,903,837 of record OY744530.1, read on the forward strand.
TATTGATAACTACGAAGTTAATCCAATTTCAATATTGTTAACGATCGGGGAAACTGATAGAATAAGTGCTAGGGCAAGACATAACTGGCTGATTATCGGACCGGGCCTCTCCGACCTCCAATCTAGCCGAAGTAAGGGCCAAAGTAGAGTGTGAAAAATCATGTGCCCATTTATGCAACCAGACCATGGATCGCTCAGCCACTAGGATCCTGTCCTAAGACATCACGGGTCGCCACCCATGGCTAACAGGTGGCCCAGTTATCGGTTTTGTTGAGGTTGCAGTCGTCGAATTCATGGCCCCGTTAGCCGGGTAGTCTTTACACTACCATGCAGCCACCGCCCCTACCACGGTGAGGAATGGTTGGACTTTAGGGGGGCAAGTACATTCACGATGGTCTTCGGTGTGGTGTGTCATTAATAAACCAAAGTGGTTGAGGAAGTCTTGCGTGACGGGGCCAATTGCTCAACTCGTCTCCATGGCGATTGTTCGTAATAAAAATCTGTTGTCGCTTTTTCGGCTGGGCCGTGAATTCGACAACTGCAACCAAATACAGAGGAGTACCATCCCAGAAACCGTGGCAACCAGTAGGCCGTGGGTATTGACCCGTAATGTCTTAGGACAAAATCTTGGCGGGTGAGCAGTCCATGGCCTGGTGGCATAAATGGTCACGTTACTTGAAACACTCTACTTGGCTAGACGGGAGGTCGGAGCAATGCATTCTGGTTATCTAAGAGTAATGCATTCTAGGAATATAAATAATTACCCTACTTATGGAATTATATTTGACAAATATATTTCAAACAACACAAAACTAGTGGTATAGGTCTATTGCTTGCTTGTGGTATTGTCAGAGTCTTTTTCAGCTTGGGTTTGGTTATTCTCAAAGAGTAATCTCTTCAAAGAGTAATGTATTCTAGGAATATAAATACTTATCCTACCTCTAGAATTATAATTGAAAACTTTATTCAGCATTAAATAACCTACAGATGTTTGATATGCTGTAAATCAAACCAAACCAAACCAATCTCTAACATTTACACAATGGTAATAGAAAAATCAGAGAAGCAATGGCCACAATATCCGGGACAACACTTTGTGCTGAAAGATATATATATATATATATATATATATATATATATATATATATATATATATATATATATAACTTTGACGCATCTCATTGAAAAGGCGCATTCGTCTTTTGCATCCCAAGAAATTCATTTATTTGTTGAACGCTTCAGGCGTTTACATGTTCTTTTCAACTTAACATCAAATTCTTTGTAAATTGTTTTCTGTTCAATGATCGGATTATTTTTTATATTTAAAAAGTGAAACTGCTGTGTGCAACACCTGCATCTAATAAATCCTAATGCACACCTGTTCACCGAATTGCATTTTAGTTTTGATGTTTTTTTTGTTTTTTTTCAAATATTTCTCCCTTTGAATCCTATCATCTGCGTCTTTTCTGTCCGCGAGCAATCCGTTGCGTATAAACTGCAGTTGCATTTGCCATGCATTTGTTTTTTTTTGGTAATTAACAAGTTTATCTATAACTATGATAAGCTTAACAAGTCAAACATCGGTAATTTATTGTTTAATGTACTATCGCTCTGTGGAAGTGAAAGTTGAAGAAAAAATTTAAAAAATCAAAAGTTAGACCCCCGAATTGTATTAACAATTCTCCAAAACACAACGACACCAACTTTCAAAGAATCCGACTTTTGTCAACCGAGTAACACGACAAAAAACACCAATTCACTTTCTTTCTCATTTTCTCGCTTAACACTCGACGTATGGTAAGGTTATCGTCACACAATATTTATTTTCGTAAAAATTTACAAACGTAAAATTTTAAAAATGCGGCACACAGACCAAAAAAAATGTGAGGGAAGGTTCGGCCAATTACTGACTGTTGCTGACTATTCTAACCTAGTTAGTTTCATTTATGACTGTCATTCACCACAATACCTCATTTATACTTGACAATCATACTCACATTCACCATAAAATCTTATACAGTGGCTATCCTACTTAAAACCCATATTTATATAACATATGCAATTTAGAGTTTGGCTAATAAATATTTTACATACAAAAAATGATAAAAATATTTACAATGATTAAAAGTTGTTTTGCGTTAGTAAAAAAAAACCAACCCATTTCTATATATGTGGCATATACACAGATTTGTCAGTCAAAATATGTGTGATCTGCATCTCTGGCAAATCAATACATCTGTCACCTAATTGGGGATGGGAATGGGCATTATAAAAACAAAAATAGGGGAAGGAAAACACACATGGGCGTAGGACAAAAGGAAATGAGGGCCCAAATGAACCCATTCACACGCTAGCAAAGTTATGAACTACAAACTTAAGACGGACTTAACTGGATCATGATCCACATTCGTTTTGGCTACCCAATATTCTTTTGCCTAAAGCCTCAGTCACATGACGCGACTTCGGTTGCTGCTACTTGTATCAGTGAGTACCTGCTATATTGTTATGTTGTTGTAGCGACTGAGCTGGTCACATGAGATGATTTGACTCGCCGCTACTTGTAGCAGCGAGTCGACTACCCGTCTAGCAGTTCAGTGCCTTGTCGTGGACCAGATCAGATTTTAAACAGATTTATCAGGTCTGCATGTGCCGAAATGGGGAAATAAATTTTGGAAGAACATTGAATTTTACAGAAAAAGAAAGTGAGTGAGTAAGAGAGTGGATAGCCGGAAGGGAAAAATTTGGAGCATCTAATAATCTGTTGAGAGAACTGGCTGCAGAAGAGCCAACTGGTTACGTGAATGCCTTGCAAATTTGTCCAGTGAAGTTTAAGGAGTTCGTATTTACTTGCTTCCCCACGAGGGAAAAGTTAGACTCGTCAGTTTTTAATGTGGGGAAAATCCAGCTTCCCAAAAAAGGCATTCTGGATTGGAACAAAAATAAAAATTGCTTCAGTCAAAAAATATTTCTCCTTCACTGACGGAGGACAGAAAAGACTAAGTGTAGCATCAAAACAGATACTACATTTTGTTCCTAGCCAAAAGGCCAAGTTATTTACCTCCAGGGGGCTAGACACAAGGTCAGGTGTGGTTAGCCAAGCAAACTAAGTGTTGTGGTGGCAACCACTCATTTGCATATACGAATAACGTTACACTATAAATGGCAAGCCTAGGTTGGCCTTAGTGTGTGTTACCTAAATGCCACCGGAAGTGACGCCGAAGAGCGTACATGTCCTCCCACCAAGACTCTCTGACTCGACACCTTCATTTGTACATACTGTAACTATACCTTTTCTTTAATACACTTATTATTGCATTCTCCTTGTTGTTTGCGTCTTCATTGTATTCCTCACTAATTATTGTTCAACCTTGCAACCACAACAGTTGGCGACGAGATATGAAGCGTCAAATATAACAGTTTGACGAAGAACTATTAAAAAAAAAAGAAAAAAGTACAATGCAAAGTGTTGACGAGCAAACGGATTTTACGCTAAAGAAAAGTTTCAACTTTAGTGAAAAAAAAAAAAAAACTCGAACGTGGCAAAAGCGACAATTTACGCCGTTTTCTGGGAATCCGACTTGCAAACGAATGTAAAAGTGAATTTTTGTTTTGTCGCTAAACGACAAATCTGTTTTGTATTACTAAAGGACCAACTTGCAAACGAAAAGCGGATTTTGTTCTGTCGCAAAACGACAGGTCAGACTCGTATTACGAAAAGCAAGGAAGTAACCTACGAAAAAAAAAAAGTTCACCAGTGGATTCTAATTACTGCTCCCCGTTAGCAAAACAACAACTAAAGGAATCTTTTAATTAATAATTTGTTTGGCGGCGGTACTAAAAGGAAATACCATAGCTAGAAATTAAAGCTCAAGGAAAGGATTTTTTTTTTTTAAAGTTGTCACTGGATAACGGATAATACAGTAAAACGTCACAAAAAAAAAAAAAATGGAAGACTTATCAAAAATGTTCATGCAATTTTTACAGGCACAAGCTGACCGCGAGGAAAGACAAAATCAGGCACAAGTTGACCGCGAGGAAAGACAAAATCAGGCACAAGCTGACCGCGAGGAAAGACAAAATGAACGTTTTGCTAAAACACTGGAACTACTAAAGAGTAATCGAGAAAATGTCGACAGTGTTAATTTCTCCCATACAACTATCTTTAATAGTATGGACACATTTAATTATGTGCCGGAGGAAGGAAAGACTTTTGAAGCATACTATACAAGATACGAGGATGTCTTTCAACTGGACTGCAAAAATTGGCCAAATAGCCAGAAAGTGAGCCTCTTACTCAGGAAATTGGGTACATCAGAACACAGCAAATTCATAGATTACATATTACCTAAAAAAACTGCGGAATTAGAGTTCATGGAAGCTGTGAAATTACTAAAAGAATTATTTAATCCAAATATATCTCTTTTTCATAAAAGATGGCTGTGCATGAATCTAAGAAAGATGGACAACCAAGATTATTTGACATACGCATCAGTTGTCAATAAAAACTGCGATAATTTTAAGCTTGCGGAACTAACGGTAGAAGATTTTAAATGTCTAATCTTCGCACAAGGGTTAGTTTCCACGAAAAATGCAGAAATACGCAGACGAGTGTTGTCTAAGCTGGAATGTGAGCAAGATTTAACCCTCCAGAAACTAGCAGAGGACTGTGAAAGGGCCATTACACTAAAAAAGGATTAAAAATATATAGAAGAGTCCGGAGTGGCATATGTAAGAAAAGTTAGAAAACCATACACACCAACCAAGAACATTACAAAGAAAAGCAATCGAAATGGAACGGGATATTACAATCCTAATAACCATAAATATAGGACAGAATATAACAAGCCTCTTCCTAGATATAACTGTAAGAGATGTGCAGAAAAGCATTGGGAATCAGATTGTCCTTATAAGAAGAAAAAATGCTACATTTGTAAGAAGGTGGGACACAAAAGCGATTGCTGCAGATATAAAGATTACACCAGAAAGAGAGTACAGCAAACAAAATCAAATACAAAATTAGACAAAGATCGGCGAAAATACGTAAAAGTGGAAATATTTAAAACACCAATAAAGTTACAACTCGACTCCGGCTCCGATATTTCTATTATAAACCTGAATACATGGAAAAAGTTGGGTAAAAAACCAACCATGATAAAACCGAGTAAATCAGCCCGGACGGTAACTGGTGGTGGTATAAAATTTGAAGGAGAAGTTGTCCTTCCGATAAAATTAAAAGGGATTACGAAGAAATTAAAAATATTCGTACTGAAAAATAGTGAAAATCTGTTTGGAATAGATTTAATTGAGAAATTTGGACTATGGGATAAGCCAATCAATACATTCTGTAAAAAAATAGAATATTCTTCTCCAACAACAGTAAATATAAAAGACGATTTAAAAGAATTATTTCCTGAAGCTTTCACGACTAACTTAGGTCGCTGTAATAAATTCAAGGCCTCGTTTGAACTTAAAGAAAACGCCAGCCCAATTTTTAGAAAAAAGCGAAACGTTCCGTTCGCTGGGTTGGAAAAGATTAATAAAGAATTAGATAGATTGGAACAGACAGGAATTCTATCAAAAATAGAACACAGCGAGTGGGCAGCCCCCACCGTATACGTAAAGAAAAAGAATGACGAAGTTAGAGTGTGCGCAGATTTTTCGACCGGGGTCAACTCCCTATTAAAAGATCACCATTACCCTCTACCAAGCCCAGAGGAAATATTCACGAAGTTAAATGGTGGTAATATCTTCTCTAAGATAGACTTGAGCGACGCATATTTGCAAATACCGGTCGAGGAAAATTGCTCAAAAATACTATGCATCAATACGCATAAGGGATTATTCAAATACAACCGATTGCCCTTTGGCATCAAAGTAGCGCCTGCCATTTTTCAGCAAGCGATGGACACCATGCTAAGTGGTATTGAGTGCGCATGTGCATACCTGGACGACATTGTTGTCAGGAGCAAATCCCTACAAGAACATAAGGAACATTTGAAACAAGTATTTACTCGAATACAAGAATTCGGCTTTAAAGTAAAAGAAAGTAAATGTGACTTTTGTATGAGCGAGATTAAGTATCTTGGACACATAATAAACAAACATGGACGACGTCCAGACCCAGACAGATCTGCGGCAATAAAAAATATGCCAGCACCTGATAACGTAACAACCTTGCAGAGTTTCTTGGGACTCGCAAATTATTATCAATCTTTTATTGAAGGAATGCATAACTTGCGAGCCCCCTTAAATAATCTGCTTAAAAAGGATACACCTTGGAACTGGACGCAAGAATGTCAAACCGCTTTTGACAAAATAAAGAGCGCACTAACATCCGAATTATTCTTAACGCACTTTGACACAAAATTAAAAATAGTCGTCGCTAGTGACGCTAGTTCCTACGGTTTAGGAGCATGCATTCAACATATTATGCCGGATGGGTCTAGAAAACCAATAGCTTACGTTTCGAGAACGCTGATACCAGCCGAGAGGGCATATTCACAAATCGAAAAAGAAGCATTGAGCATAATCTTTTCCGTGACTAAATTTCACCGATATTTATATGGTAGACAATTCTTACTTGAAACCGACCATAAACCGTTAGTCACGATCTATGGATCAAAAAAAGGATTGCCGGTATACACCGCAAATAGATTGCTGCGCTGGGGTACAATCTTACTTAATTACAATTTCCAGCTACAACATCTAGCATCAAAAAAGATTTGCCATGCGGATGGACTGTCAAGACTGATACCACAGAAACACAATCTGGAAGAATCAGTCATTGCAGCAATTCGGACAAATGTTGAAGTAAAAAATATGGTAGCAAACATCATTAAGGAACTACCCGTAACTTTGTCGGACATTAAAAGGGAAGCCGAGAAAGACGAATACATAAAGGACATAAAAGAGAAAATTATAACGGACACAAAGGTGCAGGAAGTTTTCTCCATATGTAACGATGTGTTACTATACAGTGAGAGAGTGGTAATACCCAAAACATTGAAGAATAGGATGTTAAGAGATTTCCATACGGGACATCCGGGGATAAATCGAATGAAGTCGTTAATGAGAAGCTACGTGTACTGGCGTAACATGGACACTGACATAGCAGCAACAATAAATAAATGTAAAGGATGCCAGTTTGCAGCAAAATCCCCACCTATAGTACACAAACCTTGGCCGAAAACCGACCAACCATGGTCGAGAATCCACATGGACTTCGCTGGTCCAGTAGGAGAAAACTATTATTTAATTGTAGTGGATAGTTACACAAAATGGCCGGAGGTAATGCGTTGCAGGAATCCAACAACGAACAACTCAATAGGGTTCCTACACGAGTTGTTTGCAAGATTCGGTGTACCAGACACACTGGTCACTGACAACGGAACGCAGTTCACATCCGCAGAGTTTAAGGAATTTTGCGACACGTTCCGAGTGAAGCACATCACGACTCCGCCGTATCATCCAAGGTCGAACGGCCTTGCGGAAAGGTTCGTGGACACGCTAAAACGAGCGTTAAAGAAATCCATTGGAACACCAACAGAAAAAGCTTTGCAACAATTCTTGCAAGTTTATAGGATCACACCACATCCTAGTACACCATCAAACATATCACCAGCTGATCTAATGTTTGCCAGAAAGGTAAAATCAGCGTTTGATAAACTGTTGCCAAGCCAGGCAATTATCCGAAACACTACACACACGAGAAGAAAGAAATATAACTCGGGAGATCGAGTATATTTTAAGTGCTACAAGAATAACACATCTTACTGGGAATGTGGAGTAGTGGATAAACGCATTGGTGATTGTACATATATGATTAAAGGTCCACAGAGTATACATAAAAGGCACCTAAATCAGATAAAAAAACGTCATATCCAAGATGATGATTATACGACAACAGTCGAAGAGGAGGAAACCATAGATGTCATATACGAATCCTTTAATTTGGAACCGCCTCAATATACACCTGAACCCCGAAGATCAGGTAGGAAAAGAAAATTTAATGAACCATTGATGGTAAACCCAAAAAGAAAAAGATATTGAAATCTGTGTGACTTCAAATCTTGGGAGGGGGGTGTTGTGGTGGCAACCACTCATTTGCATATACGAATAACGTTACACTATAAATGGTAAGCCTAGGTTGGCCTTAGTGTGTGTTACCTAAATGCCACCGGAAGTGACGCCGAAGAGCGTACATGTCCTCCCACCAAGACTCTCTGACTCGACACCTTTATTTGTACATACTGTAACTATACCTTTTCTTTAATACACTTATTATTGCATTCTCCTTGTTGTTTGCGTCTTCATTGTATTCCTCACTAATTATTGTTCAACCTTGCAACCACAACACTAAGATTAGCAGACTCTGGCGTACAAAAAAATGCCTCAACAGCACCGTTAGCATTCCCTGGTAATGGCGCCTCAGGGGATTGGCAATAACCTAAACCAAACTCAAAGAGAAGGTAAAGCCTGGGAGGGTGAACCTCCTAGAACTGCACAGGACAATACGGCAGAATCAAGGCCCAAAGGCCAAGACAGTACCAGTCTACAGAGTGTAGCATTCATCAGAATATATACTACACTCTGATCTTAGGTCAAAGAGCTATTGCTTGAAATGATTACACCAGAAATGGAAAAAAAGATAGTGTTATAAAAGTGACAAGGCCAAACTGGAAATAGCAGCACGGTACATGGCAAGTGGTGACAGCTTGCATTCACTTGGATCTTTGTTCAGAATGCTGCACAACACAATCTCTATTTTTTACCCAATGTACTGACAGCGATTTATGTTTTGCCTTCATATATCAAGGCAAAATAGTTTACCTTTCATTTTTCATATAAGTACAAAATATATCCATATTTTATAAGTAACTGGTCAACAATAGACCCACGATAACCCAACAAGTTGCCAAAAAATAATGTATATAGAATACAAGTACTATTAAAATAAGTATAAGTTGAGCGAAAAAAAAATTACTGTAATGGGTATTTTTACCTTTAAACAATATTTTAATATTTGAAAAGGAAAATAAAACTGCAGTATATTCTATCCATAAATTACACGTTAATGTTAAGCAGTTCTTCTTCTTCTTCTTTCTTGTGCCAGCTCCCTCAAAGCTGCAGCTCGGTCTTAAGCAGTAGGACGAGTCATTTCGCAAATGCAGCTGTCGATATAGACTATCTGGAGATATGTAGCACAGAATCCTCTGAAGTACAGTCGGGTTATTATTGCATTGTTTATGTTTCTTATGGAAGGTAGAGAGTCTTGAACAGTGGAACCGCATGGAGAAGGCACAAAAGAGATTGGAGAAGCCGGGACAGTGTAAGTACTTGATGAAAGCAGTAGAGTTGAAGTGCAAGCAGAAGAACTGTGCAGGTCTTTTGCGTGATGCGATTTTGTATCTTCTCTTGCAGTACTTTGAAGCTTCTTAGTGGTAACTCACGAAGTTGCGATGCTACGTGTTTTCCGAAGCTACTGTGTTTGTCATTTCTACTATCTTGTGCAGCTCTGAAACAGCTTCTCAAACCTGGATGCTATCTTTGGGGGTTTCACGTTTAATAATTTCTTGGTTTCTGGAGCTCCCATCTTTTTTGGTGACCGCTTGTTCATCTGATGTTTTGAAACTGTTTGTGAGGCTGTCATTGTGCCTTCATCCTGTGATGAATTTTCTCCGTGAGGTCCTAGCAATCCACTGGTTTCATTCGGATCGCCTTTCTCTTGGCTGGAATCGTAGACATTTGCTGTACTACTTTAAGTAACTGAGGACAAGTCCTGAAATGAAAAGAAGTACTACATACTGTATTGAGTGAAACAGTTTTAACTTAAAATTGTAATTTTTATGCTGCAATTAATTTTTATCTAACTTCACAAGTTCTACTTGACAGGTTCCTGACACTATGAAGGAGTGACAACCAATCCAAAGATCATTTGATGCAAGGTGGAACTTTTCTAATTGATGTGCGGCCCTTAATGGGAAACATGATTCGTCCTCAGAGTAGTACTGCAATATACTTCAATTATAAAGGGTACTATTGCATAATCTTGTTTGCATTAGTGGATGTAGATTACTTTTTTAGATACATTGATGTGGGAAATGATGTGCGAGCATCTGACTATTATTTTCAGAAACTCAAGCTGAACATAGCCATGGAAAATAATCTCTTCAATTGGCCTGACGGAGGACTGTGTGGAAGATGATACTTTCCCATTTCGATCAAATTTATTAAAGCCTTTTAGTTATCGAATGCTAGAAAAGAAAGTGCTCAATTATCGCTTGTCAAGAGCTAGGCATGTTGTTGAAAATGCTTTTGACCTCCTAGCATCCAGAATCCGTATCTTAAGACTTATTGATTTGAAAGTAGATACAACAGAAACATGCACAATTCATAACTGGCTCTGAATGACTTCTTTGAGAAACTACCTCCGATCTGGATGTGTTGATGAAGACGATGTGAATAATGGTGATATAAATCTAGGCGCATGGTGACAGGAGGTGATCAGTCCTCTCCAGTCTGTGGACCGTACATGTGTCGATGTTTTATCCAACAACTATGCCAATGCTGCAGAAAGACTTTGCTAGGATTATGCAAGAGCATTTAATACAACTCTGTCTGTTCGCTGGCAGTTGCAACGATTGCATATGTAAAGTGGGCTGAAGATGTTGGAGATGTTGCTTGATAAGAATATGGATGAGTATTCTGTGTGTATGTATATTGTTGTTATTTTTTGCATTAAATATAGAGGGACACGGTATTAGCTAATTGTTCGACAAGAACACAGAATGATCGGTGTTCAATATTTTTGAATATTGCTATTATTTTTTGCATTAAAGATATTGGAATATTGATTAATTGTTTGACAAGAATATGCAAAGATTGGTGTTCTATTCTTATGTTTATTGTAACATTTGTACACTTGACTCTTTTATTTTGGTTTATGTAAAACAGATTGACTTTTAATTTCTGACATGATTTGCATCTACGGAAAATAGTATAAACCCATCCGCCTGTACGGTCAAATGGGGAGATAAGTCAAGTCCGAAAGAATGTTAATTATGATGAACTTTCAAATTTTTTCTACTTACACAAATTTGAGGACGATTCCCTTCCAGATATAACATTCCTCCAGAAGGCATTTGCTTTTTAAATCAAACAAGCTTTGGTTTATAAGATACTTTTCATACATTTCTTCACTTTATTAATTTCATCCCTATATGCATCCTTCAAGTTCTTTTTCTTTTTAAAATTCTCTTCGCCAGGAATCTCAAAACCAGCCTAAATTAGTTCATTAATTAAACAATTAAAACGCATTTTCTTCATCTAGTCCATGTTGTGTGTATCTCACTAATCTTCATAGTTTCTACCGATTCATTAACTGATTACTTCAAATTTTGTTTTCCTCTCATATTTAATTCATAGGGAAACAAACTGCATGACTGTGGCTACATGGAGTGACTATGGACTTCCTAGTAGCCACGACTAGGTCACGTGATCATGAATTCGCTTGCTACCGGCGAGTAAAGTTGAAAATGTTTAACTTTAGTAGCGGCAAGTAAACTTAGTCGCTAGTTGGATATGCTACTGGTGACTAACCGGTCACACTTTGTGACTAGACTGCTACTACTCGCCGCTACTGCAGTTGCGAAGTCGCGTCATCTGATTGAGGCTTTAGGCATATCCAAGTACCACTCAAGACTAGCACCTCTCGCTCGACACGATCACGCAGTTCTCACCCACCATTCATTAAAGGTCACGAAAGAGAGTTTCAGCCCTAATGCACACCTTCATTAAATCCTTAAAAATCCGAATAAATAAAGGTCTCCCTCCTATAAACCACTTTCCTACGCGTCTACAAAAATACCTCTCATACTGGTGCTCCCAGATCAGGCTGTCTGAAGATACCGGCTTCCTGACTTAAAATGCACCAAACATTGATGTTATTGTTTTTTCCTTCTCCTTTGCAAAACTCAATCATGTTCTGCAAAGCTAAAAACAAAAACATTTTTCCTCTACAAAGCAACCAAACCAAACACCACGAATGTAATCCGGTAATGCATTTAAAGCAACTTCTCAATCTCAATCTCACTGTTCACTCTCTGCTGTCATTAACCTAACTTCTGTCTTCCCAATACGTTCCTTCTTAAAGCAGTTGCTCTCCTCATATGCAAATGAATGCCACCTATAAAAATCTACCATAAATACAAGTTCTTTTTTCCCACTGAAATTCAAGTGCCCTCCATGTAAAACAGTCCACACACCTCAAAACTGGTAATTCTTCATTTTTTATTCCATTTTTACCGTAGGCAACATTTATCCCTTTGTATCTTAAATCACAATGAATAAATATTTGAAGATATTACTAACTGGAAGCATAAAAAACTTTTACCAAAATGACCTGATTCGACATTAAATAATCCGAAAAGTGTTGATATGCCGTAAAACAAAACAACCACACTAACTCTCTCATAACTGCTAATAGGCTAAAAATAATATAACGTTTTTCCCTATCCGTTGTCGGAGCCCAATTGCTACAGACATAAATATGTTCCCGTTCAAAAAACCTCACATTAAGTACGCGAACCATGAAGCTATTCATCAACTTGACTAGGGGCAGTACAATTGAGGAAAGCATGACTTAGTCTCGACTGTATAACTAAACCATTTGCAAATCGACAAATCCGTCAAGCCAACTAAATCAAGTTTTTCACTGACCCAGAGAGCATTTCTTATCAGCCCGGCCAGAGATGCCTCTTCGTTATTGAAGCATCTAAACCCGGTCGCCCATGACCAGTTGAGTGAACCTCAGCATTCGTCAAACTGAGCCCCTCACTTATATCATCTCGACGGACCCCTTTTTACCTGTAAGAATAACTACAGTGCTTGTTGACACTCGCGATAAAAGGAGCACGTGCCATGGATAACCTGTGTGCCCCCCGCCCTGGCAAGTGCACGCCTTTCAAAGCCGGAAAGGCTTTCTTAGTGTCTTTTCAGAAGCCGCTGTTTCCCTCACTAGGTGTACACATTTGATCCAGGTAGTAAAGCTTAAGCGTATGTTGACAAATCTCAACAATTGGCATACCTAGACTGCGCTTAGAAGGATGAAGGTAGCAGATCTCGCGACGAACCATAGGGGCATTATTAAGCTATAAAAACTCAAAGAGCCTGCTGAAATTCAAGCAGTGTATCCGACAGGAGTGGAAGGACTGATAGACGATATAGGATGAGCGGATATATATGCGAAACGCACACTTCCGCCCTCCTCTTTAATGAAAGATTCCTAAAGGACCATAGTCGAGCTACAGTCTTAATCGCTTTCAATACTTCCGACCAATTTTTCTCCAGATGAAGGGCAGGACCAAACAAGATGCTGAGTAGTTGCATGGCCCGTCAATGCGTAAGCCCACAAACGTGTTACAGTTGATCTTGGCCGGTGTTACCATTTCTTATTATCTGATTCATCTGTCAACGACTCTAATCTCTTGCCTTGTCGCGAATTTGCAGAATGCAACCCATGTAGAGGGGTACCCTCTCCAAAAACGGGGCCAACTGTTGGCCGTGGGTGGCGACCCGTGATGTCTTAGGACGGGATACTGCTGACAGCGCGGTCTATGGCTTGGTCACTTCAGGTTCTTACTATGACTATGCGGGAGGTTGGAGAGTAAACTATATTATGAAAACACTAAAAAACTATAATACTCCTACATCGATTCCCTTAATTATGAACCGGTCAATGTAACTCGAGAGTTGAACTAAACTGCAGCCACGACTACTGATCCAAGTCCATATTCTATCACCGGGCTTCTCATTTCGGAATTATCTATAAGATCAAACTTATTGATAAAATCGCAAAATGCTAAGACATCCTTATCACCTATTAAGATTACAGGACCACGTTCCAATCTCCTGCTAAGGTAATTGTTTGAGAAGTATTCATGAACTGTAAGATTAGCCGAAAAAAATAAAGCAATAATAGTCATTGGACGCATAAACCACATTAAGTCAAAATGCGTTATCCTTTATTACCATAAATCCAAAACACAGTCTCCCTTTTGGATCAAAGAAGCAAGAGACAACCGACGCATCTAAGGAACGCTTAACTAGCCAGGCTATACCTCTTGAGTGAGCATCAAAGTATGTTGAATAGTCCCTACGCAGCACACCTCCATTATCCCCCTGAATAAAGTGGGTCTCCTGTAAGCAGCATATATCTGCACTGAGGCGTTGAAGGTCCTGCCAAACCCAAATTATACGGGAACCGGCCCTCAAGCCCCAGCCATTCCAACTTGCTAGTAAAGAGCCATTGTAGTGCCTTAGAGTTGGGGTTCCGAAACAAAGATCGATGGGGTCAGGATACCAACGGATCTCCCAAATGAATATGTGCCCATCTGAATATCGATGAGCCCCTCTTGTATAGAATTGCAATCTAATGGGGACCCTCCCAATATACGCTTTTCTCATTCTTTAATTTGTTGTCTTTAAACATGGCTGTTGGAGGGGATAAATTAAAACTAGCATTTGACTCTTCCATCAGTCGTTATGATCCTTTTGATTCTTCTCGTTTCCTTTATGACTGCCAGTAGTAGTCATGTGGCCATAGTAGTAGTCATGTGGCCATAGTAGTAGTCATGTGGCCATAGTAGTAGTCATGTGACCATAGTGGAAATAAAAGGGGATTTTCTATAATCTTATCACCTCCCTAAACGCTAGTAATCTCTTTAGGTCCACGAGTTTGTAATGCTTAACTGTTTCTTCTTGTGTCTCATTGATCACATATGTCTTTGCCAGGGAGAAATGCTGATTTTTTACTTCATCCTTTTTATCGAGGGGCTTCTCTGGTGCTTCAGACTTTGCGTTAGAGGGGGAGGTGGAATGTCTGTTTTCATTGGAGTGGGGAGTTGTATTAATGTTTTTGCAGAAAGGGCGAGGCGGAAGGAAGCTTTTCAGATTTTGAAGGGGGAGGGGGAGGAGTACTTTTTGGGGTGTTTGGTGGGGAGACGAAAAGAGAAGGCATCGGAGAGGAGGCGTTTTTTTGTTTTCGAGGGAATCAATTTATACTCCCTCTCTATGATGGGAGAGGTGACAGGTGAGGGCATGGCTTTCAGGGGGAGGGACACCCTTTAATCGGTGTAGAAGATGGGGTAGTTTTCTTTGAAGGCATCTAAGAGATGGGTACTTTTGGAGGAGAGTAAAAGCGTGACTGTATACTTTTTTCATCAAGGGACTTTTTAAAGGCTACAACCTCTACATACTTTTCTTTCACCGGATCACCTGACATAATTATTTCTTCTTTCAATTTGTCCAGGGCTAAATGACCGGGTGTTTTCTTTCCTTTCAATATCCATTCATTTTTTTCCTTTTCATTGTCTAACTTACTTAGGTCGGTGAATCGGGTAGTCTTCTTCTGATATTTTTTTTGGTGGTGAGTTTATGGGCATCCCCAATTGACTGGGACCCCCTACCTTTGCAACTAAAAGCTCAAGCAGTTTTTTTTTTGGGGGGGGGGGGGTTCAGTGTAAGTACTGTACCCTTTCTTTGAGGGCATTCTATTGTCAGGTGCCTCACTGTTCCGCATGTCAAACAGGCAGGCCTCCTGCCTGCAGCAATAATAGGTAATTTGTCTTCTAACTTCCGAATAATATGGAATATCAATAAAAGCTTGTTTTTCAAGAGGATTTTGAAAGTCTAAATTTCTACACTCTTGTCTCAAGTAATCGATGTAATCTCCCCATACTTCATGAAAAAGGCCTCCAATTGTTCGCCGTCCACATGGAAACGTATATTAAACACAGAAACAGACGTTCTTTCTCATATATTCCATACGAAGAACATACTCTTGAGTAATTATTTCCATTTGAGATAATTTCATGCATTCTTCTTCCGTGGCAAATAACGTGTTCCACGTATTGTAAACTTTGCATTTTATTAGCCTTTGAGGACGAAAACCAGCTGTTGCAAGTAATTTAGTAATAATCTCTGCGGAAACTTTGTTTTGACTTTTCCTCTACAATAAACGCTAACACACTTCTTTTTTAATTCCCGAGTTTCCAGGTGTCCATTAAGAGCCTCTTTTCCATCACTGAATAAAAACATTTTTTAGTTCCCTCCAGAAATTCTGGAACATTAATTATGACTTTTGGAGGCTTGCTTCATCCGGAAACATTAGGTTGGTGGGTGGGTGGATGGGGGTGGGTAGTTGAAACATTAATTGACCCTTTATTTAATTATATGTAATCTCCATTACGTCATTAGGCTGATTGCAAGAGGTAGCCATCACTATAACAGGACAAAAAGGTTATCAAAAGATAACAAACAATGAAGAAAAAAAAAACCAAAAACATAAAAACAAGCAAAAAGTTCGGTGAAATAAATCTGGCATACTAATAACAACAACAGCAATAACAACAGCAATAACAACAGCAATAACAATAGCGTAACAAGCGCGTAATTAAAAAATAACTTATTCTACAAAGTTGATTAATTTTATCGTCACAGTATTTATTTATTTCCCACCGCAGGATGATGTGACACAAGGCTGGAAATTGGGGAGACTCAAGCCAGCGCCCCTAAAGGAGCACTCTGATCTGTTTAGAATTGCCTGGGTAGTCTCGTCGACATTCCCTGGTAGGAGCACCTCAGGCTGGAAGAGCAGGAATGACGTTTCTGGAACCTGGATAGCAGGAAAGGCTGAATAAACAGGAAGGACGATTCTAGAACCTGGATAGCATTTGGTGACGTCACAGGAAGTTTGATGTGGACGTCTCTGAGGTGTAATGAAGTGTCTCAAATAGGTTCGGTCCGTGTGGCTGTGATTAAACGCTGCATTGACAGGAAAAGGCAAGTGCAGGATGTTAACGAGCACCGGAAAAGGACAGGAGCTGGACAGGGGCTGGGCAGGAGCTGGACAGGAGCTAGACAGGGGTTAAACAAGTCTAGACTGGAGAAAGGGTGCCGTAATGTCTGACAAAAGTCCGTGGAGCGACGTGTGCTCGGCAGCAACAGAGGAGATGGCGTCATGCATTGAAAGCCAGAGAGAAAAGCCCATAAATGAGCGACTGAGTGAAGAAACACACTTTTATATTGTCCTGTGAACTGCTCCTGGTGCAACACTTTGAGATCTGATTGGTTGGGTTGAGTGACGATGCACGTAGAAAGTGTGTTGTTTTCTGTCACACGAGTTAAGGCACTCAAGGATTAAACATCCGATTTTATTAATAGTATCGAGTCATAAACAGTCGGCATGATTGTATTTACTTCTTTCCTACAGCAAGATGTGGTACAACGCCAGAAGGTGTGGAGAATCAAGCCAGCACCCCTAAAAAAGGGTCACTCTGACCTCTTTAAAAAGCCTAGGCAGCTCCATCAGCTTTTCCCGGTCGAAGTTCTTCAGACAGTTAGCAGTGTCTTGTTGGTGGAGCTTAGAATTTGCTGACTGTAACCCCATGCAGAGGAGTAAGACCCCCCCCCCTCCCGAAAACGGAGCCACCTGTTGGTCGTGGGTGGCGACCCATGATGCTGTAGAATCAGATCCTGGTAGATAGGCATTCGTCCACTTCGGGTTCCTACTTTGGCTAGACAGGAGGCTCGATCTGATCAATCGGCTGGTCACACCATGCCCTAGTATTTATAGGTTCATCCCAAACCGTATTATTCAATCTGATTCTTCGAAAAATCAAAACCTTACTTCTCCTTTTTATTTTTATTTTTCTCCCCAAGCAAGAAGGTGGTGGCTCAATGACATTGAGTGCAAAGAGATTATCAATGCCAAAGAGTAATATTTTCAAAGAGTAATGTTACCAAAGTAATTTTTCTGGAAGTAATGTTTTTCTTGTAGTAGTAATACTTTCCCCTTCTCATTAAAGTTCCCTTTTAAGAGTAATGTTTCTGCTTTCACTGTGAAATTTCCTTCTGAGAGCAATGTATTCTCGGAGTAATGTATTCTGGGAATATAAATAATAACCTAACTTATGGAATTATATTTGACAACTATATTTTAAACAACAAAACACTAGTGGTATAGGTCAATTGCTTTTAGTATTGTCGGAGTCTATTCCAGCTTGGGTGTGGTTTTTCTCAAAGAGTAATGTCTTCAAAGAGTAATGTTTTCTAAGAATATAAACAATCATCGTACTTATGCTTCGGAATTTTTTAGATGAGGATTGATAATTCGTAGAATTTGGTATATTCGGACTACTGTTCTCATCTTGGGTGTTTTTATGATAACGTTTTGGACCGATGTAACCTCCAACCTTCTTCAGGTGTACTTTGTCGAACTCGGGAATCTTTCAGTCAAACTCGGGAATCTTTCAGTTGAACTCGAGAATCTGGACGGAATTTCGAACGGAACCCTTTATTTAATCCACGGGGGTATCATGCTCTCGTTCCATCTGCCATGACTGGGAAGAAGTCTTCAGTAATTTGCAATTCTTTGTATCACCCGAACTGAGGATTGAACCTTCAACGATCAGATGACTGTCACTTAGAACTCAGTTACAACGCTAAAGTTGCACTGTCGATGGGGCTTAAAATTCGCCGAATTCAACCCCATGGAGAAGGGGTAAAACCCTTTCCTGAAAACGGGGCTACCTGTTGGCTGTGGATGTCGACTTGTAATGTCTTAGGACGGGATCTTGGTGACTGAGCGGTCTGTGGCTTAATCACTTCAGGTTCTTACTTTGGCTAGATGGGAGAGAGGCTCGATTCGATCAATCGGCTGTTTACACCATGGCTTAGTATCTATAAGTTCATCTCCAACCGTATTATTCAATCTGATTCTTGAAAAAAATCAAAACCTTATTTCTCTTTTATATTCTATTTTTTTTTCAACCCAAATTGATACTAGAAGGCGGTGGCTGAGGGTAAATCACGTTGAGAACAAAGATTATCAATTCTACAAGTAATGTTTTTCTTAAGGTACTGTTTTCTGAGAGTAATGGTGCCATTTCTCGATAAAGTTCCCTTCTAAAAGTAATGTTTCTGCTTTTACTGTGAAATTTACTTCTGAGAGCAATGTGTTGTTCTAGTTACCTAGGAGCAATGTTTTCTAGGAATATAAATAATAGCCCTACTTATGGAATTATATTTGACGACTATATTTCAAACAACACAAAACTAGTGGTATAGGATTGTCGGAGTTTTTTCCAGCTTGGGTGTTGTTATTCTCAAAGAGTAATGTCTTCAAAGAGTAATGTATTCTAGCAATATAAATAATTATCCTACATATAGAATTATATTTGACAACTTTATTCGGCATTAAATAACCTACAGATGGTTGATATGCTGTAAATCAAACCAATGCTAAAGAGTAATGTTTTCTAAGAGTAATGCCCAACCCTCTTTGTAAGACTTCTTTTTAAGAGTAATGTTTTCTAAGATTAATTTTAACACTCTCACTGTCAATTTTTCTTTCTACAAGTAATGTTTTCTGAGTGCAATGTATTCTAGGAATATAAATAATTCTCTTACCTATAGAATTATATTTGACTACTTTATTCAGTATTAAATAAACCATAGATGGTTGATATGCCGTTAAACAAACCAAACCAAACCTGACCTATAACACTTTTCTTTTTCTTATTATTCAGTACTGTTAAACAAAACGACTTTGTATGCCGTTAAACAAACCAAACCAAACCATCTTTTCTTCTCAAACTTTTTTTCTTCTGAACATCGAAAGGAAAACTTTATATTAAGGTCTGAAATATTTAGTTAGGAGTCTGAAATTGTGTTCACGGACTGGCAGTAATTCATCAAACAGAGATTTAACTTTTCAAGTATTAATCAATCCCGCGTTTATGTTTACTGTTATATTGTAAACTCTCTTTTGTCTCCACACTGTTGGACTTTTTAATGACCCTTCTGGAAGTTTTCGACCTGTCGACATGGCCACAAATTCACTGACTAAAACCCCAATCAGAGGGGTAAGACCCACCCCACTTCTCTTGAAAACCAGGACCACCTGTACGCTGATGCTGGCGACCCGTGATGCCGTAGGATGGGATCCTGATCGCTAGGCATTCGTCCACTTAGGCCCTTATTTTGGCAAAACGGGAGGTCGGAGAGGCCCAATCCGATCAATCGGATACTCACGTCATGCCCTAGTATCTATAAATTCATCCCAACTCTATTATCCTATCTGATTCTTCAAAAAAGTCAAAACCTTACTTTTCCTTTTATTTTCTCCTCAAATAGATACTAGAATGCGG
Source organism: Sepiola atlantica (assembly GCA_963556195.1). NCBI lineage: Eukaryota > Metazoa > Mollusca > Cephalopoda > Sepiida > Sepiolidae > Sepiola > Sepiola atlantica. The sequence goes on from OY744530.1 coordinate 99,924,044, forward strand.
TGGCCTAAGATCAATCACATTGAGAACAAAGAAGATTATCAATGCCAAAGAGTAATGTCTTCAAGGAAGTAATGTTGCTCTCTCTCATTAAAGGTCCCTTCTTAAAGTAATGTTTCCGCTTACACTGTAAACATTCCTTCCGAGAGCAATGTATTCTGATAGCATTGTATTCTAGGAATTATCGAATTATATTTGACAAGTTTATTTGTAATTAAATAACCATAGATAGGTTGATATGCTGTAAAACAAATAAAACCAAACCAGACTTACAGAAAGGCTAGAAGATAAAATGTTGTAATAACATATGCTAGTCATGAGCATTTACTGGATAATGAAGCGTCTCAAATATGTGTTTCGTGTCAGGAATGATATACAGTTAAGCACATACTAGTGTGCTATCATAATTTCAGCTACTCAATTACTACAACTCAAATAGCCTGAAGATACTAACCGAACAAATTCTTAAAATTCATTAAAGAAATAGGATTCTTTAAGAATATCTAATGATATAAATGAAAATAGTTTCCCCACCTATAAGATTCTATCCAATTATTTTCGGCATTAAATAACCCTATTGATGATTGACATGTTGTTTGATTCAACTTAACGTAAAAGAAAAATGTATAAAAATAAAACGAGATATCATTTTAAATGCGAGGTGTTTGTTGCCGGGAAACGCCGGGTATCTTCACTAGTAGATATAGGTTGTGTGTGTACGTATTAATCTCTACAGTTACACAGAAGTTGTATTTGTGTCGAGTACAAATGTAGATGTTTACAATATATTGCATTTGAGATTTCATATATGATGTCTTTCTGTAATTAAAAACTATAAATATAAAGGTTAGCACATAATCAATATAAATTTATCACGTTTTTGTGTTGAAAAACAGTTTAAATTTATCTATTACACTTGTGCCATTGGAATAGCTTTGTGATTGTCTTGTTAGGTGTATTTATAACAAACTGGAGCATTGCCTTGTGGCGAGACCCCAATTTGCGGACTGCAATTCAATGCAGAAGGGTACCCCCCACCCACCCCAGGGTACCCCCCACCCACCCCAACCCGATAACAGGGCCACCTGTAGGCTGTGGCTGGCGACTCATGGTTACTTAGGATGGAATTCTTGTGGCTAAGCCATTCTTCCACTTCGGTTAGACGCGCCCTGTCGGCAGGGCCGCAAATTCGCAGACTGCAACCCTATGCAGAGGGGTACCCCCGAAAACAGAGCTACCTGTTGGCCGTGGGTGGCGACCCGTGATTTCTTAGGACCGTTTCCTGGTGGCTGAACGGTCCGTGGCCTGATTGCATAAATGGGTACGTGATTTGTCACATTCTACTTTGGCCTTTACTTTGGCTAGATGGGAGGTCGGAGAGGCCTGATCCGATCAATCGGCCAGTTACGTCTTGCCCTAGCACTTATTCTATCAGTTTCCCCGATCGTTAACAATATTTAAATTGATCAACTTCGTAGTTATCAATACCCGCTCCAGGCGGTTGCAGGGGTCAATCAACTTGAAAGATAAATGACCGCAACATGGCTGTGTGCCCAGACGTTTCACTATTAGTGGGTAGAGAAATCGATGGAACACGGGTGCTTGTAATCACAATCGGGTTGAGTATACCATTCCTGTAGCCTTGTCTTGTCAAGGCGATTGATTGGGTTTCCCCCTTGGCAATTCCCATAGACTTTGAGTTAAAGTGGACTCCATGGTGGGTAGGGAGCAGGAATGATGAATCTACTAAGAAAAAGATAGTGATCCGAAAAGATTCAAATGAAAAATCCTCAAATAAAAAATAGTGTTCAAGTAAAAAATCTCCATGCAAAGAACCTCCAGGTAAGGATCATTAACCTGAGAAAAAAACAAAATCACCTCAAAAACCCAAATCCAAAAATCAGAATGAACTTGACACAAAACCGATTTGAGGCACTGGACATGATGGAAACAGAAGATGAAAACTCCGAGAAAAAAAGAAACAAACAAAACAAAAAGCGCCCCTAATCAAAATATAAACCATGGGACAAAAATAATCCAATGGAATTGCCGTGGTTTAAAAACAAACCTTAATAAATTGCTCTTATTACTGACGAAGAAATCTCCCACAATTATTTGTCTCCAAGAAACTTTCCTCAAACAAGAAGACAATATCAATATTAAAAATTATCAGATATTCAGCCGCATCCATGATACTGGACACAGGGCCGCTGGAGGGATATCAATTTTAATCAGAAATGATATACCTCATAGCAAACTGAATATCCAAACCAATATCCAAGCGGTTTCCATCAAGGCGACGTTACATAAAACAATCAACATATGTTCGATATATATTCCACCAAACGAGGACATAAATGAAACGCAGATAAGCGTAAGTTGAATTTTAAATCAAAAAATCTGGAGAAATATAATAGTCCATTTACATGTAGTGAGTTAAGGGACTCTATTGTAAGACCGGATTAAGTCCATTATTAGTTCTTAAGGCAACTACCAGGAGAATCACTTAAATTACTTCTAAAAATATATAACAAAATATGGATGGAGGGAAAATTCCCGGACATATGGAGACTAACTACAGTGATACCGATCCCAAAACCGGGAAAAAAAAAATTCGGATCCACAAAATTACAAGCAAATCTCCTTGACCAGTTGTTTATGCAAAACAATGGAGAGGATGATAAACAATAGATTGATTTCGTATTTGGAATCCAATGGCCTTATTACCAATCTACAATGTGGATTCGCAATAAAAGAGGCACAATAGACCACTTCGTCCGCTTGGAAACTGTCATAAGAGAAAGTTTCATTAAGAAAGAACATTTCGTAGCTATTTTCTTTGACCTAGAGAAAGCGTATGATACAACGTGGAAATATGGCGTCATGAGAGATTTGAATGATCTCAGTCTAAAAGGTAGATTGCCACATTTTATTAACGTTTTGTTATCAAATCGAAGATTTCGAGTTCGAGTTGGATCTACTTTTTCTGATATGAAAACTCAGGAAGAGGGTGTTCCACAAGGCAGCGTGCAATCTGTGACTCTGTTTAGCATGAAAATAAACAATAATAAAAAGCTTATTACCTGAGGTGGATGGATCCCTATACGTCGACGACTTCCTAATATACTACAGGTCTAAGCAAATGCATACCATTGAGCGCAAATTGCAACAATGCTTGAATAGGGTCAATCAATCGGCAACAGAAAATGGTTTCTGATTTTCTCAGGTAAAAACAAACGTGTCGATTTTTGTCAGAAGAGAAAATTGCACAATGAGCCAAGCCTGAAACTTGAAAGGATGGAAATTCCAGTTGTCGATGAATACCAATTTTTGATAGAAAATTAACCGATACACCCCGCTTAGAATATATAAGGGACAAATGTAATAGAACATTACAACTACTACGTGTGGTAGCCCACACTGAGTGGGGTGCGGACCGAAACACTCTACTAAAACTATATAGGTCATTAATTAGATCCAAATTGGACTACAGTATTTTTATATATCGATCAGACAGAAAGACCTATCTAAAAAATACTCGACCCGATCTACCATGGCGGACTAAGGTTAGTCCTTGGAGCTTTCAGAACATCGACTGTTGAGAGTCTCTATGTAGAAGCTGACGAGGCACCTGCAGATATCAGAGGTGAGAAATTAGCTCTGCAGTATTATGTAAAATTGAAATCCTGTTACTCAAATCCTGCATATGATGGTACATTCCATCCAAAATACAGGGAATTATTCCAAGGAATAAAAGATCTATAAGACCATTTGGCCTTCGAATGGAGATGATCAACAAAGAAGCAGGACAAAATACATGATACGATAATACCAAAGACCATAAGGATCCCAAATATTATACTTGCCTTAACCAGACTCCACAAGCAAAAAAACCATCCTCTAATTTTCCACGAGCAATTAGAGAAAGTCAAAGAAAACTATCCAAGCCATATGCACATCTTCACAGATGGATCAAAACATGAAGAAGCAACAGGATGTTATGCAATTTACAACAATAATATAAATAAGAAGCGTCTCCTAAATGACACTTCCATTTTTAACGCAGAAGCATGTGCAGTAGATATGGCGCTCAATTTCATTTTAAAATCCAAAAATAAAAAAATTCATTATCTTTTCAGACTCTTTGTCTGTACTAATATCACTACAAAACAGAAAAGTTGACAATCCATTAATAACCAAATTACTATGTAAAATGAAATATTTGTTAAAGGATAATCAAATATTACTGTGTTGGATCCCAAGTCATATCGGAATCAGAGCAAACGACAAGGCTGATAGGGCGGCCAGATCTGCCTTAGACATTGCTCAGGATACCAATTTTAAGATTCCATATACAGATTTTAAAACGAAGATCAACAAATATATCACAACAAAAACAACAACGTCGGAGTAGTAATACACATAACAAACTCCTAGCGATTAAAACTACAATAGGAGAATGGAAAAAAGCTCACGAGAAAACTGAAAGGAGGAAGTAGTGTTATCCAGACTTCGCACAGGACACACAAGGATTACACATTCCTACTTACTTGAAGACGAACAGCAACCAATATACTATGCATGTCAGACCACGTACGCAATCAAGCATATTCTTATTGAATGCATTGATTTGACCCCTATAAGAGAAACGTTTTAACGAATGTTTTCAAAATATTAATTTGTTTTGTCTAAAGTTTTTTTGCAAAGAACTTAAAAAATACAATTGATTCGGCATTAAATGACCTGAAAAAGGTTGATTTGCCGTAAAACAAAACAAACAAAGAAACATTCCATTTTATAATTGCTTTACCTCGTGTAGTTAGCATTGACTTTTCATGATAGGATTATTTTAAAGATAATATTTTATCTTTATCATCTCTCCACTTCATTTTTTGTATTGTTATATATATATATATATTATATATGCAGGGCGTTCGAAATATTGAATAAAAATAACATAATAAATAAATAAATAAATTGTTTTTAAAATACAATTCATGCTTTAATTACAACCCATATAATATTGAAATCCTCCAGGAAGTATACGTGGAATATTCTATTACTCAACACATCATGAGCGTCTGGTCATTATTGGAGAGACAACAACTCCACACCAGAAGATAACTCAAAGTTATTTCTATAAACTTCGCTCACACAAGATCGGATATTATATTCTTGATCGATTGCAAAAAGTTAGACGTCATTTCTAAAGGCGTGATTATTAGGAACACGGCAAATTCATGTACCAACATTTCGCATATAAACCATGCGTGTAATTTCGACATAAAATAACCTACCAAGTGTTGATATACCGTGAATCCCAACAACTGACAATCAAAACAAATGTACACGATAAATGCATCTTTGAAGATATTAAGAACTTAAAGCATAACAAAGTCCCCCAGAACGACTGGATTATGCATTAAATAGTCGGAAAAAATTGTTGACATGCCGTAAACCGCAATAATCAACGAACATACTTTCAGTTCCAACGTTTGCAAGTAATCGTACTTAAAATCTCTATTCATATAAGTATGTGTATGTTTATATATTTGCATGTACAGGATTCCCTTCTAAACCAATTAACCTATCATTATTAATTTTGGTACACAGCTGTTAGGCGTAAGGGGCACAATGTGGGATATATTTGATTTAATTTAGTTTAGGCAAATGGGGCAAAGAGGGGGTGAAGCCTTTTGTGAAAATTCAGATACTTCAGATTTTTGAAGTTTTAACAATAGGTATAACACATCAATTAATACATATTCCTCATTGTACTTTATTTTAAGTATTTTAAACAGTTTTAGAGGATATATTATGAGCATAACCTTCTATTTGAGAATTTAAATATTTTAAATTGGCATTAGATTTAATTCTTAGTCATTAGAAACCAATAAAGCAAGATTCTTCGAATTTCAATTCTTAAGAAACTTAAATTTTAGAATTTTCTAGAATCAAAATCATGTAATGGATTTCGATAAAAATTGTAATAAGGATTCTAGACATAAGGTTTATCATTTTAATTTTTGTAAGAGGACATCAAAGTTGCGAAGAACTCTTCCGTTCAGGGAATTAATTTTACCCATCCTATGGCGGCTATTCTTTTAATTAATTATAAGTTTTCGTTGTACGTTGTAAAAATTTACAAACCTTTTGTGTTCAAAGCGAAACAAATAATAACTTCAAGAATTATTATATGGAATCAATTACGTCTGGTAATTATCTCTCTCTCTCTCTCCCCTTCTCTCTCTCTCTCTCTCTCTCTCTCTCTCTCTATCTATCTATCTATCTCTATATATATATATATATATATATATATATATATAGCTCTAGATAAAATAAGGTGCGAATCAAATTTTATTACAATTCAAAGTTCAAGCAAAGTACTTTAAAGTCCTTAACTCATGAGTTAAGGACTTTAAAGTACTTTGCTTGAACTTTGAATTGTAATGAAATTTGATTCGCACCTTATTTTATTCTTTCACTCTATCTAGTGCTATTAATGCTCTATCCAGTATATTGAGCTTCATTTTTATCCGGATGTTCACTAATTAAAGATATTAGTTGCCTCTTATATCTTTTGTTGTATTAATCTTATACACACACACACACACACACACACACACACACACACACACACACACACACATATATATATATATATATATATATATATATATATATATATATATCTGTTCCCATAAACAAAAAGCTCTTTTTGTTTATTGACACCGTATTGTAAGATTCAGATCACTCGTCAACGTGAAGGTCGTCCTGAAGATATAGCAACTGTTTTCCCCGGATTTCTCGCAACACACACCTACGTAAAATATTGTCATATAAAAGAACCATTAAATCATGTTCATAGCGCTTCAAAAGTTCTGGCATTTTAATCATCGTCTGAAACGCTTAGAGATAAGTCGTTGTTCCGAACGATGAGGTGTGGAACCATAATAACAGTTGCATATGCAATTGTATGCATTCAAATCCTAAATTCAAGATGTAAGTACTTCTGTTTAAAATTTATAATCTTTATTATTGTCATCGTCAACATCACCCCCTTCTCTGATTCAATTATTTATTTGTCATTCCTCGTTGGGAAGCTTCTGTTTTAATTAAAAATCTCATGTCAATTTACAAAGAAACAGCATTCTTACAGCATATATAACATTAACATGACCCCGTGGAAACTGCACGGTTATTTCTACATCAATCTGTATAATTACTGTTAATAATATTAATAATATTTCTTTCAAATTAATACATGTCTCTCATGGTTAATACTATTAAGAAAAAATACTCTTAATTTGTCTTTCGTAACTTTTGAGATGAGGATTGATAATTTGTATTTGGATTATTCGGACTACTGTTCTCATCTTAAGTGTTATTCTCACAACGTTTCGGACGATGTAACCTACCTTCTTCGAGTGTATCTTGTTAAACTCGGGAATCTGTACAGAATTTCGAACGGAGATCTTTATTTAATCAACGGGTGTAGTATGCTCTCGTTCCACCAGCCATGGCCGGGTAGAAGTCTTAAGTAATTAGCAATTGTATTCCTAGTATCGCCCCACTGAGGATTGAACCTTCAACCCCAGAAGAGTGTCACTTAGAACTAAATTTTACTTAGTTCTTTATCTGTTACGTCACGAGTCCTTGCGGACAGTTGAGGTTTCTTCGACTGGCTGTTGTGAATTCTACCTCTGACGAGCTTATGCCTTACTCGTCTTGCGATCATTTGTATTCTCATAGAACTGACTGATGGAACTAGCTTTAGATCACGCATCTGTATAGGAATGTGAGGTGGCCGGTGGCACAAAGGATAAAGTACTAAGTAAAATTCAGTTCCAAGTAGCACTCTTCTGGAGGTTGAAGGTTTAATCCTCAGTACAGACGATACTAAGAATACAATTGCGAATTACTTAAGACTCCTACCCGGTCATGGCTGACAGAACGAGAACATGCTACTCCTGTCGATTAAATAAAAGGTTCTGTTCGAAATTCTGTAAAGATTCCCGAGTTCGACAGAAAAATTCCCGAGTTCGACAAGATACACCTAATGAAGTTCGAAGGTTACATCGACCGAAACGTTGACAATAACACTCAAGATGAGAACAGTAGTCCGAATAATTCAAATAATCCATTTCATTTTGTCATTGGCAACTAAATATTGTTTAAAAAAATAAAATAATATGTCTCTTCTTTTTGTTTTTCTTTAGAACTGGTGCAATTAAAGTCTGTTTAAAACAATCAAAATCTTCTGTCTTCTTACCGTAAAAAGAATTGCCAGCTAAATATTCAAATTAACAAAACGAATGTAACGTTTTTAAATGTATTAATTTAAAATAATGTCGTCCCGTCAATTAAAAGCGTTAATTTGATTTTTAAGCATTCTAATTTAAACTGGATGAAATGGGATTTCCTTTTTACCTTAACGACATCAGATTAATCACCATTTCTGATCGGAAGATCTCATTTTTTAAATGTGTGTGAAAGGTGATAACATACGTACGAACATGAAGTACCTTAGCATATTCTCATATAGACTAGACGACCCGAGAACCGTTTTGTTAAAGTTGGTACATTGTACATTAAAAGATACATTTATGTTGTTTAATCATTTGCTATATGAAAAAATATAAATATCTAAAGACATAAATCCAACTTGAATTCGCATTAAATGAACTGAAAAAAGATGATATGTCGTAAAAAAGGTTTAAAGAATGTTTTCTAAGAACAATGTTTTTCAAAGAATACAACTTGATTCGGCATTAAATGACCTGAAAAAAGGTTGATATGTCGTAAAAAGGTTTAAAGAATGTTTTTCAAAGAATACAACTTGATTCGGCATTAAATGACCTGAAAAAAGGTTGATATGTCGTAAAAAGGTTTAAAGAATGTTTTTCAAAGAATACAACTTGATTCGGCATTAAATGACCTGAAAAAGGTTGATATGTCGTAAAAAGGTTTAAAGAATGTTTGTCAAAGAATACAACTTGATTCGGCATTAAATGACCTGAAAAAAGGTTGATATGTCGTAAAAAGGTTTAAAGAATGTTTTTCAAAGAATACAACTTGATTCGGCATTAAATGACCTGAAAAAAGGTTGATATGTCGTAAAAAGGTTTAAAGAATGTTTTCTAAGAACAATGTTTTTCAAAGAATACAACTTGATTCGGCATTAAATGACCTGAAAAAAGGTTGATATGTCGTAAAAAGGTTTAAAGAATGTTTGTCAAAGAATACAACTTGATTCGGCATTAAATGACCTGAAAAAAGGTTGATATGTCGTAAAAAGGTTTAAAGAATGTTTGTCAAAGAATACAACTTGATTCGGCATTAAATGACCTGAAAAAAGGTTGATATGTCGTAAAAAGGTTTAAAGAATGTTTTTCAAAGAATACAACTTGATTCGGCATTAAATGACCTGAAAAAAGGTTGATATGTCGTAAAAAGGTTTAAAGAATGTTTTTCAAAGAATACAACTTGATTCGGCATTAAATGACCTGAAAAAAAGGTTGATATGTCGTAAAAAGGTTTAAAGAATGTTTGTCAAAGAATACAACTTGATTCGGCATTAAATGACCTGAAAAAAGGTTGATATGTCGTAAAAAGGTTTAAAGAATGTTTTTCAAAGAATACAACTTGATTCGGCATTTAATGACCTGAAAAAAGGTTGATATGTCGTAAAAAGGTTTAAAGAATGTTTGTCAAAGAATACAACTTGATTCGGCGTTAAATGACCTGAAAAAGGTTGATATGCCGTAAAACAAAACAAACTTAATCATTTGTAGTGGTAAATAGATTGATTTGCAAAACAATTTAGAATTTTCAGAAAACCCCAGACACCTTGTCTTAACAACTTTTGAAAATCTCTTTCCATTATTTAGGTCTATATAGTTTAAATTAAACTTATCATTATGAAATCTGGCTGAATATTTTTTTTTTTATACTAGCAAAACTTACTCGCCCTCCGGGCAGCAATTAATTGGGAGAAGTGGGGTGAAAATTAAAAATTGATTTTTTACTCAGAGAATTTCATAATTTTAATAAACTTTGGTAAATTTGTAGATTAATATCCTCAGCTAAATTACTTCCTCCCCTTAAAAATGAGATTCTTTTTAGGGTCATTCTAGATTGTTAGGGCAGTTAATGTTTTTTTAACATTAGCCCTAAATTTGACTGGCAAAATCGTAAAATCACACGCAATCGTCACAAAATGTCCCCCCTCCCTAGAAAAAATAACGCACAGAATTCATCTTCAATGACAAAAAATGGTAAACTGCTATTAAACCCTGGATTATTTTACGTTAAATTTATATGCTAAACTGATCACACATTCTAAATTCTAAAAGATTTTTTGTTGTTTCTCTTTCGGCCAGGCTCTTCAGGATATTCACAAGTAATCGCCTGAAAAAGTAGAATCTCATTTTATCGAGGATGGGATGGGGTTGTGTGGCGGTGTTAATCTACTATTGTAGATGCAACTTTCAATATTTTTTTTATTTATGCCATAAAAATAAGATATTTAATTAGATGATTTTTAAGTTATTTATTTAATTTTCACCGGAAAGGTAAACACAACTAAATCAATGGCTTAAAATTAAAATAAAAAAGTGTTATGGCACTGTTTAGGGGCCGGAATGAGCACACGGATACGAGGTTTAGGTAAAACAAATATTTTGGAGAAAAGTATATACAACAGAGAAACAAGAGAAGTGGTACATCAGTACTGACTGCCAGTGTAGACTGGGGTTGAACTCAAACGCCGAGAAGCCTATGCTTCCCGCACCTATTTAGAATGGACGAGTCCAAAATGTTCGTTATAGGTACGGCACTATAACACGCCCTCCCAAGCCTTACCTCCTCAAGAGTATTAATATCGTTTTCTTTTTGGATTGATTTCGACAAGATCCGGAGACTTCCGTTTCCTTTTGGATCGCCGCTTTTTGGGGGCTGCTTGGGGTACTGGTATGTCAAAACTATCGAATATGATGCCATAACTTCTTCTTATACCTGGGGAGAGCTGTCAGTGTCATCCGACAGTATTTTTCTTAATTTGATTAAGGTGTCTCTTATAAGAGAACTGAGGTCCTTGGATTATGTAAATCCTATTTCCAATTCTCTTTTCTATCATACCAGGTTCCCAGAAAAACGTATTATTTTTAAACATCTTGAAATATACTCTGCCCCCCTGGGATGTATCGCTTTGTTTGGTACAATAGAAGTTCGACCTTGTTTGGTCTGTTTAGATAGTAATTTGTCAAAAACGCATCTCACTTTTCGCACAAACATTATCTCTGCTGGAGATAATGAGCATAGTATGGCGTCATCCAGTACACTTGTAAAAACTGCTGCAGGGCCGTTTCCATGGGAGTTCCACAAGTTTTTTTCATGGCTCTTTTTAGAGTGTCCACAAAGCGTTCCACCTGGCCGTTTGACCTAGGATGATACGGGAGAGTCGTGATGTGTCTGATCTGAAAGATCTCACAGAACTCTTTGAAGTCGAAGGACGTAAACTGCTTTCCGTTGCCACTGACCAAACAATAGACCACCCCAAACGGACAGACAATTCGTGCAGAAAGTTAATTGTTACCTCCGTGGTGTTTTTTGTTTTTTTACATCGTAACACTTCGGGCCACTTGGAAAAACTATCGATTACAATTAGATAGTAAAATCCCTCCAATGGGTCCGCAAAATCCACGTGTACCTTTGACCAAGGTCGGTCTGTCTTTGACCACGGACTATGATATGAGATGTCTTTGCCGCCAAGTCACAGCCTTTACACGTATTAATGGCGTTCTCAATGTCCTAATCCATTCTAGGCCAGTACACGAAACTCCGCATCAAACTCTTCATTTTGCCTTTCCCCGGATGGCCAACGTGAAAATCTCTCAGGATTATCTTTTGTAACTTCTTTGGAATGACGACTCTCTCGTTGTACATGAGTACATCGTCGCAAACTGTAAGCCCTTATCAGCTATTTAAGCTTTTGTACTTATGACGGATACATCATTGGAGGCTTCCTTTTTAATTTCATGTATAGTCACCGGGGTCTCTCTTACTGCGTTTAACAATATAGCTTTTATACCATCTTCCGCTTGCAAGGAAGCAATCACAGTGTCTTCTAGTGGCTCTCTCTGTCTTGGCACCAGTCTAGACAATCCATCCGCGTGATAGTTCTTTTTTATGGTAAAAACTCCATTTTGAAATTATAGTTCAATAAAATTGTTCCCCATCTCTGTAATCTATTCACCGTATACACCGGCAGGCCTTTTGTTCTTAAATTTGGACTGAACGTGTTTGTTCAGTTGAAAATTGGCTGCCATCTTTGTGCATTGATCAAGGCCACCAGAAAAAAACTTCGGGAAAAGATTCTTTCAACTCCAGTTTTAGTTTTTCTGATTCCGTTGTCCGACTATCTATATTTTGGCAAAATGGATTTATTGGTAACTCCCATAAATTGAACGCTTGCATTCAATCAGTGCCAAAAACGTTATTAGTGTCTTTTAACACGTGCATTTTTAATCTTTTGGTATTTCCCATGAGGTTCACATCTTATTCTCAAATTTAATTCTTTCACCAGTCACTGTACTGGCTATCCCGTTAGTTCATAACAAGGTGGGTCTATTCAACCTCTTCGGCCTATGTAGATTTATTATTGACACGTCCACACCCGAATCCAATTGTAGTTTAATATTTTTATCCATGATTTTTACCTACACATATTTCCTTATATTAATCGATTCCTGATCATTTATACTTTTGGTTTGTACCCGCGTTTTTTTCCTTTATCCATTCTACAGTGCGAACTTTTGTGTCCGACCCAGTTAAAACGAAATGGGCATTCTGTTACCCAATGCAGGCTTCTGCACCGATAACAACGGTTCGGCGATTATTTATTTTTATAAAGTTGGCTTGTTTTTGAGGCGTGAAAATCCCGTTTTTTGCTTTGAATATTTTTTGGATGAGAGTTGAATTTTGATTTTTGACGTACTTTTCGTATGTATGCATTGCCCGACTGTTCGATTTCCTTCGAATCCTGCTTAACACTAATAAATCGTTGGCAGTCCTCAGCTAATTTCTGCAGTGTCAAGTTCGGTTTATTTTCTAATTTATTTAGAACTCTACACCTTATTTCAGTGTCTTTATCTGATACCAATCCTTGAACGAAAATTAAACATTTTAAATTATCAGCACTAAGTTCGGATAATTTAAAGTCGTCGCAGTGCTTATTTATTACTGATGCGAACGTTGAATAATCTTCGTCGTCTTTTTTACCAGGTTTAAACACTTTCAGCGTTTGTGAAAAACGAAGTCTTTGGGCTGAACAGCTCTGTTAGAAGTTTGACGGCTTCCGCAAAAGTCAAATCGCTAGTCTTTCGAGGCAAAATGAAATCTACAAACTTAGTATGTTCGGTGGTGCATAATTTTCTAAGTAACAGGCGAACCTTTTGAGAGTCTGCCCAGTTTTCACAATCAATTTTATATAAATCTTCATATCTTCTAAAATACGAAGCAAAAGTTTTCTCCTCATCAGGGGAATACGTGAAAGTGTCGATTGCACTCGACACGGCATTCTGCGAAAAATCATTATCGTTTTCGTTACTTTGGCCTCTAAGCGATATTGTTTGCATTAAGATCTCAATCTTTTCGTTAGATTCGTTCTTTTGCTATATAAGCTTTTCATTTTGTTCTAGAAGAAGCTTTTGAAATCTTTCTTCAGTTTTCTGTAGTCTCTCGTCTGCTTCTTTATTATGCTCGAGTTGCTCTTGCATTTGACATTTTACTAATTCCGCAATCGTACCTTTAATTTCTTCCATATTTTAATATGTGTCCTTTTTTGTTAGAAAGTAAATGTTTCCTTTCGAGTACGACTTGTGAAAAAAGTTATTTTCTTAAGATTATGCTGGCTAGACGTAATCTTAGTTGTAAAAGAGTATAAAACCGTTTTTTCCTCGATAAAAAACATCGTTTTTTAGTACGCTTTTACGCGTGGTGCGTAGCTGTAGAATTTGCGGTCGGCACTTTAGTCAGAGAAAAAATAAAAATACGGTTTCAATATTTTTCTTTCGGCAGAAATAACTTTCACTTTCGAGAGAGAAAAAATCATATATTTCCTTTTTGTTAAATATTACAACAGTGTCAGAATAGCAATTAAAACAAAAATCACTGACCTTTCTTCACTTAAGAGAATAATAAGTTCTTTTTATCTTACACCAGTAAGCTAGTTTTTTGAATTAGCACGTTGTCTGCTGAATTTATAGTCGATTTCTCCAAGTTATTTTTCTCTTTAAGGTTTTCCATAATTAATTTAGTCGCACATTGTGGCGTCCATTTTAAAAAGTTTTCCCGAATCTTTTACTGTAACCATGCTGTCAGTCTATTTTAGTGGTGTAAGTTTGAAATTTGAAATCTCACGTTGGCGATCCTTGTAGCGTCCTTTTTGGAAGGTTCTAAAAAAAAAATCCTTAATGTTTTTGTTTCCCGTGTATAAATCAAAATATTTATATCCAGTTTTTTAAGGTCGGTGTGCAAAAACAAATATAAAAGGCGACAATAATTCTTCATCGTCAGTTTCGCTCGAGTTTCAGCGTTGAAAGTTGTGGCAATATTGACCGATTATTTCGACTAATGTTGACTTCATTTCGCATCCAACTGATAGCCTCCATTACAACAAATACAAGCTACACGGGTTTTCGAATTGTTGTAGGCTCCCGTGTAGATTAGAATATCTTGTCGACAGTTGTTGTTGTTGTTGTGGTAGTGGGGCCCCGCGTAAGCTCGGGTATCTCGTCGCCAATTTGTTATGGCACTGTTTAGGGTCCGGAATGAGAACACAGACACGGGGTTTAGGTAAAACAAATATATTTGAGAAAAGTATATATAACAGAGGAACAAGAGAAGTAGTACGTATTTACTGACTGCCAGTGTAGACTAGGATTGAACCCAAATGCTGAGAAGTCTATGCTTCCCGCAACTATTTTAAATGGACGATTCCAAATGTTCGTTATAGGTACGACAGCATAACAAAAAAGGGACGCATAGTAAAAAAAGCTATAAGATTAAAAAAAATATATGGGTAAATTTGCAGATTAACACCCTCCATTAATACCCCACCACCCCGAAAAAATGACATTCTGCTTTTTTTAGGAGGTTACGTGTTTACACCATGGAAAACGGAAAGACACAAAAACAAATATTTTAGAATTTAGAGTGAGGGATCAGTTGTATATATGTATTCAACAGAAAATGTTCCCACATTTCCGGGCCATTGTATCTATTTAGGAAACTTTACAACATTTTTTTTTACCACTAACATATAACCACACGTAATTTTCTCAAAAAGTAGCAGCCTCCAAAAAAATGCAGCGGATTTAATTTCCATAACATTTTTTTTTTAGTTAACTGCCTTAAAACTGACCTGAAAAATTGAATTCATATACGAAAATTTTCCCTGCTTTTAATAATAAAATAATTGTTTTTTTATTTTCTTCTTTCCATCAAGTTAAAGGTAGAACATTTTTTTTTTGGGGGGGGGGGAGGTGGGGGTTAACGAAATATTTTAATCTATAAAAATACCAAAATATGTCAATGAGAATGCTTAAAAGGTCTTTGTAAACATTAAAAAATAAGTTTGTTAAAATTTATAAATTAGGTATTAATAAAAAAAGTTATTCATTTATTGTTCACGGAAAATGTAAAAACTGCAAAAAAGGGGCGACAGAAAAGAGAAAAGAGAGAGAGAGAGAGAGAGAGAGAGAGAGAGAAAGAGAACAACAAACTTCCTCTCCTTTTCTCTTCTCGCTTCTGCCTCGCTTGTAGCAAACCACAACCTTCGGTAAGGTTGTCAGTGAGCGCATGAGATAAACACTGATAGTGTTTTAGTTATTTTTCCGATTTATTAAATAACTTTAATTAATTACTGTTAATATAGACAAAACTATTGCATATAGATAGCAAACATAAGCCAATGCAATTCCAAATTAATAATACTAAGCATTAATTAATTATGAATGGTTTAAAAAATAGTTAAGCTAATTAGGCAGTTAAAAGATTCGCTCTTAATCTTTTATCTCCACTATATATACAGAATATCAAGATTTTATGATGTATTATTGATTTAAATAACAGTAACCCGTTTTGATTATAATATAGGAGTGATAAATGACAAATTTACTATTTTCAAAAAAAAAAAATTATTTAAATTGTTAATTAATTTATTTTAGTCAGTGTGATAAATGATATGAAAATGATACAATGGATGTGTAATGTAAGTGAAGCTTAAATCTGATGACCGCAGGAAGATTACATTTTGGAAGTATAAGGAGATGTGTGCAGAACAGGAGACTTCAATGGTATAACCACGTTGAAATAACTTTTGAGAGATTTTGGGTTAGTATATGCAGAAAAATTGTAGTAGTAATTGAAGGCCAAGGAAAACATGGGAGGAAGTGATAAAGATGGACTTTTAAAAAAAACATTATTTTAATCCAAACAAGACATATTGCCATTGAGACGTAAGAGACTACTGTGATTAGGGCCAGCTTTTAGTGGACAACGTAAGTGGTAAGTTTTGCAGCAAGATGTTTGTTTGCATTACGTTTACATTTCTGCATGTTAGTACAGTAGGGGAAATAAGAAGCAGGGGGGGGGGGATTATAAAGGCAAGCGGTCCGAGGAAAGACACTATTTGAATAGGAAGTTTTTCAGGAGTATTTACGATGGGGGGCACAAGTCCAGTAATCTTGCCGGAGCACATTACGTGGAAGTACTTGTAAAACAAGCACAGGGGTGCAACATTGTTGTGATGGGACATGCTAGACAAGGCGGGCCCTATTAGGTCAGAGACTCTATTTGGTATCCTGTTGTGAGAAAGAGGGATGAACAAAGTCCTGCCTAGGTTAGTTTTGAAGTCAATTTCTAAAAGCCGTCGAACACATGCCAGCATGTAAAACTGATGTTAAATCGATGATGATGATGATGATGATGATGATGATGATGATGATGCAAAAATATCTTTCGGATAGTTTATTTTCTTTTTTAGGTTTCCCCCTCCAAAAGTCTGAAGACCAAAACGTTATTTTTAAAATAATTACTTGATCTGCTTTTTTTCTTTTTTACTTAATTGTCTTATATATTGTTGCGATAGTAAGGAACTCTATTTTAATGTAATTAATTTGAGTAATACATTGCAATTTTACTATCACTCTGTCGGCGAGGCCACGAATTCGCCGACTGTAACCCCATGCCGAGGGTTAAAACCCCCTAAAACGGGGCAAACAGTAGGCAGTTGGTGGCGACTCGTGATGTCTCGACAGGATCCTGATGGCTAAACAGTCTGTGACCTGGTTGCATAGAAACAGTCACGTGACTTACAACATTTTATTTTGGTTCTTACTTCGGCTAAACGGAAGGCGAGAGAGGCCCGATCCGATCAATCGGCTGGTCACATCATACAGCAGATTAAATAATACGGTTGGGGATGAAGTTATAGACACAAGTCTATAAGTTCATCCCCAACCGTATTATTTAATCTGCTTATTCTAAAAATCTAAAACCTTACTTCTCCTTTTTATTTTCCACCACAAATAGATACTAGAAGACGTTGGCTGCGAGTCAATCGTGTTGAAAATAAAAGATTACCGATGCTAAACAGTATTTTTTTCAAAGAGTAATTTTGTCTAGGAACAATATATTCTGGGAGTAGTGTCAGTGGTTTTCTTCCTTGGAGTGCTCCGTTTTTCTGTGCTTGTGTAATGATGATATTATATGTGAAATTTCCTTCTAAAAGTAATGTTTTCTAGGAGCAATGTTTTCCAAAAATAATGCAATGTTTTCCAAGAGAGAGCAATGTATTCTGAAGACAAATTATTCTGGAAATATAAATAATTTTACTACATATAGAATTATATTTGATAACTTTATACAGCATTAAATAACTCACAATTGGTTGATATGCCGTAAAACAATTTAATATAAAGGTAATGTTTTCTGAGAAATTTTGAAATGTGTAGTAAAGGAGTTAACGGGCTGATATTTATTCCTAAAATCTGCAGCAAACATAACTGACAGGTAATAAAGCATAAACAATAGAATCCAATTTTTATCCTTTTCTGTTTGTTTTACGTTTTCCTTTCCTTTATTCTACTTCTATTGCGCGCCCTGTCGTCGGGGCCACGAATTCGCTGATCGTATCTCCATGTAGATGGGTATCCCTCACCCAAAAACAGAGCCACTCGTTGGCTATGGGTGGCGACCCATGGTGCAGTCAGACAAGATCCTCGTCGCTAGGCATTCGTCTAATTCGGCCCTTACTTGGGCTAGACGGGAGGTTGGAGAGGCCTGATCCATCGGCTGATCACTCAATACCTTAGTATCTATAAGTTCATATCCAAGCGTATTATTCGATCTGATTCTTAAAGATACCAAAACCGTATTTCTCCTTTTTTCTTTTCTTTCTTTTTTTTCTCCAAATAAATACGAGAAGACGATGGCTAAGGGTCAATTACGTATAGAACAAAGAGCAATGTATTGTGAGAGTAATATTCTGGTTATCTAAGAGAAATGTATTCTACAAATATAAATAATTATCCTACCTATCGAATTATATTTGACAACTATGTTTGCCATTAATTCACCCATAGATAAAGAAATGCTATTAATCTGTGGTTTGGGGGATTGTCGGAGTCTTTTCTCAGCTTGGGTGTAGGTATTGTCAGAGTAATGTATTAAAAATGTAATGATTTCTGGGATCAATGTACTCTGGGAATATGAATTATCTTACCTATAGAATTATATTTGACAACTTTATTCGGTATTAAATAACCCATAAATGATTGATATGCCGCATACCAAACCAATCTACTTCCGTTGCGTTGTTGCTGCTTGTTTGTTTAGCGAATTGGACTTTTGAACAGAGCCAACAAAGATCGCGACTCAGAATTGTCTGGTCTGAATGAAGCCCTCCTCGCTGGTCGCAGCTATACGTTTGACCTGCCAGATTGCAGGATTGTACATGAAACACAAAAATGAGTTGCAGAAGTAATTTTTTAATCCTTACTCCATAGATTTGTGGTTCCACGTACGACACGCCCTTGCTTGCCACAAGCAGTTTAAGACGACCAGAGGACAGCGGATCCTGATGCCGACACTTACTGTATTTTCAACCGAACCCTGTTGGGCGGGTTGGGCTAATATCACTGTCCGCCATATGTGTCCATATCAGAAATCGGACTTCCTAACGGCATAGCTTTGACACTATCACGTTGCCACCACGTTGCAAGTAAGAGATCTAATATTTGTTATTAGTATTTATTATACCGATACATAACTTTCTATGCTAAAAGTAATTTGATTAAAAGAAGTGAAAAATCGACTTACACACACACACACACACACACACACACACACACACACACACACACACATATATATATATATATATATATATATATATGAAGTTAGGTATGTTTATATTTTTATGTACAGGATTAACTCCTAAACTAATTAACCAATCATTATGTATTTTGGAACACAGCTGGTAGGCGGAAGGGATTAAAATATTAGCAATATTTAGTTTTATGCAAAATGGATGAAAAGGGGGAGGTCTACCAGGTCTGCCTTAGATCAATTTTAAGATTCCATATACAGATTTTAAAATGAAGATCAACAAATATATCCAACAACAAAGACAACAACGTTGGAGTAGTAATACACGCAACAAACTCCTAGCGATCAAAACTACAATAGAAGAATGGAAAAAAAAATCACGAAAAAGCCGAAAGGAGGAATTAGTGTTATCCAGGCTTCGCATAGGTCACACAAGGATTACACATTCCTACTTACTTGAAGACAAACAGCAACCAATATGCTATGCATGCCAGACTGCGTACACAATCAAGCATATTAATACTGAATGCATTGATCTGGCCTCTATAAGAGAAACGTTCTACAGAGTAGGAACAATGAAGGAACTGTTTAAAAAATAAAGTAGACAATAATGAACTTTTTAAAAACTGTTGATCTATATAAAAATATAATTATCTAAAGACATAAATCCATTAAATGAACTAAAAAAGGATATGCTGTAAAAAAGGGTTAAAGAATGTTTTAAAAATGTAAATATTTTTGTCTTTTTAAAGATTTTTTTTTTTCAAAGAATATTTTAACGAATACAACTTGATTCGGCATTAAATAACCTGGAAATGGTTGATATGTGGGAAAACAAAACACGCATAAAAAAGTGAGTAAGACTTTTGTTCACGTTCAGATACCAACGGAGTTTGTGAAATTTTAATAACAGGTACTAGACATTAAATAATAAATATTCATCAAGTTTCATTTTCTTTGGTGTTTTTGAAATGATTTCAGAGAGCATATGTGCACAACCTCCCATTTGAAAATTCAAATATTTGCATTGAATTTTATCCATTATATGTTGATTTTTCATTTTGAAATGGTGCAAAACTGTTATTTTCGGGAATTAATTTGACCTTTTCTAGGATGGGTATTTCTTTAGTATATATATATATATATATATATATATATATATATATATATATATATATATGAAGTAGTAGCCATGTTATTAGACGCTTCACTATGAAGAAATGCGGTCATATAGAATCGTTACTTGTCAACTACTCTTCAGAGTTGTGGATTTCTTTGTACTGTTCAGATAACCGAATACTCTTTTCGAGTTAATTTGATTTCTTGCTTAATATAATTTTGCTAAGGAAACATTCTAAAAGAACTTGGCATAAAATACTGAAGTCTTATAAGGCGACCGAACCAAATGACGAAACGAAGACATGATTGTACTGAGAATTGGTTTGACAAACAAGTCACATCTTCGACACTAATTCGCCGTTGCTGTCATGTAAATATTGATATTCGGAGATTTTTTGGTAAATGAAGGGAAAACGCATCCAAGCCAGTTTCATATTTTATTTAACTGTTTAGAATAAAATACATTTCAGTTCTGTTTAATTCAGATCTCGTTCATAATGGAACCATTTTTAAGACTTTGAATACAGACGTCGGATAGGAATTAACCAAATACCATCAAGTACAACAGAGGCCTAATATCTATATTAATAAAAGTGTGTAGCCACTTCTTCTGTCTGTATATATATATATATATATATATATATATATATATATATATATATATATATATATATATATGTCTGTGTGTGTGTGTAGTTTTCACGAATCTACGTCATATCGCATTACTTTTATTTCTTACTAGACGTGCCCGTGAGGTCACAACTAATACCAATATTTGAATCACTCTGATCTCATTAGAATCATCACAATCTGTCACATATCTGTTAAAAATTCTTCTTGCATAACTAGCAAAAACATAAATCAGTCATGAGTCTGCATACATTCTTTTGACAATGTAAAGATAGACCAAAGTTTTATTTGAGCCTTACTTCTCCATATTTTATGAAGTATTTCCGAAGTTATCCCATGGAAACGTTGATAACTCAAAAATTATGAATCTTATCAGGCTGAAATTTTGCATGTTGGTTACTGTTACCAAGGAGAAATAAATCCGTAGATCAAATTTGGAGAAATCATAAGTTAAAATTCCGTCAAAATTTCGATCATGACCGAGCGTTTCAATGTAAAAGTCAGAGGTCAAAGCCAATAGCATATAAAATGAGGACCTCATTGACTACAATATGGGCCAAGAAGCGAGTCTCTACGATGTAAAAAAACCGAAGGTATAGCCAAAAGGATGTCTTTTATTTGTACCCTGACTTCACTCTTAACCTAGCTGCCCTGTCGGCGGGGTTTAGAATTCGCCGACTGAAGAGCAAGACCACCCCCACCGAAAACGGAGCAAACTGTTGGCGATGCTGTAGGACTTGATCTTGGTGACTGAGAGGTCCGTGGCTTGGCCACTTCGTGTTCTTACTTTGGCAAGACGGCAGGTCAGAGAGGCCTGATCAGTCGGCTGGTCACGTCATGCCCTAGTATCTATAAAATAATCCCAACCTTATTATTAAATCTGCTTCTTCAAAAAATCAAAACCTTATTTTTTTTCTTTTTCTTTTTCTCACCAAATAGATAATAGAAAGCGGTGGCCAAAGGGTCAATCACGTTGAGAACAAAGAAGATTATCAATGCCAAAGAAGTAATGTTTTCCGGGAATAATGTTTTTCTTAGAGTTGTGTTTTCTGAGTGTAATGCTGCACTTTCTCAGTAAAGTTCCCTTCTAAGAGCAATATTTCTATTCTGGAATAATGCCATCTGGTTATCTAAGAGCAATGCATTTTGGTTATCTAAGAGCAATGCATTCTAGGAATATAAATAATTATTCTTCTAATGGAATTATATTAGATAACTATATTGCAAATAACACAAAACTAGTAGTATAGGTCTGTCGCTTATAGGATTGTTGGGTAATGTCTTCAAAGATAATGTATTCTATGACTACAAATAATTATCTTACATATAGAACTATATTTGACAACTTTATTCGGCATTAAATAACCCATAAATCATTGATATGCCGTAAAACAAACCAAACATTAATAGACTGTCACCATCCACAACAAGACCTAAGGAAATATTACAACTCAATGGTTTGTTTTAAGACACAAATCCGACCAACATCTTAGACTTAATCAAAGAAGTTGGAATTTTAACAAAACTTAATTTCACTTTTTTTTGATTTTCTTCCTGTTTTTTAAAAACAATATAAAATAATTATCCTACCTTGGGATTCAATTTGACAACTTTATTCTGCATTAAATAACCCATAGATGGTTGATATGCTGTAAAAAACCTTCCCCAGCATATTACAGAGATGTTAAAAAAGGTATATATATATATATATATATATATATATATATTAGTTTATGTTGCAAACTTGAATATCCAATTTATAGAATTTCTCGAGATCAGGTTTTATAATTTGTATTATTTGTATTATTCACACTACTGTTTTGATTTTGGATGTTATTCTCGTAACGTTTCGCCCGATATAACACCCGATCTTCTTCAGATGCGTCTTATCGAACTCTGTAATCTGCCATCGTCAGCCACGGACACGTAGACCCGTGGCGTAACTGATAAATTGTAAAAGTAATAATCGGTTCTAAGTGACAGTTTTTTGATTATTAAAGGTTCAATTCTCAGTCCAAGCGATAGTAAAGATATAACTATGAATTACTTAAGACGTCTACTCGGTCATGGCTGAGGGAACAAGAACAAGATCGAATGTTACATAGGTCGAAACATTGTGAGAATAACATCCAAGATGCTGACAGTAGTCCGAATAAATTAAGTACCCAAGTTTAAATAATCCGATGTTGTTTCATGGGTACCTCAATAATCAAACATTTTTTGATAGCTGTGACGAATATGATTCATAACCAGTATTGAACGGTGGAAGTGGCCCCGATTTGCTTCATCCCCGCCATAAAAGAGTCCGTCTTTGCCTGTCGTGTAATTTAAAAGATAAAAAAGGTTTAAATTGTAGGTCGAGTGAGGATTCGAACACTGCCCGATGGATTACCAATACCGGCTTAATTTTAGTTATTTTAATTTTAACAGACTGGACAGCAAATCCATGTGTAGTTATGCAGATCAAGTTCGTTTTCATGTGTCTGATTTAACCCAATAAAAGAAAGAACAGAAATCGCATTTGGGGTCGGCGATTCATTTCTTAGACTTAGGTTGTGAAAAGCAGAACGGAGAGAATGTTTGTTTTTACTCAGGCAACAAGTGGAATTAATTTTATCTAATTCCGTAAAATTTACTTTTAACGGGCCCTTTGGAGTCGGAGTGAAAACTATTCCCTGATAGACTTTCAAATCCACTCATTCAAGCTACTTCGACGTATATACTTCAGTATGGATGTCAAGCTTTCGATATCCGGCTAACTCCTGAATTCAGATGTGCTACAACTGACATTCCCATCGTTAAATGAATAGAACATGTGGAGTTGGTTTATGAACTCTGCGCTTTGGACAAAATAGAGCGTGTTCTACCATTACGTCTACGAGGCGGTGCTCTTGCCGTCCACATATAGCGGAGTAAAGAAGAGAGGGCAAACGCGGAACAAATTAAACGGACCCTTATGACTGCATATGTGACGGATAGGTTCAACGCATTCCACCAATTTGTGGCGAGGTGTCTTCGCACAGAGGAAACGGTAGACGGATTTCTGTCTGAAATTCATCGCTTTACTCGGCTGATTTGAGAACCGCTGCCCGATCGATGGATGGCGTGTGTATTCGTGTCAGGGGTTGCACAGCATCTCAGACAGATTCCCAGAGCCTCGTTCAGGATAGACACAATGAATATAGAAGAATTTCTGACTCGGACGAGGGCCATCATGACGAATGACGAAGGATGCCATGTATTAGCCGCCACAACTGCAGGACGACCGCGTTTGGACGCAGAACTTTCCCTCGTTAAACCACACAACAGGGCAATCATCTGTTATAAGTGATCTAGGCCTAACTATATGGCCAGAAATTGTACACAAGGGTCCCGAAGGAGTCAGACAATGGAGTGCGGTGATTTGGCAGCGGAAAACAGTGTTTTCGATGCAATGGACTTGGGCACACTTCATCAGAGTGCAAGGGAAACGTCTAAGGGGAGGAGACGTAAGCGTCAGCCTTCTTCCCGACCAAGTAAAACCCCCGTAACTAACATGCTGTCAAAGTGTTCATAGACGGACGAGAAGGCACAGCTTTGGATTCCAGATGTTCACAGACGCTGGTGAGCAGGGCCGTGTGTCGCTGCTGGAGGTAGGAAGTGAGAGTATTGACTGCCCACGGAAGGACCCTGAGTGTTTAGGGTACGGAAAAATCAAGTTGTTGAACAGGTTCAGCCTGTGAATATTGAGGCCTAGGTTGTGGACAGGCGGTTGCTAGGATTTGATCCCCTTCTTAGAATTGATGCGATTAAGGAGCTTGGAAGCGTGCACATGACTGAATCAGTAACGTGCGCTTCAGAAACCTGAAAAAGTGTGCTGCTATTTCGATCGATGAGCCCGACTTTAGTGTAACGTTCGATCGGAGTACGAAAACATAGACTGCGTCCTGGAAATGGGCGAGTCGTCATTCTCTTAGCGAGCTCACAAATAGATTGCAGCAATATAAAGTGCATGATTACGTCCGGTAAGCTTACGAAGAGGAACTCTCATTGTGGCAGCGCAACGGATGACTCTTATCGTATCTTGAGAAAGAATTTGGTCCTCCGAAGGGGCTAATTCCTTTGATGGCGGTTGTACAAGAGCACAAGCAGAAGGACAGACTAGTACTCGACTATCGAGAATTGAACGGCTATGTGCATGCGTTTACTGCTAACGTAGAGTTGTGCGCACAAAAACTCAGAAAGTGGCGGCGACAAGGGGCCGATGTGTCGCTTTTAGATTTAAGGAATGCATACATACACATTCACGTTGAAAAAGCATTGTGGCCTTTTCAAACAGTGATTATCAAAGGCAAGCGGGTTTGCCTTACTCGACTGGGGTTCGGTGTAAATTTGGCGCCGCTTGTTATGAAATCTGTTATTGCTGCGATCACGTCTCAAGGAAGTAAATCAAAAGTGCACGTCAACATACGTCGATGGCATCTTCATCAATGAACATTTAATCTCTGCGGTGGGCGTGCGGCAGCACATTTTAGAATACGGATTGGTTGGTTAAGATCCGGAACAACTGCGAGATGGGGCTACGGTCATGTGTCTGCAGGTTTGGGAGAGAGTAATTCTCTGCGATCGAAACGGGGTAGTTAGATTCAAGAAATACCCTGTGTAATGACACGTCGACAAATATTTTCCATATGCGGGAAATTGGTGGGCCATTTCCCCGTGTGTGGCTGGCTTAGGGTTGCTACTGCATCCATCAAACGCCAAGCAAGTGCGCCAACCATCGGATCAGAGGTGCCTCTCTTTGTAAAATGCTGGCTGAAACAACTGCAAGAGTATGGGAATTAGATTCTTTAGCGAGAGACTTGTGCGTGAATGGTAACGAGATGAAAGTCTGGGTGGACGCAAGTTCCATGGTTACGGGAGTGGCATTAGAAGGGAATGGGAAAATCGTGGAAGATGCCTGTTGGTTGTGTCCAATCAATGATACTAGGCACATTAACCTGGTCGAACTTGATGCAGTAATGGCAGGCACAAGTGTTGCATATAATAACCGATTCAACATGCGTTCATCGATGGGTGTCTGACACCCTGACAGGAAAGGCACGCCTAAACACGAAAGCGGCTTGTAAAATGCTGGTGAAGCGGCGCTTGGGAACACTACGATCACTGGTGGAGGAATACGCGTTGGCGATTGATGTGACTCTGGAGAAATCCTGCCAAAACAAAGCTGACAGTCTCACCAGAGTTTCGCAAAGATGGTTTGATATGCACAAGAAAGGAGAACCGATTCCGGAGAGTTGCGCCACTGCAATAATCCAATTAAATGAAAGTCAGGTTGTTAACATTTACCAACAAGCGTTAAAAAGACACTATATTTTTCCAGGACTGTCGACCCAATGGTGTTCAAAGGACTTGTCAAATCTGTTATCAGAGCCTTCGAAGCTTGCCAATCGATTGATCCAGCGCCGGTTCAATGTAAAAAAGGAGATCTGAGCGCCGAGAAAAACTGGAGCAGGTTAGCAATGGACGTAACACATTACGACGGGTGTCATTTCCTGACGCTTATCAATTGTGGCCCCTCCTGTTTCGCAATATGATGACCACTGCAGCGGCAAGATCCGACTAGTATCAATCGTTCGCTGGAGACAGTTTTTTTATGAACGAGGCCCGCCAACCGAAATATTGACTGATAATAACACTGCATTCACATACCGACAATTTAAGGAATTTGCGAGTAGCTGGTGCGTGTATTTGAGGTTTTGGTACGCTTAAGTTCTGCTCGGGAATCGCATCGTATAACGCAGTCACAGAAGCGTAAAAATGATTGCGGCTAGGAATAATTACTCTGCGTTGGAGGCTGTCACACCGAAGGACAACCTCTCACCGTCTACGCCGCTGGGTGACGTATTACATAGATATCATATCCGTGTGGTCGTGTCCCCACATGAATTGCAAATGACTAAAGGAATGTATTGTATAGGTGATGTTGTATGGGTTAAGACTCTACGCAGTAGGTGAACGACCAAATTTTGAACTGCATGCGTAACCGATGTGATCAGTGAGCAGTCGGTGCGAGTCGATGTAACACTTTGTCATGCTAGTGATCGGCGCCCTTTTGTAGGATCGTCTCCCTTCGACGACGAAGACGATACAGAAGATAGCGAACGGCCAATCTACTTGGGGGCGGGTTCAACAAATGCAGTGTATTCATGTAAGCAGGATATCAGGTAAGAGTGAAACGAATGTGATCATTGTGAACCAGGATCGAAGGTGGAAATGGCCCCGACTGCCTCTTCCTCGCCATAAAAGAGCCCGTCTTTGCCTGCCGCGTAATTTAAAAGTTAAAGAAAGGTTGGAATTGTAAGCCGAGTGAGGATTCGAACACTGCCCGATCGATTACGAATACCGTCCTTATTTTAGTTATTTTAATTTTAACATCCGGGACAGCAAATCCATGTGTAGTTATGCAGATCTAGTTGTTTTTCACGTGTCCGATTTTACTCAATAAAAGAAAGAACAGAAATCTCATTTGTGGTCGGCAATTCATTTCTAAAACTTGAGGTTGTGCAAAGCAAAAAGGAGAAAGGAGAGAAAACGCCTAACGAACGGTGAGCCATTTTTTTTGACTGAGGCAACTTGTGGAATTCATTTTTTATTCCGTGACATTTACTTTTAACGGTCCCTTTGAAGTCAGAGTAAAAACCCTTTTCCGATAGACTTACAAATCCCTTCATTCAATAGCAAACAAATATGTTGTTTCATTTTTATTAAAAAATACATGATAGCATGATGGGTTTAGCAGATGTTGTTTGATTTTGTTATTGGCTCGACTATAGTTTGAGCACTTCATTTTTATATTTGCACACGAACAGATTAACTCCCAAAACACAATCACTTTTTAATAGTATATAGATAGATTGTGTACGCGTTTTTATTTTAAAATATGTATAAATATTATTACGTTGAAATATCTAACATTTTTCTTTAAATAAAAGTTATTTTTTTAAGTTACCACGTCTGTTTTCTTTTTGAACATTTTAAAGTTTTTACTAAAAAATACGATTTTGTTTCACAAATTAACATTTTCAAATTTAAAAACTGAATTTAACTTTCAATAAAAAAGACAACAAAACTGAATTTAGTAATTATAGCCTGCTCTTAACCTAATGAAATATTATTAAGGAATTAATGATTTAGAATAATTGTCAAACTTCAAATAAATGACATTTTATTTTCTAAATTCTGTAATAAAATTCAAATAATCTTTAATGGACTTTTTCTCGAATGTTATACGTAACTGTAAATAAGTAGGTTTTACTTTCATTTCTTTCTTGTTCCTTTTTTATTTCGCTCTTTCTTTTTTCCCAACGTCTTCTTTCTCACTGCAACGCAACAAACAAACTCTGAATATTGCAACTTATTTAATGTTCATCTCCTTTAACTAAGTCTCACGTGCATTGTACTTCCAACTTTCAATGAATAAACGTCTCTTACTTTCCATATTATTCCTTCCATTCAAACATACCTACACGTTTTCTTTTTCACCACAATAAATTATTTAAACCTTTCGCATTTGTTTTTATGATAATTTCCTCATTTCCCATATTACGTACTTTTGTGTAGATTTACAACTGAACACATCAAAATCGTGAAGTTTTAGCTGATGTTTATTTCTATAAAAGAAGCAAATAACACCGACACAATCTATTAAATAACCTTTAAAAAGAGCTTGTAGTTTGCCTGAAGTATTGTAGACAGGTTTGAAAACTAGAGGTTTAGTTATTTATAGGCACCAGGTGAATAGAAAGAATATCTGTGTGAGAAATTGTTGCATAGCGCCTCTCCTGCCTGGACCGCGGCAGTACACGTTTCGTATACTCGTCGTGTAGAGGGTTGGTCGTGTCGTCTAGTGGATGAATTCTTTCTTCTCTGCCGTGAACCACGCCGTCTGTTGTCTGCAATAAAAGCCATGATGCACTTCGAAGACAAACTCTTCTTTTGAATTTAATTAATTTATTACAAGCGTTGTTATTTCAACTGGGAGTCATTCGCTACGTCGAGAGAGAGAGAGAGAGAGAGAGAGAGAGAGAGAGAGCAATCACTACTTTATCGTAGTTAGTTAACAATGTTTTCTTAACTATTCATAGAGAGGGGGGAAAGGATTTCTCGCGCCTGCATTCCCCTAAGGGAAATATCCCTTATCTTTACATTGTGAATCGCACGTCCTCTCGGTTCGCTTTCCGAATCAGACTGACGAAAACTCGCTTCTCACGAGAACGAGTGACGTCACAGAGCCTCTGTTTCCCACGCAAGGGCCTGTGACGTCACAGTCTCCTCAGGTGCAGACTGACCCTTGATCTGGGGTCTCGTCACACGGTAACCTTGTCACGTCTGCCAGCTCCGACTGTGAGAACAAGCCCTGCTATGCACTCGACTGCCCTCGCGTTAACTCGCGCAAGTCAAACCCGACTTCCATACGTCCATTCCCACAGGGCCATTATCCAACAAAATGAGATGATAATAGGTATAAAGAAACAATATGTAATGCAATAATTTTCTGTTTCGTTTTATCTTCAATCAATCGTATGTTCTTCTAATATTTCGATGTTAAATGACCCCTTCTAAGACTACCTGTTATCGAAATGTACAGGAGTTCTAAGAATGCTCGCACTATCGGCGGGGCCATGAATTCGCCAACTGAAACACAATGCAGAAAGGTAACGCTTCTGAAAACGACCCGTGATACCGTAGGACCAGATCCTGGTGGCTAGGTATTCGTCCACTTCGGCTCTTACTTTGGCTAGACGTCATGCCCTAGTATCTATAAGTTCATCCCCAACTGTATTATTCGATCTGATTCTTAAAAAATAACAAAATAATTTATTTCTCTTTTTTATTTTTCTCCACAAATAGATACTAGAAAACGGTGGCTGAGGGTCAATCACGTTTAAAACAAAGATTATCAATGTCAAAGAGTAATGCTTTCAAAGAAGTAGTGTTTTTCTTGGGTTTTCTGAGAGTAATGCCCCCCCCCCTCTCTCTCAGTAGAATTCCCTTCTAAGAGTAATGTTTCTGCTTTCACTGAGAAATCTCTTTCAACGAGCAATGTACTCTAAGAACAATGTATTCTAAGAGCAGTGTATTCTAGGAATATAAATAAGTACTTTACCTATAGAATTATATTTTACAACTTTACTCGAATGAAACTACCGGAACAATAGCAGAAACTCGCTCTGGAGCGAGCTGATAACAGAAGATATTGTTGTTTGGAAGAAACAGCTTATCTTGTGAGCTGGTATATATATTTTTTTTTTTCTCGGCTGTTTTAATGATGGAATACTTCATTTCAGCCTCCAGACAATGTTGGGTCATCAGGAGAGAATACGCACCGTTTCAGGGCCTTTCTCTCGACGGCTTTTTTGCATATCGGAGCCCCCCTCACTGCCCCCATTATCTGGATCGCATTTCAATCTATCTGTTCAATGAAATCAAAACAACTGACTTTTCAACGGCTTAGCGTCTCACGTGTCGTTTGATGACTCATCATCTCGTCTGTTTTTGTTTTTGTTTTTAACGGCTGAGCGTCTTGCGTCTTTCTTGCATGAAAACGTTTTCTTATATCGAAGAGAATGTTTTTTTAATAAATAAATTAAAATAAATAGCTAAATAAACGAATAAAATAAACGAATAAAATAAATGAATAAAATAAATGAATAAAATAAATGAATAAAATAAACGAATAAAATAAACGAATAAAATAAATGAATAAAATAAACGAATAAAATAAACGAATAAAATAAATGAATAAAATAAACGAATAAAATAAATGAATAAAATAAACGAATAAAATAAATGAATAAAATAAACGAATAAAATAAACGAATAAAATAAATGAATAAAATAAACGAATAAAATAAACGAATAAAATAAATGAATAAAATAAACGAATAAAATAAATGAATAAAATAAACGAATAAAATAAATGAATAAAATAAACGAATAAAATAAACGAATAAAATAAACGAATAAAATAAACGAATAAAATAAATGACTAAAATAAATACTTAAATAAATAAAATTTCGAAATTATCAAAATAGTTCAAAGGAGATAATTCATAAATAATTTTAAATAATAAAAAAATGTTTTCCTCTCACAGAAATAGTTATGAAGTGGACACTTTCTATTATATCACCATGTGATATTCCTTTTCGCCCAGAGCCACCTTATTTCTGAAGTTTTCCATCTCCCTCTGTCGTCTGTTTTTCTTGACTAATGGTTTAGTAGATTTCCCTTTATCACCATACAATGCCATACAAATTCGGTATATAACATGACCACATTTTTCCAACCGTTGATCATATTTCTTTCTATCTAATTCTTTATGTAGTGCATTGCTTATTGTATGGTTAAGCACCATTCTTCCGAACTGCTGGCCGGTGAGAATTTTATTCTGGGAAGTTTCGTCTCACTCTCTGGCGCAATTGCATGGATATCCTCGACACTGTGGGTTGCGTCCTGGCATTGGTTTTCCGACGTCTTATCTGAGATAACAGAGCGCATTGGATGAGAAGCACATCCCATCTTGCTTCGATGAATCTTTATTCCTTTTTGGGAGTTAGATTTCCATTTACAGACGCATGGGACGTCCGTGTATTGCTCTTTATTCGTTATCCGTTGGTCTATCTGAGTCGTTTTCTACTAAATCACCCATAGAATCACCCGTAAAATAAAACTAAACCACACAAAAATACTGATATAAGTCTGTGGTTTGGGGGGTTGTCGGAGACTTTTCCCAGCTTGGGTGTGGGTATTTTCAAAGAGTAAGGCTTTACAGGATTAATGTTTTCTAAGAGCAATGTATAGGACATAAATATATTACTCACACACATTTATTGGAGGGTGAAGAGTCTCCAATGTGTATAGCATGCCAAGAACTTTTTACAGTCAAACATATATTAATAGACTGTCAGGATCTGCAACAAAGCCGACGGAAATACTACAACTCAAAAACTCTAAATGAGCTGTCTAAAGACATTAATCCGATCAATCTTAGACTACATTAAAGAAGTTTTACTGTTCAAAAAAATTAATTTCAAATCTTTTGATTTACTCATTAAGAGCAATGTCTTCAAAAAGCTATGTCTCAGGAGAGTAATGTATTCTAGGAATATAACTAATTATCCTGCCTATAGAATTATATTTGACAACTTTATTCGGCATTAAATAACTCATAGATAGTTGATATGCCGTACAACAAATTTTGATGTATGAATCTGCTGCTCTTGAATGGCCCTGTGGGAACGGACGCATCTTGAGGTGGGCGTATGTGTTGGAAATCGTTTGGTTTGGCTTGCGCGATTTAGTGCGGGTGGACCCGTACAGTCGAGTGTAAAATAAACTGTTCTCACAGTCGGAGCTCACAGACGCTGACAGGGTCACCACGTTGACGAGACCTCAGATCAAGGGTCAATGTGCACCTGCGATAGGGACTCTGTGACGTCACGGGCTTTTGTGTGGGAAGCAGAGTTTTGTTAGTCTGGGGTTTGGAAGCAAGCCGAACGGACGTGTTTCACTATGTAGTCTTCAACATGATTAGGGGATTTAAATTCCCTAAGGGAATACAGGCATGGGATTTCTTCCTTCCCCATCTCCTCGAATGGCTAAGGACTTAATTAGGAAGTAACTACGATAAAGCAGTAATTTGGTCTCTCCCTCGACGTTTGTGAATATCTCCAAGCCGACGGAAATCTAACGCCTGAAATAAAAAGAATCAAAAGGGTTTAAAATATTGTTTGTATCCTGAGTCGGTCATGAAGCTTTTTGTTGTAGCGGCGATGTTCACGGCAGAGAGAAAGAAGAAAGAATCCAACCATTGGACGACACCGGGACAGGTATACGAAATGAGAACTGCCACAGCCCATTCCCGGGACGATATGCAACACTCTTTGATAACAGTAACAAACAACCATGCAAAATTTCAGCCTGATCAGATAAATAATTTTTGAGTTATTAACGTTTCGATGGCATAACATCGAGAATACTTCATGCAACATGTCCCATGTCCGTGGTGAGTCTAACGACCAACGTAAATAATAAGGCGTCTTTACAAGGCCGTGTGGCTGTAAAGAATAACCCGTTTCTTCTTTTTTTTTTCGTCGTTATAAGATCGCTAATTACAAGAAATGTTTTTTCTTTCCGCCAAACATCATGATGTAAGTACAGCATCACAAAGAAATTTGCGCTGACCTCGGCGACAGCTGTTATTGTTTATTATACACTTTCATATATCATTTGTCTCTTTTGTCGCAGACACCTTTATTGTTATTTCAGTAGTCGTGTCAATTCCTTGACACAATAGAAAAATAAAAACAGACAACGTTAAAAAATAACTATGAAATTTATTTGAAAGAAAAAAAATCGATGTTTTTCATTACATATTTGTGCTGTGAAAGCTTTTTTCTCACTTTTTCAACCGTATTTGTTCTACTAATTAAATTTCAACTAAGAACTTGTAGTAGAATAGCTTTTTATTCCATTCATGCCTCCCATTGGTCACCCGACACAGCAATAATCGATATCCGTCTTTGTTACTAAATTCCGAAAAGATGATGAACCAAGTTTACTCGACTTGTCACAGCACTGGTTTCCCATTTCAAAACCATTCTTTCATACATGTAATAAACACACACTGTCGCCACCACATAGACACATCATTATACGCATATACTGTCACATCTCATGTTCATATATATATATATATATATATATATATATATATATATATATATATATATATGTCTATAGTCTCGGCAGTTTCTCAACCATTAAAACTATGTTTAAAAAAAAACAAAAAAACTAATAGTCCCAAGTCTTTCAGTGGAAAATCATTCATGTAAGTCAATTTATTTTTTACAGTTATTATATTAGTTTGTTTCTAACACTATTTTAAGGGATCATCAGTTGTTTACCATGAAAAACTGTTTCGGGAATTTAAATATATATATATATATATATATATATATATATATATATATATATATATATATATATATATATATATAAAGCAGTAAGGAGACCAATAAATGCAGATTGTTTTAAAATAAAATATTATTTATTTAGAATTCAAATTTTCGATTCATAAAAGAATCTTCATCAGAAGGATACAGGCAATATTTTTTCTTTCATTTTTTTAAAGCGACTTGCTGTCACTTAGTCTTGAACTTCTATTCTTATTGAAGTCTGGTGTGTAATGTCCGATATAAGCGGTGTGACTTGGTACGCACGTGTATGTTATGAATAAAATATTTCCACGGTTTGAATGCATGTAAAATTTGTAATTTTTAAAGCGGTAAGAAGACCAATAACTGCAGACTTTTAAAAAAATAAAATATTATTCATTTAAAATTCAAATTTTTGATTCATAAAAAAATCTTCATCAGGAGGATACACAAAATATTTTTCTTTCTTGTCGCTTAAAAAAAGAAAGTATATAGCAATATTTCTGTTTTTGTATTTTGTTTTATTGTGTTTGTTCATACAAACTGCTTTTATATAAATTCCTGTTATCGCATTTGTGATTTTTGTATTTGTTTTCTTTGCTGTTATTTTCTTCACGGAATATATTTCCTATCATATTATTGTTCTAGTTACAATATCATTATTATTATAATCATTAATTATAATTATTATATATACTTATTATATAATTATTTATTTATAATTATAATTATTATATTATAATTATTATATTATTATTATAATTATTATTTACTTATTCCCTAATATTACATTTTTGGGTTCTAATCGATTATAAATTCTCATTATTAATTTTATATTATTAGTATTTTCATTATTATTAATAGAAGTATTATAAATTCATGCATATGTGGTTTTCTTTTTACTGGTAATAATTTGATATATACATATTTAAATAAAAAGAAAATGTTGATGGTTTTTGCTTGACTTCTATTTGTGATCTTTTGTAAAAGGCGCTGAAGAAGTGCCATTGGGATTAAAAAGTAAAAAATAAAAAATAAAACGGTCCTAATCATCTTAGAAACAATTGTACGCCTAATTATTGTTGATCTTGAATTCTTGGAACTGAAGTAAATGTTATAAATTTATTTGTCGCAACTGACTCTACGATAGCTATGCTTGATCTGAAGGTTCAATCATTGAGCTGATTTTAATACCTGCAGTATCTGAGTATTAAATGCTGTAATTTTATTCCAACTTCCCTTACATTTGAAGCTGTTTTTTTCTATTCTCCATTTATACTCTACCAAATTGTATGCTTTTAACTTTAATTTATATATATTGTACATGAAATTTAGATTTAGATAAAATAGAAAAAATTTCTAACCATCAAAAGAAATGCATAAAGCATGAATTGAATTTTAAATAAAAAGATTTTGAGAAGTATAATCGTTCATTTACATTGAGTTAAGGGACTCTATTGAAAGATCTCATAATACTGCTGTAGGACTGGATGAAGTCCATTATGAGTTCTTAAGACAACTACCAGGAGAATCACTGAAATTATCCGTAAAAATATACAACAAAATATAGACGGAGGGAAAATTCCCGGAAATATGGAGACTAACTACAGTGATACCGATCCCAAAACCGGGCAAAGAAAACGCAGATCCACACAATTACAGACCAATCTCCTTGACCAGTTGTTTATGCAAACAATGGAGAGGATGATAGACAATAGATTGATTTGGTATTTTGAATCCAATGGTCTTATTACCAATCTACAATGTGGATTCGCAATAAAAGAGGCACAATAGACCACTTCGTCCGCTTGGAAACTGCAATAAGAGAAAGTTTCATTAAGAAAGAACATCTCGTAGCTATTGTCTTTGACCTAGAGAAAGCGTATGATACAACGTGGAAATATGGCGTCATGAGAGATTTGAATGATCTCGGTCTAAAATGTAGATTGACACATTTTATTGACGTTTTGTTGTCAAACCAGAGATTTCGATTTCGAGTTCGATTTACTCTTTCTGATATGAAAACTCAGGAAGAGGGTGTTCCTAAAGGTAGCACCCTATCTGTGACTAGCATAAAAATAAACAACATAATAAAAAGCTTATTACCCGAGGTGGAGAGATCCCTATACGTGGACGACTTCCTAATATACTACAGGTCTAAGTATATTCATACCATTGAGCGCAAATTGCAACAATGCCTGAATAAAGTCAATCAATGTGTAACAGAAAATGGTTTCCGATTTTCTCAGGCAAAAACAAATTGTGTCCATTTTTGTCCGAAGAGAAAATTGCTCAATGACCCAAGCCTGAAACTGTAAAGAATGGAAATTCAAGTTGTAGATGAATATAAATTCTTAGGGGTAATTTTCGATAAAAAATTGACCTTTATTCCCCACCTTAAATATATAAGAGCTAAATATAATAGAACATTACAACTACTACGTGTGGTAGCCCACACTGAGTGGAGTGCGGACCGAAACACTCTACTAAAACTATATAGGATTAGATCCAAATTGGACTACGGTACTTTTATATATCGATCAGCCAAACAGACCTATCTAAAAATACTTGACCTGATCTACTAAGGTTAGTCCTTGGAGCCTTCAGACCATCGACTGTTGAGAGTCTCTATGTAGAAGCAGACGAGGCACCTGCAGATATCAGAGGTGAGAAATTAGCTCTGCAGTATTATGTAAAATTGAAATCATGTTACTCAAATCCTGCATATGATGGTACATTCCATCCAAAATATAGGGAATTATTCTAAGGAATAAAAGAGCTATAAGACCTTTTGGCCTTCGAATGGAGATGATCAACAAAGAAACAGGATTGGACCTGACAAAATACATGATACGATAATACCAAAGACCTCACCTTGGACCATAAGGATCCCAAAAATCCTACTAACCTTAAGCAGACTACACAAGCAAAAGAAGCATCATCTATCCAAGACATATGCACATCTTCACAGATGCATCAAAACATGAAGAAGCTACAGAATGTGCTGCAATTTACAACAATAATATAAATAAGAAGCGTCTCCCAAATGATACTTTTAATCCAGAAGCATGTGCAGTGGATATATCGCTCAATTTCATTTTAAAATCCAAAAATAAAAACTTAATTATCTCTTTCGACTTTGTCTATACTAATATCACTACAAAACAGAGAATTTTACAATTACTTTGCAAAATGGAATATTTGTCGAAGGATAATGAAATATTACTGTGTTTGATCCCAAGTCATATCACAATCAAAGGAAACGACAAGGCTGATAGGGTGGCTTGGTCTGCCTTAGGCATTGCTCAGGAGACCAATTTTAAGATTTCGATATACAGATTTTAAAATGAAGATCAACAAATATATCCAACAACAAAGACAACAACGTTGGAGTAGCAATACACATAAAAAAACTCCTAGCGATCAAAACTACAATAGAAGAATGAAAAACAAATCTCACGAAAAAGCCGAAAGGATGAAGTAGTGTTATCCAGACTTCACATAGGTGATACATTCCTACTTACTTGAAAACAAACAGCACCCAATATGCTATGCATGCCAGACTACGCACACAATTAAGCATATTCTTACTGAGTGCATTGTTGATATGGCCTCTATAAGAGAAACGTTCTACAAAGCTAGTACAATGAAGGAACTGTTTAAGAAAAATAAAGTAGAGACAATAATGCACTTTTAAAAAGCTGTTGATCTATATAAAAATATAATTATTTAAAGATATATAAATCCAGTTTGTTTTGGTATTAAATGAACTGAAAAAGATGATATATCGTAAAAAAAGTTTAACGAATGTTTCAAACTATTATTATTTTTTGTCTAAATATTTAGTTTTTTGCAAAGAACTTAAAAAATACAATTGATTCGGCATTAAATAACCCGAAAAATGTTATATGCCGTAAAAACAAACAAACAAACAAACAAACAAAAGTACAAATAAAAAAGCAGATTATTGAAAAGATTATATATTACTTTAATATCTGCCTTTACAACAATAAAACCAACACATATCTGAACCTAGCAACGAGAAAGTATTCAGCAACGTTCATGGACTACACATGAAGAATGCCTGATGAGACAT
The DNA here is from genome assembly GCA_963556195.1 of Sepiola atlantica. Classification (NCBI taxonomy): domain Eukaryota; kingdom Metazoa; phylum Mollusca; class Cephalopoda; order Sepiida; family Sepiolidae; genus Sepiola; species Sepiola atlantica. Next base: position 99,962,256 of record OY744530.1, read on the forward strand.
GCAGGAGTGACCACTCTCCAATTATTCTGGTTGCCCTGTCGGCGGGACCACGAATTCGCCAACTGCAACCGCATACAGAGGGGTAAAACAACCCTCGAAAACGTGGCAACCTGTAGGTTGTGGATGGCGACTCGTGATGCCTTAGGACGGGATTCTGGTGGCTAAGCAGTGTGTAGCCTGGTGATTTACAACACTCCACTTCGGCCCTTCTTCGGCTTGACGGGAGGTCAGAGAGGCCTGATCTGATAAATCCGCTTGCCACATTATTCTATAGTATTTATAAGTTCATCCTTAACTGTATTATCCAATCTGATTCTTCTAAACATCAGAACCTTACTTTTCGTTTTTATTTTCCTCCTAAATAGATACTAGAAAGCGGTGGCTGAAGGTCAAGCGTGTTGAGAACAAAGACGATTAACAATGCCGAAGAGTAAGGTTTTCTGGGAGAATGTTTTCTAAGAGTAATGTTCCTACTCTTCCTGTAAAATGTTCTTCCAGACGTAATGTTTACTAGGAGCAATGTTTCTAGGAGTAATGTTTTCTAAGAGCAATGTTTACTAAGAGCAATGTTTACTAAGTAATGTTTACTAGGAGCAATGTTTACTAAGATCAATGTTTACTAAGACCAATGTTTCAAGGAGTAATGTTTTCTAAGAGCAATGTTTACTAGGAGCAATGTTTACTAAGAGCAATGTTTCTATGAGTAATGTTTTCTAAGAGCAATGTTTACTAGGAGCAATGTTTACTAGGAGCAATGTTTACTAGGAGCAATGTTTACTAAGAGCAATGTTTCTAGGAGTAATGTTTTCTAAGTGCAATGTTTACTAGGAGCAATGTTTACTAAGAGCAATGCTTACTAAGAGCAATGTTTCTAGGAGTAATGTTTTCTAAGAGCAATGTTTACTAGGAGCAATGTTTTCTAAGAGCAATGTTTACTAAGAGCAATGTTACTAGGAGTAATGTTTTATAAGAGCAATGTTTTATATAATATAATCATTTTATATTCTTAGGATTCCATTTGACAACTTTATTCGGCATTGAATAACCCATAGATGGTTGATATACCGTGAAATTCTTGCAATCTGCATAAAATGCATAATGATCCGTGTCTGACACTAAATAGTAAATATATACAAATGGTAGACGAATATAAGTTCCTTAGAATTGTCTTTGATAAGAAATGTTTTTTATTCCTCATATAAGTTATTTCTGACAAAAAGGACCATCACAATCTGCTCCATTTATCTACCACCAGGTCAGAACATAATTGAATCCAAGTTGAATGATTTAATAAAACGGCTCCCCAAACCATTTATAATGCTGGGTGATTTTAATAGTCATAACGAAATGTGGAGCAGTAAAAACACAAATAAAAAGGACAGATTGTTGGAAAAATTATAGATGAAAATAACCTTTGCCTATATAACAATAAAACCAACACATACCTGCACCCAGCAACGGGAACATATTCAACACTGGATTTAGCTATGTGTGATCCAACAATATTCATGGATTACAAATGGAAGGTACATGATGAGACATGTGGTAGCCATCCTTTTCCAATTATTCTGGAAAGCACAGGTCCTCAACTAAAAGAAAGAGTACCACGATGGAATCTGCAGAAAGCAGACTGGGAGAGATTCCAAGAAAAATGTGACAAAAAACTAACAGCTAATGCCAATGTCAATGGAAAAGGTCACGCCACCTACTTTACAAAGATAGTGGTAGGAATAGCCGAGGAGTGTGTACCAAAGTTATCTGCAAACCAAACCAAACACACACCCTGGTTTAATAAAGAATGTTTGAAGACTGTCTGAGCACGCCGTTCTGCCCTGAGAAGGTTCAATTCTAACCCCACTAGGTTTAAAATAAAAAGAGCCAGAGCTCGGTGGACGATTAAGGAGTCAAAAAGAAATTCATGGAAACAATATATATCCAAGATAAATTCCAACACAAAATCTAAAGCAATATGGACCATGATGAGAAGGATAGCTGGGGAAAATAGCAGTATACCAATATAACATCTTACTACCTGTCTGTGATCTTTAGATCACAGACAGGAAAGAGATTTCTAACACCTTGGCAAACAACTTCTCTGAAATTTCTGGCTCCAAGGGTCAGACTGAAAAATGAAAAAAATAAAAACCTTGACACTGCAGTCAAAGGCTCACTGTATGTAGATGACTTTTTGATCTGCTGCCAAACAAAACATATTCATCTGGCAGAACGCAAGTTGCAACTAACTTTGAATAAGATCGGCAAATGGACTGAAGAAAACGGTTTTAGATTCTCTGAATTGAAAAGAAGGTGTGTCCATTTTTGCAATTTGCGCAAAGTACATAATGACCCACGCCTTAAACTGGATGGCAATGAGATTCAAATGGCAGACGAGTATAAGTTTCTGGGAGTTATTTTTAATAAAAAACTGTCTTTTATCCGTTATGTAAGGTATCTACGACAAAAATTCAACAAGGCAATAAATCTACTCAGAATGGTAGCTCACACTGACTGGGGAGCAGATAAGAAATCCTTACTCAAGCTGTACCGAACAATTGTGAGGTTGAAACTCGATTATGGAAGTTTCATTTACGGTGCAGCAAGCAAGACTATCATACCTAAAACAATTGGAAACTATCTATCACCAGGGACTAAGACTCGCATTGGGGCCATTTCGCACGTCTCCAGTGGAAAGTTTGTATGTTGAAGCGAATTAAGGTCCTTTACATCTAAAGAGAGAGAAGTTAGCACTTAAATATGTGACAAAGTTATTATCATGTTCACTAAACCCTGCCTACAGCTGCGTACTTAATCCCCAATATAAAAATTTGTTTGAGAGAAAAATCAGTGCCATCAGACCTTTTAGCTACCGCATCGAAGAACTGAGAAATAAACTGGAGTTGGACTCTAGTCTCATCCACATATACTTGGCTCTAAAGATAATAGAATATAGTAGCACTGACAGATTCATCATCTTCTCTTGACTCTCTATCGGTGCTCACAGCATTAAGGAGCAAATATATGGATATCTTTTTAGTAGTGAAAAGTGTAAACAAGATTATCACTATCTTTAACAAGAAAAATGTAAAATTAAATCATGCTGGATACCGAGACATATCGGCATTCGTTGAAACGAAAAAGCGGATAAAGCCGTAAAAGAATCACTGAACATGATACCTACCAATATTAGGATCACATACACTGATCTTCGACCGTCTATAAACAGAATAATCAAAGAAAATGGCAAGAATATTGGGATGAGTGTCAAAATAATAAATTATACAAGATTTAGCCAACTATTGATGAGTGGCACTTGGGCTATAGAAACGCAAGAAAAGAAAGAAGTTATAATAACCAGACTCCGGATAGGAGACACGTATATTACTCACAAACATTTATTGGAGGAGAGGAGTCTTCAATGTGCATATCATGTCAAGAATCTTATACAGTCAAGACTGTCAAGATCTGCAACAAAGCCGAAAGAAATACTACTTATTTAAAGACACAAATCGGACGAAAATCTTAGACTTCATCAAAGAAGTTGGACTGTTCAAAAAAAATATTTTCAAATGATTTATTTCACTCTTCATTGTCTTTCAAGACAATATGAAATAATTACCCCAACATGGGATTTCATTTGACAACTTTATTCGGCATTACATAACTCAAAGAACGTCATTGTTTTTTTGCATGCAATTTCTTTAGCGATATGCTTTTTTTTTCAATACAGCCATTGTGACCGATGCTATTTTGTCCGGTGTTGCCATTTCCCCGGGTGAATACCCTTCGCTGGTGTTTTTAGCTACAGTCTATGGCCAAAACCAGTTCTCAGTTGACCAACGGGTTCGTGGTTGTGGTGGAACGTTAATTAATACCCGATGGGTACTGACGGCAGCTCATTGTTTCTTCGACAGTGCGTAAGTATATTTCTTCTTCTTCTTCTTCTTCTTCTTCTTCTTCTTCTTCTTCTTCTTTTTCTTCTTCTTCTCTGCCCAATTAGCATAAACTAAGATTCAAATAAAGCTATTCACCCTGTTCCCCCCAAAGTTTTACGCTTACTAACCAAGTTATGGCATTTCTTCGATTAGTACTTCAGCTTGTATATACATTTTTCATACCCCCACGCTGCTACTTGACTTCCTGAGTAGATTGCAGTCAAAGTATTATATATCTATCGCAAGAATCCATTGTATGTCTAAAATGGGATGAGACCACAACATGTAGGAAGACATGTCAGATCCTATGGATTTATTAGTCGTTTTTTTTAGAAAATGACCCAGTCGATCTTGAATGGCAGCGAGGTATATCGAGAACCGCAATAATGCCACTCGACATCTGATTGTAGAAGAAATGCTTTTTGCTGATGATGTTGTATTTTCAGCTCCGAGAGTAACACATAACATCATGTTTTGCCCTACTCTATAGATTGAAAATCAGTCTGAAGGTGTTACACCAGACAGCAATTGACAAGGAGTACCTTTCAGCAGTTCCATTTTTGCTATGTTCTCATCTTCCCATCACTTCTCATCTTCCCATCACTTCTCATCTTCTCACCACTTTTCATCTTCCCATCACTTCTCATCTTCCCACCACTTCTCATCTTCCCATAACTTCTCATCTTACCACCACTTCTCATCTTACCACCACTTCTCATCTTACCACCACTTCTCATCTTCCCACCACTTCTCATCTTACCACCACTTCTCATCTTCCCACCACTTCTCATCTTACCACCACTTCTCATCTTACCACCACTTCTCATCTTCCCACCACTTCTCATCTTCCCACCACTTCTCATCTTCCCACCACTTTTCATCTTCCCACCACTTCTCATCTTCCCACCACTTCTCATCTTACCACCACTTCTCATCTTCCCACCACTTCTCATCTTACCACCACTTCTCATCTTCCCACCACTTCTCATCTTACCACCACTTCTCATCTTCCCACCACTTCTCATCTTACCACCACTTCTCATCTTACCACCACTTCTCATCTTCCCACCACTTCTCATCTTCCCACCACTTCTCATCTTCCCATCACTTCTCATCTTCCCACCACTTCTCATCCCATTCGCAATTTCTTTCCACCATCTGAAACATGTGCAAATAAAAAAAACTTGGTTCACCGGGTATATTCGCAGGTAGTTTTTGAAATTATTTTTCATTAGTCCGGTTTCTCCTATAATTACTGGAATAATGGAGATCTTCCCACGATTTCAGTTTCTTTTCATGTCGTACATAAAACCTTGGTATTTTGTTATCTTCTTCCTCTCAGCCCTGTTTAAGCCAGCATCATGAGGGACACTGACTTCAACTAGGTTGCTACTTTCTCCATCCTGTCCAATATCACTGTCAGGTTAAACAACCCCGTTTTCTAGGTATGTAGCTGTATGAATTGAATAGTCATAGTTGATGGTGTATGATTTTTTTCTAACTGTTCCTTCTAGTATATGTTGCTAGGACTTGCTGCTACACTGGATATTCAAGCTTTTACAGATGGTCGAGTGCAGATATTTACATACTCCATTGTGTTTCATTATCAGATTTTAGTATTGTATAGATTATGAAAACAGTTTATTTTACTTTGATTCATTCCAAAGAAGGTATATTGACATTGAGACGTAAGGGGCATTCTAAGTGGGTGTTTGTGCAGCAAAATGTTTGTTCGCGTTACATTTACATTGCTGCATGTTGGTACAGTCAGGGAAACAGGCAGCAGGGGAGGATTCCAAAGGCTAGCAGTTCGAGAAAAGAAGCTATTAGAGTAGAAAGATGTGGAATTTTGCTGATTGTCGGTCGGTGGTATTTACGTCGAGGGGACACAAGTGCAGCAAGTTCATCGGAGCACATTTATTAGAGTACTTGTAAAACAAACACAAGTATGCAACATTGTTGAGATGAGACAAGGGCTGGAGATTGGTAGATAGTATGGGACCTGTTAGATTAGAGGCGCTTTTTTGGACCCTGTCTTGGAGGGAGAGACTAATGGTCAGTGCACTATCTCAGATTTTACAGCAGTGCTCAATGCGTGGACGATGGTAACTTTGTAGAGTTATAGGATACCGCTTAGTGTGAAGTTTTCTAGCACTGTAGGGGAAGTACACCTTCCTTGCAGCAGCCTTGGCAATGCCCTCTATGTATTTATTCAACAAGTCTTTTGATATATAATAATGCATATCCATGTAACCTCATTTGATTGGATATTATCATAGGCAATGAAAAACAAAAACAGATTAATTGCAGATAACTGTAACTCAATGTTTTGTTTATTAAGTACATCCAGTATTTTTGGACACTCGGCATTATAAGGTGAGAATCAAGGGTACTTAGAACAATCCAGAAAAGTATTGGCGCTTTCCCCTGAATTTCGGTGTAATAGTCAATGAAAAGAATGCCTTTTATTGATTTTTTTAATTATTTAAACATTATTCATATAAATGTTTTGCCTTTAAATTATAACATTTGTTGCCCAACAAATCTGAAGCTTAATAATATATAAGACAGTACATTTAGATGGGTGATTCAAAATATAAATGGATTCTGTAGACATTTTCCAAAGATTTTGCATAAAAAAATATGCGAGAGTTTCTAGTCGTATTATTGATCTAAATAAAGTATTTTCTATTGTTTCCTTTCAGACAGAGATTTTTCAGTTTCCAAAACTTGATAACGAGTCAGACATTGCGTGAATTTTTTTGGTCATCTTTTCACGTAAATTAAAGACAGCTGAATCGTTGTTTGATAATAAAAGTGAACTGTATAATATAAAACATACGAAAGTGAACATTTTCTTTTTCACATTAAGACGAATGTTAGAAAAACAAAAACAGGTATTCTTAAGATACGTCCATTCAATCAGCGCGTTTAACGATGAACATGCTATTTAAAATTGAAGTGTAACACGCACAAACTTTTTAAAAGACTTCTGCGTGATATATAAAGAAAATGCTATTTCAAATTGAAGTGTAACACACACAAGCTTTTTAAAAGACTTCCGCGTGATATATAAAGAAAATGCTATTTAAAATTGAAGTGTAACACGCACAAACTTTTTAAAAGACTTCTGCGTGATATATAAAGAAAATGCTATTTAAAATTGAAGTGTAACACGCACAAACTTTTTAAAAGACTTCTGCGTGATATATAAAGAAAATGCTATTTCAAATTAAAGTGTAACACACACAAGCTTTTTAAAAGACTTCCGCGTGATATATAAAGAAAATGGTATTTAAAATTGAAGTGTAACACACACAAGCTTTTTAAAAGACTTCTGCGTGATATATAAAGAAAATGCTATTTCAAATTAAAGTGTAACACGCACAAACTTTTTAAAAGACTTCTGCGTGATATATAAAGAAAATGCTATTTCAAATTGAAGTGTAACACACACAAGCTTTTTAAAAGACTTCCGCGTGATATATAAAGAAAATGCTATTTAAAATTGAAGTGTAACAGAGCAACGCACAAGCTTTTTAAAAGACTTCTGCGTGATATATAAAGAAAATACTATTTCAAATTGAAGTGTAACACACACAAGCTTTTTAAAAGACTTCTGCGTGATATATAAAGAAAATGCTATTTCAAATTGAAGTGTAACAGACACTAGCTTTTTAAAAGACTTCCGCGTGATATATAATGAAAATGCTATTTCAAATTGAAGTGTAACAGAGCAACGCACAAGCTTTTTAAAAGACTTCTGCGTGATATATAAAGAAAATGCTTTTTCAAATTGAAGTGTAACAGAGCAACGCACAAGCTTTTTAAAAGACTTCCGCGTGATATATAAAGAAAATGCTATTTCAAATTGAAGTGTACCAGAGCAGCGCACAAGCTTTTTAAAAGACTTCCGCGTAATATATAAAGAAAATGCTATTTCAAATTGAAGTGTACCAGAGCAACGCACAAATTTTTTAAAAGACTTCCGCGTGATATATAAAGAAAATGCTATTCTAAATTGAAGTGTACCAGAGCAACGCACAAGCTTTTTAAAAGACTTCTGCGTGATATATAAAGCAAATGCTTTTTAAAAGACTTCCGCGTGATATATAAAGAAAATGCCTTTTCATATTGAAGTGTAACAGAGCAACGCACAAGCTTTTTAATAGACTTCTGCGTGATATATAAAAAAAATGCATCTTCAAATTGAAGTGTAACAGAGCAACGCACAAGCTTTTAAACAGACTTCCGCGTAATATATAAAGAAAATGCTATTTCAAATTTAAGTGTAACAGAGCAACGCACAAGCTTTTTAAAAGACTTCTTCATGATATATAAAGCAAATGCTTTTTAAAAGACTTCTGCGTGATATATAAAGAAAATGCTTTTTCAAATTGAAGTGTAACAGAGCAACGCACAAGCTTTTTAAAAGACTTCCGCGTGATATATAAAGAAAATGCTATTCTAAATTAAAGTGTAACAGAGCAACGCACAAGCTTTTTAAAAGACTTCTTCATGATATATAAAGCAAATGCTTTTTAAAAGACTTATGCGTGATATATAAAGAAAATGCTTCTTCAAATTGAAGTGTAACAGAGCAACGCACAAGCTTTTTTAAAAGACTTCTGCGTGATATATAAAGAAAATTGTTTTTCAAATTGAAGTATAACAGAGCAACGCAAAGCTTTTTTAAAAGACTTCTGCGTGATATATAAAGAAAATTGTTTTTCAAATTGAAGTATAACAGAGCAACGCACAAGCTTTTTTAAAAGACTTCTGCGTGATATATAAAGAAAATGCTTCTTCTAATTGAAGTGTAACAGAGCAACGCACAAGCTTTTTAAAAAAACTTCTGCGTGTTATATAAAGAAAATGCTATTTCAAATTGAAGTGTAACAGAGCAACACACAAGCTTTTTAAAAAATTTCCGCGCGATATATAAAGAAAATGCTTTTTAAAATTGAAGTGTAACTGAGCAACGCACAAGTTTTTTAAAAGACTTCTGCGTGATATATAAAGAAAATGCTCTTTAAAAGACTTCTATGTGATATATGAATAAAATGCTTTTTAAAAGACTTACGCGTGATATATAAAGAAAATGCTTTTTAAAAGACTTCCGCGTGATATATAAAGAAAATGCTTTTTAAAAGACTTCCCTGTGATATATGAATAAAATGCTTTTTAAAAGACTTACGCGTGATATATAAAGAAAATGCTTTTTAAACGACTTCCGCGTGATATATAAAGAAAATGCTTTTTAAAAGACTTCCGCGTGATATATAAAGAAAATGCTTTTTAAAAGACTTCCGCGTGATATATAAAGAAAATGCGTTTTCAATCTTTAATCTTGTCTTAACCGATTGACGAGAATGTTTTTAATGTTTACCGTGACGTATTAACGAAAAATATTATTTCAAACTAAATGGTGACGGATCGCTTGAACATATTTCAAACTAAAGCGTGACATACCAACGAAGGCGCTATTTCAAACAAGCGTCAAAGATCGCTTGAAAATATAATTTCAGACTTAAGCATGACGGAAAAAAGCAAATGCAATTCACCCGTAATAATAGACGGACGAAAAATACTATATTGAAATAAAGCGTTACTGACAAAGAAAACACTATTTGCACTTATATGTAACAGATCAACGAAAATGTTATGTTATACCTAATTCAAACCTTGACATGACTAACGAAAATGATATTTCAAACGTATGTGTAATAAATAAAGGAAAATGCCTTTTCGAATCAAAGCCTGAAAAATAACCAACTATCGGTGGTTAAGTGGATAACGCCACAGACTGACAACCTAGGCGTGCCAAGTTCAAATCCAGTCGATTCCATAATGTCACTTTCATTTAGGGATGTTGGCAAAAGGAGCAAACCAGTCAACAAAGTTGTATCATTCCGATTCATTTCGTTTATCTTATCTTAATCAGTCTGGCACATTGAGAAACATCTTATTTCAACTTAAACGTGTTAAGGAGACCACACAGTAGTTCGTGAATGTCTCTCGTTATATGTGTGCTACTTGCTGAAGATCTTTCGGCTTCAAACGGGCTCAGCTGGATTGTGACCTGCACACACGTGTTGCCTCTGAAAGAAAAAATAATACTGCAAAACAGGAAGAAAGATGTATGTTATTTTATAGTACACGTGACTTTTTGGGAGTGAATATTTCTTGTGCTGTGATTGGTTGAAAGAAATTGATAATTTGAGCTGTTGTCAATCGGAAGTCGATATGTAAAAATTACATTCACTGTCGCTAATGCTTCTAACAAACGCCGGAGTCCAACCAAAATGTTATTTATAACTAAAACATTACAGACCAACAAAAAAGCTAAACGTGACAGATCGACGAAACTATCCTGTCGAACTAAAGCCTGACAGACAAAAATAAAACTTAAGCGTAAGTACTATTTCTAACTTAAGATTGACAAATCGACACAAATTACTATTTCTAACTTAAGATTGACAGATCGACACAAATTACTATTTCTAACTTAAGATTGACAAATCGACACAAATTACTATTTCTAACTTAAGATTGACAGATCGACACAAATTACTATTTCTAACTTAAGATTGACAAATCGACACAAATTACTATTTCTAACTTAAGATTGACAGATCGACACAAATTACTATTTCTAACTTAAGATTGACAGATCGACACAAATTACTATTTCTAACTTAAGATTGACAAATCGACACAAATTACTATTTCTAACTTAAGATTGACAAATCGACACAAATTACTATTTCTAACTTAAGATTGACAAATCGACACAAATTACTATTTCTAACTTAAGATTGACAGATCGACACAAATTACTATTTCTAACTTAAGATTGACAAATCGACACAAATTACTATTTCTAACTTAAGATTGACAGATCGACACAAATTACTATTTCTAACTTAAGATTGACAGATCGACACAAATTACTATTTCTAACTTAAGATTGACAGATCGACACAAATTACTATTTCTAACTTAAGATTGACAGATCGACACAAATTACTATTTCTAACTTAAGATTGACAGATCGACACAAATTACTATTTCTAACTTAAGATTGACAAATCGACACAAATTACTATTTCTAACTTAAGATTGACAAATCGACACAAATTACTATTTCTAACTTAAGATTGACAAATCGACACAAATTACTATTTCTAACTTAAGATTGACAAATCGACACAAATTACTATTTCTAACTTAAGATTGACAAATCGACACAAATTACTATTTCTAACTTAAGATTGACAAATCGACACAAATTACTATTTCTAACTTAAGATTGACAGATCGACACAAATTACTATTTCTAACTTAAGATTGACAAATCGACACAAATTACTATTTCTAACTTAAGATTGACAAATCGACACAAATTACTATTTCTAACTTAAGATTGACAGATCGACACAAATTACTATTTCTAACTTAAGATTGACAGATCGACACAAATTACTATTTCTAACTTAAGATTGACAAATCGACACAAATTACTATTTCTAACTTAAGATTGACAAATCGACACAAATTACTATTTCTAACTTAAGATTGACAAATCGACACAAATTACTATTTCTAACTTAAGATTGACAAATCGACACAAATTACTATTTCTAACTTAAGATTGACAAATCGACACAAATTACTATTTCTAACTTAAGATTGACAAATCGACACAAATTACTATTTCTAACTTAAGATTGACAAATCGACACAAATTACTATTTCTAACTTAAGATTGACAAATCGACACAAATTACTATTTCTAACTTAAGATTGACAAATCGACACAAATTACTATTTCTAACTTAAGATTGACAAATCGACACAAATTACTATTTCTAACTTAAGATTGACAGATCGACACAAATTACTATTTCTAACTTAAGATTGACAAATCGACACAAATTACTATTTCTAACTTAAGATTGACAAATCGACACAAATTACTATTTCTAACTTAAGATTGACAAATCGACACAAATTACTATTTCTAACTTAAGATTGACAAATCGACACAAATTACTATTTCTAACTTAAGATTGACAAATCGACACAAATTACTATTTCTAACTTAAGATTGACAAATCGACACAAATTACTATTTCTAACTTAAGATTGACAAATCGACACAAATTACTATTTCTAACTTAAGATTGACAGATCGACACAAATTACTATTTCTAACTTAAGATTGACAGATCGACACAAATTACTATTTCTAACTTAAGATTGACAAATCGACACAAATTACTATTTCTAACTTAAGATTGACAGATCGACACAAATTACTATTTCTAACTTAAGATTGACAGATCGACACAAATTACTATTTCTAACTTAAGATTGACAGATCGACACAAATTACTATTTCTAACTTAAGATTGACAAATCGACACAAATTACTATTTCTAACTTAAGATTGACAAATCGACACAAATTACTATTTCTAACTTAAGATTGACAGATCGACACAAATTACTATTTCTAACTTAAGATTGACAGATCGACACAAATTACTATTTCTAACTTAAGATTGACAAATCGACACAAATTACTATTTCTAACTTAAGATTGACAGATCGACACAAATTACTATTTCTAACTTAAGATTGACAGATCGACACAAATTACTATTTCTAACTTAAGATTGACAGATCGACACAAATTACTATTTCTAACTTAAGATTGACAAATCGACACAAATTACTATTTCTAACTTAAGATTGACAGATCGACACAAATTACTATTTCTAACTTAAGATTGACAGATCGACACAAATTACTATTTCTAACTTAAGATTGACAAATCGACACAAATTACTATTTCTAACTTAAGATTGACAAATCGACACAAATTACTATTTCTAACTTAAGATTGACAGATCGACACAAATTACTATTTCTAACTTAAGATTGACAGATCGACACAAATTACTATTTCTAACTTAAGATTGACAAATCGACACAAATTACTATTTCTAACTTAAGATTGACAAATCGACACAAATTACTATTTCTAACTTAAGATTGACAAATCGACACAAATTACTATTTCTAACTTAAGATTGACAAATCGACACAAATTACTATTTCTAACTTAAGATTGACAAATCGACACAAATTACTATTTCTAACTTAAGATTGACAAATCGACACAAATTACTATTTCTAACTTAAGATTGACAGATCGACACAAATTACTATTTCTAACTTAAGATTGACAGATCGACACAAATTACTATTTCTAACTTAAGATTGACAGATCGACACAAATTACTATTTCTAACTTAAGATTGACAGATCGACACAAATTACTATTTCTAACTTAAGATTGACAAATCGACACAAATTACTATTTCTAACTTAAGATTGACAGATCGACACAAATTACTATTTCTAACTTAAGATTGACAGATCGACACAAATTACTATTTCTAACTTAAGATTGACAAATCGACACAAATTACTATTTCTAACTTAAGATTGACAGATCGACACAAATTACTATTTCTAACTTAAGATTGACAGATCGACACAAATTACTATTTCTAACTTAAGATTGACAAATCGACACAAATTACTATTTCTAACTTAAGATTGACAAATCGACACAAATTACTATTTCTAACTTAAGATTGACAGATCGACACAAATTACTATTTCTAACTTAAGATTGACAGATCGACACAAATTACTATTTCTAACTTAAGATTGACAGATCGACACAAATTACTATTTCTAACTTAAGATTGACAGATCGACACAAATTACTATTTCTAACTTAAGATTGACAGATCGACACAAATTACTATTTCTAACTTAAGATTGACAAATCGACACAAATTACTATTTCTAACTTAAGATTGACAGATCGACACAAATTACTATTTCTAACTTAAGATTGACAGATCGACACAAATTACTATTTCTAACTTAAGATTGACAGATCGACACAAATTACTATTTCTAACTTAAGATTGACAGATCGACACAAATTACTATTTCTAACTTAAGATTGACAGATCGACACAAATTACTATTTCTAACTTAAGATTGACAGATCGACACAAATTACTATTTCTAACTTAAGATTGACAGATCGACACAAATTACTATTTCTAACTTAAGATTGACAAATCGACACAAATTACTATTTCTAACTTAAGATTGACAGATCGACACAAATTACTATTTCTAACTTAAGTTTGACAGATCGACACAAATTACTATTTCTAACTTAAGATTGACAGATCGACACAAATTACTATTTCTAACTTAAGATTGACAGATCGACACAAATTACTATTTCTAACTTAAGATTGACAGATCGACACAAATTACTATTTCTAACTTAAGATTGACAGATCGACACAAATTACTATTTCTAACTTAAGATTGACAAATCGACACAAATTACTATTTTTAACTTAAGATTGACAGATCGACACAAATTACTATTTCTAACTTAAGATTGACAGATCGACACAAATTACTATTTCTAACTTAAGATTGACAGATCGACACAAATTACTATTTCTAACTTAAGATTGACAGATCGACACAAATTACTATTTCTAACTTAAGATTGACAAATCGACACAAATTACTATTTCTAACTTAAGATTGACAGATCGACACAAATTACTATTTCTAACTTAAGATTGACAGATCGACACAAATTACTATTTCTAACTTAAGATTGACAGATCGACACAAATTACTATTTCTAACTTAAGATTGACAAATCGACACAAATTACTATTTCTAACTTAAGATTGACAGATCGACACAAATTACTATTTCTAACTTAAGATTGACAGATCGACACAAATTACTATTTCTAACTTAAGATTGACAGATCGACACAAATTACTATTTCTAACTTAAGATTGACAGATCGACACAAATTACTATTTCTAACTTAAGATTGACAGATCGACACAAATTACTATTTCTAACTTAAGATTGACAGATCGACACAAATTACTATTTCTAACTTAAGATTGACAGATCGACACAAATTACTATTTCTAACTTAAGATTGACAAATCGACACAAATTACTATTTCTAACTTAAGATTGACAAATCGACACAAATTACTATTTCTAACTTAAGATTGACAAATCGACACAAATTACTATTTCTAACTTAAGATTGACAGATCGACACAAATTACTATTTCTAACTTAAGATTGACAAATCGACACAAATTACTATTTCTAACTTAAGATTGACAGATCGACACAAATTACTATTTCTAACTTAAGATTGACAAATCGACACAAATTACTATTTCTAACTTAAGATTGACAAATCGACACAAATTACTATTTCTAACTTAAGATTGACAGATCGACACAAATTACTATTTCTAACTTAAGATTGACAGATCGACACAAATTACTATTTCTAACTTAAGATTGACAAATCGACACAAATTACTATTTCTAACTTAAGATTGACAAATCGACACAAATTACTATTTCTAACTTAAGATTGACAGATCGACACAAATTACTATTTCTAACTTAAGATTGACAGATCGACACAAATTACTATTTCTAACTTAAGATTGACAGATCGACACAAATTACTATTTCTAACTTAAGATTGACAGATCGACACAAATTACTATTTCTAACTTAAGATTGACAGATCGACACAAATTACTATTTCTAACTTAAGATTGACAAATCGACACAAATTACTATTTCTAACTTAAGATTGACAGATCGACACAAATTACTATTTCTAACTTAAGATTGACAGATCGACACAAATTACTATTTCTAACTTAAGATTGACAGATCGACACAAATTACTATTTCTAACTTAAGATTGACAGATCGACACAAATTACTATTTCTAACTTAAGATTGACAGATCGACACAAATTACTATTTCTAACTTAAGATTGACAGATCGACACAAATTACTATTTCTAACTTAAGATTGACAGATCGACACAAATTACTATTTCTAACTTAAGATTGACAAATCGACACAAATTACTATTTCTAACTTAAGATTGACAGATCGACACAAATTACTATTTCTAACTTAAGATTGACAGATCGACACAAATTACTATTTCTAACTTAAGATTGACAGATCGACACAAATTACTATTTCTAACTTAAGATTGACAGATCGACACAAATTACTATTTCTAACTTAAGATTGACAGATCGACACAAATTACTATTTCTAACTTAAGATTGACAGATCGACACAAATTACTATTTCTAACTTAAGATTGACAGATCGACACAAATTACTATTTCTAACTTAAGATTGACAAATCGACACAAATTACTATTTCTAACTTAAGATTGACAAATCGACACAAATTACTATTTCTAACTTAAGATTGACAAATCGACACAAATTACTATTTCTAACTTAAGATTGACAGATCGACACAAATTACTATTTCTAACTTAAGATTGACAAATCGACACAAATTACTATTTCTAACTTAAGATTGACAGATCGACACAAATTACTATTTCTAACTTAAGATTGACAAATCGACACAAATTACTATTTCTAACTTAAGATTGACAGATCGACACAAATTACTATTTCTAACTTAAGATTGACAGATCGACACAAATTACTATTTCTAACTTAAGATTGACAAATCGACACAAATTACTATTTCTAACTTAAGATTGACAGATCGACACAAATTACTATTTCTAACTTAAGATTGACAAATCGACACAAATTACTATTTCTAACTTAAGATTGACAGATCGACACAAATTACTATTTCTAACTTAAGATTGACAAATCGACACAAATTACTATTTCTAACTTAAGATTGACAGATCGACACAAATTACTATTTCTAACTTAAGATTGACAGATCGACACAAATTACTATTTCTAACTTAAGATTGACAGATCGACACAAATTACTATTTCTAACTTAAGATTGACAGATCGACACAAATTACTATTTCTAACTTAAGATTGACAGATCGACACAAATTACTATTTCTAACTTAAGATTGACAGATCGACACAAATTACTATTTCTAACTTAAGATTGACAGATCGACACAAATTACTATTTCTAACTTAAGATTGACAGATCGACACAAATTACTATTTCTAACTTAAGATTGACAAATCGACACAAATTACTATTTCTAACTTAAGATTGACAGATCGACACAAATTACTATTTCTAACTTAAGATTGACAAATCGACACAAATTACTATTTCTAACTTAAGATTGACAGATCGACACAAATTACTATTTCTAACTTAAGATTGACAAATCGACACAAATTACTATTTCTAACTTAAGATTGACAGATCGACACAAATTACTATTTCTAACTTAAGATTGACAAATCGACACAAATTACTATTTCTAACTTAAGATTGACAGATCGACACAAATTACTATTTCTAACTTAAGATTGACAAATCGACACAAATTACTATTTCTAACTTAAGATTGACAGATCGACACAAATTACTATTTCTAACTTAAGATTGACAGATCGACACAAATTACTATTTCTAACTTAAGATTGACAGATCGACACAAATTACTATTTCTAACTTAAGATTGACAAATCGACACAAATTACTATTTCTAACTTAAGATTGACAGATCGACACAAATTACTATTTCTAACTTAAGATTGACAAATCGACACAAATTACTATTTCTAACTTAAGATTGACAGATCGACACAAATTACTATTTCTAACTTAAGATTGACAAATCGACACAAATTACTATTTCTAACTTAAGATTGACAAATCGACACAAATTACTATTTCTAACTTAAGATTGACAAATCGACACAAATTACTATTTCTAACTTAAGATTGACAGATCGACACAAATTACTATTTCTAACTTAAGATTGACAGATCGACACAAATTACTATTTCTAACTTAAGATTGACAAATCGACACAAATTACTATTTCTAACTTAAGATTGACAGATCGACACAAATTACTATTTCTAACTTAAGATTGACAGATCGACACAAATTACTATTTCTAACTTAAGATTGACAGATCGACACAAATTACTATTTCTAACTTAAGATTGACAGATCGACACAAATTACTATTTCTAACTTAAGATTGACAGATCGACACAAATTACTATTTCTAACTTAAGATTGACAGATCGACACAAATTACTATTTCTAACTTAAGATTGACAAATCGACACAAATTACTATTTCTAACTTAAGATTGACAGATCGACACAAATTACTATTTCTAACTTAAGATTGACAGATCGACACAAATTACTATTTCTAACTTAAGATTGACAAATCGACACAAATTACTATTTCTAACTTAAGATTGACAGATCGACACAAATTACTATTTCTAACTTAAGATTGACAAATCGACACAAATTACTATTTCTAACTTAAGATTGACAGATCGACACAAATTACTATTTCTAACTTAAGATTGACAAATCGACACAAATTACTATTTCTAACTTAAGATTGACAGATCGACACAAATTACTATTTCTAACTTAAGATTGACAGATCGACACAAATTACTATTTCTAACTTAAGATTGACAGATCGACACAAATTACTATTTCTAACTTAAGATTGACAAATCGACACAAATTACTATTTCTAACTTAAGATTGACAGATCGACACAAATTACTATTTCTAACTTAAGATTGACAAATCGACACAAATTACTATTTCTAACTTAAGATTGACAGATCGACACAAATTACTATTTCTAACTTAAGATTGACAAATCGACACAAATTACTATTTCTAACTTAAGATTGACAAATCGACACAAATTACTATTTCTAACTTAAGATTGACAAATCGACACAAATTACTATTTCTAACTTAAGATTGACAGATCGACACAAATTACTATTTCTAACTTAAGATTGACAGATCGACACAAATTACTATTTCTAACTTAAGATTGACAAATCGACACAAATTACTATTTCTAACTTAAGATTGACAGATCGACACAAATTACTATTTCTAACTTAAGATTGACAGATCGACACAAATTACTATTTCTAACTTAAGATTGACAGATCGACACAAATTACTATTTCTAACTTAAGATTGACAGATCGACACAAATTACTATTTCTAACTTAAGATTGACAGATCGACACAAATTACTATTTCTAACTTAAGATTGACAGATCGACACAAATTACTATTTCTAACTTAAGATTGACAAATCGACACAAATTACTATTTCTAACTTAAGATTGACAGATCGACACAAATTACTATTTCTAACTTAAGATTGACAGATCGACACAAATTACTATTTCTAACTTAAGATTGACAGATCGACACAAATTACTGTTTCGAACCTAAACCCGGCAGGACGACCGACATAGCCTTTTTTGTGGGTGCTTGGACCCGTTTGAAATAAGATGCGTCCAATAAATATGCGCATTTGGCGATAAAACTGTAATTGAAAACTTAAGTGTGACAGAAGGGACAACCGACAGACAAAGCCCCTTAATGATGTTCGAGGGCGTATTTACAGAAATCAATATTATGACACAAGTTGTGCGGGGGAAAAAATAAATCTTCTAAAATAAAACTTAAAAAAAAAAGAAAAATTATCAATTCTTCTAAAAAATAGTTTTCACTCGTTTGGAGGAATTTCATGTTTAATTGTTTATTTACTTTTTTTCCACTGAAGAAGATATGAAGCAAGGCCGGAATGTGGTGGAAAAATCACAGCCGTCCTGATTCTGCAAAAATAACCATAAACAAACCCAGTAGGGACGCCTCAGACGATCGGCCATACACCAACCCCTACCCACGAACGATTAGGTAATGGCCTGGGAGGGTGCACCTAATAGGATTGAGCCGGACCTCGTTTCACTCCGATAGACGGGTCATGAAGCCGTCATGACAGCCCCTAGTCTGTCGGATTACGCGCCGATGCCAACTTACGGTAGTATAGGCTCAAAAGGAGAAGATAATGGCTGAGAGTGTGCATCTCCTAGGTATGAACCGGAGCATACCAACCCCAATAAAAGAGGACCGAGATCTGCCACGGAAGCCGTGGCAGCTTTAGCAGGATCAAAAAGTGTCAATCATTCCAGAAAGAATGTTACAGCTATTTCTAATGATGACTAATAATGATGACTAATAATGATGACTAATAATGATGACTAATAATACGCCAAGAGACATATAAACCAATTACAGGATGAGTAACGAAAATCAGGAGACATTCCGAAAACGACTAAGAGTTGGTGTATCCTACTAATATAAATCAGGGGTGAAATCACACTACTAGGCTACGCCTGAATGCAAACAGCTAGGGTCTTCGCGACATCTGATATTAAATACCTTTCTTCTCTTAAACTGAAAACGTCCGGTTTAGCATAGCCTGCATTTTGTGTTATTAAATTATATTAAACAAAAAATATTTAGGAAACAAATATTTATTCACACATTTATATATATATATTAGTCTACGTATTTATAAATTATAGAAAATAAAAATTTAATAATCGATTAAAATAAGCGATGCGCAATGATTTACAAATGCTTTAAAATAAATTTACAAATGTCAATTTCAGGCAAAAAAAAAGATAAACTTAACAAATAATACATATTGCCCCAGTTGGAGCGATCAAGGTATGTCTTAAAAGAATATTGGGAGGGTGCAGAAAATGAGGCAAATTACCGAGAAGATGGTGAGATGATGTATGTTTGTGGACTACCAGATCAATCAGTCAGTTAAACAATCCAGTGAAATGCAGGATATATTGGACACAGTTAATCAATGATAGATCGTATACGTCAGTAAAAGCGGATAAAACGTTTGATGATGAATCAGTCCACATAAGAATGTATTATTTACAAGTTTGATGTATACGAAATATACAGAATTTTCAATTGATCTGCAAATAATACAAAAGTAAAACCAGTACAATCACCCAATAATCATTTGTAGTCAGGGCATAAAAATTGACTTACAAGTGTGAATTTAGTGATTAAATAAATGTCTTTAGTATAGATTTAGTTTGCTTGAATGAAACGAAGATGCATTCTTCTTGTCATTATCAAATCTTACAAAGAAACGTCAAAGTGAAAATATATTTGTGCCAATAACTCATCGAGATGAGGCTGATTAAGTGTTCAGCGTTTTCATTACACGTTTTCATTACACGTTTTCATTACACGTTTTCATTACACGTTTTCATTACACTTTTTCATTACACTTTTTCATTACACGTTTTCATTACACGTTTTCATTACACTTTTTCATTACACGTTTTCATTACACTTTTTCATTACACGTTTTCATTACACGTTTTCATTACACTTTTTCACTTCTCATTTTTACTTGTAAGAAAGAAGCTTCTTTGTTGATTCTACTTAAATGAATTTTTTTACTTACTTTTATCCTTTCATTACTCCACTTCTGGCCAATATCAAAGTGTAGTATCTGTTCCGATGGATACTGCACCCCATAGACTGGTATTGTCTTGGCCTTCGGGGCTTGATTAACGCCGGTCTATGGGTCTGTCCTGTGCAGTTTTAGGAGGTCCACCCTCCCAGGCTTTGCCTCTCCTCTTTGGTGAGGAGTAAGTTTATTGCTTACTGCCTGAGACACTCCTATCGGGGAATGCCGACGGGGCTGGCCAGGCAATTTTTAATGGTCAGAGTGCTCACCATCTCGGGCGCTGGCTTTTCAAGTCCCACTTTCCCGACCCGACCTTGGGTCACATCTTACCTTGTGGGAGTAAGATAAAACTGGCCTTATGCCTAACCTCATGGTGAGGAGGTAAATACATACTCCACGTTTCGTAGTAAATTTCAGGACACACTGAATGCTGTAAGAAAAAAATAACAAAATATTTTACAAAACTATATTTATTGATACAAAACATGCCGGACCCGTGTCTCGACGTTGCCCGTGAAAATTAATGAATCCAAGGAACTCCTGATCCCATCCCTTAACACAATATAAGTATTTTTAGCCGACGTTTTAGGGTTAATTAAAAGTTTATTTTGTCTGTCTCTAGTTCGTGTATTTTATTTTATAATATTAACATTTTAAATAGAATAACCAGTTAGAAGCTGGAAAGAGAATTTTGGACGCTGAAAACGTACACATAGCTGAAAACGTACACATAGCTGAAAACGTACACATAGCTGGAAACGGTGAAAATAGTGCTATGTTACTATTTCATTTGAATATTGTATTTATAATGATTAAATTTATAAATAATAGCATACATTTCAACGTTAGTTTTGTTTCATTTATATTCTTACATTTTTATGTTCTGAGATTGACTTAATAAATGCTCGTTTCCAGTGCATCTTTTTCCAGTTTGTTAATCAAAAGCTGAACCGAAATTGTTTTTCAAATTGTTCCATGAAATATGCTTAGCAAAATATTTTTCTCCATTTATTGTTTCGTTATTCTGTGCATCAGAAATTTGTACTGTTTTCATTTAATTATTCTTCATTGGTTAGTGAATAACAACTGCATTAAAACTGGCTGTAAAGAATTCACACCTGTAGTATATCTGATTGTTAACATTTATTTTTCAACAGAGGAAACCTCATAGAGCCACAAAAATGGGTAGCCTCGTTTGGAAGCACCACAATCGGAGTAAGTAAAAGACGTTTTTGGTAATTTTGCATCTTATTTTTGTTTCATGAATTCATTCAAAACATTTTGTTGTTCTATAATGTTCATGGCACAGATCAATTTCAATATATTCATCAAACTGCGTTACACATTTGTGAATCCAAGAATATTCTATAAACGTCCCTTTATACTTAAAATATTAAATAGGTCGACCATAGTGGAGGGCGACCAGAAGGCTCCCCTTTTTGTTGGCTACTATACAGCACCACTTACCTTTTTAAAGTCTTTAGCATTAATCAACCGATTTTTTACCCCGCCTAATAAACTGGTATTGTCCGGGCCTTTGGGTCTGGATTTACGCCGGTCTATTGGGGGTTGCCGGTCCTGTGCAGTTCTAGGAGGTGCACCCTCCAAGGTTTTGCATCCCTTCTTTGGGGAGGAGTATGTTTATTGCTTACTGTCTGAGGCGCCCCTACCGGGGAATGCCGACGGGGCTGCCCAGGCAATTTTTTAAAAGTCAGAGTGCTCAAATTCTCGACCGCTGGTTCTTTCCCACTTTCCCGACCTTGTGTCACATCTTACCTTGTGGGAGGAAGATCAATAGAAGCATTTATCAACCGAGGATTGAATCGCAGCCAATTTGCAAACACTCTAACAATTACATCAAACTTGCTAATACATAAAAACATCACAAATAACAGTTTTTGATCTCGTTAAAAATGTATTTACGTTTATTAATTAGTAGTCTTTATTTGATCTCGTCCCTATGGATTATTGTTAAAAATGTATTTACGTTTATTAATTAGTAGTCTTTATTTGATCTCGTCCCTATGGATTATTGTTAAAAATGTATTTACGTTTATTAATTAGTAGTCTTTATTTGATCTCGTCCCTATGGATTATTGTTAAAAATGTATTTACGTTTATTAATTAGTAGTCTTTATTTGATCTCGTCCCTATGGATTATTGTTAAAAATGTATTTACGTTTATTAATTAGTAGTCTTTATTTGATCTCGTCCCTATGGATTATTGTTAAAAATGTATTTACGTTTATTAATTAGTAGTCTTTATTTGATTTCGTCCCTATGGATTATTGTTAAAAATGTATTTACGTTTATTAATTAGTAGTCTTTATTTGATCTCGTCCCTATGGATTATTGTTAAAAATGTATTTACGTTTATTAATTAGTAGTCTTTATTTGATCTCGTCCCTATGGATTATTGTTAAAAATGTATTTACGTTTATTAATCAGTAGTCTTTATTTGATCTCGTCCCTATGGATTATTGTTAAAAATGTATTTACGTTTATTAATTAGTAGTCTTTATTTGATCTCGTCCCTATGGATTATTGTTAAAAATGTATTTACGTTTATTAATTAGTAGTCTTTATTTGATCTCGTCCCTATGGATTATTGTTAAAAATGTATTTACGTTTATTAATTAGTAGTCTTTATTTGATTTCGTCCCTATGGATTATTGTTAAAAATGTATTTACGTTTATTAATTAGTAGTCTTTATTTGATTTCGTCCCTATGGATTATTGTTAAAAATGTATTTACGTTTATTAATCAGTAGTCTTTATTTGATCTCGTCCCTATGGATTATTGTTAAAAATGTATTTACGTTTATTAATCAGTAGTCTTTATTTGATCTCGTCCCTATGGATTATTGTTAAAAATGTATTTACGTTTATTAATTAGTAGTCTTTATTTGATCTCGTCCCTATGGATTATTGTTAAAAATGTATTTACGTTTATTAATTAGTAGTCTTTATTTGATCTCGTCCCTATGGATTATTGTTAAAAATGTATTTACGTTTATTAATTAGTAGTCTTTATTTGATCTCGTCCCTATGGATTATTGTTAAAAATGTATTTACGTTTATTAATTAGTAGTCTTTATTTGATCTCGTCCCTATGGATTATTGTTAAAAATGTATTTACGTTTATTAATCAGTAGTCTTTATTTTATCACATCAGACATCCTGAGTGCTCTTTATCCCAATTTTCGTACAATTCTACGCCGTTTTTTTGGAGCATATATGTATTTATAATAATAATACTTACTAATCGTTGTATGCTAATTTTGAACCACAATTCAAAGGACTCTTCATGCTAAATTGTGTTCAATATTTTGTAGGCTCTAAGTGTTTATCTGTATGAATATGCTTCTTTTTTTTATTTCGTTTGTCATTATAAGTATGCATAAACATTTTTAACAAGTGAATCCACCCGATCACCAAATATAAAAGTAAAATAGGTGATTGGTGATTATAGAATGTCGCTGTGTGTCACAAATATAAACTTTAACCATTTTAAAATGAATGGTTCCCAAAACAAATTCTGTCGTTCCATCGACTGAGACAGTTTAAAAACTAATATTTATATTAAAATATATAAGAATACAAGTTTAATATATCTACTTGTTGCAATTTGTACAAAACGAATAAATTAAAAAGAGGATATTCGTATTATTTTCTTGCAAATTTTCTTGAGAATTATTTTTAGCTAAATAGAAAGAATTAAAAAAACATTTAAATCGTTAAAATAAATAAGTTAAAAAGTTAAACTGAAAGTGTGATTTATTAAAATATATTTAAGCGGCAATTATTTTTACGTTACGAATAAAGAGAATATTTATTGTTTTAAAATTATTTACATGCTTACGATTTTCAATAAATAAATAAAGAATAGATATTAGTTACTTCTACATACATTTTGTTGTGACCTTGAAGTTCCGATAATAATTAAGACAACACGATGGTATATTTACAAGAGTGCATTTACATAAGTAGAGAATAGTATGTTACAGAAAGTCTGTGTCCGATACTGTGTCAATAGCTACCACGACACTTCGTCGTAACTCAATATATAGTGTCTGGAAGAGTCTATGAATTCCCGAAATAGAGTAGATCAACATCACACCATAACACATTTAATATTAATATTTTTCATGAAATAATAACAGTAAATTATGAGAAGAAATAACCGCCAAATTCCAACTAGTTATTAATAATGGCATTACACATAATTTTAGTTTATGTTGATCTGTTATGACACACTCGGCAACTCCTAATTCTCATTAATAATGGCATTACACATAGTTTTAGTTTATGTTGATCTTCTATGACACACTCGGCAACTCCTAATTCTCATTAATAATGGCATTACACATAGTTTTAGTTTATGTTGATCTCCTATGACACACTCGGCAACTCCTAATTCTCATTAGTAATGGCATTACACATAGTTTTAGTTTATGTTGATCTCCTATGACACACTCGGCAACTCCTAATTCTCATTAATAATGGCATTACACATAGTTTTAGTTTATGTTGATCTCCTATGACACACTCGGCAACTCCTAATTCTCATTAGTAATGGCATTACACATAGTTTTAGTTTATGTTGATCTCCTATGACACACTCGGCAACTCCTAATTCTCATTAATAATGGCATTACACATAGTTTTAGTTTATGTTGATCTCCTATGACACACTCGGCAACTCCTAATTCTCATTAATAATGGCATTACACATAGTTTTAGTTTATGTTGATCTCCTATGACACACTCGGCAACTCCTAATTCTCATTAGTAATGGCATTACACATAGTTTTAGTTTATGTTGATCTCCTATGACACACTCGGCAACTCCTAATTCTCATTAATAATGGCATTACACATAGTTTTTGATCTCCTATGACACACTCGGCAACTCCTAATTCTCATTAATAATGGCATTACACATAGTTTTAGTTTATGTTGATCTCCTATGACACACTCGGCAACTCCTAATTCTCATTAATAATGGCATTACACATAGTTTTAGTTTATGTTGATCTCCTATGACACACTCGGCAACTCCTAATTCTCATTAGTAATGGCATTACACATAGTTTTAGTTTATGTTGATCTCCTATGACACACTCGGCAACTCCTAATTCTCATTAATAATGGCATTACACATAGTTTTAGTTTATGTTGATCTCCTATGACACACTCGGCAACTCCTAATTCTCATTAATAATGGCATTACACATAGTTTTTGATCTCCTATGACACACTCGGCAACTCCTAATTCTCATTAATAATGGCATTACACATAGTTTTAGTTTATGTTGATCTCCTATGACACACTCGGCAACTCCTAATTCTCATTAATAATGGCATTACACATAGTTTTTGATCTCCTATGACACACTCGGCAACTCCTAATTCTCATTAATAATGGCATTACACATAGTTTTAGTTTATGTTGATCTCCTATGACACACTCGGCAACTCCTAATTCTCATTAGTAATGGCATTACACATAGTTTTAGTTTATGTTGATCTCCTATGACACACTCGGCAACTCCTAATTCTCATTAATAATGGCATTACACATAGTTTTAGTTTATGTTGATCTCCTATGACACACTCGGCAACTCCTAATTCTCATTAGTCATGGCATTACACATAGTTTTAGTTTATGTTGATCTCCTATGACACACTCGGCAACTCCTAATTCTCATTAATAATGGCATTACACATAGTTTTTGATCTCCTATGACACACTCGGCAACTCATAATTCTCATTAATAATGGCATTACACATAGTTTTAGTTTATGTTGATCTCCTATGACACACTCGGCAACTCCTAATTCTCATTAGTAATGGCATTACACATAGTTTTAGTTTATGTTGATCTCCTATGACACACTCGGCAACTCCTAATTCTCATTAATAATGGCATTACACATAGTTTTAGTTTATGTTGATCTTCTATGACACACTCGGCAACTCCTAATTCTCATTAATAATGGCATTACACATAGTTTTAGTTTATGTTGATCTCCTATGACACACTCGGCAACTCCTAATTCTCATTAGTAATGGCATTACACATAGTTTTAGTTTATGTTGATCTCCTATGACACACTCGGCAACTCCTAATTCTCATTAATAATGGCATTACACATAATTTTAGTTTATGTTGATCTGTTATGACACACTCGGCAACTCCTAATTCTCATTAATAATGGCATTACACATAGTTTTAGTTTATGTTGATCTTCTATGACACACTCGGCAACTCCTAATTCTCATTAATAATGGCATTACACATAGTTTTAGTTTATGTTGATCTCCTATGACACACTCGGCAACTCCTAATTCTCATTAGTAATGGCATTACACATAGTTTTAGTTTATGTTGATCTCCTATGACACACTCGGCAACTCCTAATTCTCATTAATAATGGCATTACACATAGTTTTTGATCTCCTATGACACACTCGGCAACTCATAATTCTCATTAATAATGGCATTACACATAGTTTTAGTTTATGTTGATCTCCTATGACACACTCGGCAACTCCTAATTCTCATTAATAATGGCATTACACATAGTTTTAGTTTATGTTGATCTCCTATGACACACTCGGCAACTCCTAATTCTCATTAGTAATGGCATTACACATAGTTTTAGTTTATGTTGATCTCCTATGACACACTCGGCAACTCCTAATTCTCATTAATAATGGCATTACACATAGTTTTTGATCTCCTATGACACACTCGGCAACTCAATGCCGAATTTCATTCAATTATGCAATAATGTTCAGCCTATAAGTAGAGAGTATAATAAGAAGTGTTTCTTCATTTGTTGTATTTGTACGCATACAAAGTAAAGTTCTTCCTCAAGTTAAGAGGGCAATGAGGCTGTATAAACAAATCTGTGAAACACATTGATGTGCGCTTACATCTGTTTTCTGTTGTTTGTTTTAGCTGACTCGTTTATTTATATTATGGACAAAATGAAACGTGAAACTTGATTTTTGTTAATAAATTATTGTATGCAAAAATATAATCTCCTCATAGAATTCATGCGAACTCGCATCGTTGGATATGTACTTCGTTATAGGAAGGACGTACAAAAGAAAACAACAACTACAGTAAGTGTGGTCTCCTACCGTAATCATTGTTACTTTAATCATGTAAACAGCCATGCTTATTTGTTCGGACTATCAGTGGTTTAGCTACTCGACTAAAGGCTTGACACGACTCGCCTGTAGTAGCCGATTGCCCAAATGAATCATCGGATTTTCCTGGGACACGCCACCGACATCGAAAGGGTAAGTTAATTTAGCTACTTTATAGAGGGAGGGTATATTTGTACGTGGACTCTCCCAAAACAAGCTTTTCGCGGAATTTTTAGATTAATGTCTTTGAATATTACTCGAGAGGTCGAGGTGTTGAAAACAGCATTTGCCGCCTCCAGCATTTTCCAGACCTCCTTCGCTTCCTCTCACGTTCCAATGACTATAAGTATTAGGAAAGGTTGAGGGGGTTCTATGCCGACATTCTCTTCAACTCTTTGAACGATTGGAGATATTTAAGGCACCGATTTTGCAATTATCGACGAATTTTTAATCTTCTTTGAGAGTAAACCATTATTTTCGTGTGGCCACCAATACTGGTTTTACATAAATACCCATTAATCGTCACTTTTTGTGGATGTTGAACAAATAGTAATGTACGAAATTGTAGATATTTGCAAATCATTTAAAGTTTTTCTCCCATTTACCTGCATTTTAGCGCCTTGGGACACTTCATCCTTAGCTAAGTATGAAATTGTCAGCAATGTTTTTTGTGGATGTCAACACAGGGATGTAGTTCAGTGGGGAGACCGCACAGAACTTACGTCAAGTAACTAACAGAAGACTCACAATGCACCCATGAAAACCTACCTGGTGTGATGGAAGATAGAGCGAGATAGCGTGAAAGAGTCATAAAGGCCCATGGCACTTATTTGATCCAGTCTCTTTATTGTGGATTGAATGGATGATCCCCTCCCACAGTTGTGGATAGGAGGATTTGATTGGCTGCATATTAATGGCGATTTGCTGGCATAGTTCACGAAATATTTTCGTTGTGCGAAATAAAAAGTAAGCTATAAATTCTTGTGTTGTATTTTACAACGACGCTGATCCTTACCACGCGGTGACACAATTAAATAACAATTGCAGGTAAAAACAAAAAAGTGAAGAAAGGGGCGATGTAGTTTATTTATATATATATATATATATATATATATATATATATATATATATATATATAATATAGAAAGTGAAATTATTTGTAAATGAAAAACAACTAATGCGTTGTCTAAAACAAAGTCGGTTGCATATAAATAGATGATGGTAAATAATAAAAAGGAAAATAACGGAGAGAAACAAGCAAAAGCTATCCTATTAAATTCTATTCATTTTAAAGGTAACGACTGATTATACGTACTGCATTTTCGAAACAAGTATCTTTTGAACTTAAAAGCGTCGAAATAACTGAGTTGGAAATGGCACTACATCGGTGAAAATTGAAATTGCCAAAAGAATCAGACTATTAATCGACCAAGCCTCTATATTGCTGGTTGACTGCATGTTCTTCCCATGATCGTGTATTTGAATGTCTAGCAAATCGAAAAATGGTAGGAAAATACGAAACGATCTGTGGCTGGTTTGCAATGGTTCCCTCAAGTGAAAATTCGCCATGAAATAAATCTTTGGAGTGTTCAAGTAAGAGAAAAATCAGTGACCGATCGAATACAGGAAAGTAAGAAAGATTAAGAAGAACGACTTTCTCTCAGGCAGAAAACACCCAATCTTCCTCAAAGTTGAATTAGGACGAATCATATTCCAGAACTTGTTTTTCTCCTCAAACAAGAGCAACGTAACCGTTTTGTATATAGTATTGCCATACACCCGTGTTACTATAAATACTTGTTATGGCCAACGATGTGTTGTTGCTGTTTTTGGATTGCCAACTAAATCGACAAATTACCTAAGACTCCCACGAAGTTGTGTCAACTTGGATTTTTTAACACACCATGTGCACAGAACTATTGAAAGAACAACCAGTTGGATGGAATGCCTGTGACCATCATAGTAGAAGACCACAATACTACAAAACATTTATTGATGGAAAACTTTGAATTAATAGGAGTTGCTTTTTGGGGTTTCTGAAAGGTAAGCTAGTTTAAGTTCCCTTTGACTACAAGAGTTAGGTAGTAGTTCTAAGAAATGTGTGGGAATGATTTTGTCTGATGGTGTGTCTTTTCTGTCACAAGTTTATGGTAGTAGCTATTACGATGTTAATACCGCATGCGGCATAGGCTCATCACGGAGCCGAAGACGACCATCTAGCATCTCTGAGTTTCCGCCTTCAGGATGATAAAAAGTCTGTAAACAAGCTCTGTCATGTGCGGTAAATCGCGTTCCCTACACGTTTTCTGGTTTGTTAAAAAGTGAGTAAATTAAATATTTGAATCTAGGCCTGCATTTTGCACAAAAAACAAAAACATTTTGTTTTTTTGTAAAGAAAATCTAGTGGTTTCTCCATGCTAGCTATGCTTTGTTTTGGAACTAATTCATAAAGTAACATTT
Source organism: Sepiola atlantica (assembly GCA_963556195.1). NCBI lineage: Eukaryota > Metazoa > Mollusca > Cephalopoda > Sepiida > Sepiolidae > Sepiola > Sepiola atlantica. The sequence continues at coordinate 99,993,270 of OY744530.1, forward strand.
TATATCGATATTAAGAATATGAGAAGGTAAATTAGTATGACTATAAGAGTTGTAGTTTAGTTAAAGTCGACCAAGTTGGATTGAAACATTTCATGATTTTGATTAAGTTTAAAAGGAGATTACGCGTTGAAGTGGGTAAAGTTGAAAAACAAACAAAAAAACAAAGGCGTAGTAAAGTTTCTCCATATTAACAGAGAAAAAGAGAGAAGGAAAGGCGGAGAGAAATACTAATGAATATTCACGCTTTCCCTCTTTTCCATATAGATAATTACTACAACGACGGGTTCGTCTTCTCGGCGTTATTCATTTAATCGCGTCACCCAATCTCTCTACATGCCCGTCAGCTTACGTAGAGATCGAGCGAAGAAACAAAAACACACTTGAAATTTGTTTTCAAAGTTAGTCGAGTAAAATTACTTCTGAACTGGCAATGGATATTGAAAAATTAAATCCATTTCTTTATTAATAAAATTGAAATAAAAAAGTTTAAATTTAAACTTATATATTTTTTTTCTATTTGAACTTCTCTCATTATTTTACTGACCAATCAGAAAATCCGTCTTTACAATATGAGCGCAATTGATAATAATGCTCTCTCGTACAGTTCTATTAAAAATTGTAAGCGATGGACTTTTTGTACAGTATATTTATAATTTATTAACCGATGTAAATTCGGATGAGAACACTCTTCAGTCATTCCAACAAATTCATCAGCTCGATTCGTTATTCTATTTATTATTATACTAAATGTTGATTCATCAACATTTGTTTCCATAAAGCTGTTTTCCTACATACTTTAACTAGAGGAGTATCCGTTTCAGGAGGGGTAAAACTAATTTCCAGAACAGTTTTGCATCACTTTTACGCCCCTTACGAAGATCAAAATAAAGATATAATAATATGAAACCTTATGTCTAGAATCGTTATTCTAATTTTGATAGATTGCTGTCTCATCACTATGGATTTTTATCAATGCAAATCTGAAATATTAAAATTTTCGAATAGGAGGTTGTGCCTATAATATCCCCTTCCTAAAACCCTTTAAAATACTCCAAAGTGACTGAAATTTGGAGAATGTGTATTAATTGATGTCTAATACCTACTGTTAAAATTTCACAAAAAAATAGGAGGTATCTAAATTTTCACGAAGGGCTGCCACTCACTTTTTACCCACCTTTGCATAAAACTAAATTAACCTAAATATAGCTCACATTTGGACCACTTAGGTGTGTTCAAAAATTCATAATTATCGGTTAATTAGTTTAGAGGAGAGAGGAGTGAATCCTGTACACACAAATATATATATATATATATATATATATATATATATATATATATATATATATATATATATCAAGGGAGACGCGAGAGCGCTCTATCTCTTAATAGACTTTACGAATGGCCTATGCTGGAAATCTCATTTCTTTGATCAATCATAACTCAAAAACCAATAAACCAAATTGGTTAAAACTTTGCACAACATTTTTATTTGATAGGTTCTATAAGTGTATAGAATTTCAGCATCATTAGTCAAAGCAACCCAGAGATCCAGAAAGTTCAATCCTGAAATCATGTTATCTGTGTGTACGTACGTACGTACGTATGTGCCACCCTGTATCACATCAACTATTTGATGGTTCAGCTGATTTTTGGCCGAGATAGAGGTTCTAGGGTCTAGTTGATGGCATTTTAATTTCAGTTTACCATATACCTTAGTTTTCCAGAAAATTCCAAAAAGACTTATGAGAAGGCATTGTATTGAGGCATAGCCTTTACAAAAGTAGTGACATTCCATAAAAAATGCCAGGATAGGTCGACGGTTCAAGAACCTCACGAAGAATATTTACAAACGAGAAAGTTCCGTGACGTTCAACAACATTTGCTTGGATAATTACTTGCTGCCTAAGTATATATATATATATATATATATATATATATATATATATATATATATATATATATATATATTCCATGAAAAATGCCAGTATACTGAAATCATATGCCCTTAATAGGGTTAAGATGAAAATTCATATACACTAAATGTACAAAAGCAAGGAAATTCCCAAATTTTTACACTTTTATTGTCATTAAGAGTATGACTACATATCAACCAAATCATTTCATTATCACATCACTACACTATAAATCTCTATGCATGAGTGGATGAAGTGTGTGAGGTGCGCTGAAGAAAAATTCATACCAGTAAAATACATAGCCCTGTTGTGCTCGCATACCCTTAATGCCAAAAGTGTGAAAATTTGGGAATTTCCTTGCTTTTGTACATTTAGTGTATATGAATTTTCATCTTAACCCTATTAAGGGCATATGATTTCAGTATACTGGCATTTTTCATGGAATATATATATATATATATATATATATATATATATATATATATATATATATATATATATATATATATATATACTTAGGCAGCAAGTAATTATCCAAGCAAACGTTATTGAACGTCACGGAACTTTCTCGTTTGTAAATATTCTTCGTGAGGTTCTGAAACCGTCGACCTATCCTTCTGGTTTGAGGTGGCAGTCCGTAGAGTATTTCATTGTTCTTAATTCGGCCAGTTTTTTTAGCGCTTTCGACTTTCTCAGTCGTCTTCAGGAGTAGGTTTTTTAAACTAGGAAGACTTGAGTTAATGTTTTATATCGTTAAGTGCGAATGAAAGGAAAAAATATATATTAGTTATTTTTATAGTTTATTTTATAGTTTTTACCTTTACTTATTATTTTGATTCTAAAGTCTAAGTTATATGGATCGAAGGTCTAAGTAGTTCTGTGAAGAGGGAAGTCTGTAAAGTTCGCATTGGACACGGATTCTAAGCGCGTTGGAAATATATATTGTAATGTTCGAAATAAATTATGACATTGTATTAGAAACGTCTGCTTACAAACGGCCATTTCACTTTGCTTCAGCTTACGTATTAATAATCTTTCGTTGCAAAGAAAATATCATCCAAATAGAACGCTTTCGTTTCATTTGAATGCTTCCATCTCCGATGTGTTGTTTATACGCCGCGAGCGCTCGTTCCATTGTTAGTCTCACTTCGAATGACACTGTACTCTGAACACAATGGTCACTCATTCTATTTATGGCACGGTTTGCCAACTCTCTTGTCCCCCTGGACGCTTGCCCTTTTCAGCAGCGATTTATTCAATGACAATAAGATTCTGTCTACAAACCTGAATTATGAAAAGAAAGAGCAAAGGGAGAATTAATATAGATCTTCGGAGCGTAAAGAAGGCAGTCTAGCAAAATCTCCAGCAAACAAGTATATTGGTGCCCTCACGAAGAAAAGATTTAGATACAAAATCAGTTTTTAATATGGGGAAATACACCTCCCCCTAACAAGGGGCCTCTGTGTTGGAACGAAAAGAAATGCGTCTTTCATAATGAAGAACGCGCAAGCGTAAAGATTGTGGAATAATAACATCTCCGGGAAGCTCAACTCTATTTATTTACCGCCCCTTGGCCTTTGGGCTAAGTGTAATAACTGTTCTAATACTGCACTTCATCCTTTCTGTCATCCGTCACTGTTAAAGAAATCCTTCTATACTGAAGGCATTTTTTTGTCCCATTTGGATTTACTCCACATCAAAACCGACCTTGTGTCTAACTCTGCCTTCTGTCTGAAGTTTTAGGGGGTTATGCTCTCATAGCCACCTTAGGGTGCACTTAGAGATCCAGGAAGACTTCTACTGTCTTTCCCGATAAATTTTACATAAGAATACACTTTAAGATTTTATGTAGATTATATAACCTTTCTTTCCATAGGCTTTACACAAACAAACAAACATAGTGCCTAATCAACTTGATCGAATACATACCCTCCTTGGTGAAGGTAAATTAAAAAATAATAATTGAGAATAACAGTTGATTAACAACTATGTAAAATATCGAATGATCTTGTACCTGATAAAACTGTAACAAATATTGAATGTCTTAAAGGAATTAAAAGAAATGAATGACTGATTTGTGTATCAGTAAAATATCAGAAGACAACATCTAAAATTACGTTAATAGTTAACGTGCCTTGACCGCAACAATAATAAAAAGCCGCGCATGCGTGGTCCCCCTCTGTATTTGACTCGATGTGGCGAGTGTAAAATGCAATAAATTTGGACAATTTGGGGCATTTTTGACCCCCCTTTGACCCCTAGGGGCGCGAACCAGGATTTTTCTGAGGTCAATGATGCTCATTTTATATCCAGAACAATTGCCTCTACATTTTGGCCAAGTTTCGGAAAAATTGAATGGATGGATCAAACGTTATGGGAGAAAAGGGTAATTTTTTGCCATTTTGGGAGGCTTTTAACCCCCTGGGGGCGTGAACCAGATTTTTTCCTAGGTCAGCGGTACTTATTTTCTATTAGGCACAATTGCCTCCACATTTTGGCCAAGTTTCAGAGAAATCGAATGGATGGATAAAAAGTTATGGGGCAAAAAATGTCATTTTTTGCCATTTCGGGCCCTTTTAACCCCCTGGGGGCTAACCAGATTGTTTTTCAAAAATCGGAGAATGTCACTTTCTACCCTGACAAATGTTACTTCATGCAAAATTTCAGAGAAATTCAATGGATGGTTGCGGAGAAAAATCCGGACGGACGGACGGACGGACATGCCTCAAAACATAAGTCCCCCGATTTTATAAATCGGGGGACCAATGAAGACACAATGCACGCAGACCATATCAAAATTACGACTTCAGTGTGATTCACGCTTCAACCGATCCAGGCTGCAATATTAAATCCGCCTTAGCTCTCTTAAAACGACCTTAACTTGAAGACATCTGGGGACGAAGTCATAAATACTATATACAAAATAACTTTATTTCGAATACAGCGAAAAAAATTGAGTATTAATTTCTTTAATAAAACCGTGTTGTATTTGTTGCTTTCTTACTGAGAAACTTTGTTTTAATCACAAACTGACTTTAATAGTGACTAGACATTAAATGTGTATTTCCGTCGGGAAGTGTACCTGAATAAAAGGATGTGTTTGAAGCTAGACGCCATCAACATTTAATTACAAGACACAATTTTGTCTCGGATGAAAGAAACAATCCCATCCAAAACAATCTCTCCAAAAAGAAATTAAGAAAAAGGAAAATACTGATATAATCGATACGGAAAGATTGATAAGCTGATAATGGATTTAAAAGTAGATTACTATTTGTATTTACCTATTATTCTAAAATATACACGCAATAGCCTTAACGCACACACACGCGCACACACACACACACACACACACACACAAACACACACATGTATATATATACAGGGTGAGCCAAAAGTAGGTGGACAGTAAAAAAACATTTGTTTGTCGAAGCGTAAGAGGCAGACTTCAAAGCTGTGTAAATCAATACGTAAAATATAATAACACGAAATTACATGATTGTCGATGCAATAATTTATTTCAACCTTGCGGTTTTATTCAAGCATCAAATTAGACAATTACATTTTTGAGACTGACAGAAAACTGAATTCACCCTCGACAATTCAAATACAACCAGAGAGAGTGGTGGTTGCAGCCAATCTGAACACCCATTACAGGGCGAGTAGGAATTAACATCTTATATTTAACTAAGGCAATCGAAAGGGATCTTATTGTTTTTTTTGTTTGTTTTTATTAAAATAATAACGTCTGTGTTAAACGCACATATTCTTTCTACATTTACGACTTGGTGACATTGAACGTTCATACGCCTCCATACACACGCACACATATACCTATTCTTAACATCACACAAACACGCCACACAATTTTTGGCTAGCTAAAATTCTGTTTTCGGCCCGAAAGGAGGAAGAGGGAGAAGACACTAACACACGTTAGCGTGTCATCGGCCGATTGACACTTGTCGTGCTTTCATTCTGTCTAGATCCGAGTGATAGGATCTATTTGAAAACTAAAAATTATTTAAGATTATATTCTAAATGTAATATTTTAATACTCTGAGTTTCACAAGAATTCATCTTACATTAGTTTTATAATCTATGGAAGCCTATAATTATAGCCTAATTCCAATCTAATAATGTCTAGTGATAATATTAGACACTATACTTAATTTAATTTAATTCAATGATTAGTATATTATCAGTCGAAAAATTTACTATCTTTTTTTAAGTAAATAATCAGAATAAACGAATATCTTAAAGTACTATTATATATGCATACATCCCTATATATACACATATGTATATATATGCATGCACACCCATACCTACTACCTTGAATTTATATTTTTTAAGACATCGAGGATAAATGTGTTTCGTCTTTAAGTATTCATTAAAAAATATCATTACTAAATGAGTGTATACATACACACACACATCCATACATATGCACATACACACACATACACACATATATATATACATACACACACATATATACGCACATACACACATAGACACAAATGTGCAAAATAGAGACACACATACATGTATACATAGACATACACAAATGCACGCATACATATAAACATACACAGTCATACACATACGTACACACATACCTATACGCATACACGCGCACATGCCCATACATGCACACATACACTTGCCCACATGTATACATATATACACATATACACACATACACATATATAATATAATATATACGGCCTGGATATTCAAAAGCTAAACCATTGGTCCGTTTTAAATAACCGGGGTAAGAGTTTAATTAAATATAAACATATATTGACAAAATAAATATGCAAGATATACACACACATACACACACACATACATGCCTGCACATACACAAAGACATGCATGTACGTACACCTATATATACATACAAAAACACATGTACGCATATATACGCACATACACTTACCCATACATACACATACACCAATACATGCATGCACGCGCATCCGCACGCGCATGCATACACATAAGCAAATATAAGGCTATCTTATTTCAAGTAAATAATCTGAATAAACGAATATCTTAAAGTACAATCGTATATGCATACATCCGAAAAACAACTATAACGAATATCACCAAGTCAGTAATTACATGTCCATAACAGATATTATTGTAAATATTTATGGGGGTTTACCGTAAATGATCTATTTGGTATCTTCACCGTTACAAATCTAGAGGTCTATCGGATTATTAGATATTGGTAATTTTAAATTTACATTTATGTCTGCATTTCGCCATCAACTCATCGCGTTTGTTTAAAAGATTATTGCGGTCGTATTTTAGGATTCTTATTTTTTCCTCTAAACATAAATTGCATCTTTGCCTAAATCCATTTGGAACATCCGAAAAGCATAGGATTGACCACGAAACTACCGGGGACCGGTTCTCATTTTTCAGAAGCCACCATTGTTTAGCTAACTCTGTTTTGTTCTTGAGTTCTGGGTTGTTAAAAGAGTGTTTGTGGTCATAAAAGCGTTGTTTCCAGTTACCCGCGTAGATGCCGATGTAGACTTTATTGTCCCTGTTATTATCTTCCGGGTGAATAGTGGCCTTATAAACCACACACTCAACTTTACAGTTACCGTCCAGTGGGCAATTCTCTTTAACTTGACAATTACATTTATCTACTGTAACCTTATTTTTACTAGAATTGTTTAGTAATTTACGATTATGGGTGCTGATTATTCTATCCATGTTTTTGGTACAAGAGTAACTGATTGTTATGTTTTTCTATTAAATATCTTCCTAAGTGGATTATTCATGCTAAAATACGATAAATTACTAGGTTCAAGAATACTTTCCCGATGTTGATGTTAGATAGTTGGCAGTACGTAGGATTGAACCATATTATGTTCCGGCCTCTATTCCTGGATTTATTTTTAATTTCTTTCTTGGTATATTTGAGTTTTTCACTATATCTACTTTTTTCTAGCGCTCTATTGTATAAATGTTAGTTTCTTTAAAAAATTTCCCTGTTAGCCGAAATTTTATTAATTCTAGTATTAATCGTTTTCGGTACTTGTTTAATTATGCAGTTCGGGTGGTTAGATCTAGTATTGATATATGATGGTGTGTGATTATATTTATTGAAGGGTTTGTAAGTCCCCTTTTTTAAGTCTAGTGTAATGTCTAGATAGTTTACTTCTTTACACTTTGGGGTTATGTCTATTTTAAACCATAGGTATTTGAAGGCTCTTATTAATTTTTTAAGTATTTTGGATACCAGGGGGCCGTCACTATTAGGGATGATAATTAGTCCATCATCCCTGTATAAACCCACTAAATTAGGCTCTACAATTCTGCTAATTGTGTACATTATAAATATGCCCACCAGATCGGCAATCTGTGCTGAGTCAAAGGCACCCATGGGAACATCAAAGCTGATGTTGTTTAATTTAATCCATGTTTCGTGGTTGTTTGTAAGGATGGATCTGCGACAAGCCATAATTATTTTTACCTGTTTATCGGATATATCCACGGAGTTCCTAGCATAGTTAATGCTATTCGTAAGTAACTCCTTGGAAATCGAGGGGTAAAATTCCATAATATCGAATTGTATAAAGAAGGCATTCCTCTTATTTTCAATTGATATGAACCATTTGATAGTATCCGAAGAATCCTTCCAAAGGTTAAATTTAGTAGCCTCCAGAGTTACTTTAATGATATTCTTGAGGAACTCCCTAGATACATGGCCGAGTTCCGATTTCGTAGAGTTGATCAGTCTAGATTGTTTCTTAATGTGGAAATTTTTCTTGTGGTCCTTGATGAGTATGTATGCGTCTTTGTTATCGAATTCCCCACTCTATCCTCGATGTTCAGCCTGGACGCAAAGTCCTTGGTTTCCTCATTAATTATCTTTTCAGTGTCGTGGGTATCCTTTCTGTAATTATTACAGATTTTTTCCAGAATAGTTTTTTTATACTCGGATGGGCACATCTTGTAAATATTTGCTGACTTATCAGCCTTCACCCAAACTTTGTTCGACTTCTTGATCTCTGCGATGTTTTTCTTCAGAGTCGACTGAAATTGGTTTGAATACCTTCGGAACTTAATTCTTTTGACTAGGTCAAAAAGATCAGCCTAGAAAGGCCTCAAAGCCTCAATGGGTTTACAGGTATTCTGTGATCTGAAAGTAAAGGTTTCCTTGTAATCAGAATCCTCATTCTTTAAAAAGAAATACGCTTTCCATCTTAGTCTGTTGGTAAAGTCCGTTATTCTGTCCATAAGAGAGAAAGTGAAGCTATGTAGGCTGGGAAAAGGTATATTTTTCAGCGAATACGATAGTGTAAATTTCTCCATCCTCAGTTCAAAATTGAAGTAATTCCGATACAAGAATTCCTGAGAGAGCTTAACACGTTGTGGAGCCAATTATTTGTGTTATAATGGAATAATTCCAGGAAGACATCCGGGTAAGAGAGCTCAATGTGGTAAACAGAGCAAGAATAACGTAAAATATAATAACACGAAATTACATGATTGTCGATGCAATAATTTATTTCAACCTTGCGGTTTTATTCAAGCATCAAATTAGACAATTACATTTTTGAGACTGACAGAAAACTGAATTCACCCTCGACAATTCAAATACAACCAGAGAGAGTGGTGGTTGCAGCCAATCTGAACACCCATTACAGGGCGAGTAGGAATTAACATCTTATATTTAACTAAGGCAATCGAAAGGGATCTTATTGTTTTTTTTTGTTTGTTTTTATTAAAATAATAACGTCTGTGTTAAACGCACATATTCTTTCTACATTTACGACTTGGTGACATTGAACGTCCATACGCCTCCATACACACGCACACATATACCTATTCTTAACATCACACACACACGCCACACAATTTTTGGCTAGCTAAAATTCTGTTTTCGGCCCGAAAGGAGGAAGAGGGAGAAGACACTAACACACGTTAGCGTGTCATCGGCCGATTGACACTTGTCGTGCTTTCATTCTGTCTAGATCCGAGTGATAGGATCTATTTGAAAACTAAAAATTATTTAAGATTATATTCTAAATGTAATATTTTAATACTCTGAGTTTCACAAGAATTCATCTTACATTAGTTTTATAATCTATGGAAGCCTATAATTATAGCCTAATTCCAATATAATAATGTCTAGTGATAATATTAGACACTATACTTAATTTAATTTAATTCAATGATTAGTGTATTATCAGTCGAAAAATTTACTATCTTATTTTAAGTAAATAATCAGAATAAACGAATATCTTAAAGTACAATTATATATACATACATCCCTATATATACACATATGTATATATATGCATGCACACCCATACCTACTACCTTGAATTTATATTTTTTAAGACATCGAGGATAAATGTGTTTCGTCTTTAAAAGAAAATAAAAATAAATCCAGGAATAGAGGCCGGAATATAATATGCTTTAACCCTCCGTACTGCCAACTATCTAACATCAACATCGGGAAAGTATTCTTGAACCTAGTAGATAAGCATTTTAGCATGAATAATCCACTTAGAAAGATATTTAATAGAAAAACCATAAAAATTAGTTACTCTTGTACCAAAAACATGGATAGAATAATCAGCACCCATAATCGTAAATTACTAAACAATTCTAATAAAAATAAGGTTACAGTAGATAAATGTAATTGTCAAGTTAAAGAGAACTGCCCACTGGACGGTAACTGTAAAGTTGAGTGTGTGGTTTATAAGGCCACTATTCATCCGGAAGATAATAATAGGGACAATAAAGTCTACATCGGCATCTCCGCGGGTAACTGGAAACAACGCTTTTATGACCACAGACACTCTTTTAACAACCCAGAACTCAAGAACAAAACAGAGTTAGCTAAACAATGGTGGCTTCTGAAAAATGAGAACCGGTCCCCGGTAGTTTCCTATGCTTTTCGGATGTTCCAAATGGATTTAGGCAAAGATGCAATTTATGTTTAGAGGAAAAAATAAGAATCCTAAAATACGACTGCAATAATCTTTTAAACAAACGCGATGAGTTGATGGCGAAATGCAGACATAAATGTAAATTTAAAATTACCAATATCTAATAATCCGATAGAACTCTAGATTCGTAACGGTGAAGATACCAAATAGATCATTTACGGTAAACCCCCATAAATATTTACAATAATATCTGTTATAGACATGTAATTACTGACTTGGTGATATTCGTTATAGTTGTTTTTCGGATGTATGCATATACGATTGTACTTTAAGATATTCGTTTATTCAGATTATTTACTTGAAATAAGATAGCCTTATATTTGCTTATGTGTATGCATGCGCGTGCGGATGCGCGTGCATGCATGTATTGGTGTATGTGTATGTATGGGTAAGTGTATGTGCGTATATATGCGTACATGTGTTTTTGTATGTATATATAGGTGTACGTACATGCATGTCTTTGTGTATGTGCAGGCATGTATGTGTGTGTGTATGTGTGTGTATATCTTGCATATTTATTTTGTCAATATATGTTTATATTTAATTAAACTCTTACCCCGGTTATTTAAAACGGACCAATGGTTTAGCTTTTGAATATCCAGGCCGTATATATTATATTATACATGTGTATGTGTGTATATGTGTATATATGTATACACGTGGGCAGGTGTATGTGTGCATGTATGGGCATGTGCGCGTGTATGCGTATAGGTATGTGTGTACGTATGTGTATGACTGTGTATGTTTATATGTATGCGTGAATTTGTGTATGTCTATGTATACATGTATGTGTGTCTCTATTTTGCACATTTGTGTCTATGTGTGCATGTGCGTATATATGTGTGTATATATATATATATATGTGTATGTGTGTGTATGTGCATATGTATGGATATGTGTGTGTGTGTATGTATACACTCATTTAGTAATGATATTTTTTAATGAATACTTAAAGACGAAACACATTTATCCTCGATGTCTTAAAAAATATAAATTCAAGGTAGTAGGTATGGGTGTGCATGCATATATATATATACATATGTGTATATATAGGGATGTATGCATATATAATTGTACTTTAAGATATTCGTTTATTCTGATTATTTACTTAAAATAAGATAGTAAATTTTTCGACTGATAATACACTAATCATTGAATTAAATTAAATTAAGTAGTGTCTAATATTATCACTAGACATTATTAGATTGGAATTAGGCTATAATTATAGGCTTCCATAGATTATAAAACTAATGTAAGATGAATTCTTGTGAAACTCAGAGTATTAAAATATTACATTTAGAATATAATCTTAAATAATTTTTAGTTTTCAAATAGATCCTATCACTCGGATCTAGACAGAATGAAAGCACGACAAGTGTCAATCGGCCGATGACACGCTAACGTCTTCTCCCTCTTCCTCCTTTCGGGCCGAAAACAGAATTTTAGCTAGCCAAAAATTGTGTGGCGTGTGTGTGTGATGTTAAGAATAGGTATATGTGTGCGTGTGTATGGAGGCGTATGAACGTTCAATGTCACCAAGTCGTAAATGTAGAAAGAATATGTGCGTTTAACACAGACGTTATTATTTTAATAAAAACAAAAAAAAACAATAAGATCCCTTTCGATTGCCTTAGTTAAATATAAGATGTTAATTCATACTCGCCCTGTAATGGGTGTTCAGATTGGCTGCAACCACCACTCTCTCTGGTTGTATTTGAATTGTCGAGGGTGAATTCAGTTTTCTGTCAGTCTCAAAAATGTAATTGTCTAATTTGATGCTTGAATAAAACCGCAAGGTTGAAATAAATTATTGCATCGACAATCATGTAATTTCGTGTTATTATATTTTACGTTATTCTTGCTCTGTTTACCACATTGAGCTCTCTTACCCGGATGTCTTCCTGGAATTATTCCATTATAACACAAATATATATATATATATATATATATATATATATATATATATATATATATATATATATATATATATATATATATATATAAGATGTACAGGATAATCTAAACAAATGAACGGATTATTATCAATTTTGGAATATATATTCTCGGCAACACGATGAGTAAAATGGACACATTATTTTTTTGTTGACTTTACCATTTAGGGGGTGCGCTGACCGAAACCTGCTCTCAATCGTTTAACCTCCTATACTAATGAATGGATCATTATGAATTTTGGCATATATATTCTAAAAAATATAGTGAGTAACATGGGAACATTATTTTTTGTAAATGCTAAAGTTTTTATTCTTATTTATAATTTTTTTATGAATCGATCATTATGAATTTTGAAATATATATTCTTGGCCACCAGGCGAGTAACATGACCACACTATTGTTTTTGTAAACTTTACCGTTTAGGTGGTGCGCCCACACAAACTCATCCTCGCATTAAAAAACTTTTTAAAAAGTTAGATATAAAGAATTTAATAGGGAAAACAATTACTCTATATCAAATTTTTATTTATGTTAAGTAATTAATTTTTAAAGGATCAGTGCGCGCTTGAGCGTCAATAATATGCTCTTGATAAAATCCTAAACTATTGAACTTAGCTATTATGAATTGCGGAATATGTATTCTAGGTAACAGGGTTGCCACCGAAACCGTTCCATACCACGACCGTCGTAATATCAGGCGTGTAAATAGAGTCGATTTTTTCTGGTGACGTCATTGATAGTGGGAGTAAGAACCACTATCAATGAGGACCGAAAGTGCCCGAAGGCGCTTAACGTGTGTTGTGGTTGCAAGGTTGAACCACAATTAGTGAGGAATACAATGAAGACGCAAACAACACGGAGAATGCAATAATAAGTGTATTAAAGAAAAGGTATATTTACAGTATGTACAAATGAAGGTGTCGAGTCAGAGAGTCTTGGTGGGAGGACATGTACGCTCTTCGGCGTCACTTCCGGTGGCATTTAGGTAACACACACTAAGGCCAACCTAGGCTTGCCATTTATAGTGTAACGTTATTCGTATATGCAAATGAGTGGTTGCCACCACAACACCCCCCTCCCAAGATTTGAAGTCACACATATTTCAATATCTTTTTCTTTTTGGGTTTACCATCAATGGTTCATTAAATTTTCTTTTCCTACCTGATCTTCGGGGTTCAGGTGTATATTGAGGCGGTTCCAAATTAAAGGATTCGTATATGACATCTATGGTTTCCTCCTCTTCGACTGTTGTCGTATAATCATCATCTTGGATATGACGTTTTTTTATCTGATTTAGGTGCCTTTTATGTATACTCTGTGGACCTTTAATAATATATGTACAATCACCAATGCGTTTATCCACTACTCCACATTCCCAGTAAGATGTGTTATTCTTGTAGCACTTAAAATATACTCGATCTCCCGAGTTATATTTCTTTCTTTTTCTTTACGTATACGGTGGGAGCTGCCCACTCGCTGTGTTCTATTTTTGATAGAATTCCTGTCTGTTCCAATCTATCTAATTCTTTATTAATCTTTTCCAACCCAGCGAACAGAACGTTTCGCTTTTTTTTTTAAATTGGGCTGGCGTTTTCTTTAAGTTCAAACGAGGCCTTGAATTTATTACAGCGACCTAAGTTAGTCGTGAATGCTTCAGGAAATAATTCTTTTAAATCGTCTTTTATATTTACTGTTGTTGGAGAAGAACATTCTATTTTTTTACAGAATGTATTGATTGGCTTATCCCATAGACCAAATTTCTCAATTAAATCTATTCCAAAAAGATTTTCACTATTTTTCAGTACGAATATTTTTAATTTCTTCGTAATCCCTTTTAATTTTATCGGAAGAACAACTTCTCCTTCAAATTTTATACCCCCACCAGTTACCGTCCGGGCTGATTTACTCGTTTTCATCATGGTTGGTTTTTTACCCAACTTTTTCCATGTATTCAGGTTTATAATAGAAATATCGGAGCCGGAGTCGAGTTGTAACTTTATTGGTGTTTTAAATATTTCCACTTTTACGTATTTTCGCCGATCTTTGTCTAATTTTGTATTTGATTTTGTTTGCTGTACTCTCTTTCTGGTGTAATCTTTATATCTGCAGCAATCGCTTTTGTGTCCCACCTTCTTACAAATGTAGCATTTTTTCTTCTTATAAGGACAATCTGATTCCCAATGCTTTTCTGCACATCTCCTACAGTTATATCTAGGAAGAGGCTTGTTATATTCTGTCCTATATTTATGGTTATTAGGATTGTAATATCCCGTTCCATTTTGATTGCTTTTCTTTGTAAAGTTCTTGGTTGGTGTGTATGGTTTTCTAACTTTTCTTACATATGCCACTCCGGATTCTTCTATATTTTTTTAATCCTTTTTTAGTGTAATGGCCCTTTCACAGTCCTCTGCTAGTTTCTGGAGGGTTAAATCTTGCTCAGATTCCAGCTTAGACAACACTCGTCTGCGTATTTCTGCATTTCTCGTGGAAACCAACCCTTGTGCGAAGATTAGACATTTAAAATCTTCTACCGTTAGTTCCGCAAGCTTAAAATTATCGCAGTTTTTATTGACAACTGATGCGTATGTCAAATAATCTTGGTTGTCCATCTTTCTTAGATTCATGCACAGCCATCTTTTATGAAAAAGAGATACATTTGGATTAAATAATTCTTTTAGTAATTTCACAGCTTCCATGAACTCTAATTCCGCAGTTTTTTTAGGTAATATGTAATCTATGAATTTGCTGTGTTCTGATGTACCCAATTTCCTGAGTAAAAGGCTCACTTTCTGGCTATTTGGCCAATTTTTGACGTCCAGTTGAAAAACATCGTCGTATCTTGTATAGTATGCTTCAAAAGTCTTTCCTTCCTCCGGCACATAATTAAATGTGTCCATACTATTAAAGATAGTTGTATGGGAGAAATTAACACTGTCGACATTTTCTCGATTACTCTTTAGTAGTTCCAGGGTTTTAGCAAAACGTTCATTTTGTCTTTCCTCGCGGTCAGCTTGTGCCTGATTTTGTCTTTCCTCGCGGTCAGCTTGTGCCTGTAAAAATTGCATGAACATTTTTGATAATTCTTCCATTTTTTTTTTTTTTTTTTTTTTCGTGACGTTTTACTGTATTATCCGTTATCCAGTGACAACTTTTTAAAAAAATCCTTTCCTTGAGCTTTAATTTCTAGCTATGGTATTTCCTTTTAGTACCGCCGCCAAACAAATTATTAATTAAAAGATTCCTTTAGTTGTTGTTTTGCTAACGGGGAGCAGTAATTAGAATCCACCGGTGAACTTCTTCTTTTTTTTTTCGTAGGTTACTTCCTTGCTTTTCGTAATACGAGTCTGACCTGTCGTTTTGCGACAGAACAAAATCCGCTTTTCGTTTGCAAGTTGGTCCTTTAGTAATACAAAACAGATTTGTCGTTTAGCGACAAAACAAAAATTCACTTTTACAATCGTTTGTAAGTCGGATTCCCAGAAAACGGCGTAAATTGTCGCTTTTGCCACGTTCGAATTTTTTTTTTTTTTTTTTTCACTTAAGTTGAAAACTTTTCTTTAGCGTAAAATGCGTTTGCTCGTCAACACTTTGCATTGTACTTTTTTTTTTTAAATAGTTCTTCGTCAAACTGTTATATTTGACGCTTCATATCTCGTCGCCAACTGTTGTGGTTGCAAGGTTGAACCACAATTAGTGAGGAATACAATGAAGACGCAAACAACACGGAGAATGCAATAATAAGTGTATTAAAGAAAAGGTATATTTACAGTATGTACAAATGAAGGTGTCGAGTCAGAGAGTCTTGGTGGGAGGACATGTACGCTCTTCGGCGTCACTTCCGGTGGCATTTAGATAACACACGCTAAGGCCAACCTAGGCTTGCCATTTATAGTGTAACGTTATTCGTATATGCAAATGAGTGGTTGCCACCACAACAACGTGCATACGTCCATCTGTAATCAGAGCAAGTAATCAAAGCGAACAGACTCACGTTTATAGGAGTATTCATTTACTTGGAAAACATTGAACTTGTTCCTGTTGTGACTTTATTCCCGTGCCAACAACACGGCTATCCCCTAAAGATTATACCTTCACTTGGAAATCATTGTTAACTTGTTCCTTTTTTCAAACGTATTTCATTTTTTTTTATAGATGTCAAGTGCGAAAGGAAATTACAAAATGGCCCCCAACGATGGCATTAAAGTTCCATTTCTTAAATAAATAAATTAGAATTTTATTTCGGGATAAAAAATACAATTTTAGACTAATTAATAAGTTTATCCAAAATATGTGCGAAAATCCAACAAAATAAGAGATATTCATACAGTATCGTAAATAAACGGTCTGTTTAGACCCCCTTCAAGACGTGATTATTTTAATTTATTACAAATCTTTACTATATTGTAAATAAACTGTTAGTTTTGCAAACAAAAAAACAAAACAAAAACACACATTTTAATTTATTTCAATAACTGTTCTATTAATGAATTAGTTTGAATTATTAAACATGAAAGATTACAAATTCATTAAAGTAACACAAAATGTGTTACTTTAATGAATTTGTAATCTTTCATGTTTAATTTACTTCTTCATGTTTGAATTACTTTTAAGTTAAAAATTTTAAAAAACATCTTTATTTTTTTTTCAGAAATGAGAGCAACTCTTATCAAATTATTCAGCTAAAACTAATGATCATTATCATTAGTTTTAGAATGTTCATATAAAGAATAAAACTGCCTAAGAATAGAGATTTGTCTTCTTCTTGCGTTTATAAACGAAGCGATATTTCTATGCAGCATAACTGATACTAGTCTTTTCATTCGATGTAGACCAGATTGTTATAACAATCAACTCAAAATTTAAAATAATCCGGAAAGAATGAACTTATTTACAGAATGAATATTAAATCAAACAAATTATTTTTCAAAGAAATATTTTCATGTTTTAAAAATTAAAAAAAATTATGACAACACCATTTTTTATTAAGTATTAATTTAATGTTTGCTGACTAGCTTACGCAAATTACACGAAATAATAAATTTGAACTGAGATTTCTAATAAAGTATGGGTTAATTATATTCCTTGATCGTTAATTAATAAAATTCTGAAAATTTCATTAAAATTGGTTAATTTCCTGAATTTTGATGAAATTTTAATTGAAGTAAATGCCTATAGTCTGACTGTTCGACATATCTCGTTTGTTACTTTAGAGCATGACATCATTTTACAGTGATCTGGCCCCCTTAACGAAGGCCGTGACTATACTCCCCAAAGAACGAAAAACTATTAAAATTTAAAACTAATGCTATATTTATTGCTTGTATCGATCCTGGAATGCGTATTCTACTAGCATATTACACTGTTAAGTATATGTATATATTTGTTTTTGATTCACTCCTAAACTAATTAACCGTTTATTATGAATTGTGGAACCTAGCTAGTAAGTGTATGGGTGGGTAATGCAGGTTATATTTAGTTTACTTTAGTTTTATGCAATGAAGATAAAGAGGAAGTGGAACACGTTCGTGAAAATTGAGATATTTCCGATTTTGAAAAAAAGTTTAACGATAGACATCAACTCATAAACATAATACAACTTTCAGTTTCTTTGGAGTATTTTAAAGGGGAATAATATCCTATGTAAACATTCAAATATTTCAGAGTTGCCTTAAATTTCTCCTATAGGCATTAGAAACCAATTAAACAAGATTTCCTGAATTTCAATTTCTTTTTAAAACCTTAAGCTTCAGCCTTAGATTTTAGACATTTTCTAAAATATAATTCATGTAATGGAATAAGGTTGAGTGTTATTATATCTTTATTTTGATCTTGGTAAGATGACACAAAAGTGATACAAACTGTTCTGTTTGGGGAATCAATTTTATCCGTCTTGGTATTCTTCTAGTATATATACAATGTCATCCACATACAGGGTGTTTCGCTATATCACAGATTTTCAGTATGGCTAGACTAGCACCCATCACAAGTCAGGAACTGAACCTACAACCCTCTAGTTGATAGCCGGCAGCTCTACTTTACATTGCTACGGGGTCGGAGCCCGTAAATTATATCTACAATGTCTTTATATTTACATTGGTCGCCCTATTTGTTTATTTAAAAATAAAGAGCTTTGCATTATGCTAAGTAAGCAGCAGGCGATATCATTTAACGACTGTGCTCCACTCATATATATATATATATATATATATATATATATATATATATATATATATATATATATATATATATATATATAATGTAGTAACACGAAATTACATAATCATCGATGCAATAATTTATTTCAATCTTGTGATATTTTCAAGCATCCAATTTAGACGATTACAGAGGTTGAAATAAATTATTGCATCGATGATTATGTAATTTCGTGTTACTACATTTTATTCTTGCTTTGTTTATTACATTGAGCTCTCATACTCGGATTTCCTCCTGGAATTATTTCATTATAACACACACTATATATATATATATATATATATATATATATATATATATATATATATATATATATATATATATATATATATATATTTATGGGTTTGGAAAATCAATGGCATAACTTCCGGATTATATTCTATAAGTGTATATCGCTCCGGAAACGCTATATTTCTGGGTTATCAG